>JAYEVE010000799.1:0-714722 GCA_036346375.1 Guadua angustifolia | reverse complement strand
ATCCTTCCGCCAACCATAAGATGTCAAGGATATGTACCACCAAGAAGATGTTGTCCGACCTTGGGATGAAGTATGAGAAGATTGATGTTTGCGAGATAATTGCATATTGTTCTCGAAGGAACATGCCAATGACACTGCTTGTAGGTACCGCAACAAGTCTAGATATGTCAAGGTGGTAAATGATGAGGGATAACGGTGACGATAAAAGTTGCTATGGCGAAGCAGCCCGATACATGCCAATCACGGCTAGGATTAAACGCTTGTACTTATCTTAAAAAACAAAGCTAGGCATAAGGAGGTGTCATAAAGAAGGTGTCCGTGAGATCGAGGATGTGATGGTGCATCCAAAGAGATGGCGAGGCGGAGGCATTGGATCGCTCAACCTCAATTTGCAAGTGACCCTAGGAGTGTTCGCATTGGGTTGGCGATGATGGGTTCACACCTTTTAGTACAAGTGCCACCCTGCACTCTTATTGGCCGCCATCGTGTCAGAAACCTACCACCGCATTGTGCTTGAAGGAGGAGTACATATTTCTAGCACTTGTCATTCCGGTCCTCGATCATCCAGGAAGCACCTCAATATGTTCATGCGGTCGCAATGGAAGAGTTGAAAGAGTTATGGAGAGGGGTAGAGGCATATGATGCTACGGTAAAGTAAACTTTACCTTGCGTGTCCCATACCGTGGTCGGTCCACGATCTACTCGCGTATGGCATATGGGCCATGGAGAGTTCATGGTTCGCTTTGTTGTCCCATTTGTATGTTTGACTCAGATGCATTCCGTGCCGATGGTGAAAAAGTTCGCTTTTTGATTGCCATCGATGATTCCTACCGTCGAATCACCCTTTCAGGCGGATGTCCAATGCATTCCGAAAGAACACCACTGTTATAAAGGGCTTGCCGATGCGTTTGACCAGTGGAGAGATAGCTGCCTGGCATAGGAAGCTCGTAGTAAAAGATGATGGAGGGTTCGAAGGTTTCAAAGTGATAGTCTGAGGAATACCGAATCGATGAATGATGTGTTCATTAACAAAGATGATAGTTTCTGTGCTAGTGACTTTCTTGAGTGGGATGGCTTCTACCCATTTTGAAAAATAATCCGTGGCTGCGAGGATAAATTTATGGCCTTTGCTTCATGCTGGGAATATTTGGCCGATTATATCAATGCCCCATCCTCTAAACGGCCATGGTTTGATAATTGGGTGTAAAGCCGATGTCAAAAGAAGGTGCACATTTCAACCTTTGACAACTTTGGCACCCTTTATAATACTTGAAACAATCTTCTAACATCGTCGGCCAAAAATATCCTGTTCGTCTTAACATCCACTTCATTTTATAAGTCGACTGATGTGAGCCGCAAATCCCTTCATGAACTTCACTCATGGCCACCTTTGCTTCTTCATCGCCCAAACATCTTAATAGCAATCCTTCCATTGTCCGATAATATAACTCGTCGTTCATCAAAACGTACTTCAATGCTTGCTGCCGAACTTTGCGTTCAGTAGGCCTAGATGGGTTTATTAAGTAGGCTTTTATCTTTGTTCTCCAATCGGCATTATCGATACACAACACTGCTTTGTCAATTAAATCAAATGCTTCACATCGGATGTACTCTTTACAGCTAGACGCTGCTTGACCCAACATATTGACTTTGCCGTTCATTTCCCTGGGCACATGACTAATAGAAAATGAAGTGAACGTGGCCGATAGTACAAAGGCAACGCCCAAATATTTCGACAACACCTCATCATTACACATCGAAATTTTTATTGACTTGTCGATTTACTCATTAATGAATCGCCATAAGCTTTATGTTACTTACTCGACACCCTCTAACAACCGGAGCCCTTTGAGCAACACCTCATACTCGGCTTGGTTATTCGAACATCGGCCATTAAGCCGATATGCAAATTCAGTGCTATACCCTTTTGGAAAAATTAACACGATGCCTATTCCACTCCCTTCCTGGCAAACTAACCCATCAAAATATAATTGCCAGGGAGCCACACCAACCAATCCTGCCACGGTATGATGTCCCGTAATGAAATCGGCTATTGCTTGACCTTTTATGGCTTTAGCCGATTCGAACTGTAGGTCGAACTCGGACAAAGCGTAAGCCCATTTCCCAAGTCACCTTCTTAAGATCGGAGCAGATAGCATGTATTTGATGACATCAGTCCTACATACTATTATCTAGGTCGATGCCAATCTATAGTGTCGCAATATTGTACAAGTAAAATATAATGACAAACATAACTTTCATCAAGGGTACCGATTTCAGTTCCAAGAGTCGCTGCTTAAATAAAATATTACCCGATCTTTGCCATCAATTTCTTGGGCCAAATCGCCTCTATAGTCTCATTTTCACCGACACGATATCTTGAACGGACTCCTTTCTTCTAAGCACCAAGACTCGTGGTGATGCTAAGTAATCGCTTTATATCATCAAAAGCTTTTTGCCGATCGGCTCCCCATATGAAATTCTGATGATCTTTAACTTCAACAATGGTGTAAATGTTTCAATCCTACCGCATGATTTGAGATAAATCGCCTTAAGTAATTGATTTTGCCGATCACTTTTGTAATTCACTTTACATGTCGGTGGCTTCAGACGACTATGGCTCGATTTTGTTTGGTTGACCTCAATTCTCTCGTGAACCATGAACCCGAGGAATTGACCACGACACGCCAAACGCCAAGACTTCAAAGGGTTCATCTTCACCCATGAGCCCTTGTATTTTGAAACACCCTTTCTAAATCGGCCAACATCGCCAATCTTCTTTAGATTTCACTACCACATCATCGATATATATTTCAACAATATGGCTGATTAGATCATGAAAATCAAATTCATTGCTCGCTGATAAGTAGCACCTGTGTTTTTTCGTCGTAATGTCATCACAACCCATTCATACAACCCCAGAGCACCAGGGCATCTGAAGGCAGTTTTAGAGACATCAACTTCTACCATGAATATTTGGTTATATCCAGCATTCCCATCAAGAAAACTAATAATCTTATTACCGAAGCAAGATCGATGAGCATATCGCTATAGGCATTGGGTATTCATCTTTTGGCGTTGCTTTTATTTAAATCCCCAAATCCACACACACCAAGCTTACCATTCTTTTTCATGATAGGAATAATGTTGACACCCACTCAGATATCGGCAAGGTCTTATAAATTTGGCCTCCAACGACCTCTCAATTTCTTTATCACATCGCATAATTCTGGATTAAAACGTCAAGGAGATTGTTTATATGGCGGATATCTCGGCTTTATAGGCAGCCGATGTTTCACTAATTGTCGGCTTAAACCAGGCATCTCATAATATTCCCAGGCGACACAATCCCTATAATTCCTAAGTATTTTGACCAACTTGTTTTTGTATTCTAGACCTAGCTTCGCACATACAAAAGTTGGCCTTCTCCTATCACCTTCTCCTATATCGACTTCTTCAAGCATATCGCGTATGAAATCTTGACCCAATTTTTTCGCCCGAAATCTTTTGATGGCTTCACAAGAATTCATCTCATGCCGATAGCTTTCTACTCGCCTTTGCAACACTTTAATCATTTTTGACCCCATCTCCTTAGGACTTCACTTGCCCGATCAAACGCGTTGTGCCTAACGCCGACGCATCAATCCTCGACTTACTAATGCATATAAAATCGCAATCGCCCAGAGTTTTGCCCGATATGCACTCGCTTTCGTAGGCCAATTCAAGATCTAAACTAGCCATAGCGATATGAGCCGATGTATCTACCGAGACGCACTTCAACTTCATCTCCGCTCCATTGTACAAGAAGTCGGTGCATAGTTGACGGATACAAAGAATTTGCATGTATCCAATCTCGCCCAAGAAGCACGCTTATAGTTTCCTTTTGGCTTCAATCACAAAAATGCGGCCGGCAAAGTTTTGTCACGACGCTAACTCAGAACCATCACTCCCTTTGCTTCACCGGTCACCGTGAAATCATTTAATACCATGTTTGTCTTGATCGATCTTCATCGGTTTTGCCCAACTTCTTGCAAGTAGTAAGTGGCATCAGTTCACAAGAACTCCTCCATCTACTAACATCCCGATATCGGCTTTCGCTGATATACCCCTTCAAATACAACGGCTTCAAGTGCCGATGGGGGTCTTGAGGTTTTTCAAAAACAGCATCCTATGCACCTAAGCATAGTTGGGCAAACGTATCTTTAACCAATTCAGTTTTGATCCTAAATTCGGCTGGCAGAGTAAAGACCATATTGATGTCCATAGGAGGAGTATCATCTCGAATCATTGGTGACATCAAATCATCTGAGGAATCCGATTCATCATCGGCCTACTCCTTTTTCCTCCATTCCTTTTTGACAGCTCTTATCGGCCTTAGCTCATTGAATGCCCGATCCATTTGTTTTTCCTTCACCTCACCTCATCTCCTCGCTCTCGCCAAGTCATCTACGTGTGATCACTAAGCCCTATTAGGCACCACCTCGCTTAGGCTCAACCGCTATTTAATTTTACCACCAGATTTTCTATGGTTTCCACATCCTGCCTTGGTCTCGACGATTTAGCCTTTCACTTATCGGTTTCAGACTTTGACTCAATTTGATCAGAATCGTCCAGATAGCCATTCCTTTACCGATCATCTTGGCCAATCCTTTTGTGGGTAATGTTCCATGGGCATGATCTTGGGAAGGCAATGCCACACCCTCTCCCAACAAAATTGCCAAAAGGGCATCTCTCGTGAGCTCTTTTTCAGGTTGTCCGCCAATACAAATTATCTAGCCGATATATGTTGTTTGGCCGATGCGAGTTATCCGGGTGGCGAGATTGCTGCTTCTGCCGATGGCTTATCCTCTCATACTTTTCAAGCAACTGTGAAAAAGTTGGTTTAGGTTTGAATGCTGGTTTTCGAGGTGGAGACCTTTCGGCTTTGTACCATCGCCCGACTTGTAGTTCCCCTTTCGGCTTGACTGTCCTTGAATTCTTTCCATCTTGATCGGCTTCGATTTGTAGTGAATCGATCGTTATCTTCAGTGTCTCTCCTTTTGAGCTAGATTCTATGTCGACTTGCCGCATTGCTCTAGGTCTTTCGTCAACAATCTCCTTTCCTTTGCTTGAGCATTGCACCATGTTTATTGGGAAAGGATTAACATCCACTTCCATGGCCGGCTCTTCTGTGAACTTGAGCCGACCATCTTCAATGGCTGCTTGTATCTGCTGCCGAAAGATATTACAATCACTAGTGTTATGGGAAAAAGAATGATGCCACTTACAGTATTGTCGTTGATCTCGCTTCACCGACGGTATGGTATGTCCTTCCGCAATCGTGACGCTTTTTCTTGTAATAACATGTCGAATATGCGGTCACATTTGGATACGCTAAAAGCCGCATTTAACTTCGACTTACTCCGTCACCTTAAGCCATGAACAGATAAGTGGTTTTTGAACCTTTATCCATTCGCTATAATTACATCTCGCTTCATCCTCGTAAGTTTCACTAACTATAATCAACCATGTTCACCTTGGCCTTATCCTTGCCATTGCCATTTAACCTAATTTTATCCTTGAATTTTTGCTTAACTATTGGCTTTCTTGTGCCGACAAATGATGAAGCAGATGACTTAAATCAAGAACTCTTGTCCAAAGAAGTTTTTCCTTGAGGGGGAATCACCTGAAATGCTAAATCGGCTAGTTGATTATCGGGCAATACTACATCAAGCATCGATTTCAAGACTTCCCTAAACCTTCTAATATAATCGGTCGACTCACCAAATTTCTACCGACAAAGACTTAGATCCAAATCTTAATTCTAGACCGCCAGAGAAAAAGTACTCATGAAATTGGCTCTCTAAATCGCTCCAAAAATAGACCGAATTTGGAGGCGATTCGAACCAAGTAAAAGCAGCTCTCGATAATGACAAGGAAAGAGTCTAATTTTCAACCCGCTTGACCGAGTCCGCTTCACCACACCGGGCGATAAACCGTCCAACATGTTCTAGGTAGTGACCAATCGCCCCTAAAAATTTTGCAAAATCGGGAATCCTAAAGTTATGGGGTATGGCATGCATCATTGTAACTGGTATGGCATTCTATAGCCGATCGCCTTCCCTTTGGGCCGTAAACCAAATTGATCGCCTTCCCAATTGTTGTTATTGGCCTATGTAACATCAGGTTCGCCAATCGTGATGAATAGCATCCCCGCCTCTAGTGCAAACTTGGTTGGTCGGCTTGCCCTAACCGACTGTGCATCGTGTTGCTATGATTCATACCCATCGCTCTAGCAAATAAACCTCATGCAATAGAACAAACGGCTCGCGATACGTAAACTACCTTATATGGAGCTGATTTCTAACTTGGAATAATCCTTGGGGTTTACACTTCGCTAATTCAATCTACCGAGAGTCGATCAACATAGGAAGTTCCCGATGTCGATGGATCTAACTTTGCAAAGATCAAGATATGCATGGTAATGAGTAACTAGACTCAAGCGAGGATTTGATGGTGCCAACACAAAGGGTTGGGTCGGCATTAGTGAGGGTGCAGTGCCGACGCTTTGATCGTGTTGGCGCTAGCCACGTAATATACGGGATACGCGGGAGTGGCCGAATGGATCCAAAGAATCCTCCGATGTAGCTAACTCGTATGCGATTGTTTTACGCTTATTTTCTATCATCGGCTTTAAGGTCGTGACCAAAGCCGATGATTGATTGATTAATGCATGATGCACAGATTGCTCAATCATAACGGATAATTCGGCTTGAGCCAGAAGATATCAACTTACCGAATTTGACGCGGCGTCAGCTTCGCCAAAGGGATTCAACATTGGAAGCGCCATCTTATGCGTGACTCCTCGTCGGGTTTTCTGATAACAACCCAACATTAACTCCTCCAAGGCAGTTTTTCGATCTTCAATTTCCTTGCGCTGCTTTGGAGTTAAATCGTCCAAAGTAGGGACGATTATGGCGTCAGTATTTACGTCGGCTGGTGCGGTGGATTTGTTTGCAGTCATCTTTTCGATCTGGTCCCACCGGGCATGCCAAAAATGTGTTCACACCAAAAACGTGATGTAGGGTTTCTGGCTTGCAACACACCGGATGAACACCGGGTTCAAGTGCGAGGCGTGCCAATCGATTTGACCCTGCAATCGATAAGGGAAGAACTGTGAAATCCAATCTAAGCCGATCTTAGTGGCGAATTGGATAAAGTAGAATTAGCCAAAGGCTGATCAAAAAGGTAAACAGATTAGCCGATCAAGGCTAATCAGAAGGGTAAAGGTAAATCAATTTTGAAAAGGCGATGTGCAACAAGACATAATGAATCAAACCTGAAGAAATCGAAGACGATCAAACAATTGGCAATACGCAACTTTATTTGATCGATGTCGACTTACAAAAGGGAATTACAATAATAAAAGATTAAAAGCTATGGGAAATCAAAAAACTGGCAGATGTGATTTGCTATGTGTCCTCTTCAGGCAGCCCTAGCACGTCTTATATACCCGTTAGCCGATCCGAAGTCCTGCTCACATTAAGGCAACATAATTCGAGTCAATTTATAGTTTCCTAATCACTCTTGTTTCCAGATATTCACGATTTTATCCAAACTTTCCAAAGATATCCTGCATTATCCAAACTCAGATAGTTTGCTAATTTATCTTGTAATTTTCCAAAACTGGTGCAAACACTCTCCTTCGCTTTTGCAAGTCAAGCACTTCATTCCGCCATTATGGTCAAAAACTTCAAGTGCTCAAAGCCGAATCGAATCACCAACCAAAGGCACCAATCCCAAATTCTTCCGAGCCATAGCATCCTGATACTTTACAATCCAAAAGTCCTCAAAAAGATTCTGAGTTCTTGATGCCAAATCAAGCTGCCGCTGCTGTTCATCTTCTTCATGGCCGGCCGACGGCAGCAGATCAATCCGGTGTCTCTTCGGCCCAACTAACCACAAAAATGAAACCTCTAGCGTCCTTTAATGCTTAAAATGCTAATGATTCCATTGCTAGCCTCCTTGTCCTTCTTCTCTGATGAATTACCATCCTTGACGCCGCCCTGCTCCGGTGGGAGCTCTACTCCAGTCACCACCAAAACAAATTGATGCCTCCCCTGAGTCACCACTCTACGGGTGATGCCGCCACTCACCGGCTAGCCTTTCTGCCGCCGCCACCGACGCTAAGCCTCGTCCTCCTCCGCTTCTCTCGCTCAAGGGGCCAACTCAAGCCAGAGCCGTGAAATAGAATGGTTCAGCAGAGTACATTTCTCTTCGTAAAGCGATTTCGATTTGTTCTTAAATTCATAGTCGAGCCTCGCTTCAAATGTAAATATCCTTCTCATCCTTAATCAAAATAAGATAAAACAAAATCCTAAATTCATCTAAAATCATGTGTATTCGAATATACAACAATATTTAAAATTTCAAAGCATAGAAGAGTTATTTGAATTAAATATTGTTAATAACCTTAATATGGCTTTTTTATTAACTGCGCAAAAAACTTTAAAATAATAAAATAAAATTTTATATGATTATAAACCAGGATGAATTCAAATATAGCAAAATGTTTGATTTTTAATCATAGAACAATTATTAAAATTTTTAAATGAGATAAGAACACTATTATGGACATTATTGCACATATGAAAAACATAACTTCTAAAATCATAAAATAAATATTCAGGTGCTTCAAACCATGGGAAAGTTAATTATGCAAAAACATTTAATTTTTGTTCTATGTTTAAATTAATTGCCTTGCAATCATTAATAAGCCCTAATAGGGCCAATAATAAAAATAAGAATATGACAACTCATAAAATAATGAAAAATTTTATATAATCTTCTGGAGTCAGTAAGAGCCCATGTATGCAAAAATATTTAAAATCGAACTTAGTTTACATTCAGATAACAAAAGGATATGCAAATTAAGAACAAGAAATAAATAAGTAATCTATTAATGTAAAGTTGAAATAATGTAAAACCAATTTTAAAATGTTTCTAGGGTTGCATTCTATTAATGCCAAAAGAATGAATAAAATATCTTGTGTATTGTAGTCATAAGCTAAAGTGAAACCCGACTCAATATTGCAGTAATATTGTGATCATTTATGCTGCTTCAGCAACAGATTAAATAACTCGTCTAAATGATATAATTTATAAAACTAGTTTAAAAACACTTCACAATGTCCATACTACCATATTCCAAAGAAAGAATATTATGATTTACATATAAATTTTGTTAGTATAATAACCTTAAGTGTTAACATTCTAGTAATCCGTAAAACGAATATTCGAACGTTAGTTGCAAATAAGAAATCAATGTTTATGAAATTTGTGTCATCAGAACCTTCTCAAATATCATAAAATAAGACCAGTAGCCTAAATCAATAGATCCGGTCTATATAAAACTAATTCTATACAATATCGATCAAGAATAAGCACTATTTATACATGAACAAATTCAGATCACTTAAGCCTTTTCGCAATCCGAAAACATCACGTCTAAATACGAATCATGTAACAAATAGCTTAGAAATGATCCTTAGGATATGATCTACAACAATTTGGAAATCACTACCAGAAAACCGAGATTTCGTGAGGACTAAAAAACCATCACGAAAAGCGCCAAAACCGCTATGAAAACAATTAGTGACATATCACCACCACGCAATAACCCTCACGAATATGGCGCCAGGAAATTAATTTTGTGTATGTCACACACAATAACTCTCACGAACAATGGGCTCGCCAGATTGCACAAGAAATTTCGTGATGTGATTGACTCACAGAAAACAATTCGTGATTTGCTTAACCGCCACTTAAATATTTTCATGAGGGTTAAAAGCCTCCACTAAATTTTTTCATGAGGGAGGTCACCCATCCTATTACTACTCTCCTTCGTGCACGCTTAACTTCGAGCTCTTATGAGATCCATTACTCTAGTGGTGGTATCATAACATCCGATATATAATATGTCTCCCTCCTCTTAACCCCGTGAACTATATAATGTGATGGTTAAAATTAGTACTCACTTAAAACTATAGCACCCTCACTTAAAACTATAACCCACATGAAAATTGTAATTTTCGTATGATGTACTACTTTCATGAGAGTTTATGAAAACCTTCACAAAATAACTTCAATTCATGAGGGTTTATGCACCACCTTCACGTAAATGTATTTTTACGAGGGTTTATGTACCACCTTCACGAAATATTTTTGTTTCGTGGTGGTTTGTTTATAACTCTCACGTAAAATATAGCACCTCACGAAATCTCGGTTTTCTCGGTAGTGAATATTCATATTTTAACTTGCTTTGAATCTGAATCCTCATAAAGCAAAAACCCTAAGTGATAATTGTAAACTTTGCCTTCTCGCCAATTCAGATAACGAACTTTATATTACATAAGCCTTTTCAAATATAGATATAATGTATCATCCAAACCCTAAAATTTATAAAATTGATATAGAAATACTCTCTAAAGTATAGACTACCTTATTCTATTGAAATAATCTTATTTCACCATGCTCGCCTATAAATCTTATCACCAAACAACCCTAAGTAGTATGATTTCAAAATCGCATTATGCGTAAACCAACTCAAGAACAATGAAGAAACCTATAGTTAAAAGATTTGTATCACCGTAACCTTATTAAAAAGCACGAGATATAACTAGTAACCTACCATAATAGGTCTAATACGCTCAAACTAATTCTAATGCAATGTTAATCAAGAAATGAATACTATCCACATATACACCATACAACAAATTGACTAATGATTAACTCTATTAAACTAAACAATTTTTGCATCTTGAATTCGTAAAATAAAATTAATAAATTCATAAAAAGCAATCCCTATCTTTGTAAAGAGTCTTTATTTGCTTTTCTATCTATTTTCTTTTTTACCCTTATTAAAGTTTATTATTTGCTATATTTCCATCGATCGACGTGTAGAACCCGACGTAACTAACTCCGTCGCCGTCAACGCCGGCTACGACCACGACTTCGTCGTAAAAGACAAATAAGCAAGGCAAGCACCCCTTTGACCATATTGATCCCATTTTTTATTTTCCTTTTATTTATCTAATGTTTTCATGCATGCTTATATTCAGAATTCGCTATTTTGTGGTATTGGTAGAAAATACCGTTATCTCATGGACTTCTTGATAAGTATAAACGTAGAACTTTGATAACCATAGGATGGGATTAGACAATAAATAATGTCAAAATGGGTCTAAGTGATTACATATTATCCATGCTTAGCCATGCTTTAGAATCATTGTTGGATATGATCGATCAAAATTGTTTATTGAGAATTGGTCAGTTGGTTACTTACATGATGTCGACATGGGTATTTTGAATAAAAACTTCAAATAAAACTATAATTTTGATGCGGCAATTATTGGCATAGCCGATGTACAATGGGGATTGTACGAGTGTAGGGTGGAGTATTGCCCGTGTCGATTAAGGACCGAGCTATGGTTTGCTTACAAGCCAAGAACTGTGCAACCACAAGTACTGCTTATGGGGCGCTTTTAACCTATTAAGTTACTTAAACTGCTTTGCACATTGGTAGGCGGAGATAGTAGAAGCACTCTAGTTAGGTTTGCTTGTGAGGGCTACCACACCGAAGTGTGGGTAAATGCATACCAAAGATAACGTGTACGCCTTTGTTATGGGAAGAAACCTCTATTGTAGGGTATCGCTCATTTTTCTATTTCTAAAAGATATATAGGTATGTTTGCTATTTATGTTTTTCTCCATAGCAAGGAATAACGCCACCGGGCTGGTGCAAAGTTGGGTTTAGGTAATGTAACGTTATGTTATGATCGCCATTCAAGATACTCTTGTATGCCGATTCACTACCGACGTGATGAGTTGATTATTTCTTGTGGGTAAAGCTATACCTCGCAGAGTGTAAATCTAATTAATTAGCCACGCCTACGGTCATAGGCACTTGGTAACGTCATCACATAGCTAGTTGTTTTATTATTTATAAAATGGGATGATTTTCACCTGTTATGCCTTGTTTTGGCAAAGATTATGGTTATGCCTTGGGTGGCTAGAAATTAGATATCTCGACACTCACATCATGGAGGACTGTGAGTTGCTACTTATGCTTTATTATTACTTTTATATCAATCAAACATGCTTCTACAAATTCCGTTTCACAATTACAACTTGTCTTGAAAATCAAATATTGCTTTATGCAAATTAACCATAGAAACCTCTTTTGACATGACTTGCATTTATGCATTTGCAAATACCACCTTAAGTCTTGCGGAGTACGAAAAGTACTCAACCTTGCTTATTATGTTGTTTTAGGTGGATAAGACCACGAAGCTCCAAAGAATATCACTACAAGCAGTTACGGAAATTTCAAGTAAAGCTATTCTTTCTTGGGATTAGTATCTTGTCAGTTGCCTGAGGGATGGATGGGCACACTACAAGATTTCTCTTCCCCTGTGCTATAATTATCTGTTAAATTGTAAAATACATTGTGTAATTAATTTTTGCTTTAATAATATGATGTATGGATGTGGTTCCAATTGTTGTAAATGTGTGTACTAGCTATCGATCCAGGACTAGCATGTAATGCACATTAGATTCTCATTTTAGTATTCTATGCTAAAATGAAGGTCATTACAAAGCGCTTACGCTTTTTTTTATCTATTTTAACCTTGGGCTCGCTTTTTGGCTAAGTCGCTCGCCACATCCGTTTTACGGATGCAGCTAGCTCCTCCACAATGATCATATGGCCTTTGGCGGTTCCTATGACATTCTCTGTCAGCCGGATGCTAACTTCGTGGGAGGAGGTGCTGGTGCAGGATCCCTCCTTCTGACATCGAGCTTCTTCCTTGGGGGAGATGCTAGAGGCGTGGTGATTGGAGATGTTGCGTTTTTCTTACTTTTAGGCGGTGGCGGTGGCGTGAGTCGGGCTTTGTGGAGTGGAGGTGGAGGAGGCGTGGCATGGACCACTGGGAAGCATTGCGCAAAGCGACATCGAGGAGTCATGGGTTGTCGATGTGGGAGGAGGCGTGATTGCTCCCCGCAAATTGCTCAAATCAAGGGCCTCTCTTGCCGGAGATGTAACCTCCACACCATCTCGAAATATGTTGTACTTTTTTGGCGCCAGAGGATGAATGTGCTATGGAGGGCCTATCCAAGCTTGGTCACGTCGTCGCCCCTAGTAATCTCGAGCATGAGATCTTCGAAGCCCCCCACCACCTCTTCCACCGTGACCTTCGAGTATCCGGAGGGTATCCGTTGATGTGGAACGCTCGCCCGCCCACCGGATAAGCCATGCCGTAAGCCACCTTGTAGGAGAGGTTACGATATCAATGTGTAGCTCAGACCGGGCGCGTAACCTTGATGTCTGTCCACGGATGACGGGCTCATGGGTCGCTCACATAGGCCACTACGGATGCGCGAATCGCTTTTTGCGCGGCGGACCGATCACGGATTATGAAGCCAACATTCCAAAGATCGACATCATCACACGCATGATGTTTATGTCGACATCAACAGTAAAAGGAGGGAGCTCGCCGAATCTGACCATACTTTCTCGCTTGACGCTTCAACACCTACAATCCTTCGCTTGCCTTGGAGAACCACATGTCACTTTGGCATTACCTTTTGCTTGTCCTTTCGATTTTCTTTATGCTTTTCCTTCGCTTTTTGGTTTGCTTGACATGTCCATTACATAGAAGACCTGGATCACATCGTCATGGAACAAACGGTTCGCGCTTATAGCCGATTCTCAGGAGATTCACGGTTGTCATGTCGTGATTTGTTTACCTTCACACCGCTTGGAGTCACTTGACCCATTGGCACTTAAATAGAGGGACCTTAGAGGTCCATAGTTGTAACATCCCAAAATTTTAATAAAATAAAAATCAATATTTTGAATTTGAATATTATTCTTTCTGAGTTTTCTTGGCATTATTTATTTTTATTTGGAGTTCTTGGATTTTTGTGTTGCAAGAAAAGTCAAACAAAAGGGAATTAAAGAATGAAAAAGAGAAAAAGGCAAAAATGTAAAAAGTAAAAGTTTAGAAAATTGCCATGAGAACCCTGATAATTTAATTAAATCATTTTGGCCATCAAATGAAATTTTATGCATATAATAATGAAGATATAAAATGAAAAGACAACTTTTAAGTCAAAGCAATGCATTGACAGAATTTATAAAATATTTATAAAACTCAAATGGAGTTGAAATATTTATCATGAAACCCTAAATTAAATATATACCTTTGGTTAAAATGTCATAAGTTAATAATATAATTTAGTACTTTTCCAAATTTAAAAACAGAAACCCTGAAAACCTAGAAATTGCAATGTCAGAATTTTCATAAAATAATGGAACCATATTTTGAGCTGAATATTTTACAGAAGCATTCTGAGACCAAATCCTTTAGAAAAACAAAATTTCAAAAATAATAGACTTAAATTGATCTCAACGAAAAATAGGAATCGAAAACAAGTAATTAGGTGCAGTCACTGTTGTCAGAATATTATCAATTGTTTGGTAAACTATTTTAACCTGAAAATTTTGCCAGGCATCAAAATATATTCAAAGACCATGGTCAAAAAGTTTTAAAATTTTCTACGCTCATTTGACAGCCCAATAAATTCCGGTACTATCTCCATTCACCGATCGCTGACCTGTGCCCCACTTGCTGGCCTTTCTTCTCTCAGAATATCAAGATCTTTTGCTAGGGTTTCGTTGAAATGAATTTCTCCTTTGTGAGTCGAGAATGTTTATTTGGGACTTAATTATTTATTGTTGCTAAATGAAGCTTTTATTAAAAGTTTTGGATTTCTTCCGCTTTCTGGATAAAGGGTGTTTTTCCGAGCCGATAGTTGGCGTAAGTTTGTTTTCTTGTTAATCGTCATTTCGCCAAGAATTTAAATTATTTGGTTCGCGCTAATGGTTAAAGTTGGCATTTGATTTTCGCTTTTATTGAGAAGCTTCATTTCTTTTGTTTCCAAACCCGTTGATTTGTGGCATCCATTGTTGGAGTATTTAAAGGAAAGAAAAGGGATTTCTCATTCAAAAGCCCTAGCCATCTCTTTTTTTCCCTCAGCCCATCTCCCCCGCCCCTCCTCCTTTTTCTCCTATGCGGCAATTTCATCCAACCTGCCTCGGCCTCTCCTTCCCACCTTGGCGCCACCTCCCAGCTCCAGGCTTCACAGCCAAGCAAGAGCCTCGTCAAGGCGAGCCTCACCTCCACCGTCTGCATCATTGCTTCTAAGGTCACGACTAGCCCAAGGCCCTCCGCCTTTTCCCGCCAAATTTGCATGACCACCTCCCAAGACAACTCAAAGAAGAAGAAGAACACCGCAGCTTCTTCCCCACCTCCCTTTCCCCACGAGTAAGAGATTGGAGGTAAACCCTAGAAATTTTGGGGGTGAGATTGCTTGCATGCATGGTGCTTGATGAAATGCCTAGCTAGGGTTCTTGTTCTGCAATGTATTTAGTTGGGAAATGGAGAGACTAGAGTGAATGAGAATGTTCTATTCGGACAGATTTTCGTCCTTGGTTAGAGCTGCTAATGGAAAATTCTTCAAGCCTTTCCTGGGGTTTGGCTATAACGAAGTTGTAGATAATCGAATTACCTTTCAATAGAGACCTAAATCGCTAATTTTCGCTCAGCCGCTTGAAAGTTATGGCATTTTTCGTGAGAGCTGTCCAGAGTAAGTCGGTAATCAGATCCTCTGCTCGTCTTCGATCTGGGAGCAGAGGGTAAGTTGGCTGAGCGAGCGGCTGTGATATATGCGTAGTTTATCTCCTCATGGTTGTTTCAAGTGCAAGAACGCAAAATCCGATAGTCGATCTAAAGTTACGCCATTTGGAAGTTTTGTCCCGGTTGGGAATTTCAGCGAGCCCAGCTTTCTACTGAACTTTAGTGTGATTTGGTGGCCTTCGTGGCATCTCTCGCATGAGTGGCCATGACGTAGCTGTAGATTAGCCTCGATGGTTAAATAGAGGAAAGGATCCCATTTTTCGCTAGGAGTTAGGCTCTTTAGAGTGTTGTCTGTTCCAAGCTAAGATTTATGTTTTTCGTGTGGGAATGGATCGAGGATCAAGTCGATATAAGTCTTGTGCTTGTTTTGTTGGTATGTTTTGAGTAAAATGTATTTATTTGCAGGTGATGTGACCCTGTGTGTGGCATCAACCTCTCGCCACTCTAGTTCGAGAAGTTAAAGGCAAGTGCATACCCTTGATTGCGCTAGGAGGATTAAACGTTGTTTGCTCTAACGTAAGTAATTGTCGATGCATACGCAAGAGGTAAGCCTTGCTTGGCTATAACTAGAAAGTGCTCCTCTTATGAAAATGTCTATGATGATTAAAAGTTTAAGGAATTGATGCAACTACACCATGTTATTGAGTGTGCATGTGTGTTCATATGTGATGCTCCTTAGTTCAATTGTTGCTCATTAATTAGATGAACTCTAAGTGAGACCGAGCTTTTAGTAATTTTGATTATAGTGAGTAGATTGTTCGAGTGATCGACTAACATGGGTTTGGTTCAAACGGTTAAGTCCTTTATAAAGATAGTATACGTGAGCATTTAACCGCAAGTGTATTGTGTGAACTTGGTTCTTGGTCAGAGGATGTGGTTGAATGATAGAAACGCTGCCATGAGTTGCCTTGCCTTATGGTTGAATCTGCTGGTACAATTACCGCTAGTGACTTAGGAATGTGAGAATTGGCTATGTGTGTTTATGTGGATATGATATGTTTGTGTATGCATTGAATGAAAAGTTGCATTTCATTCATGAAAATTGCATTTGTGCATTCATAATGGAAGGGCAACCCATGCCGACAGTGGCCTCTGTGTTCACACGTAGTGAACACGAAAGTCCTATTTCGTAGTCCCATTCATCGAGGTGAATGGGAGCGAGACAAGAAGAGTAGGCACCTTCCATCTACGGATGGAAGGACGGAGGGTGCACAATCGACGGTGGGCACCGGCAAGACTTGCAGACGTGCATGGAAATGAGCATTCATGTGCATTGCATCTTTCATAATGAGTGTTGTGGTAAATGGTGTGTCAATTGGATGGTGATTGTGGTAATTGAAGGTTGATTCGTGGACTCAACCCAAAAAGGAGATTGAATTGAATTTGATGAATTAGCGATTTCCTTGTCTTGCTAATTATGTTGTATGAATATCGGGAGTGAAGTCGAGTTATGACCTCAAATTCAATTGATGAAAATGGTTTGAGTTGCAAGAAGGGGTAGTTAAGTTGGGAGATGTTGATTTAGAGTCCAAGAATGTTTTTTTGCCATTGAATGGTTTTATTATCAAGTTTATTACTTAATTGCGTATGAATTTTGGTTTAGTCAAGTTTTGTTTTAAATGGGTACAAATGCGATTTTTTCGGATGTTGCTTCCTTTGTATTACTTGCTCTTATGGTCAAGTTCTTGTTTTACTTACTTATAAACCGGAATTGTTACGCTTAGGTACTTTGGTTTAGTCTTGACTCACTCTTGTTGTTTCTTGTTTTAGGTACCTTGAAGTCGACTCACCGGATGGAAGTAGTAACACGGCACGACTTCACCACTACCTCCTCATTTAAATTAACTTGTAAAGTCCGGCCGTAATTAATAAAGTTGTAATGTAATGTTAGTCGTGGAGCTTATTACCATCTATTGATGTGTGATTGGTTAACTAAGGACCCGCTAGAATGATATCATATTATCTCGCATGTTTTCTTTTCATCGAGTGGATGTCCTCTATTCTAGAGAGGTCATGCCAAATTTTGTAAATTTTATGACTTAGTTTTTCTTAGGCCGCTTAAGAGTTTAGTGATTAAATTCAGTTTCACTTTTTTGTAGATGTGTCGCTTGTATTTGGACTTTTGGTAGCATTCATGCAAGGCGCTTACGCCGGTGTTACAAATGGTATCGTGAGCGGCTTGTGTTCGTGATGTTTGAATGTAGTGATTAATTCTAGAATGAATTAAAATTTTGTTGTGTGAAGGTAGAAACCTGGTTTAGGTTAAACTTTTAAATGTGGCTCCTAGGGCAATAACCATAAAACTTGACGAGAATGGTTAATCGATTTAAACCCATACACTCTAATGCACAAGAGGAAGGGGATGGGATATCGCTGTATTGTGTTACAACGCCCTTTTGAGATTTATGCTATATTGATATTTGTTGAAATGTTATGTGTTAATCTTGTTGAGGCTATGATATCATTGATGGCTATGATTTCGATGTAGTGAATTGTTTTGTGGGTCCGGTGGGATCCTTGTGCCAAGAGATTTCGCCTTGTCGCAGTAGTTGTGTTGGTTGTTCTCCCATTTATAAGAAGTTGTTGTATCATCAGAGGTGGGAGCATTGATGCAAGAGGGTTTTCCTGCTTTGACTCATGTGGTCTTTTTGGATTTAAGTCAAAGAAAAAAAGGGTTTTGTTGTTGTGCCTCGTTGGTTGATGGCGGAAAGGCATGGAATTTTTGTGTTGTCACTGCTCGTTGGAGTTTTGGATTTGGGGCTTTAAAGGAAAAAGTGTTATTCGATTGAATCGCCTCGCTCCATGACTCGATTTGTGTAACTCTTTCCTTTGTGGAATTTTGGAGTTTGATGATTGGTTTGGAGAGTCGTTGAATGGCCGTGCTTGAGTCCCGCTATTTTCTAAGTCTTGTGAGAGTCGAGCTCCTTTGGAAGTTTTGGTTGGCTTTTCCGAAGGGAAATTATGACAAGTTTGGTGGAGGAACTTGTTAAATAAGTTGATAGGGTTCAATTGTCTAAATCGTTGGTAACTTAGATAGTTGATCTTTGTGTTCGCCATATGATTGACTTGATAGGAATTGTGGATGGTAAGTTAATTGGGTTAAAATTTCAACCTATTTTCTTTGATTAATTGATGGAGGAGAATTTGTTTATGGTTGGTGATAGCATTTCAATGCGGATGTAATTAGTCGAAAGGATAAATTTCGAGAAAGTGATCCAAGGAAGAGTGGTTGTGAAATTCTTACTAAGTTTTGTTGGGGCTTCCTAAAGGCGCTTAGGTGTGAGCATTGAAACCCGATTGTTAGAAGTGCAAGAGTTTTAGAGATAATGGGATGTAAAATGAGCTTAGGTTTAAATACCTATGGAATTGGATTGTCAGGTAATCATTTGGATGTATGCCTTTTGTTTAAGGCGCTCTGCTTTGTGTGCAATAGAAGTTACCATATGAGTTGTGTTTCACCAAGTGGTGGAGTTAGTGGGTGAAAGATTATGAGGAAGAGAGCATGCATACTTATGGAATGGTGTGACGATAGTCCTTAGACTTGCCATTTAAAGGAAATAAATAGATGTAATGGAAAATGTTGGGAGTTCTAGAATGGGATCTATGGGTATCCCTAGTTCGATTGGAGTTGGACTTAAATAAATGAAAGTGATCTTTATGTAATGTGTTCAAAAGTTGAAGCTTATAATTAAGTCATAAGTGATCATTGCTAATAAAGTGGATTTTGTTGAGTCTTGAAATTGGTGGTGTGTTTAGATGTTGGGTTCCAGTGATCGGTTTGCTATTCCCTAGATGTTGGTTTTAGGATTTGTGTGTTGTGTTGCTTTTAAATCGGGTGATTCTTCGATGTGAAGCTTTCCACCTTAGGGCTCAAGGTGGAAGTGGTTTGTGTTGTCAAGAGAATGGAGTTCTTCGCTTTTGTGGCTATCTTTGAAGAATGTTTATGTGAAGTTGCTCTTCTCAATTGAGTCCCCTCACAGCATTTCATTGCTTTGATTTCAAATTGAGAAAAATGGTTAATTTTGGAAGAGAATCGAGATTCTCTTTGTCTTCGATTAGATGCTAATTCTTTGTGTGAGTAATCTAAAGATTTTCCAAGAAGGAGAACCTTGTATGGATGGGATTTAATGAAGTCCTAATTTGGGGTTAAGTGTTATTGGTATAGGGATTTAATGTGGAGAGTACTGAGAGGTGTTCTTGTCGTGGTTCTCGTCCTTGTAGGAGGATCATTTTGATCACCTTGTCCTCGGGTTGTGTGGGACTTTATTGTTGGTGGACTGTGGAATCACCACTAAATGCTTTATTTCCTGTTGTTGGAACCCTCGATTCATGGGTTAGACTCAATGTGGGTCACTGAAATAGATGGTTCGGGCCAGAACCTTTTTTGAGTGGTTGTCTCTGCTGTATGAGACAAGTTTGAAAGAAGGTCAAGTGCAATGTTGTGTTATGAGGGATTATGATTAGTGCCCCGTGGGGCTAATCATTTCGATAGTAGAGAATGATTCTTGATCCCGTTGTTTCCAAGGGCAACTGTTGAAAAGGTAAAAGTTGTGTTTTGATTCCTAGAGAATTCGTGTTACTTGGTTAGAAATAATGATGTGTTCGAAATTGGTTAGAAGCTTGTTGGAATAAAGAATTCTGTGTGGATATTTGGTTAGAAAGGTTAATCAATGGGGAGAGATGGGAATCGTGTTTTCTTGGTTTGTAGGGGATCCAAGTTTAGAACCTAGCTATTTAATCGGATAACTTTGGTGTTTTGATAATAATTGGTTGGATGCTTAATAGAGTGACGTGACTCGTGGTTATTCTTGTCATCACGAGTTGGTTGATCTCGCAGTATGGAGTTTTAGAGAGGAGATTTAAGTTGGGAGAGTGAAATTGAATTGAGAAATGAGAATTTAGTTTGTGAGTTAGTATTATGATCTTCCGAGAAGAATCGTTGGTTGATTGGAGGTTGTGTATTGAGGCTTAAAAAAGAAGAAGAAGAGAGTTGTCTCGAGTTGTCATACTATTGTTGGTCTTTGAGAAAGACCGCTTCCGAAGTTCTGTACTATGCGAAGTTGAGGCGTTAGAGTGAATGTTGATTTGTTGATGGATGAATGAGTTCAATTGCTTGCTCCTTTTGTTTGGCGAGAGCCGTGCTTTGAGTTGTGGAGTTTTTTTAGAAAGAGAAGTACCCAACTTGTTCTTTTGGGCGATTGATTTTGGCAATTCATTGCTGTTCTTGTGGGTGAGTATTAGTGTGCGTAATTCGAGGCCTAATTTCTAAAGGGGGAAGAGTGTAATACCAAGATCTTTTGCTAGGTTTCGTTGAAATGAATTTCTCCTTTGTGAGTCGAGAATGTTTATTTGGGACTAATTATTTATTGTTGCTAAATGAAGCTTTTATTAAAAGTTTTGGATTTCTTCCGCGCTTTTCGGATAAAGGGTGTTTTTCCGAGTTGATAGTTGGCGCAAGTTTGTTTTCTTGTTAATCGTCATTTCGCCCAAGAATTTAAATTATTTGGTTCGCGCTAATGGTTAAAGTTGGCATTTGGTTTTCGCTTTATTGAGGAGCTTCTTTCTTTTGTTTCCAAACCCTCTGATTTGTGGCATCCATTGTTGGAGTATTTAAAGGAAAGAAAAAGGATTTCTATTCAAAAGCCCTAGCCATCTCTTTTTTTCCTCGCAGCCATCTCCCCACCGCCCTCCTCCTTTTCTCCTCGGCGGCATCCTCATCCAACCGGCCTCGCCTCGCCTCTCCTTCCCACCCAGCGCCCACCTCCCAGCCTCCGGGCCACCGGCCACGACAGCCTCCTGCCGACGAGCCTCACCTCCACTGTCCGCACTTCAAGAGTTTCTAAGGTCGGGCGACTCAGCACCGGGCCCTTCGGCCTTTCTCCACCAGCCCCGATGACCACCTCCGCACAACTCTCAGAGCAGAAGAACACCTGCAGCCCTTCCCCACCTCCCTTCCCCCACGAGTAAGAGATTGGAGGTAAACCCTAGAAATTTTGGGGTGAGATTGCTTGCATGCATGGTGTTTGATCAAATGCCTAGCTAGGGTTCTTGTTTTGCAATGTATTTAGTTGGGAAATGGAGAGACTAGAGTGAATGAGAATGTTCTGTTCGGACAGATTTTCGTCCTTTGTTAGAGCTGCTAATGCAAAATTTTTCATGGTTTTACTGGGGTTTGGCTATAACAAAAGTTGTAGATAATCGAATTACCTCTCAATAGAGACCGAAATCACTAATTTTCGCTCAGCCGCTTGAAAGTTATGGCATTTTTCGTGAGAGCTGTCCAGAGTAAGTCGGGTAATCTGTATCCTCTGTTCGTCTTCGATCTGGGAGCAGAGGGTAAGTTGGCTGAGCAAGCGGCTGTGATATATGCGTAGTTTATCTCCTCATGGTCGTTTCAAGTGCAAGAACGCAAAAACCGATAAGCCGATCTAAAGTTATGCCATTTGGAAGTTTTGTCCCGGTTGGGAATTTCAGCGAGCTCAGTTTTCGCTGAACTTTAGTGTGTGATTTGGTGGCCTTCGTGGCATCTCTCGCATGAGTGGCCATGACGTAGCTGTAGATTAGCCTCTTATGGTTAAATAGAGGTAAGGACCCCATTTTTCGCTAAACCAATTAGGAGTTAGGTTTTTAGAGTGCTGCTGTCCCGTTAAGCAGATTTATGTTTTTCGGTGTGGGAATGGATCGAGGATCAAGTTTATATAAGTCTTGTGTTTGTTTTGTTGGTATGTTTTGAGTTAAATGTATTTATTTGCAGGTGATGTGACCTCAGGTGTGCCATCAACCTCTCGCCACTCTAGTTCGAGAAGTTAAAGGCAAGTGCATACCCTAGATTGCGCTAGGAGGATTAAACGGTTGTTTGCTCTTAACGTAAGTAATTGTCGATGCATACGCAAGAGGTAAGCCTTGCTTGGCTATAACTAGAAAGTGCTCCCACTTATGAAAATGCTATGATGATTAAAAGTTTAAGGAATTGATGCAACTACACCGTGTTATTGAGTGTGGATGTGTGTTCATATGTGATGCTCCTTAGTTTAATTGTTTGCTCGTTAATTAGATGAACTCTAAGTGAGATCGAGCTTTTAGTAAGGTTGATTATAGTGAGTAGATTGTTCGAGTGATTGGGACTAACATGGGTTTGGTTCTAAACGGTTAAGTCCTTTATAAAGATAGTATACGTGAGCATTTAACCGCAAGTGTATTGTGAACTTGGTTCGTGGTCAGAGGATGTGGTTAAATGATAGAAACACCGCCATGAGTTGCCATGCCTTATGGTTGAATCTGCTTGTACAATTACCGCTAGTGACTTAGGAATGTGAGAATTGGCTATGTGTGTGTATGTGGATATGATATGTTTGTGTATGCATTGAATGAAAAGTTGCATTTCATTCATGAAAATTGCATTTGTGCATTCATAATGGAAGGGCAACCCATGCCGACAGGGCCTCTGTGTTCACACGTAGTGAACACGAAAGTCCTACTCAGAGTCCCATTCATCGAGGTGAATGGGAGCGAGAAAAAGAGTAGGCACCTTCCATCTACGGATGGAAGGGACGTGAGGGTGCACACCGACGGTGGGCACCGGCAAGACTGACGACGGCATGGAAATGAGCATTCATGTGCATTGCATCTTTCATAATGAGTGTTGTGGTAAATGGTGTGTCAATTGATGGTGATTGTGGTAATTGAAGGTTGATTCGTGGACTCAACCCAAAAAGGAGATTGAATTGAATTTGATGAATTAGCGATTTCCTTGTCTTGCTAATTATGTTGTATGAATATCGGGAGTGAAGTCGAGTTATGAACTCAAATTCAATTGATGAAAATGGTTTGAGTTGCAAGAAGGGTAGTTAAGCCGGAGACGTTGGATTTAGAGTCCAAGAATGTTTCTTTGGCATTGAATGGTTTTATTATCAAGTTTATTACTTAATTATGGCGAATTTTGGTTTAGTCAAGTTTTGTTTTAAATGGGTACAAATGCGATTTTTTTTCGATGTTGCTTCCTTTGTATTACTTGCTCTTATGGTCAAGTTCTTGTTTTACTTACTTATAAACCGGAATTGTTACGCTTTGTGTACTTTGTTGAGTCTTGGACTCACGCTTGTTGTTTCTTGTTTTAGGTACCTTGAAGTCGACTCGCCGGATGGGAGTAGAACACGCGCACGACTTCAGTCACTACCTCCTCATTTAAATTAACTTGTAAAGTCCGGCTGTAATTAATAAAGTTGTAATGGGTCGTTAGTCGTGGTGGAGTTTATTACCATCTATTGATGTGTGATTGGTTAACTAAGGACCCGCTAGAATGATATCATATTATCTCGCATGTTTTCTCTTCGCTAAGTGGATGTCCTCTATTCTAGAGAGGTCATGCCAAATTTTGTAAATTTCGTGACTTAGTTTTTCTTAGGCCGCTTAAGAGTTTAGTGATTAAATTCAGTTTCATTTTTTTGTAGATGTGTCGCTTGTATTTGGAGTTTTTGTAGCATTCATGGGCGCTTGGCGGGTGTTACATTCTCCCCTGCTTGCAACCGAGCGAGGAACTCCCGAGCCAACAAGACCTTGACCATCCCCTGCTCAATGCATCGTCGCTCAATTGGTCAAGTCCCCAAAGATCATCCTTAGCTCATCACACCACGATTGTCGCCACGCTCGTCTCACCATCTCGCGTCAGCATCAGCAGGTTAAGCCCGCCACCACTATTTTCCTTGTCGCTTGCGGTGAAACTCCCAGCCGAGACAATCCCAACCAAGGCCGGTTCATCCACTGCACCCCTTCGCTATAAAGTGCACCCCAGTGACCACAGTGAAGCTCCTTCTCATTCCCCTCATTTCTCCTTCCTTCTCCCAGCCAACGCATGAAACTCCCTCCCCAAATCTGCCATGAACAGAAGCTCTGAAGCTTCGAATCGACTCGCAATTCTTGTGATTCACCAACCATTTCCAAATCGGTTTGGGCTAGAGCATCACCGGCCTCAAGAATCAAAACCTCAACAATCTCGTGAGCTTCCATGCAAGAAGTCATTGCACTGCATGCGCTCTTCTTCCCTGTGTCCGCCATGGGCAGAGTTCCTCGAAGTTTCTCCTCCTGTAAACCCTAGAATGGAACCCTAGCATCCACGCATGCTTAATTTGCTACCGATTTCACCTCTAATGCCGCTGCTTGTTTCTTCCACCTTCCGCCATTTTCGCCAAGACCACTCCCGGCCACGCCTCAGGTCCTCCCCCGGCGACTCCACCTCCGAAGTTCGCCTGCCGTCGGTGCTCAAGTAGTTCTCAAGATTCACGGAGAATCGCTTAAGACCGTCACGGTGAAGCCCTAGCCACTGCTTTCCTCATCACGATCGGCCCTCCAACAAGGGCGCAGAAAGCTTCAGCTAAAAGGTAAAGGCGTTTATTGTTCAAAGCGATTTTCATTTCCAATGCATTTCCAACCTCGAAATGAATTCATTCTTGTATATCTTGTGCAATCTTAATTAAAATTCAATGAGATAAATTTTATTATTCATATAAAATCATAAAGAAAATAAATATGTAAAAACATTTAATTCTTGACCTGCAGTAATAATTATTTATATTAAACCCGATTATAATGCTAATATGATTTTTAATGAGACTTTGTGAATAATAAGTAATGAAGAGATGAAATTAGTGTTCATGGGATTTTAGGATCAAGATGTATTCAAATATCCAAAAACATTTGATTTTTGAGCCACAAAGCAATTATAAAGATTAAAGATTCAAATGAACTCAATTATGTATATTGTTGCCTCGTGATAGAAAATATAATTTTAAAATCATTGAATAAATTTTTATGTGCCCCTCGATCATAATAAACTTAAATATACAAAAATATTTAAATGTTCAATTCAGTTTAATTTATTTACTCTATGATCATTAGTAAATCTTGATAGGCCATTAATAAAAATGAAAGCCTAAAAGCTCACAAAATTAGGAAATGCTTTGTGTTAGTCTCCTCGACAAAGAATGCATCCATGTATGCAAATACATTTAAAATAAGATTTAGTTTGCATGTTCTTAATGAAAGAAAATGTTAATGCTAACAATGAGTAAATAGATAATCTATTGCAATTAAAGTTAAAATAATGCAAAATTGTCTTTAAAATATTTCTAGGATGATCCTCTCGCTAATACCTAAAAATGGATCCAGTAATCATGTATCGCAGAGTTGGAAATTTAGATTTAAACTTGGCCGATTTAAGATTTGCAATGGGATCATTTATGCTATTTCAACGATAGATAAAATAACTCGCTTAAATACTAAAATCAAGAAAGTCTATTCAGAAACACTGTACAAAGTTCATACTATCATATTCTATAAAAAGAATCATACTTCGCTATGATTGCATATTATTCTTATTAGTTCAAAACCCTTAATCGTTAATATGTCATTTCCTCTTGCCGATTTTGAATAGTGAAGTCTTTAAGTATAGCATGAACCGTTTTAGCAACAAGATTATAGTCTCACCAAAATCCTAAAACTTATGGAACTAGTTTAGTAGTGTTCTTCAAAGTATAGACTACCCAAATAGGAAAAGATAATCTCATTTCATCGTGATTTACATATTAATCTTAATAGCTTAATGACCCTAAATAATCACATTTCTTTAGGCCGATATGAATAATCTAATTGTAGTTGCAATGAGAAAACCTGCAGTTAAGTTATTTTTATCACCGTAACCTTCTCAAATATAATGGAAATATTACCAAGAGCTCAAATGAGTAGACTTAACTCATGCGAACACTAATTCTAATCAAATCAATCAAAGATAAAGAACTAATTAGTCATAATCCAACATGATCATTTAAGCCTTTTCATTTACTCACAAAGCAGCTCATCTAAATCTGAATTTCATACGTAATGCCTTAGAAATGATCTTCAAGATATAATCTACAAAGAATCTAAGAAAATATTCCTATTTCATCTTGCTTCAATCAATCCTAATAGAGCAAAACTCGTAAGTGATAAGGATTGACAAAACTCATATTGTGAATAGTGAGTCAATGAAACTTACAACTAATGATTAATTCTATTTAATCTAAACTATTTTTAAGGCCTTGAATTGTGAAAATAAGATTAATAAATTCATAAAAGAGCAATCCTCGTTTTGTAAAGAGTTCTATTTGTTATTGCTATCTACTTTCTTTTGCCTTATTGAAGTTGGTATTTTGCTTTATTCCCGTTGTTCGACGTAGAACTCGACGCCTCTAGCCTCGCTATTGTCATCGCCAACCGCAATCCTCGCTTTCATCGTAGAAACGACGATATAAGCAAGGCAAGCATCCTTGACCATATTGATCCCAAGATTTTATATTCCTTTGTGCATCAAATTGGTTTATGCATGCTACTTCATGTAAATTGCTATTTTGTGGATTGGTAGTTATACCGTTGTCTCGTGAATCTCCTTTGATGATTATGAACATGTGAACCGTGATAACCATACATTGAGGATAGACATTGCTAATGTCATTTTGGATATACGCGAACATATTTAACTCCGCTTAGCCATGCTTTAGAGTCAGCAATGTACATGATCAAATCAATATTTGTTTTCCTGAAAACATTGAAAATAGCACTGTTGGTTGCAGGTACTTTGATTAAAAACCCAAAATAAAACTATGCCTTGATGCAGGCGATTATTGGCAATAGCCGGATGTGCGAAAGGAATTGCACGTAGTGTAGGGTGAAGTATCGCCCGTGTCGGATTAAGGACCGAGCAATGGGATGCTATTGATCCGAGATTTCCGTGCAACCACAAGGGTTAGGATGGGTTAGCCATAGCTTGTTATGTTAATTAGACATAGCTTTGTACATTGGTAGGCGGGAGCTAGCACGTGTTTTCCGCCTGTGATGCCCGACGGGTATTCCTGGCAGTCTACTTGCAATGCAATGGTGTACCGCGTGTTTAGAAACGCTGTGTTGGGTGTGTGAAAGTGGATCCACAGCTTGGGTGTGTGTTTCTAGTTCTACGGCGGGGTTAATGTCCCGGCTGGTTAAAGCCATGTCTAGGTAATGTAATGACTATGTATGATCGCCATTCGTGATACTTCAGTATGGCGATCCACTACCGACGGGTGAGTTGATCATTCTTGTGGGTAAAGTTGTACACCTCTACAGAGTTTAAATCTAATCGATTAGTCACGGCCAGGGTCATGAGCACTCGTGAAGTCATTCCAATGTTAGATTTTGGTATTTTCAAAACTGAGTTTCGCTTGAAACTGTTTTTGCAATTGTGCTTTATGTCAAGGGTCGACATTGTTGGATTTCGTGAATTATGATTCGCCGCCACGCCATGGAGGACCGTGAGTGTTACTTATGCTTTAATTATTTGTTATCTATTAAATGCTCTTACAAATTCCGCTACTAATAACTTGATTTACAAATTCAAATTCGCTTTATGCAAATTAATCAGAGAAGCCTTCCTTTGAAATGGCCTCATGTATCATAGGTTTTGTTTCAAGTCTTGCCGAGTACGTGAAAGTACTCACCCTTGCTTAATTATTATGTAGGTGGATGAGAATGCGGCTTCGAGGCTTGTTCGCCGCAGGTTGCGGATCCTTTTGTCGTGGTATTTCTAAGGATTTATGCCTCGGTCATTGTTTCTGCGGATTGATGGGTATACTACAAGGCTTCGCTTTTTTGTCGCTAGATTCTCTCGAGTTGTAATATTTATTTGTTTAATCGTTTCCGCTTAATTGTTATAATGTATGGTTGTGATTTCCAATTGTTGTAAACATGTGAGTGCTAGCTACTGATCCAGGGAATAGCACAGTAATCACATGGAGGTTCCTGTTCATCAGAACGGGGTCTCACAATAGTCGAGCTCCCATATTTCTTCTATGAAACCATAATATGTGTCCAACCTGCCGCTATTGTCTTCGGCTGCCTATACGAACATCGCTATTCTAGTTGGTGCCCTCATTATCCTCGATCCGTGTAGAATGTAACCATTGATTCATACCCTTGAATGTCACGATTTCTTGTGATGGTCCCCGGTCCAAGCATTGTAATAGTTCATCGTTTGACTCTTCCTCAAGGATGTACTTCAGAGCTCACCGCCAAAATAATCCATGTGCTTTGGGTTATCCAACTCTCGCTCTTCCCTCGTGAACTCGTGGCGAGGACACTCTTGTGCGTATGACATAGGGGCGACTATAGTTGATTAATTTAGAACAGGAAATGTGCTTGCTTGAATGCAACAAGATCATTGCATGCAACTGCTTGCCTTCCTATTGTCCCTTTGCCCCGTAGCCTCCCCTTGTGTCGTGATATGGGGACGCCAATAGGATTTAGATCATTCATGTAATCAACACAAAACTCTATCACCTCCTCCGTCACATAGCCCTCGGCAATGCAGCCTTCCAGACGCGAACGGTTACGGACGTACTTCTTGAAGACACTAATGTACCGCTCGAAAGGGAACATGTTGTGCAGATACACTGGTCCGAGGATACCTATCTCCTTGATAAGGTAAACGGTAAGATGAACCATGATATCAAAGAATGTAGGAGGAAAGATCATCTCAAGGCTAACCAAACTTTGTACCACATCAGCCTCTAACTTAGGCAGCTTTAGCTGGTTCGACGACCTTCCAAACGACGCTCAGAAGGAACATAGCTTTGTGATTGTCCCCGCACCCTCTGGCAAGATACCTCCGAGCCTACTAGGAGCAATCAGGTCATCAACACAAGGCGCTATGGATTTTAGGCCTTGGAGTTTATTCTCTTCGTGGTTTACGAAGCTCTTTACATTCGAGGAGTATCCGTATGGGACCTTCACACTGCTCAAACACTCAATCATGCTTTTTTTCTTTCTTTGCTTGGAGTGTAGCTCGAGGATGTAGATAAAGTTGTTTTATCCCATCTTTGTTTTTCGGATGTAGGTCACTCCTCACCTCCATGTCTTCAAGGTCCTTCCGAGCTTGCAATGTATCTTTCGATTTGTTGTACATATCTATGTAGCCTAGCAGGTTCAAACAAACATTTTTCGTGATGTGCATGAAGTCAAGCGAGTGACGAACCTCCAAAACTTCCCAATACGACAGGTCCCAAAATATTGATTTCTTCTTCCATGTGGGCGCATGACCATCCTCATTCGGCACAGGTATGCTTCCAAGACCCTTCCCAAATATTACTTTCAAATCCTTTACCATAGCAAACACAAGTCGCCACCTGTTAAATTTACTTTCAAATCCTTCTGTTCCCCAATTAAATTTACTGCCTTTCCACCTCAAAGCATGACTGCCAGGAAGAAACCTGCGGTGGCCCATGTACACACACTTCGAGAGTTTTTCGTACATGCAATCTGTTTATCTATGCACCGGGTGCAAGCTTTAAACCCTTTGACACTTTTATGACAGTTTACCGAGAGTAGGCTAATCGTTGATTGTTACAAACAACAATGCACGCAGTTGAAATACTTTTGTACTCATCCCAAACCCGCATACACCATCCTCCCACAACTTCACAAGGTCTTCAACCAATGGTTTCGTGTAGACATCGATGTCGCTTCCAGTGTTGCTTCGCCTTCGATCAACAATGGCATCATGATGTACTTCCGCTCATGCACAAACCATGGAGGAATGTTATAGATGCAAAGTGTCACAAAGCCAAAAGGCGGATGTCGCCAACCGGATCGAAGGATTCATCCCATCGTGCTCAACCCAAACCTTATGTTTCGACCTTATTTGTAAAGTTCGTAAGCCCAATCGACTTTCCTCCACCGCGAGCCATCTCGCAGGTGTCTACATCCCGCCTTCCTTACGCTTCTTCATGCCAACGCATCATCTTGGCATGACCTTCATTAGCAAATAGACGCTTCAACCGGGGATCACAGGAAATACCACAATACTTTGGCCGAGTTCTTCTTCGCATTTATTCCCATCTAATTCACTCGATCGTTATGTCGCACCTTATATCGATTCTTCGACACCGGACAAACCTCCAAATCAGCATACCATTATGATACAGATACAATCGTTAGGACATGCGGTATCTTCCATACTTGCAATCCTAAAGGGCGTAGGACTCGCCGCTTCATAACGAGATTCGGTAGAGTGTTACCTTCCGTATAACTTCTTTATAAGTGATAACAAACTATTGAATCCCTTTATCCGACACACCGCTTGTGGCCTTCCATTGCATGAGTTCCAAAGTAGTACGCAACTTTTTGTGGCCCCGTCCACGCTCGGGTACAAAGCGCTGCGTGGTCCTCTACCATGCTCAAACTTCTTGTATTGTCTTTTCCTCTCAGAACTCTCGCTTCCATCACGGAGCATCCGATCTAGCTCATCATCGCCAAATTGCCGAGTACATCTTCCATGGACCAGATGAGTGGTGTCCTGATACCGCTGGCTCTATCTTCCTTCTTCATCGCCTTCCCGTCAATCGCCTCGCTTTCGCCATGGTGGGTCTAGTAGGTATAGTTTGCCATGAAACCTCTCGTGATCACATGCCTCATAACCATCCATCGCTCGGAGTGCTCCTTTTCATTCTTGCAGCCCACGACGGACAACGATGAAACTTCCTAGAGGCAAGAATGCAACGGCCACGCCGAGATACTCCTTCATGCCATCTTCTAACTCTCTTGACCGACGGTCCGCATTGTACATCCATTTCCGGTTCATCTACACCAATAAAAATAATAACAACATTTATCACAATATTTAATTAAAGCTAACTATGTCTAATAGTTTTGTATTTTTTAATCATTATGTATTCTTTTTAACTAAAGCCAACTAATTATTTCTAATCCTCCCATTTTTTTAAATAAAACTAACTAATTGTTACATTTTCATGCAAATCTTTTCTATCATTCCGCATTTTAATTTTACTAAATAAAAATTATTTTTTACCCCTTCCCACCTTTTGTAATTTTTCATTGTTTCACATTTATTGCATTTCATTTCATACACCAAACAATATATCAGCTTAAGAACAAAAAATAAGCCAACAAAAGAAACACTAATTCCCACAAGAACAAAACATTATTTCAACATCCAATGCACAAAAACATCAATATCTAGGTGAGAAGGATGTCAAGAACATGTTACTCACCTTAGAACAATTAATTTGGAGCTAATAGCCTCAATTGAAAATTTTGGCAGACTCTCCCCATGAACAATGCCTTCTCACCCACCACCGTGGCTGCCCCGTGTGAGCTCGGGAGGAAGATGGGGTTTAAATGCTACCAAGTGAAGGGCACTACTACGTAAAACATCATCACGTATGGTTCGAACGCCATCGAGACAGCTTTGTGAACCGCCAAGAATAATAAGTCTGTGATGAAGGAGCCTCCATCGAGACGGTTCTCTACCCGCTCGAGAATATATATCACGCACGGTTTATTAATACAACCGCTGCGGATAACTAAATATCACAGACGGTTTCAAATCACAACCATCTCAGGAATAATCTATCACAGACGGTTATTATTTGAAACTGCATGAGAAAGTTAATATCACGACGGTTTCAAATCACAACCGCTCTGGATATTATCTCATCATGCATTTGCTTCAAATCATAACCGCTCAGGATATGAACTCATCATGCACGGCTTCAAATAAGAACCGCCTCAGGATGACCTTTTTTCCTGACCCCAAAGAGAACCTCCATTTTTTGATTTCCATCAATATTTTAGCGGGACGATTTTTATATAGCACACCAGAGTCTCGCCAAGAAGACAAACTTATCTATAACCAAGGCCGCCTTCTTCCGCCCCACGGCCCATCGGCTTCCTCCCGCTTCTTCTTTTCTCCATTCAAGTCGGTGTTCCAAAGTCCTTCCGTGCAAGGAAGACCCGACTTGCAATCACATTTGTTCAATCTTTAATTACCCTACCTAAAGTAATCTATCAAGTACATCTACAATTTTACCAAAGTACCATGTTCGATCTCCCACCATGGCACGACGGTGGACGCCAAGACAAGAGCATGCCGTCCGGCCATCAAGACCATGGCACTACGGTGACTACAAGAAGCCACTTCAGATGGCATGAAGCAAATCACACACTCTAGTGTGACCAGCTCGATGGAGAAGACTGTGGTTGCCGCCGCCGCCATGTCATTTCGCCGGTCTTGGTTGATTTATTAGTCGAGTTCCATCAACTTTATCATAACAAGGGAGAAAAAACGCTACAAATGTTTATATTTTAAGTCTATCCTGATCGAACAAACTGTTGCCTCAATGCATATAGGAAGTGCAGATATTCAATTACAACATCTACAACTGGCCGTGTCTCATAAATATTGATGCAGGAATACCTAAGTAGATGGAAATTTCGAACAACAACCCATAAATAATGGAGGTTCTGCTAAGGGTGTAGGAAAAACATCTAGTTCCAACAAGCAAGACATTGTTAAGTTGTTGCATTCAAGATGAGCAAATATGTATTAAGGATAATATCATGTGACAATACAATGAATCGTACAAACAAGAATAACCGCAAGTTTTTGACATATTTTCCGAATTAATGAATACCATTTGACAATTGTACAACTCCAAAACTTATAAGGCTGCGTGGAACACGCCTTTTTTATGTATTACTTGTTGGGGAACGCGGTATGCTACGCTAGCACAAATTAAAATTTCTACCGTGATAACCGTAAAAGCTACCGCAAGAAAGGGATCACAGATTGATTACCACTAGACGCCAGAAGTTGCGAATCCTTCGCTGCTGGTGTAGTGGATCGCCCTCGCCGGATCGCCCTCACGCGATCGCCCTCGCCGCGATCGCCCTCGCCGCAGATCGCCTCGCCGCCGATCGCCCTCACGCGGATCGCCCTCACCACGCCGCAATAGTAGCAAAGCTACCACAGCAGTCCACACGCCCCGGATGGAACGCCGCGGCGCCGGGCAAGCACCGCGCCGCCGGCAAGGGCAATGAGAGGTGGAGGTTAGGTTCTGGACGTGAGCAATCGCATGCACGCCCACCCTTTCCTCTCCTTATATAGCCACGCCGATGAAACCCTAAGCCAGGCCCATCAGCTGCAAGCCCACGAGGTCCATTAATTACGGATCCAATCCGACCACGCGCCCCAGCCCGCTAAGTGTGTGACCAGAGGTTCATGTATATTTGGACATAGATTCGAAAACCCTTTTTCCAATCCAATAGCGGCAGCGTTCTTGCAGAGCATGCCAACTCCCAAACACATATGATCAAATCGGATAGAACCTTTCAAAAGTACTCATGTAATAACCTTTGCCAAACTATATGAAGATCAAACTCAAGGCAGAAGTATGTCATCCTTGATAGTTCAATCTATCTCTCGATCCGTGATATATTAATAAGTTGTGATTGACTTTCAATCACGGCATGGCCATGCACTTCCTTAATCATATCACACGAGTGGCCTAGACATATATCTCCGCTATAATCGAGTGGCAAATTCCATCTTGATCGCCCACTTCCTCTCGCACATTTCATAGCAAACATGAAAGCTACCTTTATAACTATCCGTTAGGGAATAGCGCTGGTGGCCCTAAGGTAAACTATTACACATGTAGGAATGTGACAATCTCAGTCTAAGGATCATACATCCACTATGTATGAGATACATCGATGACACATAAGAATGTAACATTCTCGCAAGGTCCCATTTCGGGTCTATCTAACCCATGTTCTTCATCATGAGTTCACATGTATTGATGATATCTCCATATCCTATGATCTATGAAACATAATCATCGATCAATACATGTGCGATCTATTCATCGTTGTCCTATAATGATGATACCCGATCGAGATACTTACGTAATTATATCAATAAGTAGAGAGTTTCATAAGCAAGTCACATACTTGTCGATCAATATAATGATATACATTCATTGGACCAATAATCATATTATTATTCATAAGCATAGTCATGTTACAATCATCTATATGATCGCCTCAAGGGCATAACACCAACAATCTCCCACTTGCACTTGAGTCACCAATTAAGCATCTAATACCAATAGACCTTTGTGCGCCATGCTTAGGTCAGGAAGAGGCTTTGTCAACGGATCAGCCACATTAGCATCCGTGATGTATTTTGTATATCTTCACGCCACCTCTATTCACAATCTCGCTAATAAGGTGAAAGCGCCGAGTATGTGTTTGACTTCGATGTGATCGAGGTTTTTCACAGTAATGGCACCACTATTATCACAATAGAGGTCCATTGGATTAGAGGCACTAGCGACCACACCAAGTTCGAGATGAACTTTTATCCACACAAAGCCTTCCTTTTGCGCCTCCGTCCGCAATGTACTCGCTTCTCATGTAGAGTCGCCACCGTGTTTTGTTTGGAACTCTTCCAGCTTACCGCCTCCATTTAGTGTAAATACGAACCCGGATTATGATCGAAATCATCTTTGTCGGGCTTGAAGCTATGCTTGTGTAACCCTTTACAACCAGCTTCCTCACCTCCAAAAACTAGGAACATATCCTTAGTTCTTCTCAAGTACTTCAGATGTTTTTCACTACCGTCCAATGACCATCACCGGATCCGCTTGGTATCCGCCGTGACACTTAGAGCATATGAGACATCCGGGCGCTGCATGCATCATGGCATACATAATAGACCCAATAGCCAAGCATATGGTATCTTGCTCATCCTCGTCTCGCCATCATTGTCGGCGACACCGATTCTTGCTTAGACTTATGCCATAGACATTGGCATGAATCCTCTCTTGGATTCATGCATATTGAACCTCTTCAATACCTTGTCAATGCACGCTTCGCTTAATCCAATCAACCTTTTGATCTATCCCTATAGATCTTTATGCCCAAGATATAACATGCTTCTCCCAAGTCCTTCATTGAGAAACTCTTTTTCAACGAAGTCTTAACGCCTTCAAGCATAGGAATATCATTCCCATCAATAATATGTCATCCACATATAAGATAAGAAATACAAGTGCGCTTCCCATCGCCTTTTGTAAACACAAGGCTCTTCTTCATTTTTTATGAAGTCAAACTTTGACTACTTCATCAAAACGAATGTTCCAACTCCGAGATGCTTGCTTCAACCCATAAATGGATCTTTGAAGCTTGCATACCTTATTAGCATATTTAGGATCAACAAAACCTTCAAGTTGTATCATGTATACATCCTCGATAGATTCCCATTAAGGAAAGTCGTTTTGACATCCATCCGCCATATTTCATAATCAAAATATGCAAGAATAGCTAAAATGATCCGCATTGCATTTAAGCATGGCTACCGTGAGAAAGTTTCATCATAGTCAACTCCTTGAACTTGTTTGAAACCCTTTGCCACCAACCGTGCCTTATAAATCTGAACATTTCCATCCATGTCTATTTTCTTCTTGAAAATCCATTTGCACTCAATGGTTTTTACACCATGAGGAGGATCAACCAGTTCCAAACTTGATTGTCATGCATGGATCAATTTCGATCCCATGGCTCCAAGCCATTTTTCGGAGTTTGGGTCCATCATTGCTTCTTTATAAGTCGAGGCTCATCATTATCCAATAATAATATGTCATGTCCATATCTTATGGGTTCATGACGCTGCCTCCCCGACTCCACGTGGGGGTGTCTTTCCACAAAGTTGTACAACATCTTGTACATCAAGTGAAGGTTCAATGGGAGTTGAAACATTTTCGATGGTTCTCGAATTTCTTCAAGTCGCACCTTGCTCCCACTAACTCCTTTTTGAAAGAAACTCTTTCTCTAGAAAGACACCGCTTTAGCAACAAACACTTTGTTTTCATCCTCTTGTAAAAGTAATATCCTTTTGTTTCTTTAGGATACCCCACAAAGAAGCATTTTTCTCGATGAAAAGTAGTTTATCCGATTGCAAACGCTTACATAAGCCTCACATCCCCATATCTTGAGAAATGACAATGAGGGACGCTTCCACCCATATCTCATATGAAGTTTTCAACGGCTTTTGATGGAACCCTCGCTTAAAGTGAACGCAATTGCTTTAGAGCATACCCCGTATGACAATGGCAGATCTGCTTGGTTTATCATTGACCGAACCATGTCTAACAAAGTTCGGTTCCGTTGCTCGATACGCCATTCCATCCGAGGCGCTCTCAAGGAGTAAGTTGCGAACGATTCCACATTGCTTTAGATGATCACTCAAACTCTTGGCTCAAGTATTCGCCACCACGATCCGATCGTAAGTGTTTTATTGATTTGCCAAGTTGATTTTGTACTTCGCTCAAACTCTTTGAACTTTTCAAAGGTTTCAGATTTATGTTCATTAAGTAGATATATCCATATCTACTAAAGTCACCTGAAAAGTTACAAAGCATCAAACCCACCTCCGCACTAGAGCTCATTGGTCCACATACATCCGTATGTACAAGGGCCAACAACTCACTTGCCCTTTCACCAAAACTCGTGAAAGGGGCTTTTGTCATCTTGCCAAGTAAACAAGACTCACATGTTTCAAATGATTCAAAATCAAATGAGGTTAGAAGTCCATCAAGATGGAGCTTCTTCATGCGCTTCTCATTTATGTGGCCTAAGCGACAATGCCATAAAAGGTAGGATTCACATCATTGGGGTCAAGCCTTTTCACATTAATGTTGTAGATGTGTTTTTCTTCGAGTTCAAGCATGTACAACCCATCTACCATGGGGCATCGGCCATAATACATATCATTCAAAAATATCGAACAAACAAAGTTCTTTATTCTGAAATCATAACCTTCATGTTCCAAACAAGAAGATGAAATAATGTTTCTACTCAAAGATGGAACAAAATAACAATTATTGAGTTCTAAAATTAATCCGTATAAAATGCAATGGGTAGGTGCCAATGGCAACAACAAGTAACTCTTGCTTTATTCCCCACGCCAAGATCCACTTCTCCTTTGCCAAGTCTCTACTTTATCGCCTCGATCGAATTGCAAATGTGAGCAACCGATCCGATCATATACCCAAGAGGCAATATTAGAAGTAGCCGATTAATTTCTACAACATGAATACTCAAGTGGAAGTCACACTTCCATTCTTCTTATCTCGCTGTACTTCGCACGCTTGCTTCCAATGTCCTAACTTCTTGCAATAGAAGCATCGAGCATCGTGTTTAGGGCCAATCTTAAGCTTCTCGCTTAGATTTGAGACTTCATGATCTCAACTTGGCCCTTGCCCTTGCCCTTTCCTTTGTTCCCACTCTTAGCCTTCTTCTTCTTGAAGGCGAGTTTTCTCAACCATCATCACATGATTAGGTTTTTTCTTTATGCTCTCCTCAGCAGACTTGAGCATCCCATGTAGTTCGGTCAGCTCTTCTCCATGCTATTCATATGAAAATTCATAATGAACGGCTCAAAGCTCGAGGCGTAGATCGAGAATCACATCCGTAGCCAAACCAAGGCTAAGGGAAAATCGAGCTTTTCCAATCTCCCAATGTAACCAATCATTTTGATTACATGAGGGCTGACCGACTTCCTCACCACTTTTGCAAGCAAACAAAAGCTTAGAGATACCATACCTCTCACTCTTGCTTGGTTCCCAAACATGTCCTTTAAGCCCACAATCATATTGTAAGCATCCCGATCCTCATATTGCTTTTGAAGCTCAGAGTCCATGGTGACAAGCATGAGACAAATGGACCTCTACAGAGGCATTAACATGTTTTTCATACTCACCTTATCATTATGTAGAAGCATTTTCACGGGTTCATCAGAATTGACTCTAGAACATAGTCTTTCTTTTCATGCTTGAGAACAATTCTCAAAGTTGCGTATACCAATCCACAAAATTTATCCCATTAAGTTTTTCCTTTCCAAAACCGATCTCAAAGCAAAACCAGTCCAATGTATGAGAGCAAGTGCTATTGAACTACAACAAAAACATGCAAAGTTTCTAAGCACTATGTTTATGTTAATTTTCATTAAACATTTTAATAAAAGACACTCCTACCATATGCCCCTTTATGGACACATAGTGAGTATTCAAGATCCATATTCATCAAACACTAGTGAGCTTTGGCATCACCGCTAGAGATTTAATGACATAGGTAAGCAACATCTTTGCTAATTACATCTTATGTAACTCTTGTTGGTTGAGCATGAAAACAAGTAATGAATGACTCCATCAACTCGACTCATGGCCAGTCAACTTGCCCCTAGGGCTCACATGAGGAGGGAGCACTTCCCGATTTCGGTGCCAATTAAGAAACCTAGCCTCATGTGTGTTTTCCTAGACACCAATTGTCTTGTATTTGTTCCTTCATTATTGAAATCAAAACTCAACCACTTATGTCCTCAAGCCCAAAACCGCTTTTGATAGCTTGATTAAATCTACCAACGTTATGCGTGATGTGTCCAACACATCCCTATCATCTATTAAGATAGTCATTGATATACTACTTTGGCAAATATATCAATGATGATCTAAATTTTGATAGGTGCAACAATAGGGTGGACATATATGATTTAAAATTTATTTAACTATGGGGTTGAACAATATCTACTATGAACATGGCATCACATGCAATGAGCATAAAGAAAATAGCAAGGATTAACCACACATCCACGTAAAATCAAGATTAAGTCGTGAAATAGTATGGCCTTTAGCATTAGGATCTTCATCATCATGCTTGTTGGTCCACTTGGCCATCTTGCTTGATTGTTCACCTAGCCATCATGCTTGATTGCCATCATCTTCATCATTGTAGATGCAACTCTTCATGCCTTTGATAATGAAATTTACATGAAGGTTTCAAACATCACAAGTCGACACGCAGTCGTTATACAACATTGATAATGAAATAGCCTTATGGCTTGACACGACGCAGCCATGTAAACGCTACATGCATCACATACACATAGGCCATACTATTTCACATATAACATCCTCGCAAAAGACTTAAATAAGGCGATTCTACTTGTTGGGGTTCCAGGCAACGCTCAAGGGGTTCCATAAATACTCAAGGGTCCAGGGCGCAGCACCAAGGCGGGTCCTAGGGGCGCGCCTAGCGGGTCCAAAGGCAGCGCCAAGGGCGGCGTCCTGGCTGTCGGCCACGAAGGGTCGAGGGCAAATTTTTTGAAATTTTTTTGGAGGCATGTCTTCGCCAAAGGAAAACGCCCTCGAATTTCCATGGATCAATCAAATTGACCTAATCGATTCAACTGATTGGCTTGGTCCCATATGGTCGCTGGCGAGACCCCGATGGCGGTAACCTTACCGTAAGGGCAACGCTGCATCATGAACGGACTCACCCAAATCAAGATTGAATCGGATCGCACTTCCCACAAACCCTAAACCGATCGATCTCATCGATACGCTTCCACCAATTCATCACATGAATCGCAGAACATGTAATAGATCTAATCTACTATCCCCACATATCACATATGTAACATCCAGATCACAAATCTACGCGAGATGGCTCGATACCACCGCTGGGGAACGCGGTATGCTACGCTAGCACAAATTAAAATTTCTACCGCGATAACCGTAAAAGCTACCGCAAGAAAGGGATCACAGATTGATTACCACTAGACGCCGCAGCTGCGAATCCTTCGCTGGTGTAGTGGATCGCCCTCGCCAGGATCGCCCTCACGCGATCGCCCTCGCCGCGATCGCCTCGCCGCAGATCGCCTTCGCCGCCGATCGCCCTCACGCGATCGCCTCACCACGCCGCAATAGTAGCAGCGCCACCACAAAGCAGCCCACACGCCCCGGATGGAACGCCGCGGCCGGCGGCAAGCACCGCCGCCGCCAAGGGCAATGAGAGGTGGAGGCTAGGTTCGACGTGAGCAATCGCCGCACGCCCACCCTTCTCTCTCTTATATAGCCACGCCGATGAAACCCTAAGCCAGGCCCATCAACTAGTAGCCCACGAGGTCCATTAATTACGCATCCAATCCAATTAATGCGCCCCAGCCCGCTAAGTGTGACCAGAGGTTCATGTATATTTGGACATAGATTCGAAAACCCTTTTTCCAATCCAATAGCCGGCAGCGTTCCTTGCAGAGCATGCCAACTCCCAAACACATATGATCAAATCGGATAGAACCTTTCAAAAGTACTCATGTAATAATCCTTTGCCAAACTATATGAAGATCAAACTCAAGGCAGAAGTATGTCATCCTTGATAGTTCAATCTATCTCTCGATCCGTGATATATTAATAAGTTGTGATTGACTTTCAATCACGGCATGGCCATGCACTTCCTTAATCATATCACACGAGTGGCCTAGACATATATCTCCATTACATCGGAGTGGCAAATTCCATCTTGATCGCCCACTTCCTCTCGCACATTTCATAGCAAACATGAAAGCTACCTTTATAACTATCCGTTAGGGAATAGCGCCAGGGCCCCAAGGTAAACTATTACACATGTAGGAATGTGACAATCTCAGTCTAAGGATCATACATCCACTATGTATGAGATACAATCGATGACACATAAGAATGTAACATTCTCAAGTGGTCCCATTTCGGTCTATCTAACCCATGTTCTTCATCATGAGTTCACATGTATTGATGATATCTCCATATCCTATGATCTATGAAACATAATCATCGATCAATACATGTGCTGATCTATTCATCGTTGTCCTATACGATGATACCCGATCGTAGATACTTACGTAATTATATCAATAAGTAGAGAGTTTCATAAGCAAGTCACATACTTGCCGATCAATATAATGATATACATTCATTGGACCAATAATCATATTATTATTCATAAGCATAGTCATGTTACAATCATCTATATGATCGCCTCAAGGGCATAACGCCAACATTACTTCTATGAGCGGTGAAGAAACAAACTCCCTCTAATGTTGCTCAAATCGCCCGACTCAACGCAGCTTTTAATCAGATCGCTACTTTCTTTAGCTTATTTATGGTTTGCATGTTGTAGCAAACATAAAATCCACATAGGTTATTTCCTAACCTTGCCGGTGGCATCGCAAATAAAACCTACTTTAGTTCTAGAGTCACTATTATGGGGTTTGATATAGAATTATTGTGTATAGCTGATACCGAAAGTTCAAATCATGTCAGTAGTTTAGTCCAATCTTTCACGTGTTTGAACGCCTACAAGATTGCAAAAGGTTAGCCTAAGCCATTCCAATAGCAATATAAACTCGAACAACTTACACGCACTATGTACGAGGGAAACGTGATTACCCGGTGAGTAATATTGCGATAGGTATCAAGTCGTGGTTTCCGCCACGCCCGTAATCAAGGTACTTAACCCGGTTTGTGGTCGGTTCAATTATAATGAGAACTCCAAAGGATACCTACACAGTATATCACAATGGACAATGAACAAAACAGAGTTGTGTGCACAAGATGCACTAATGTATAGCATGTGGTAGCACTTACCCGGGTTATGGGGTATAAGTATGAATTCTTTATCTTTTGTGCTAGCAATGCCTCTATCACGTATTTCTACCATGTTTATATCATCATCCATTGTTTGCTTTGAGACTATATGTGGGTCGAGGAAACCGATCGATAGTTTCTTCGTGGTCGCCTGTTGCATGTATCTATATATACAAAGGCGGATTATATATATATTGGAGGACATTTATCACTATTAGACTAATGTAGACCGTGATAGCACACACTTACAAGGTCCAAAGATCTTATGAGTGCGGCATCGATGGCGCCGAGGTTGTAGAGATGGAACAAGTCTAGAAAATTGACCGTGAAGAAGCCCCCGCCGAAGTCGTTGAATAGATGTTCATACTTGAACTTAACGCCGATACTTGTTATATCGCTCATGCTCCGCTTTCCAGCTTCTTGGGTGTACCACTTATGCAATTATTGGCAAGGTATACTAAGTAAAGTTACGCTGCCTTTCGTTAGTAACGCTCTCCTAGCTTGTATTGTTTAGCCAACTCAAGATGGATAGTCAACTTGTTCTTGCCGCTTTTTCTTTCTTTTTGCCCTTGCCTTTCTTTTGTTTTGTATGAACCCTTCACGGAGAGGAATGGGCAAGAAAGAGGTCAACATTATGTACATCAAGTAGAGTCTCGCTTTCACGATCGCCATTTAGTAGCCAACCGATCGACGGCGATACAATAGGCGAATCAGATCGCCAAGTTATTGCATGACGTATGGGCCACCAGGAGATGTCGCCGCTAGGCCATTGGATGAATGTGCCAATGGCATCCCCAAGTTTCACGATCTCATCGCTTACGGCTTCAGAGATCGACAATTTTGAAACTATCAAATACCCCGCCCACATTGACCTTGGTGAAACCCGGCTATGATGGTACCATGCACCATGGTCCCTTTGGGGATGGATACGCCATGCCCCAAACAAATGGCCGAGGAACGGTGCCATTGCTAATTCTCACTTGAGATTGCAATCGCTGGCCACCTTAATGTCACATACAGATAAGTCCCGCTTATGTTCATCTATGTCACTTGAGGAACGGATGCACACCGCTTCACTAGCAAGTGGGGCTAACTTATGGACATACTGGGGCTTGTGCAAGATTTCTTTCTTGATTGGTGAGCCTTTGCTTGAGGATTCTTATCCTTTCATGAAATTCTTCTTCGCTTCTCCTCAACTCTTCTCTCAACTCTCCTCTCAACTTGTCCTCCAAATTCTTTATAAGATTTGACTCGGCCGCTCTAGTTCTCTTCTTGTTTCAGATATGTGAAGTTGTCCGGGAATCCAGTTTTCCATGGAACAAAAACCCTTTGCCTCTTGTACGCCTGTGGTGTTCTTGTTTCCTAAGGCTATGGACAAGGCATCTTTCTCTCGTCTCGGGAAAAAGAGCCATCGCACGATTGTGTACTCAACGCTACCGCAAGATTCGACAAGTTATTTCACTTATGAAGTCATGGACTAATTACGTAAAATTGGTAGTTCAATTTATATATTACCAGCGCTATGCATTCTCGTCCGCTGGGTTTACAAAGGAGACGGTTGCAGAGGACGTGGCATCCGACCGCTCGCTTCTAGCCGCCTTCGCACGTTGATCTGCGGATCGGCGGAAATGGCGCGATACCTCCTCGCCCTTCCTGCCCCATTGCGCTTTCTTCCCGCAGAGCGCCAGCGTCGAAGTCTGGGGTGAGTGTTCTTGCTTGCAAGGCCTTGTTTGCTTCATCGTGACGCACAAATTCGCTCGTGGTCTTCATCCCAACAAAACGCCCCATGTGTCCTCATCAATGAACCCATACTTCGAGTATGGAACTAGATCCTTCTTGACGAGTCTACTAAAAGCGTATGCTTGAAGGTCTTCCATGCCTTTCTCGCCGCTAGCAAAGGCATACCGCCGCACTAGGGAGCGGATTCTTCTCGAATGTTGAACGATGAAAGAATTTCCGCAGCAAGGCATTGCGAGCCTCAATAGTCACCAACCTCTAGGAAGATAGCGTGATCGAACCCGCTCCTGCTACTATCCCACACATATTCAAATGCATTCGCCGCCTTTTTTGGCTTTCTAGGGCCCCATCATTTGGATCGATCTTCGTAATGGTATATCGGTCTCTGGCCTTTTGTTTGGTCCTCTTTGCGCTGGGTCGATTCTTATTTTGAGGGCACATCATGTCCTTCGCATTTATGGATTAGAGAACTACATCTTCTTTACAAGTTAAAATAGTTTCTCGCTAACTAAAAGTGAAGAACAAATAAAATCACATTAGAGTGAATGAGTTTGTGGATACCATGGCTTGTTATTAGCCTTTTAAAAGAACTAGCCTAAATGGCTTGTTATTAGCCTTTTAGCAAAGAAGTTTAACTAGGAGGTTGTCAACTTAATAAAAATTTCTAAAAGACTTCCCCCTAAAACTAGGACATCCACATAGCGTATAAGGTAAGAATACATATGGATTCAACCATTTGACAGCTAATGTAATAATAGAACGAAGCTCAGATCTCACATATGAACATGTACAAGATATTTAAAAAACAATTAGCATAAATCTCATATTGATTGTTTGAATGTTCTCGATGTCGGGTTGCCTTAAAAGGCCCTCCTCGCCACAATGGACAAGTAATAGACTAGATTGTGACAACTTTATCTCAATAACAGATTTAATACTTGACAAAGTTAAGTATAAATCTACTCAATTGGTTATCTTATATGCATATTCACTAACTAAGCATATAAAGACAAAGTTTGCAATAGAGCTAATCAAATATATATATATTTTTAGATCAAAGGTTTCGCTTTATTCCAGAATAAACGATTTCAACAAAGTCTAGCGATTCGAGGCGCCGCCTACCACCATCAAGATCCGCACAACCAACAGTAAATCAAAACTCCACTAAACCACCACCTAAGCAAACCCTCCAAACCACCATCGGGCACCAAAAACAACCACAAGACCATCGCTTCCTAGCCAACCGTAACAAAGACATTTTAACTAGTTATCGCCATCGGGCTCTAAACAACCGTAAAACAAACATCATCACTTAACTCACACTAATCAAATATATATATATGAAAGTGAAATTGATTGCTAAGATTTGTTGTCATAATTAGTCTATTCCATCCCCTAAATCATCACCGAACATTAAGCCCACACGCAAGGTCCCTAAGTCGCAGATCGACCGCCCTTTGCAAGACCGAGAATAATCACAAAGTGTCCCAGAACTCACTAACTAGCAGAGCAACACCGAAAAATAGAGCAAATGGCCAGGCAGTGCCTCCAGATCGAGAAACGGCCTCTAGCTCGATGGCTAGTCACCCGGAAATACTCACGGTTGAAGCCCGAAGGGGAGGACGCCGAGGGGGAGGACGCCGAGGCTGGGGGAGGACGCCGAGGGGGAGGACGACGAGGGTGGGGGAGGACGCCGAGGCCGGGGGACGCCGAGGGGGAGGCCACCGCGGGAGGCAAAACGTCTCAAAGGGTTAGGGTTTGGTGCGCTGTGAATGAGCTCTGCGCGCGGGAGATATATAGAGGAGAGCACATCACAAACGGTTCTATAATATAACGGTCTGTGATGAGATATCACAGACGGTTCTATAATAGAACAGTCTGTGATGTTTAGATATCACAGACGGTTCTATAATAGAACAGTCTGTGATGTTTAGATATTACAGACGGTTCTATAATAGAACCGTCTGTGATGTTGTTGACATCACGGACGGTTATATAATAGAACCGTCTGTGATGTTGGTGACATCACGACGGTTCTATAATATAACCGCTCTCGATGTTGAGATATCACAGATGGTTAGGTAACATAACCGCTTAGACAAATAACATCACGCATCGTTATGTTAAAGAACCGCTCGTGATATATACTGCTCACTCACATTCACTTGTCGGTTCAGCCAATGACTCTTGTCTGTGCTACTTTGTTGTATCTTCGGGAAAGTTGTCTATAACATAATATAGACTGATCAGGTTGAAGTGGAGATTCTAACCTCAATTCAAACCCTAAAATCTGAGAGCAATCACATACAACTATTTCCATATTGCCAAAGTAGACATGATTCTGTTCTGTTCGCCATAGTCTACGACATAATTTATTTCTTGTCATCAATTATGTCCGAATGGCCATCTTTGAATCATGTATTTGGAATCATATTGATATTAACTAATAAATACGTGTTTTATACTTGCAACTTTTCCATCAATCCAGATGCTTCACAAGCTACTTACAAAGATCATCACAATCATATATACATAATTCAGATGTTTCACAAGCTACTTACAAAGATCATCACAATCATATGTACAAAGCATGATGGGTCGTATCATCTTTACAATAGCATTAATGTAATATTATTACACATGAAAATTAGTAAGCATGATGACAATGCACCCTTCTCATAACTACGCCACCACATGCTTATTCTTTTGTATGAAAATTAGCCCTTCATGATGATCGACGTGTGTAGCTTGCTTCCTCATGTTGTTCTTTCCGGGACCAGATGTCATTTTCGATAGGTGGCAACTCATCAAATTGATTGTACTCTTCCTCATCTACTACATTCTCAACTCCGACAATTCTCCTTTTCCCCTCAAGAACTATGTGGCGCTTGTTGACGGGTCGGTTACATAGAAGACTTGAACAACTTGGTTAGCGAGCACTAATGGTTCATCTTGGTATCCGACACGCTCGAGGTCCACAGAGTGATGCCATTCATGTCGACCTTCACGTGCCGGAGGTGGACCCAACGACACCAAATAGGGAATCTTGAAAAGCACGAGTCGAGCTCCCATATCTCCTCTATGAACCCATAGTAGGAGCTCCTCGTCAACCCAAATGTATTATTGAATGCATCTATGCGACACCATCGCTCGTTTGTGCTCTTCATATCCTGATCTCTCGTAAAATGTGTACCCATTTAAGTCATATCCTTTCCATGTGACAACTATAAAAGTTGGTCCTTTTGCCAACCATGTCAACAGAAAGTCATCCGACGAGCTCCCAATGATAGGTCGCCTTCAACCATTTGTTGAATTGAAGGTTATGCTGCTCGTGATCCAAGACTCCTACCGTGGCTGGATTCTTCTTGCCTTAGCCATTGCTTGTGCTCGACGATATAGGCGACACTACAGCCATGTGTTGCAAAACCGTGAAATGGGCTCGAGCATAATCAACCGAATCAGCGTGATTGCTTTCTTCCGATGGTCCTTATACCCTAGAGCCTCCTCATGGCGAGATCGAGGCACACCTATTGGTCGACCGGGCCATGTAATCGACGCAGAACTCGACGGCCTTCTTCAATGTATAACCTTCGACAATGCTACCTCCGGACGAGATCGATTCCGAGACGAAGACTTGAGAATTCCCATGTACCTCTCGAACGGGTACATGCTACGAGGAACACCGCCCAAGATATCTTTATCTCTCACAAGGTGAACAATGAGATGGACCATGATATCGAAAAATGATGGAGGGAAATACATCTCAAGATTACATAGAGTCATCACCACCTCAGCTTGTAGAGCATCTAGTCCTTCGATCGATGACCTTCGAAAGATTGTGTTAAAGAAATAACACAGCCTAGTGATTGTCTCATGGACCTTGACCGCAAAATACTTCTAATTGCGACATAGGAGCATCTCGTCATCAAGACATGACAATCATGAGACTTCATGCCGTTAATTTCAAATCCTCCAACTAAACAAGTCTCTTCATGTTGGAGGAGTAACCGGACGAACTTTCACACCATGCAAGCACCGCACGCTCAGCTTCTTTTCACCTTTGACAGAGTATAACAAGGTGTTCCAAGCACGCACGGCCTTTATCGCCTCTTTCGGCTAACCTAGGTCTTATGCCCATATCGACCAAGTCAAGCCGCATGCTGATACCATCCTTTGTTTTACCCTTAATGTTGAGTAAGAGACCAATCACGCCGTCACGCACATTCTTCTCACGCATGACATCGATGCAAGCAGAACTTCTAGGTGCTCCCAAGAAGGTAGGTCCTGTAATATTGATCTCTTCTTTCACATGTTCTTTTCACGCGTACTTGATTTACGCCCCTTTCCATACGCAACATCCAAATCCTTAACAATGTCATGAACATCTCTCTCACTCAAACGCCTTTGAGCTGGACCATTTTCGCTCCTTCCGTCAAAAGTTGCTTCATCTTGCGATATGGGTGATTCTCCAAGGAACCTACTGTGACGCATGTACACGGTTTTATGGAGTGATTCAGCCATAAACTCTCAGATCATCTAAGCAAAGGAGTGCAGCTTTGGTTCCTTTTTGTATTCGCCCGAAAGTTAGCAAGGGCAGGTAATCATTTATGGTGCATAACAACAAGCAAAGGCAAAGTAAAGTTCTCTCGCTTGTACAAGATCCCATAATGTGTACCCCCAGAACTCCACAAGTTGTTTTTAGATCTTCCACCAATGGAGCTAGGTACACATCAATATCGCTCCCAAGTTGTTTCGGTCCTTGGATAAGCATGCATAACATAATGTACTTCCGCTTCATACACAACCAAGGAGGAAGGTTGTAGATACAGAGATTTACGGCCAAGTGCTATGCCTACGCTCATGTTACCGAAAGGATTCATTCCATCCAGACTAATCCAAACCTTATATTTCGGATCCGCACCAATTCTTGAAAGCTCCCTGCCGATGTTTCTCCACCGATGGAATCAGCAGGTGCCTTAGCATTCCATCATTCTTACGCCTCAAAGTGCCAACGCAACAGCTTTTGCCTCCTTTGGGTTCATAAACAAACGCTTCAAATGGGGAATTACAGCAGATACCATGTCACCTTAGCAGAGGACCTTTTTCACCTCAATGCTCTCGCCATCATCATCCGAATAACTTTACACTTGTACCGGATGCGCTGCACACCGGACATATATGCAAGTTTGTGTACTTTTATGCACAGATATACTGCTTGACATGCATGTATTCTTTTCTACTTCCATTCCCAAGGGACAAAGAACCTGCTTGGCTTTGTAGGTGCTTGTTGGCAACTCGCTTCCTTCCGAAGAATGTCCGCCAATAGACGAATAAATATGTGAAACTCTTTGCCTGACCAACCGCTGTTTGTCTTCAATTTGAGTAGTTGAAGCACGGATGATAACCTTGTGTATTTCAACTTGCACCACTACTACAAATGAGGCTTATATCAGACGCACGATCACAGACGGTTTTGAAAAACCGTCTGTAATATGGAATATCACAGACGGTTATGTACTCAAACCGTCAATATATATCACGCACGGTTTTATATTATAGCCGCTCTGTGATGTAATAACTATCACAGACGGTGTCAAAATATAACCGCTCGTGATGGCTACAAGATTATTACGCATTTCGGTTTCAAAGTAAAACCGCTCAGGATTTCACTGCACGTTATATAACACAACCGCCTCGTAATATCTACAGAGTCATTACGCACGGTTATATTTAGAAACCGCTCTGTGATATTTTTTGCATCACGCACGGCCGTAATATAAAACCGCTCGTGATAAAACCTTCCGAGGCCGTAGAAAACAGAGCCTCGCTCCATCCACTTTGTTGGTAGGGTTTCGTTTCTATCCTAAGTGGCGGCCGCGAAGTGATGCGATTTTTTAGAAGAAAGCCATTGATTTCAAGGGTGATATTAGATTCATTTGATTTTGGTGATCTAAGGTTAGTAATGAGTTCTCTAATTGCATGCATCCAATTCAATATATATCTAGGTTGGTTAGAGAGAATTAATTTAAAGATTGTTTGGTTAGATCTAGCTTAATTGTAGCTGATCCATATGTTGTTTGAGATATTTGGTTAGTAATGTGTTTTAATTGCATTATATTCAACATCTAGCTTGATAAGGAAGGAATTTGATGATTTTTTAGATCTCGCTTGTAGAACCATGTGTTGGTTTTTTGATGAATAAGGTTAGCTAGTAATGGTTCTATTTGCATAATATAATATTCGATCATGATGTAGCTAGCTAGCTTGTTAAGGATAGAATTTAATGATTGTTTAGATCTAGCTTATAGATCAATTCAAGTCTTTTGGTGATCTAAGATTAGTAATGGGTTCTAATTTCATTATTATATTGAAGATTAATTTGAATTTTGTTAATTATTTCTTTGTGATGTAATTAAGGTATGTAATTGCATAATTAGTTTAAGAATGTGTGCATACGCACTACACCGTGCACTTAATATTTAACACTAAGTGTTACATGTGTAGCGAGATGGATCGAAGTCGATGTACGCCGAGAACCGTGACGAGTGCCGAGTACCTTAATGGCGCTCCCACTTTCAAAAGAGCCGCAGAGGAGGATATGTTTAATAAGGGGTGCAATTCATGTCATGTCCGTGCATTGATTGCGAAAATCAAGATGTTTCAAACTCAACAAGCAGATCGGCTAACACTTGATTCAAGGGTTTCAAAAGGGCTATACATGTTGGACCACCATGGCGAAGAGCATAATATACGTGAAGCGCAAGTAGTGTTAATATCGTCGATTTATGTCAATGATATGTCGATGATCATATCGATTGAAGCCCGATGAGGACAAAGTTGCACGATGACAATTTGGATCGATGCTACGCGATGCGTATGAAACCATGATGACAGGAATATGGATGCCTGTGGCTTAATGGAGGACTCGGAGAAACCTTTGTTCAGCAGGGTGCAAGTTGAAATACACAAGGTTGTCATCCGTGCTTCAACTACTCAAATTGAAGGCAAGCAACGGTTGGTCCGACAAGAGTTTCACAACAATAAGTTACGCCTATTGGCGACATGCTTCCAGAGGGAAACGAAGTTGTCGACAAGCACCTACAAAGCCAAGGTGTTCTTTGTCCCTTGGGAATGGAAGTAGAAAGAATACATGCATGTCCAAACGATCAGATCCTGTATCGCAAAGAGTACACAAACTTGTATATATGTCCGTGCAACGATCCCAGAAAAGCGTAAGAGTTATTCAGATGATGATGGCGAGAGCATTGAGGTGAAAAAGGTACTCGCTAAGGTGGCATGGTATCCGCCAGTAATTCCCTCGCTTGAAGCGCTTGCTTATAACCCAAAGGAGGCAAAACTGCATGCTGGCACTTTGAGGAGCGTGAAGAATGATGGAATGCTAAGGCACCTCGCTGATTCCATCCAAAGGAGAAACATCGACAGAGCTTTCAAGAATTCGCAAGGATCCGAGAAATATAAGGTTTGGATTGAGTACAGATGGAATGAATCCTTTCGTAACATGAGCAACCAAGATAGCACTTGGCCCAGAATCTCAGATTCACAACCTTCCTCCTTGGTTGTGTATGAAGCGAAGTACATTATGTTGTCTCAGGCTATCCAAGGACCAAACAACTCGGGAACGATATTGATGTGTACCTAGCTCCATTGGTGGAAGATCTAAAACACTGTGGGTTACCGGGTACACGATGGGATGCGCATAAACGAGAGAACTTTACTTTGCATCGCTTGTTGTTCTGCACCATAAATGATTACCCCGCCTTTGCTAACCTGCTGTGCCGAGTACAAAAGGAACCAAAGCCCGACTCACCGCTTAGATGATACCGAGAGTTTATGGTCAATCACTCCCGCAAAACCATGTACATGCGCCATCAGAGGTTCTTCGGAGGAATCACCCATATCGCGAAGATGAAGCAACTTTTCGACGGAAGGAACGAAATGGTCCAGCTCCAAGGCGCTTGAGCGGAGAGATGTTCATGACATTGTTAAGGATTTGATGTTGCGATGGAAAGGACGAAATCAAGTACCCGTGAAAAGAGCATGTGGAAGAAGAGATCAATATTCGGGACCTACTCATCGAGCACCTAGAAGTTCGCCATCGTGATCGATGTCATGCACGAGAGAAGAATGTCTGTGATGTCGTGATTGGTCTCTTACTCAACATTAAGGGTAAAACAAAGGATGGTATCAACGCACGCTTGACTTGGTCGATATGGGCATAAGACCCGAGTTAGCACCGAAGAGACCGATAAAGGCCGACGCATTTGGAACCTCGCTTGTTATACTCATCAAAGGCCGAAGAACTGAACTTTGCCTGCTTGCATGGTGTGAAAGTTCCGTCCTACATTCTCCAACATGAAGAGACTTGTTTCGCTGGAAGATTTGAAATTAATCGGCATGAAGTCTCATGATTGTCATGTGCCGATGACACGATGCTCCCTCGTCGCAATTAGAAGTATTTTGCTTGGCCAAGGTCCGTGAGACAATCACTAGGCTGTGTTATTTCTTTAACACAATCGCCGTAAGGTCATCGATCCCGGCGACTAGATGCTCTGGCTAAGTCGAGGTGGTGATGACTCTATGTAATCTTGAGATGTATTTCTCCATCATTTTTCGATATCATGGTCCATCTCATTGTTCACCTTGTGACAGATAAAGATATGCGGCCGTTGTTCTCACGTGAGCATGTACCCGCTCGAGAGGTACATGGGAATTCTCAAGTCTTACGACGGAATCGATCTCGTCCGGAGGGTAGCATTGTCGGAAGGTTATGCAATGTAAGAGGCCGCCGAAGTTCTCAAGGCCGATTACATGGCCCAGTCGAACCAATAGGTGTGCCTCGATCTCGCCATGAGGGGAGGCTCCAGGTATGGGGACCATCGAAGGAAAGCAATCACGCCTCGATTCGCTTGATTATGCTCGAGCCCATTTCACGGTTTTGCAACACATGGTCAGTAGTGTCCGCCTATATCGCCGAGCACAAGCAATGGCTAAGGCAAGAGAATCCAAAGACGGCAGAGTCTTGGATCACGAGATAGCATAACCTTCAGCTCAACAAATGGTTGAAGGAGCGACCTATCATCGAGCTCGCCGATGACACGCCGACATGGTTGGCAAAAGGACCAACTTTTACAGCTTGTCACATGGAAAGGATATGACTTAAATGGGTACACATTTTACATGAGAGATCAGGATATGAAGAGCACAAACCGTATCAAAGGTGTCCGTGATAGATGCATTCAATAATCACTGGTTGACGAGGAGCTCCTACTATGGGTTCATAGAGGAGATATGGGAGCTCGACCACGATTTTTCAAGATTCCCCTATTTTGGTGCCATGGTCCACCTCCAAAGACGTGAAGGTCAACAGAATGGCATCACTATCAGGACCTTTAACGTGTTCGGATACCAAGATTAACCATTCGTGACTGCTAACCAAGTTGTTCAAGTCTTCTATGTAACCAATTCGCCCAACAAGAAGCGCCACGTAGTTCTTCAGGAAAAGGAGAATTGTCTGAGTTGAGAATGTAGTAGATGAGGAAGAGTACAATCAATTTGATGAGTTGCCACCTATCGGAAATGACATCCTCGTCCCTGTAAGAACAACATGAGGAAGCAAGCTACACGCCGCCGATCATCATGAAGGGCTAATTTTCATACAAAAGAATAAGCATGTGGTATGAAGTTATGAGAAGGGTGCATTGTCATCATGCTTACTAATTTTCATGTGTAAGTAGCTTCAGAAGCATCCTAATTATGTATATATGATTGTGATGATCTTTGTAAGTAGCTTCAGAAGCATCCGGATTGATGGAAAAGATGCAAGTATAAGAGCACGATTTATTCGTTAATATCAATATGATTCCAAATACACGATTCAAAGATGGCCATTCGACATAATTGATGACAAGAATGTAATCATGTCTACTTTGGCAATATGGAAATAGTTGTATGTGATTGCTTTCAGATTTTAGGGTTTGAATTGAGGATTAGAATTCCACTTCAACCACAAGATAGCCTATATTCTCGTTAAAGACAACTTTCCCGTAAGATACAACAAAGTGGCATGCATAAGAGTCGATCGAATCGAACCGACAAGTGAATGTCAAGAACAAGATATATCATGATTTTTCTTTAACATAACAACAGGATAAAGAGTTACGCTGACGTTATGTTACCTAACCGCTCAGGATATGTCATCGTCGAGACGGTTCTATTATAGAACCGCCCATGATGTCATTAATATCACGCATTTGGTTCTATTATAGAACCGCCCGTGATGTTACTCATGACCGATCGCTTCTATTATAGAACCGCTCAGGATATCTAAACATCACATACCGTTCTATTATAGAACCGCTCAGGATATATCATCGCTGCATCGCTATATTATAGAACCGCTTGTGATGTTATTTCTTCTATATATCTCCCTGCACAGATCTCATTCATCGCTGCCAAACCCTAAACCTTGAGACGCTTTGCCTCCTCATGCGCCTCCCCTGCTGGCTCCTCCCCTCCCTGCCCCCTCGCCTTGGCGCCCTCCTCCCGGCGCTCCTCCCCCGCCTCCCTCCCCCCTCCTCCTGCCTCGGCCTCCCCCGCATGGCCTCCTCAAGGCCCTTCTGCTTCAACCGTGAGTATTTCGGGGACTAGCCATCGAGCTAGAGGCCGCTGATCCGGAGGCACCGCCTGGCCATTTGCTCTATTTTTCGGTGTTGCTCGCTAGTTAGTGAGTTCTGGGACACTTTCTCGTGATTATTCTCGACTTGCAAAGGCCACGATCTGCATGCTTGGGGACCTTATGTGGGCTTAATGTTCAAGGATGATTTAGGGATGGAATAGACTAATTGTGACAACAAATCTTAGCAAATAATTTCACTTTCATATATATATATATTTGATTAGTGTGAGTTCGGCAAGGATGTTTGTTTTCCGTTGTTTAGAGCACAAGAGCAAGAATTAGTTAAAATGTCTTTGTTCTGCTGGATAGGAGCGATGGTGCCGTGGTTGTACATGTTCATATGTGAGATGGTGTTGTGGTTGTACATGCTGTGGTTGTGCATGGTCCTCGAATAAAATAGGGAAACCTTTTGATCTAAAAATATATATATATATATATTTGATTAGCTCTATTGCAAACCCTGTCTTTATATGCTTAGTTAGTGAATATGCATATAAGATAACTAATTGAGTAGATTTATACTTAACCTCGCAAGTATTAAATCATATTGAGATAAAGTTGTCACAATCTAGTCTATTACTTGTCCATTGTGGCGAGGAGGGCCTTTAAGGCAACCCGACATCCGAGAACATTCAAACAATCAATATGAGCTTTATGCTAATTGCTTTATTCGTAATACTGCATATGTTCATATGTGAGATCCCGAGCTTCGCTCAATTATTCTCGTTAACTGTCAAATGGTTGAATCCATATGTATTTTTCTCGCTTGTCTGCTGTGGATGTCCTAGTTTTAGGAGGTGCTACCAAATTTTTATTAAGTTCTCGCAACCTCCTAGTTCGCTTTTGCTAGAAGGCTAATAACAAGCCATCTAGGCTAGTTCTTTTAAAAGGCTAATAACAAGCCATCTAGGCTAGTTCTTTGAAAAGGCTAATAACAAGCCATTTAGGCTAGTTCTTTGATTCCTGACGTGGCGAAACCACGACTTGGCACTTGCCGCAAAATTACTCACCGTAATCACGCTTCTACGCATATGGTCGTAAGTTGTTCCAGTTTATATTGCTATTGGAATGGCTTAGGCTAACCTTTTGCAATCTTGTAGAGCGCTCAAACACGTGAAAGATTGGACTAAACTACAACATGATTTGAACTTTCCGATCCGCTATACACAACAATTCTATATCAAACCTCGTGGACAGGACTCTAGAACTAACCGTAGGTTTTATTTGCAAAGGCCACCAAAGAAGGTCCGGAAATAACCTATGTGGATTTTATGTTTGCTACAACATGCAAACCATCGCCGCTAAAGAAAGTAGTAATACAGATAAAACTGCGTTGAGTCAGCCGATTTGAGCAACATTAGAGGGAGAGTTTGTTTCTTCCTCGCTTCACCGGTAATATATAAAAAGGCGCTGCTCCACGCAGCCTTATAAGTTCTGAGTTGTACAATTGTCAAATGGTATTCATTAATTCGAAAATATGTGAAAAACTTGCGTTATTCTTGTTTGTACGATTCATTGTATTGTCACATGATATTATCCTTAATACATATTTGCTCATCTTGAATGCAACAACTTAACAATGTCTTGCTTGTTGAACTAGATGCCTTCAGCCTCACAGTAACCTCCTTATTTATGGGTTGTTGTTCAAATTTCGATCCACTTAGGTATTCTGCATAATATTTACGACAGAATGACACCAATCTAATGGAGAAGAGGAGGAGGCCGATGATACAGACAGGGAAGAAGATGTACTTTGGTTATAGATAAGGTCGTTTTCTTCGCGTAACCATCATTCATAGGCTTACTTCCGCCTCTTATCCATTCAAGTTGGGTGTTTCAAAATCCTTCCGGGCGAGGAAGACCCGACTTGCAATCACATTTGTTCAATCTTTAATTACCCTACCTAAAGTAATCTATCAAGTACATCTACAATTTTTACCAAAGTACCATGTTGGATCTCCCACTGCGGCACGACGGGTGACCTCAAGCAAGAGCATGCCGTCCGGCCACTTCGCAGACCGTGGCACTACGGTGACTTCAGCAAGAAGCCACTTCAGATGGCATGAAGCAAATCACACACTAGTGTGTCCGGCTCGATGGAGAAGACCATCCGCCGCCGCTTCTCCATGCCGCTCGTCTTGGTTGATTTATTAGTCGAAGTTCCATCAACATTATCATAACAACGGAGAAAAAGCGCTACAAATGTTTATATTTTAAGTCTATCCTGATCGACAAACCGCTGCCTCAATGCATATAGGAAGTGCAGATATTCAATTACAACATCTATAACTCGGTTGTGCCTTTATAAATATCAAGTAGAAATATTGATGGAAATTTGAACAACACCATAAGTAATGGAGGTTCTGGCAGTGGGAAAAAAGGTCATCACAGACGGTTCTTATTTGAAGCCGTGCGTGATGAGTTCATATCCTGAGCGGTTATGATTTGAAGCCGTGCGTGATGAGTTCATATCACGCAGCGGTTATGATTTGAAACAGGTTTGTGATGAGTTAATATCCGCGAGCGGTTGTGATTTGAAACCGCTGTGATACTTGAATTATCACAGACGGTTTCAAATCACAACCGCCTCTGTGATAGTTTAATTTCACAGAGCGGTTGTATTAATAAACCGTGCGTGATATATATTTTCTCGACGGGTAGAAAACCGTCTCGATGAGCTCCTTCATCACAGACTTATTATTACCGACGGTTCACAAAACCGCTCTCGATAACGTTCTTATAACCGTGCTGTGATGATGTTTTTACGTAGTAGTGCACCCTGCGAACAAAGGTTTCTCCGAGTCCTCCATTAAGCCCTCGGAACTATCCATATTCCCTGTCATCAAGGTTTCTTCGCATCGCGTAGCATCTGATCCAAATTGTCATCGTGCAACTTGTCCTCATCGGGCTTTAATCGATATGATCATCCGACATATCATTGACATCGTCGACGATATTAACACTACTTGTCGCTTCTGTATATTATGCTCTTCGCCATGATGGTCCAACATGTATAGCCCTTTTGAAACCCCTTGAATCAAGTGTGCTTCGATCTGCTACTGAGTTTTGAAACATCTTGATTTTAGTAATCAATGCACCGGACATGACATGAATTGCACCCCTTATTAAACATATCCTCCTCTGCGCTCTTTTGAAAGTGGAGGCGCCATTAAGGTACTTCAAGCACTCAAACGGTTCTCGGCAGATATCCACTTGATCCATCTACGCTACACATGTAACACTTAGTGTTAAATATTAAGTGCACCAAGTGTAGTGCGTATGCACACATTCTTAAACTAATTATGCAATTACATACCTTAATTACATCACAAAGAAATAATTAACAAAATTCAAATTAATCTTCAATATAATAATGAAATTAGAACCCATTACTAATCTTAGATCACCAAAATACTTGAATTGATCTATAAGCTAGATCTAAACAATCTTTAAATTCTATCCTTAACAAGCTAGCTAGCTACATCATGATCGAATATTATATTATGCAAATAGAACCATTACTAGCTAACCTTATTCATCAAACAACCAACACATGGTTCTACAAGCGAGATCTAAAAAAATCATCAAATTCCTTCCTTATCAAGCTAGATGTTGAATATAATGCAATTAAAACACATTACTAACCAAATATCACAAACAACATATGGATCCAGCTACAATTAAGCTAGGTCTAACCAAACAATCTTTAAATTAATTCTCTCCTAACCAACCTAGATATTGAATTGGATGCATGCAATTAGAGAACTCATTACTAACCTTAGATCACCAAAATCAAATGAATCTAATATCACCCTTCAAAATCAATGGCTTTCTTTTAAAAAATCACCTCACTTCCGCAGCCGCCACTTAGGATAGAAACCGAAACCCTACAAACAAAGTGGATGGAATGAGGCTCTGTTTTTACGGCCTCAGACGGTTTTATCACAAATGGTTTTATATTACAGCCGTCTGTAATGCAAGAAATATCACAGACGGTTTCTAAATATAACCGTCTGTAATGACTACTGTAGATATTACAGACGGTTGTGTTATATAACCGTCTGTGATATCACAGACGGTTTTACTTTAAACCCGTCTGTAATGAGTACTGTAGCAATCACAGACGGGTATATTTTGAAACCGTCTGTGATAGTTATTACATCACAAACGGCTGTAATATAAAACCATCTGTGATATTAGCACTGATGGTTTGAGTACATAACCGTCTGTGATGTTCCATATTACAGACGGTTTTTCAAAACCGTCTATGATCGTGCGTCTGATATAAGCCTCGCTGTAGTAGTGGGGGTCTCTACAAGTGGTTCTACACACAAACTGCTTCTGGATCCCTACCTCTAGAAGCGGTTCGTGTCTCTAACCGCTTCTAGATCTCTAGAAGCAGTTCTAGACACAAATCGCTTCTAGAGGCGGGGCTACAGAAGGGGTTCGTGTCAAGAACCGCTTCTAGAGATTCCCTCCCGCCCGTTGCCCACGAACCGCTTGTGGCACGTAGAGCACAAGCGGTGCGCACCTAACCGCTTGTGATAGACCGGTTGTGAAGGCCGGTTCTGTAGTAGTGTCCTCGGTAGAAGGTATATATATGTGCAAAGGAGGGGTTAACATATATATAGGAGAAAGATTTATGGGTATAACCTGACAATAAAGATATTTATCTCGTATAATGGATTTGTGCATATTGGACATGCGCACTTTTAAACGGTTAAGAACCATATATAAAGCACCCATCAAATAATTTTGACATGGTCTGACACATTTACAAACAAAAATGGATGACATAATTTGCCTCCAATAACAAGAAAATGACTGAACGGCACCCCTACCGAACACCCACTATGGATGGCCAGTGTTACCAAAATATCTAATATTCATGGCATGGGTTATATTTTTTGGATTAAATTATTGAAGCATAGGTAAATGTCTTGGTATTCTAAATATCATACATGTATGGTTGATTAATTTTTTTACTTAAAATATGGATAAATCATCATAATTTTGACAAACCTAGCTATATATGCTCTGTTATTATACTCCAAAATATTTGTTATTGCCGAGTAATCTACTGAAGAAAAATCGATTGTTGATTCTATTCGAGTGAATGATCGATCATGATTTGCCAACATAGTCTAGGAATAGACCCCGGTGCTAGACTGTTCCTTTTCCTTGTCAACTTTAGTCAAACATTGCAGAACACAATGATCACTAAATCTAATGTTTCTAGCATATTGCATCTTCCAAACTAATACTTACATAAACATTAATACCAGAGTATATGTCATCTTAAAATTGTATCAAATGAAAAAATTAAATTGTGCATGTCAGTTAAAGTGAGAATTGTTTTTAGAATCAAATTGATATTGCATGTACCAATTAATAAATGGGAAATGCTTTTTTATTCCACTGAGAAACCAACAATAATATGAGATTGTTAGTGAGTGATAGCTAGGAACACAACTAAACGTATATAATAAGAAAGATATATGAAGCTCTGGTCATGAATGCTTCTCAAGGGCAAGCTAGCTTACTCCATGGAAGACCTATTGGTGCTCAGCGGGTGTTCATGGTTTCCACATTTCATTTTCTTGGTGCTAGTGGTTTTCTGTATGGAGAACGCAAGTAGGTATCATCTTACTGAAGACAATTTTGTGACAGATATATTACATTTTTTATATATCATGATATAGAAGCTATAGCCAGTTTTTTGGAACAAAACAAAGTCGAGAAGAAGTTAACGTAATATCCTGGTTTGTTAGTGTAAAGGCCCGTGTGGCCTATGTGAAGCAATGGTGGTATTAGCCTCACATTGCATATATAAAGTAAGCTATATTAAAATATAATGCCCGTTTGGTCAAAACATAGCGTCTCTGGTTTAACGACCCTTTGAGTAGTGCTTCAATACTTTCCCTTCTAATACAAGTTGTACTAATCTTGAAATAAGCAAAAGGGTAAGTAATTAGCATCTAAAATTCATTCATACTTTAATATTTGTGCAACTATCAAAAGGAAATGCATGGAAGCACCTCTCTAACCCTTTTTATACAAAGCATAAGCAGTGTGTTATGCATGTATGGCCCTGACCCATGTGTGCACGTTATTGAACAGATTTGGCTCAGTGAGTTACAGTTAACCTGAAAATTTTACTCCTGGCCGGCACCACAATTTTGTTAAGCAGATGCATGGCATTCAGTGTACAAGGAATAAATAGCGAGCTAGACATCCGTACCCTGTTTTCAGCTCTATAGTCGATGAACGAAAAGCAGGGCTGCAGACCATGGCTTTCTGCTGCGTCGATTGCTTGTCCATGTAGTGTATTCGAACGACATTCATGGGAAGACTTTATTCTTTAGACATTGTGGAGAAGTGGCAGGCTTTCCGCGCAGCTACTTGACTGACCCGATGTGCTACGTATGAATTCACGAGACTTAAAGAAAAAGAACAATTAGTACCTAGCGAGAGGTGAATTGATACAGAACAGAAGCTTTATTCTTCAGACATCTCCAGAGACTTGCCGGTGTATTGTCATTGCTTGTACTGGATGCTTACTACAGAGACAGATGGAATCATAACTTACCTATATGTATTCCTCTTATTCCACGGTGTCAGGCAGTTTTTTTGTACATAACATGGAATTGGAAGCAAGGTTTAAAAAATCGACAAAAAACATGATTTTTGAGCATATCGAACTGGTTTGATATTTGAAACCGGTCGGTAAAGTAGTACAATTCAAATTCAAATTCAGAAATTTCTAGAAATTTGGACAAATTTATCTTAAATTTTTTAAATTTTTTGTGTGTGGTCCTGAGGTAATGCTAATGATGATGTAAATTTTTTAGATGATGATCTATGGGTGTTTTTAAAATTCTGATAGTTCTTTGTATATGCTTTTCAGTTTTTTATTTTCTAGGGGTAATAAATGAAGTCTAATATTATTGGAAATATTTTAATACATGATACTTGGGCATTTCTTATGATATCACTAAAATTTTAATGCATAATTAAGCTTGTAATTTTTTATAAAAATCTGAGAGTGTTTTCGTTCCTTTCCATTAATTGCTAGTTTTGATTTTCCAGGGGCACTAAATGAAGTCTAATATGTCTGTAAATTTTACTACATGATCCTTGCACAGTTTTATGATACCAATAAAATTTTAGAGCATGATCAAGCCTGTAAATTTTAATAAAAACCTGATAGTATCTCTATTCCTTTTCACTAATTATTGTTTTTATTTTTTAAAAATTTGTTGAATTCCTCTCAGTTGCTTTATAAATGAATTGGGATATATTCATATTTTTTTGAAATTTTTTCAAATTTTCCATAATTTTTTTCTAATTTTTCTTGAGTATGCCGATTTTTTATGTAAACTAGTAAAAAATAGAAGTAAACCGAATAAAAATCAAAACTGGTACTTGAGTGTGTCGAAAATCAAAGACAACTGATCGAAAAGCTAACAAAATTGGTCGCAAATCAAACAAATTGGTTGGTTTTCTTTTTTTGTTGCTGTTTTGTGTAAACCCTTTGGTTTTTACCGATTTTTGGTCAATTTTTGACAAAAAAATCGGTACTGACGGGTGGCTGATTCTCCATGTCGATTCAGTATTGTAAACCCTGATTGTGGAAGATAGCATCAACTGTGCATGTGAAGTGCATCAACCTTTCCTAATTGGTTTGTAGGAAGGTACATCACTAATTCAGCTAAGTTAGATAGCAATGCATGCCTGCCAGCTAGAAAGGTCATAGCTGATGAGACAAAATCATCTCTAATCACGCCACAGGCAGCCTATAACATTTCTTTTGGTATATCAATTGCAGTTGTGCTACCTAGCTAAGTAAACCTTGTCTTTTACTATCGATTGGCACACGTTATTCCACGTAACTTTGCAAAACTCCAGTTTGATCTTTTATTGCAAGTGAAACAAATGTAGCAAATGTTTCTAAACATTTTATTTAATTAATATAAAAAACACATCATGGTTTTCACGAACGGGTTCAAATTCAACCGGGACTGATGAGCCGGTATGGAAGATCTGATCTATAGTAGTGTTTCTTATTGGGAAATATACCTCCTGAAGAAAGATCAGCAGCTGTTACTATTCCACTGAATATGAAATCATGATTTGCTAGCGTAGTCTACAAAGACAGACCAAGTTTTAGGTTGTCCTTTTTTCTCTTATTATAAACACCATAAGATATATCAGACCACTATTGTAATTAATCCTTTTTTATCATATCACTACTACAGAATCAACTTTCACAAACGGTTCAAAACTATTTTTAGAAGCGGTTTTAGAACCGCTTGTAAGCAACCGTGAGTGATACTCACGTCAGTATCACAAGCGGTATATCTAACATAAACCTAATTTAATTTAATCTCAGAGTATTTGTAACAGCGTATATATTTATATCTACTTACATGTGTTTTTGTACTTCCAAATAATTTTTTGTTCTATCAACGAGATATGTGAACTTATCAAAAATTTAATATTAATTCTTGGATAGTGCAGTGCACATACATATAATAAATAGGAATATTTTGTTCTTTATTGACTTGCACCAGATCAGATGAATACGAATCCTCTACACATTTTACATCGACTACATGGAGGGATAGTATTGGCTCAAATCTATGCCATGGATCAAATCTATGCCACCAGATCAGACGTCTCTAGTTCACAGGCTCGTACTTTATGACAACAAAAAGAAGAATGAATGCACTGGGGGCAAAATGAGAATGGAAGCAACATGGGCACTAATTCTTGGTAGCAGCTCGAAGGTGGAGGTGGGTCTTGATTGATTTATATCTCATGCAATCAACTGGTTCAGCTTGTGGTTTACTCATGGAAATACATGGTTGTGGAGTATGTTTGGAAATCATCATTTTCTAGCGAGACCAACCAACAAGAAATATATATCCATCATGGTTTTATTGAAGGGAAAAGTAACGAAAATAGGTCTAGGCTATGCCAAACCAGACAACAGATAATTTTCTTAGTGGTATTTTCCAGACAGTATTCAACCATTCAGCACTTTACATTTTGGTGTCAGTCAACTCCTGACATATGGTTTCCTAGTTAGAAAATATTTCGTGACTGTTTTTAGCACATTCCTGTGGTTTTTAATTGTCATGAAATCTGTTGTTTCTTGTAGCGAGACGAAAAATGGTCATTTTGATTGAATCTAAATTCTCAAACAGCACCATATGTATGAAATAAGTATTCATTTTACTTTTATTTTATTTATTGATATGAACGAATTCTGTGCAAATTGGATTATTTTCCTCGGAATGCTTTCGAGGCATCTTGGTTGGGAGGCCTGTGAGCAACTTGTTTGGTTTGCCTTAGTGGTAGGTTGGTTCACCTTTTAAATCTTTTGAGGCACATTGTTGGCCTTGAAATACTTTTTGTGACAAGTATTCCTGAGGCTAGCATTGCGTGCCTCAGAATGTCTTTGGGAGCTGATTTTGCTATTTTTGAGGCTTCTTTTGCTGGTGTCCGTAGACCATAGGTCATCCATCTTGCAGTGGAGTTACCATGGAGGCCACCACCGTTGATTCGGTCAGCCTTTGCTTGACCTAGTCACATCAGTTGGCTACTATGTCTGCTATTCTTCTTCCGCCAATTATCCTGGTCCGAAAGCATGCAAAATTTCTTGTGACGTCCTTGCTTCACGAAACCCTGTCCTGCTGGACCACGCCTTCTTTATCCATTGCTATCTTATCCAAGGAATTTGTCTATATTTTATTTTACATATTTTATCATTATGTTTTCATATTGCTTTTTATTTTATATTATCATGACTTCTTGGGACTTAGCTCTCCTCCTCTCTACGTAAACTATATCCAAAATCTGGACGTCTTGACAACAAGATTTCGTACTAAGATATGTTTTCATATATAATGTTCCACACATTTCATAACTTTTCATATTTACAATTACTGAAAAATTATCTAATTATCCATACCGATTTTATTTTTCTACTATAAGCTGCATTAATGTACAAATTCATGGTTATCGTGTATCAACCTTATTTGATGAGCCGAATACTCTCATATCGCACATAGAAAAATAAGAAACCATGGAAAGTAAAATTACTCGAACATGATTACTATACTATAGTAATTAAAAAATATCATGAAGGAAGAGTAAAATGTTTGTATTTACACATGCAAAAGGGTGTGGCTGCAAGGTATCATTGTTGTTGGTCCAAAGACAAAGATAACCATTGTGCAACTAGTGTAGTGGACCTCGATCATGCGCATTATTAAGCAAATAAGAATCGCATGCGCACATCGAATAAGTTTTGACAGGCGCACGTCATCGAATAATTTCTAACATGCCATACGCACAATAGAGTGAATGACAATAATTTTGTCGCCAATAGCACCGAAAATGACTGAGTGGCACGTTTACCGAATGCACTCGTTTCCTCGAAAGGCATGGAAAAGGGCTATCTTTGTTCATAATGGATTATTGCATTGTGTTGTAAGATGAAGTTACGACATAGTTTGCTGAAAAATTACGAACTATTGACCCTGTACATTAATTATATATTTACTATTGTGACACAAATAAAAACTACTCAACACACTTTTTACACAAGCCCATAGATCTAGTATTATTTTGTGTTTAAAAAGTAGGAGTTGTTTATTAGAGAGATCCCTCCTGAGAAAGTACTAATTGTTGCCTCTACACCATATAACATGAAATCATGATTTCCTTCGTCTGGAAAATTGGATCTAGTCAATAGCTTCACTTTCCTGTCTGCTCAAAGCATTGTACAACCTGAGGAACTAAAACATCTAACAGAAACTAATCTATAGGGGAATCAAAATTGAAATATCTCTTAGTAGCTAGTCTAAAGATATCAAAATTCAAGCGTATGAGTATACAGAAGATGTAAATTACTAACAACCTAGTTTTGCCTGTATATTAATATTCTCAAATGATTTTTTTCAGCAAAATGTTAACTTCTGTGCAAATGTATGTCACTTATATGGTCAATTTTGACGCAACTAACATGTAAATGCAGTCAATACTGACCAATTTAATGGAATTCAATGTCAGATATATAGGTAGGGTTTCCGTAACTCTTGTTCTCATTAATTGCGTGTGTCCCATATGTTTCTGTGTGGTAATGGTTTTAGTGTCAACTGATGGTGCAAAACCAAATTATTTCAGCATTTATTTATTATCCATCAGTCATCGGAAATTAAACTTTCGCGTACAATAATATAATTCAATTATTCTTGCTCTATTGTTTTTCTCACTTCTCTTTTCATGCATCTAGTGGGAGCGGGTAGCTGGAGCAAATGGGGAAACAAACCTGTAAAAACAGCATCCCAAAACATACGAGAAAAGTTGATGCACCATCGCAGAGAAGCGGTGCTTTCCGCACGGACCACTAGCCCTTAACGAACAATGACTGCAAGGCTTGTTTCAGTCTTCACAGGGACTCCTATGATTAGTTTCAGTCTTCACACATACAAATGAAGTAGCTACACAAGACAAGAGCAGCTACTAGCAAGGAGCTGATATAGACCTGCCAGGAGCACAGCCTAGCATGACATACACATAGCAGTAAACGTCAAAGCGAGCAGAACAGGGCAGAAAAGTGTGTGCTGCATGCGTGGAGAATGAAAGCTTTATTCTTCAGACAAGAATGCCAGTGGTCGATCGGCACATAGGTCATTGTTTGTATAATTGCAAAATGTGATATGTATGACTACCTACCATGCATTGAATTACCGATGTATTCTCCTAGTTCTGAGACGGTGCAGTAAACTAGGTAATAACAGTCAATCAAAAATTCAAAATACTGAATGTACCTTTGATACTTCTGGTTATGACTGTATTAAACCTCCTTGCATAACATTTCTCAATTTCCGGGAGAAATTGTAAGAGAGTTGTCTGCAATAAATTTTTCCTAATAACATATATAACCTCATCTTAGTTTCTACTTTTGTTTCTGAATGCTAATTATGTGGCACAATAACGAATAGAGACGGAGCACTCCTCGTCCAAAAACAGAGCTAAGTGAATTAAGGATTAACTAGTCATCATCAACCCATGCCGAACGTTAAGAGCTAATTACTTTTATCTTCCATTAATTGTGTGGATAATATTATTTCTACTTTGTATTGTGACAATTGAAATTTTCCTACCATGCCTGCATCTATGCGGAACACTCCAATTCAAAATTTTACATTCCACAGTCCAGATGTTGTGATTCAATCCTATCGTTTACAAGATTTTTCAATTTGTAAAAATTTTAGTTTATTTGAATTTATGTGATTCCAAATTTAAATCACAAAATTATGTTCAGAAATTTAATCTACATATTGAAGTTCCTAATTTCAATAAACATATATTTTAAATCAAAATTTAATATGAATTTCTAATTTTCTGTAATTTTGAATTCATTTTTTCTATTTTGATAATTTTGGATTTGATTTTTCAACGTCAAATTCGACCACAATATCTCTTTTTATTTCCATGCAAAAAAATAACTTCTTTTCTTGTCTTCTCGAACTATGACACGACTGGGAACTACTTACTTTCTTGTTCTACTTATTTTCTAGAATTTAATACATGATGTTATACACGGTCAAGATTTCCTTTTTTCTCTTTGGAAATCTTGATGATACAATTTCATGAATTCCATTTTCAACGGAAGTTGATGTTTAACTTACTTTTGATAAATTCGAATATGGCGTTAGCTTATAGCATTAACCGTGTGTGCTCTTTGAATCTCCATTGCAGAATGATATATGTACGATGCACATGAATGCTTTTTTATGTCCATGATCCTATTCACTACCTAAATAACTCTGGAGCATTTGCAAATTTCTTGTGGAATTCATAAGTCCTTGCATGAATGCATGCGATAGGGTGGCATTAATTTATTTGTTAATCCTGTTCCGCAGACCTCTTCTTCCTGTACAGATGTTTGTAGCTACGTTACGACATGGCCATATCAATATTCATTCTAAGACATACATTATGGTTTTATGAAATATAAATGGTTATACAAATTTTCCTTTTTCTTCTATTAATGTGGGAATTTCTAGCATTTCTACTGTATTTTTTCCTAGCATTATCGCAGGGGCTACTGGAGGGGCCTCAAATTAGTAAATAAGATAAAGATCGATCGGATATTTCACTGAAATAAAATAAAAACGAGCAAACTATCCTCGGAATATATTAGTAACTGACCCGCAGTACAACTTACCATAGATTTTATCTTGAACCTCTCCTTGCAGCATAGCGCACACAAATTTAGTACCGAATTTAACATTGATTCAGCAACATACAGTACCATTACAAAGCATTTCGTGCAGCCCTGGAGATTATTTAGATGAATCTATCACATGATTTCTTATTAGGACCGGTTACAACTTATTAGTCCAGCTCGACATCCATGCAGGGAAATACATACATTTAAGCATAGTTTTACGGGAAACATTCACGTAGGTACCAAAGTTTACGCATGCATATAGCAAGCAGACATATGTGAAAACTCGCACTCACGGACGACGGATCTGTTTCATGTAGTTTATGTAGTCTTGGACAGTCCAGTGGCGGTTCGAATCAGTGGCTGAATCGGTACCGGCTGCATCTAATGTGAGCTTCCTTCCAGCAGCTATGCCACCTGTAAAGCTGCTTCCTCCATAGCTCGCATGAGAATTTGCATCCGAGGTTGTTTCTTCGGCCTTCATTCCGTGAGAATTTGCATTATCAGAGTAAGCAATGGTGAACATTGTCGTCATCGCCATCATAATGAGCACCGCCACTGCTGAGGACTTCATCTTTGTGTATTCTGCATGCACGTCCATATATAAGTTGAATGGTTTAGAATTAAGAAATGGAAATTAATTTGAACCACGTTGAGCAAAGTATGCTGAAGTTCCATAAAGAAAAGCTCACCTGTGTTATCTTGAGTTCAGGGCATGTGTTTGATAGTAAACATTGACACACAAGACTTATTTATAGCCATGATTGAGATATGTATCAGTCTAGAAGGAGACGCTCATGACGTGCAATTGACAAAAGCCTTGCGTCGAAATGCTAGTATGTAGTTGTTGACGCATTAATTATGTCTACAAAATAGTGGGGAATAACAATTTAGATGTGACTAATATTGTATTTGTGTACTTTTATCAAATGTATGAGAAAGAAAAGTAAGGTAAAAATTGCATCTAATAATCTAAAAAACAAATATGATGGGTGGAACTGTTCACCCACATCTTTACCAACTAACGAACCGGCCGTTGGCAGGAAGCTAGTTGTATTGCATAAGGAAACTATATATCTCTCTTCTTTTTTCAGGTGACAAAAAGGATATCGATGTACATCCCTATGTGCTAAGCCAATCTCATCGTCCAGAAAAATTTCTTACCACCAATACCAATGAATGGATGAGTGGGTGTTACACTACTACACAAAGGACTATATTAGATACTTCAACACAAATGATTTCCAAAAACCATCTGTATTAAATCTAATCATAGACGATTTAAGAAACATCGGTTTTACCCACCAACCGCCTGTGATACTACGATATATCAAAAATGGTTTCTAGATAAAACTGTCTATGATATATTTGCCACAATTACTCCTTTTGTCTTCTCCCCCATTCTCCATCATAATCACTCCCCTTCATCTTCTCCCCCGTACTCGCCCATTCATTTTCTCCCCCATACTCACCGTAAGTAGCACCTCTCCATGATCAGTGCACTCGGCACCTCGGCTTCTCCCCAGTACTCATATTTCCCCACCAATTTTTACCACATCGTCATTTCTCCCCCACCTCAATATAAGTAGCACCTCTCCATCACCAATGCCATCGGCACCTCGGCTTCTCCCCAGCACTTGTCTTACCCCATGGATTTTGCCCACATCGTCGCATACCCCACCTAGCCCCCAGTCAATCTCCCTTGCTAAGCACTACCACTACGAGCCTCCCCCTCGGTGGGCCACCACTAGCCTCCTGGGCTGTAACAAGCCACACTACTATAGAATGGTACATCACTATTGCTTCTTAGTCAGTTATTAAGTTTTTAGGAAAAAATGACTTAAGGGGAGTGTTAATAATAATCACTATCGATTCTCAGGTTAGAAGTGATTGTGATGTAGCACTGGACACATCATAATCGGTTCTTTTGTGAGAAGAGATAGTGATGCGCATGGTCATCACTATCGGTTCCCACGTAAGAAGCGATAGTGATGTGATCAAGCACGATAGTGATAACCGTGCATATCACTATCACTCCTCACATAAGAACCTATTGTAATATGCACGTGCTCATCAATATCGCTTCTTATGCGTGAACCTATAGTGATGTGTGTGCATATCACTATCACTTCTTAAGTAAAAACCGAATGTGATGTGTCTCATTAGGTTATTTATACCACTCGGGCTAAACTCTCCTCTGTTGCTGTTCTAGATAAGATTTCTCCACCGCCACCCAAAAAAATAGATTATATTTTGTGGTTGCAAGAAATAGTTGGTTGAGAAAATTGAAATACTTAAGGGTGGGTGTTAAGAGGGTAAATTTGAAGCCTTGCTTGAGGAGATTTCCCCTTATTTTGCTGAATTTATGGTTTTCTTCAAAATATGAACATTCCTTCAAACCCCATCAATTTTGCACTTTGTAATTTTGATTTGTCGTGAAGAAAGTTTAGGTCGCACTGGTATTGTGTATATCCTATCAGATTTCGCATCCTTTATTTGACAAGCACACATGTATTTAATTATCTTAATTTGTAGTGTTGTCGAGTTAATCTAGAATTATTGTTGCTATCATATGATGAATGTTAGGTGTTAGGTTGCGCAATCTACATCTCCCATTTGAGGGTGCTTGTTTATAAATATGCCGATCGAAATGACATATTATAAGCAAGTAGTCTTGAATTATCCACGTTGTTTGGATAGTTCGAGGATATGTGGTTCGGGCAAGTTTCTGAGCTGTTGTAGAAACCTAGAGCAGATTTTGGTAGCATCTCCCTGTGGTGTTCTCCGTGCGTACACCCCTCTTGACACCTATTGTTGAGACATCTATCTGGAGAATAGTGGGGAGATGCTGCCTAAATTTTCTTTAGAGTTGTACAACAGCTTAGAAACTTGCCCGAACCACATATCCTCGAATGAGATTAGGACCTAACCTATTTATGATACCCTTGTTTTGTTTCATTGAAGTCAAAAGATTTGCAAGCTACTGCACTATATTATTAGTTCAATCGAAATCATTGTTGATGTTTCAAATCTATGTCTCCTAACTAGGGAATTTGAAGTTCTTAACTAGGGAAGAAGCTAGGTGTAATATCGCGAAACCTCGCTTCAATTTTGGGCCTTCCGCCGTGAATATTTTGGCCGTCCGGCAGGTATTGTCGGAGGTGATCGGCCCATTTAGGGGAGTGCGAGGGTTAGGGTTTAGGGTGGGAGGGGTTTTTCTGGAATTTCCCCTCCCCACCACCTTTTCACCTAACCTCACCTCTCTCTCTCTACCTTTTGTAGTGGCAGCCACTTTCCTTGCTTGGCAGATCTTTTCCCCAATCCCCTCTCAATGCCGAGCCTTGCCTGACGCCTGCCGCTCCCTACTGGCTTCGGCTCTCTTCTCCCTGCCGATTTCCCCAGTGATGCCTCTCCCTGCCCGCCTTTTGGCTTAGCGGCAGCCCTTGCCGCCTAGCGAGCTCTGCCGGTCTTGCCTGCAGCCTTGACCCCGAAGCCTCCTCCGGCTCTGCTTGTGCTTGCCCCGCCTGCCGATCCACCGCCTCCGCCTTCTCTGCCGGCGCTTGCGAGCCACTGTGCTCCTTCCTCATCTCCTGGTTGGGCAAAGAACTCGGCAGAAGGCCCCCAAGTCTTGCTGGCCTGCCCGGATCTTCCCGTCCCTAAGGCACCCTTCTCCTTCTTCCCTGCCGGCCAGCGGCGAAGAACTCGGCTTAGCAGCGGTGTCCAAAGAGCTGGCGGCGATCCAGCGGCAACAACAATGCCCTCCCTCTTGCCTTCTTGTGGTGAGAATCATTGAAAGTGCACGATTTGGTTTATTTATACGCCATGTGTTCGATGAAATGGCTATGAGGTGTGCGTGGGCGTAGTGGGTCTCATTTGGGCGATTTGAGGCGGTGGTTTGATTTTCATCCATTATCGGACATCTTATCTTTGGTTCATAGGGTATGAGGAGTAACATTTCCTATGCATATTGAGAAAAATTAACTTGACCTGTTCATGCATTATCATACTCCTGTGAGTGATGGTCCACTTGATTTATTTTGCTGGGGTTGTTAGATCTTTTAGAGGTTTGCATGCTTCAACCTGCATTCATCGCCTTCAGTTTTAGAAGTGAAGTATTTTCAACCAAGCAAAGTGACCAACCAGTGCTGACCTTGGCTCCATTTAACACAAGATGCTTAACTGTGTATTCTGCTAATCACTAGCAATATAGGGGGGCTTTCAATAACTATTTTAGACACATGATCTATTTATTCACTATTATTAAATAATCCCCACTTGAGCTGTTACAAAGCATATCTTGCCTAAAAGAGAGAGGTGCTTAGTGGGCAACAGTAGTTGAAAACTTGAAATCATGTTCAGACAACATAATTTGTCCATTCATGTCACAAAGAAGTTAATGTATTGCAGTTTGTCGGTTGACAATAGACATGATTCATTGCGTAGTTGACATAAATTTCATGATATGCTGTTATTCACATGTGTTAGTATTTTGTTTAGCCAATTATTTTGGATTGATACATTTGCATATGAGATCATGTTTATTGTACCCTATTATCTCCTTGATCACTTGCATCATCTTTGAAGTTAGTGTATTATCCTAGGCAATGTCGAGTAAAGCTACCCATGGGGATTTAGTTACGCAAGGGTTCTGTGTGCGATTGATTGATTGATGGATTGGTAGGTAATTTATATCTGAGTTTGATTTCGGATTTTAGGAGGAGTGGCCTCTTCTTCGCGCGCCACTCCGCTTCTCCCGGTAAAAGGCAAGTACATCGAGTTGTGTGCTTAATTGAGTTGTTCACTGTTATTTAGCTGTTCATGGCTAAATTCTATTGATTTTCATAAGTATGAGTTATATTGGTGATCGTCCTTTCGAGGCGTGATTAACTATTGGGTTCGAGTGGTTCCTAGTAAGCCTAAATCTGGTAAGTTCTTTGTACCTTTGTTAACATTCTTTGTGAGTAGCGAGTATGAGGTATGTGGGTACTGTATTAATTGTGCCCCATTTGGAAAATGGAATTGAGTATGTGTGCGAATAGATTAGATTGTTATGAATGTGAGAATTTGGGCTATGTTTATGTATGTGTGTAGTTATGGTTATGAATGTGAGAATTTGGGCTATGTTTATGTATGTGTGAAGTTATGGTTATGAATGTGAGAACTGGCTATGTGTATGTATGTGGTTATGGTATGTTAGTGTTGGCATTGAATGAAAAGTTGCATTTCATTTATGAAAATTGCATTTGTGCATTCATAATGGAAGAGGCGACCCATTTTGATGCGGGCCTCTGTGTTCACACGTAGTGAACACGCAAGTCCTACCTCGTAGTCTCATTCATCAAGGTGAATGAGAGCGAGACAGTAAGAGTAGGCACCTTCCATCTACGGGATGGAAGGGACGTGAGGGTGCACACCGACGGGTGGGCACTCGGCAGTACCGGTACGTGTATGGAAATGGGCATTCATGTGCATTGCATCATTTAATAATGAGTGTTATGGTAAATGGTGTGTTATATGGATGTTGATTATGGTAATTGAAGGTTGAGTCGGGCCTCAACCCAAAAAGGGGAGATTGGATTGAATTTGATGAATTAGCGCAATTCTTTTCTTTGCTTTGTTAATTATGTTGTATGAATATCGTGGAGTGAATTTTTGAGTTATGACTTCCAATAAAAGAATTGATGAAATGGTTTGAGTTGCAAAGAAATAGGTGGTTGGGTCGGGAGACGTTGTGATTTAGAATCAAGTAAAGCTTCTTGGGCATTGAATGGTTTTATTATCAAGTTGATGACTTGTTTACTGTAATTGTTTTGGGTATGGTCAAGATATTACTTTGAATGGGCATAAATGCGTAAATTCTGGTTGTTGTTCCAATTGTATTACTTGCTCTTATGGTCAAGCTCTTGTTTTACTTCTGATAAATTGGGTTTATTATTCTCGTGTACTTTGCTGAGTTTAAACTCACGCTTGTTATTTAATGTTTGTAGGTGTTTTGAAGCCGGCATGCATGGATGGGGGTAGTAACACAATCACGTTGCATTACCGTCATTCCACCATATCAATTATAGTTCTGTTCTAGCTCATGCAAAATTTGTGTAAAAGGTTGTTTGCGGTTATGTTAATAAATTCCCTGTCCTGTAATAATTATGTGGTGAAGTTTATTCAATTTCTATAGAATGCGTGATTGGTTAACTAAGGACCTGCTAGAATGATATTATACTGCAAATGTTTTTCTTCCTGCTGAGTGGATGTCCTAGTTTTAGGGGAGGTGCTGCCGAAATTTTTAATAATTTTAACAATCTCCTAGTTGTTAGCTTACTTTACGAATATTTATTCGTAGTGATTTGTAATTGGTGGTGCTAGAGGGTGTAACATTCGGGGCACGGGGTGCCGGGGTGTTACAGTTGGTATCAGAGCAGGCTTTAGGTCCGTGGCATATGAACTTAGCAAATTACTCTAGAGTAAACTAAAATTTTGCTGCGTGAAATTAGAAACATGACATAGGTTTCTACTCTTCTAAAATTTGGCCTCAGGGGCAATAACCTTAAAACGTGGAATAGTGTGGTTCATTAATTATAACTTGACACACTCGGTGCACGATGGAAGGGATGGGTATCATTGCATTACGCTTAAATGTTGCATTCAAGCTTCGATGATTGAATGTTAAATTATTGTGCATGTTGCTTTGATTATTAAGAGGATGGTTTGAATCATTATGCTTTTGCCTTCGTGCTTTTGACCTTGTTCCTTTGGCGAGTTGTGGGTTTAAGCTTGTGGGTGTGGTGGTTAGTGCCACCCTTCTTATTTTAGAATCTCTCGTTCTCGAGTCGTCGTTTTCGCAGATTGGTATAAAGGGTAAGGAGGGAAGGTTGGTTTCTTTGGCTTTCGATGTTTGGAATTAAAGAGAAAGACTTGGTGATGAAGCTCTTTGGATTGCTTTTACGGTTGTGTTCGGTTTCGTTGGATTCTTTGGTTTTGTTGGTTACCGTGGGTTGCCTTGTGGAGAAAACTATTGTAGTTGTTGTTTTCTCCATTTAAGGAACTTATTGAAGTTTTCTTGGTGCAAAACTTAACTCGTGTGGATCTTCGGTGTTAAGGTTTTATCGAGAAGGATTTGGTTAATTATTTGGTTTTTCCCATGCATCTCTTTTCCTTCTTGGAAGTTGTAAATCTTGAGATTTGTTTAAGGAGTTGTTTTCCGTCGGAGTTTGGGAATTCGAGAGGCGAATTCTCTTATGACTTATGGTTGAGCTTTCTGGAAAGAGAGGTGGTTTTTAGTTGTGGCTCATGCTTAAGAATTGTGGTTTCGCTTTAAAGGTTGGGTATGTGACCCACGGGGATGTTCAAGCCGTCAAGCGTATGATGAGTAGTTGGGCTTCCAAATAATGAGGGTTACTAATGTTTTGTTAAAGAGAACTGGTTGATTGTTTAGAGACAACCAAAATTTATTGTATGGTATAGAATGATTAATTGGAATGGTAGGTGATTCTAAAATTAGAAGTTGATTAGAGTTATTACAATGGACGTGAGTTGTAGAATTGATTGGAAGTTCAAGAGTTATGTTCCGGTAAGCCTAGTATTGATCAGGATTGAGAGGGCCTAGAATCTTCGATGGATGAATTTAACATAGTTAGATGTTGATGTAAAGTACTGGAGTATATTAGAGCAAGGCATGAGAATTGTTAATTTGTGTTGCTTAGGAGTCAATTAAATGGTGGATCGGCAAAATGATTTAATTGATGTGAAATTTAAAGAATGAATATATGGAAGGGTTGTATGAATGATGGGGTTTTGGTCTTGGGAAAGTGTCTATCCGGGAGTTTATCGATGGAATGCGACTAGTGGTGGACATATATATATATATATATATATATATATATATATATATGAATAGGAGAAGGAAAGTAAAGGAAGATTTGGGTTTTGTAACTTCCGTTCAAATTTGTGTACTTTTTAGGATTGGGTGAAATTGAAACATTTAATGGCTAGAGCATTGGAGTACTAGAAGTGGTGGGATTTGAGATGAACCTTCCTTTGACTCTGAGGATTGGAAATGAGGATGTAAGACTTGTCTTGGGAGTAATCGGTTGATGGAATTGAATATTTTATTTCATCGAACCACGTTAGTTTTTCGCTTTGGTTAAGAGATGGCCGATTGATGACCGTGGGATTTACGTTCGGAAAATGTAAGGTTTGGATCGTGTTTTAAGCGTGGGGCTGAGTTATTTTATGAGGGTTTCATAAGCGGTTTTGTTGGGATTAAGTTCTCGTCTTCTTGGGAGAAAAGTTTGGTGATTTTTGTTGTGAGTGGATGGGTGACCTAGAATTTTGTCCTCTCTTTCGCGATGTTGATTTTGGTTAGCGTGAGAGGCTTTGCCTTGATTATAGTAAGCTGAGTTGTCTTTTGGTTTTTGTGAGAACTCCTGTCAGCATTTTGCGTCGGGTTTCTCTTTCAATTGGAGTCCTCCCCGAGGCAAATTTTATTGTATCGATTTGAAAGTGTTAAAGGTTTCTATGATGTTTGAGAATTAAGACTTCTTTTGCAAATTTGGCCTTGGGAGAAGATTTTGAGAGATGATTGGGCTCTATCAAGATCCTCTCTCAGGTAGGTTCTAATGCTTTGTGTTCAAGATTTTGTCTGTGGTTCATGTGGTTTAAAGAGAGTGGTTTTTCTTTTGTGTTCTAGCTTGAGTTATAGGATATGGAAGCTTATGGTATAATGTTGAATATAATAATGAGAATTGGGTTTTCTGTGGTCATTGGAATTGCAGCTGTAAAAGTTCAATGCAGTGTTTCTCTTGAAAGTTGAGTTCACTTTGATGTGCATTTTATCTCATTATTTGAAAGGGATGGAAGTGTTTAGCCTTGTTATTGGGAATCGATGGATTTTGGGTGGGTAATGATTGTGGATTATACTTTTGATATGGTTCCTTTGTGGTGCTTGTTTAACCCTTATGGGTGAACTACTTGGAAATTGATGGTATCTATGTCACCATTTTTGTTGTGTGACTGCCCTTTTGAGCTAAGATGGTTGTAGCGAAGGATTTCTTAAGTGGCTGGGTAATATTCTGTAGTGAGCATTGACCTTGGGCAGTGGCCCTTTGGAATTTTAACCTCTTGATCGACTTTGGCTGAATCCTTTTGTGAGAAGTTACACTTAATTGAGTTAAGTCAAAACGTTTGATAACAGTTGGATTTGGAGACTTGGGTTATCGCTTGCTTTCGTTTGAAGTCCTTGGGTGGGTGTTGTGAGGTTGCCGAGGAGTTTTAAGTCCCTTGTGGGCTTTGGTTTTTGGTTGGCATTAAGAATTGGGTGAATTCCTTAAAGGGAGAGTGTAATATCATGAAACCTCGCTTCAATTTTGGGCCTTCGCAGTGAATATTTTGGCCGTCCGTGAGTATTCTCGGAGGTGATCGGCCCATTTAGGGAAATCTTGAGGTTAGGGTTTAGGGTGGGAGGGGTTTTCTGAATTTCCCTCCCACCACCTTTCACCTAACCTCACTCTCTCTCTCTACCTTTTGTAGTGGCACCACTTTCCTTGCTTGGCAGATCTTTTCCCAATCCTCTCCCTGCAGAGCCTTGCCCGGCGCTTTGCCGCTCCTGGCAGCGGCTCTCTTCTCCCTGCCGATTTCCCCAGGCTGATGCCTCTCCCCTGCGCCCCGCCTTTTGGCTCGGCAGCAGCCCTTGCCGGCGCCTAGCGAGCTCTGCCGGTGCTGCCCGGCGCAGCAGCCCTGCCGAAGCCTCCTCCAGCTCCTGCTGTGCTTGCCCCGCCCCTGTCGATCCCTGCCTGCGCCTTCTCTGCCGGCGCTTGCCTGAGCCCTGGTGCTCCTTCCTCATCTCCCCTAGTTGGGCAGCAACTCTAAGGCGGCAGGCGGCGCTGAAGCAGCGAGGCAGGCCTAGTAGCGCTGCCCAAGTCTTGCCGGGCTTGCCTGCCCAGATCTTGCCGTCCCCTGCCGGCACCCTTCTCCTTCTTCCCTGCCCGGCGAAGAAGCAAGAACTCTAGCTCGGCGGCGGTGTCCAGCAGACTTCGGCGGCGATCCAGCCCGGCAACAATGCCCTCCCCTCTTGCCTTCTTGTGGTGAGAATCATTGAAAGTGCAGTATTTGGTTTATTTATGCCTGCCATGTGTTCGATGAAATGGCTATGAGGTGTGCGTGGGCGTAGTGGGTCTCATTTGGGCCGATTTGAGATGGTGGTTTGATTTTCATCCATTATCAGACATCTTATCTTTGGTTCATAGGGTATGAGGAGTAACATTTCCTATGCATATTGAGAAAAATTAACTTGACTGTTCATGCATTATCATACTCCATGAGTGATGGTCCACTTGATTTATTTTCTTTGGGGTTGTTAGATCTTTTAGAGGTTTGCATGCTTCAACTTTGCATTCATCGCCTTGAGTTTTAGAAGTGAAGTATTTTCAACCAAGCAAAGTGACCAACCGGTCTTGACCTTGGCTCCATTTAACACAAGATGCTTAAGCGTGTATTCGCTAATCACTAGCAATATAGGGGCTGTCAATAACTATTTTAGACACATGATCTATTTATTCACTATTATTAAATAATCCCCACTTGAGCTGTTACAAAGCATATCTTGCCTAAAGAGAGGTGCTCGATGCAACAGATGGTTGAAAACTTGAAATCATGTTCGGACAACATAATTTGTCCATTCATGTCACAAAGAAGTTAATGTATTGCGGTTTGTCGGTTGACAATAGACATGATTCATTGCGTAGTTGACATAAATTTCATGATATCTGTTATTCACATGTGTTAGTATTTTGTTTAGCCAATTATTTTGGATTGATACATTTGCATATGAGATCATGTTTATTGTACCCTATTATCTCCTTGAGCCTTTGCATCATCTTTGAAGTTAGTGTATTATCCTAGGCAATGTCGAGTAAAGCTACCCATGGGGATTTAGTTACGCAAGGGTTACGTAATGCGATTGATTGATTGATGGATTGGTAGGTAATTTATATCTGAGTTTGATTTCGGATTTCAGGAGGAGTGGCCTCTTCTTCGCGCGCCACTCCGCTTCTCCCGGTAAAAGGCAAGTACATCGAGTTGTGTGCTTAATTGAGTTGTTCATTGTTATTTAGCTGTTCATGGCTAAATTCTATTGATTTTCGCAAGTATGAGTTATATTGGTGATCGTCCTTTCGAGGACGTGATTAACTATTGGGTTCGAGTGGTTCCTAGTAAGCCTAAATCCTGGTAAGTTTACTGTACCTTTGTTAACATTCTTTGTGAGTAGCGAGTATGAGGTATGTGGGTACTCGTATTAATTGTGCCCCATTTGGGAAATGGAATTGAGTATGTGTCGAATAGATTAGATTGTTATGAATGTGAGAATTTGGGCTATGTTTATGTATGTGTGTAGTTATGGTTATGAATGTGAGAATTTGGGCTATGTTTATGTATGTGTGAAGTTATGGTTATGAATGTGAGCTGGCTATGTGTATGTATGTGGTTATGGTATGTTAGTGTTGGCATTGAATGAAAAGTTGCATTTCATTTATGAAAATTGCATTTGTGCATTCATAATGGAAGAAGGCGACCCATTTTGATGCGGGCCTCTGTGTTCACACGTAGTGAACACATAAGTCCTACCTCGTAGTCTCATTCATCAAGGTGAATGAGGCGAGACGATAAAGTAGGCACCTTCCATCTACGGGATGGAAGGGGCGTGAGGGTGCACACCGATGGGTGGGCACTTTCGGCGTCTGATGATGCGATGTATGGAAATGGGCATTCATGTGCATTGCATCATTTAATAATGAGTGTTATGGTAAATGGTGTGTTATATGGATGTTGATTATGGTAATTGAAGGTTGAGTCGGGCCTCAACCCAAAAGAGGAGATTGGATTGAATTTGATGAATTAGCGCAATTCTTTTCTTTGCTTTGTTAATTATGTTGTATGAATATCGTGGAGTGAATTTTTGAGTTATGACTTCCAATAAAGAATTGATGAAATGGTTTGAGTTGCAAAGAAATAGGTGGTTGGGTCGGAGGCGTTGTGATTTAGAATCAAGTAAAGCTTCTTGGGCGTTGAATGGTTTTATTATCAAGTTGATGACTTGTTTCTTTGTAATTGTTTTGGGTATGGTCAAGATATTACTTTAAATGGGCATAAATGTGTAAATTCTGGTTGTTGTTCTAATTGTATTACTTGCTCTTATGGTCAAGCTCTTGTTTTACTTCTGATAAATTGGGTTTATTATTCTCGTGTACTTTGCTGAGTTTAAACTCACGCTTGTTATTTAATGTTTGTAGGTGTTTTGAAGCCGGCATGCATGGATGGGGGTAGTAACACAATCACGTTGCATTACCGTCATTCCACCATATCAATTATAGTTCTGTTCTAGCTCATGCAAAATTTGTGTAAAAGGTTGTTTTGCGGTTATGTTAATAAATTCCATCTGTAATAATTATGTGGTGAAGTTTATTCAATTTCTATAGAATGCGTGATTGGTTAACTAAGGACACGCTAGAATGATATTATCTTGCAAATGTTTTACACTGCTGAGTGGATGTCCTAGTTTTAGGGGAGGTGCTACCGAAATTTTTAATAATTTTGACAACCTCCTAGTTGTTAGCTTACTTTACGAATATTTATTCGTAGTGATTTGTAATTGGTGGTGCTAGAGGGTGTAACATTCGGGGCACGGGGTGCCGGGGTGTTACACTAGGTATCGATCAGGATTACATTTATAAATCTTGAAACCCGTCCTATATTTTGCAAAGTTAATATTAATTGAAATGATGTCTTAATATTTGAAATAGCTAGCTAGCTATCACTCCAGTTTTTCCTTAATTTATTTTGTGAAGTCTAATTGCACATGGATCGTGAGGAATGGATGTATCAGAAAAGCCATGTGAGTGATGAATTTTAGAGCACAATTACAGATTATACCATCACAGACGGTTCAGAACTATCATCACAGATGGTTTTTTGAACTGTCTATGACCTTGTGTCAGTGATATAATAGCATATTACAAACGGTTTCCAAACTGTCTGTGATATCAACATCACAAACAGTTCTAGTTAAAAATTGTCTATGATACTACAATATCACAAATGGTTTTATACTAGAACTGCCTGTGATACTTAAACATCACAGATGGTTTCTAAATAGAATAGTCTGTGATCTCCTTTTTTTCCCCCATACCCTAGCAGAACTTCCATCATTCGTATCTGTTGTTTGAAATTTTCTTCTGCTTAGGTATTTCTGCAATGACATTTATAAGACATAACCAATTATAGATTTACTAATTGATGGATTCTAAGGTAAAATCCATTTTATTCCACAGTTCATCTTGAAAGGTGTCATGCGCTGATTTATCGTTATCACTTTCATCTGATCCCCGGAACGAAAATACCATAGGCAACCATGCTTCCTCAATTATAGAGTTGATTAAGTTATCGTATAGAGCTGATTAAATTACAGTATAGCCCTATATGATAATTTAATCAGCTCCATACGATGACTTAATCAACTCTATAATTGAAGAAGCATGGTTGCCCATAGTATTCTCGTTTGGGAATGAGGATGAAGTGTAACGATAAATCAGCGCATGACACCTTTCAAGACGAACTATGAAATGAAATGGATTTTACCGTAGAATCCATCAATATTATAATAAGAAACAGATGAAAGTACTTCAAAACTTTATATTTTAAGACGTTCCTGATCAGACAAGTTGTTGCCTCGATACATCTAGGATGTTTAGGAATTCAATTACTAAATCTTCAACTGGTTGTGCCTTAAAATGTCATTGCAGAAATACCTAAGCAGAAGAAAATTTCGAACAACAGATACTAATGATGGAAGTTCTATTGGGGTGTAGGGAAAAAAGAGGATCACAAACGGTAGCGTGCTAGAGAATTGCGTTAGGTAAGAAATATACAAATGATTCATGCCCTTCAGTTGGATTAGGATAGAAAGATAGAAACTATAATAACCACTCTCTTTTCTTTTATTCACCTTCTTTATCCATTGCTATCTTATCCAAGGAATTTGTCTATATTTTATTTTACATATTTTATCATTATGTTTCGTATTGCTTTTTATTTTATATTATCATGATTTCTTTGGACTTAACTCTCCACCTCTCAACGTAAACTATATCCAAAATCTGGACGTCTTGACAAAAGTTTCCTACTAAGATATGTTTTCATATTTAATGTTCCACACATTTCATAAATTTTCGTATTTATAATTACTGAAAAACTCTATAATTATCCAAGCCAATTTTATTTTTCTACTAAGCATTAATATACAAAATTCATGGTTAACTTGTATCAACCTTTGATGAGCCGTATACTCTCATATCGCACATAGAAAAATAAGAAGAAACCATGGAAAGTAAAATTACTTGAACATAATTACAATACTATAGTAATTAAAAAATATCACGAAGGAAGAGTAAAATGTTTGTATTTATACAAGAAAAAGGGAGTAGCTGCTAGGAATCATTGTTGTTGTTCAAAGACAAAGATAACCTTTGCGCAACTAGTGTAGTGGACCATGATCATGTGCATTATTAAGAAAGTAAGAATCGCATGCGCACATCGAATAAGTTTTGATAGGCACACATCGAATAATTTCTAACATGCCATACGCACGATAGAGTGAATGATAATAATTTTGTCGCCAATAACACCGAAAATGACTGACTGGCACGTTTACCGAACGCACTCGTTTCCTCGAAAGGCATTGAAAAGGGCTATCTTTGTTCATACTGGATTTTTGCATTGTGTTCTAAGATGAAGTTACGACATAGTTTACTGAAAAATTACGAACTATTGACCGTGTACATTAATTATATATTTACTACTGTGACACAAATAAAAACTACTCAACACACTTTTTACACAAGCCCATAGATCTAGTATTATTTTGTGTTTAAAAAGTAGGAGTTGTTTATTAGAGAGATCCCTCCTGAGAAAGTACTAATTGTTGCCTCTACACCATATAACATGAAATCATGATTTCCTTAGTCTGGAAAATTGGATCTAGTCAATAGCTTCACTTTCCTGTCTGCTCAAAGCATTGTACAACCTGAGGAACTGAAACATCTTACAGAAACTAAACTATAGGGGAATGAAAATTGAAATATCTCTAAGTAGCTAGTCTAAAGATATCAAAATTCATGCGTTTGAGTATACAGAAGCTGTAAATAACTAACAACCTAGTTTTGCCTGATATTCTCAAATGATTTTTTTTCAGCAAAATGTTAACTTCTGTGCAAATGTATGTCACTTATATGGTCAATTTTGACGCAACTAACATGTAAATGCAGTCAATACTGATCAATTTAATGGAATTCAATGTCAGATATATAGGTAGGGTTTCCGTAACTCTTGTTCGCATTAATTGCGTGTGTCCCATATGTTTCTGTGTGGTAATGGTTTTAGTGTCAACTGATGGTGCAAAACCAAATTATTTCAGCATTTCTTTATTATCCATCAGTCATCGGAAATTAAACTTTCGCGTACTATAATATAATTCAATTATTCTTGCTCTAAGGCCATTCTCAGTGCATAGTTTCATTTTCCAGTTTCCAAGAGTGCCACATCAGATTTTGTCTATGTAACTGTATATCTCAGATTTCATCTAGATGAAACTCTCTCACCTCCCATGAAATTCTGTCTATCTCTCTCTTCATAATTATTTTGTCATGTCACCAAATATGATGATGTGTCATGTCATTTAATGAGAATGAAACTCCCACTGAGAATGGCGTAATGTTTTTCTCACTTCTCTTTTCATGCATCTAGTGGGAGCGGGTAGCTGGTGCAAATGGGGAAACGAACCTGTAAAAACAGCATCCCAAAACTTACGAGAAAAGTTGATGCACCATCGCAGAGAAGCGGTGCTTTCCGCACGGACCACTAGCCCTTAACGAACAATGACTGCAAGGCTTTTTTCAGTATGCACAGGGACTCTTATGATTAGTTTCAGTCTTCACACATACAAATGAAGTAGCTAGACAAGAGCAGCTACTAGCAAGGAGCTGATAGACTTGCCAGGAGCACAGCGTAGCATGACATACACATAGTAAACGTCAAAGAGAGCAGAACAGGGCAGAAAAGTGTGTGTGCTGCATGCATGGAGAATGAAAGCTTTATTCTTCAGACAAGAATGCCAGTGGTCGGTCGGAACATAGGTCATTGTTTGTATAATTGCAAAATGTGATATATATGACTACCTAGCATGCATTGAATTGAGTGGCAAACGGTAATTGTAATGACAAGCGACCTTACCGATGTATTCTCCTAGTTCTGAGACGATGCAGTAAACTAGGTAATAACAGTCAATCAAAAATTCAAAATACTGAATGTACCTTTGATACTTCGGGTTATGACTGTATTGATGATATAAACCTCCTTGCATAACATTTCTCAATTTCCGGGAGAAATTGTAAGAGAGTTGTCTGCAATAAATTTTGCCTAATAACATAACCTCATCTTAGTTTCTACTTTTGTTTCTGAATGCTAATTATGTGGCACAATAACAGAGCTAAGTGAATTAAGGATTAACTAGTCGTCATCAACCCATGCCGAACGTTAAGAGCTAATTACTTAATAGAATTTTTGCTCAATGTGAGCTTTAAAATTTTCACAAAAGTTGCTACTAATAGAATTATGGGAGTGACCAACAAAGTTGTAAAACCATCACAAACAGCTTTTATGCCAGGGCGCAATATTATGGAAGGAGTAGTGATATTACATGAAACTATTCATGAACTACAGTCTAAAAAGCTCAACGGAGTGATTTTAAAGCTGGATTTTGAAAAGGCCTATGATAAGATGAAGTGGTCTTTTCTGCAACAAACCCTGCGTATGAAGGGATTCGGTCAATAGTGGTGCTCATGGGTTGAACATTTTGTTATGCGGGTAGTGTGGGTATTAAAGTTAATGATGATATTGGATACTACTTCCAAACTAAAAAAGGTCTTCGGCAGGGGGATCCTATGTCCCCTATTTTGTTCAACATTGTGGCTGATATGTTGGCTATTTTGATTAAGAGAGCGAAAGAGGATGGTCGATTAGAGGAGTTATTCCTCATCTTATTGATGATGGATGTCGATTTTACAAAGATCACGGATGATACTATCCTTTTATGGATCATGATATAGAACAAGCTAAAACATAAAGCTATTGCTTTGTGTTTGAACAGATTATCGGGCCTAAAATTAATTTTCACAAAAGCGAGATTTTTGCTTTGGTGATGCTAGCCAACATGAACAAGAATATACTGATCTGTTTGGCTGTGAGATGGGTTCTTACCCATTCAGATACTTAGGTATTCCGATGCACTATCATAAACTCCGGAATGCAGACTGGGGTGTAATCGAAGATAGATTTAACAAAAAACTAAGTCTGTGGAAGGCTAAACACTTATCTTACGGGGGGAGACTTGTGCTTCTAAGTTCTGTGTTAAGTAGTCTTCCTATGTTCATGATGTCTTTCTTTGAAATTCCCAAGGGTGTTCTAAAGAGGTTAGATTTCTGTCGGTCTCGGTTTTTTTGGCAAGGTAATAATGAGAAGCGAAAGTATCATCTTGCTAAGTGGGATATATTGTGTCATCCCAAAGATCAATGTGGACTAGGTATTATTGACCTTCAGATTAAGAATAAATGTCTTCTCAGTAAATGGTTATTTAAACTGATTAATGAGGACGGGCTCTGGCAAATCCTTCTTAGAAATAAATATCTAAGTTTCAACTGTTTGTCCCAAGTGCATATTAAGCCTGGGGACTCAGTTTTGGAAAGGGCTTTTAAAGATCAAGGAAGAATTCTTGGCTTGTGGATCATTTCAGATTAGAGATGGCTCCCAAACCAGATTTTGGGAGGATGTTTGGGTAGATTCTACCCCTCTTAAGGCACAATTTCCAAGCTTGTATAATATTGTTCATCACCAACATTCTACTGTGGCAAAGGTCATGACTCAGATGCCACCGAATATTACTTTTCAACGTTCATTATTAGGAGACAAATTGACAGCATGGTTCAATCTAATAGCCAAACTAGCTAATTGTCAGCTTATGGATGGCAGGGATATGTTCCACTTGGGTCTACATAAACATGGGCAATTTTCTGTACGTTCTATGTATGTTTATTTGATGAACCTGGGTACTCCTTTCAATCATAAATTCATCTGGAAGTTGAAACTCCTTTTAAAGATTAAGATTTTCTTTTGGTATTTACGACGAGGAGTACTTCTAACAAAGGACAATCTAGTTAAAAGAAATTGGAATGGGAAAAAAATGTTGTTTCTGTAATTGTAATGAGAAAATTAAGCATTTATTCTTTGATTGCCAACACTCAAAACTTATTTGGACTATTGTTCATATTGCTACTGGTTTATCACCACCTAGGTCTAATTTCTCATATGCTTGGGTGTTGGTTAACAGGCATTGAGAGAGATGAAAAAAGCCTGATTCTTGTGGGGGGTGCTGCCTTATTATGGGCTATTTGGTGCACAAGAAACGATCTAACGTTCGAGAAAAAACAATATTCTTCTTTTATGCAGGCTACCTTCAGGGGAACATACTGGATGCGGTTTTGGGCGTTATTGCAATATGAGGTCCATAGGGAGACCATTCGACTGGCAAGCAAGGCTTTGGAGGCGGTCGCTTTGGATATCTTTGCCAAGCATGGATGGATACGCAATTATAGAATTGGCTATTAATTTTCAGTTCTATTACCATGCTCTATTACAATAAAGTTTCACGGTTGTGACCGTTGTAAAACTCGGTTGTGTGCAATTGCAGAGACCGGATTCTATCCTTTATCTAAAAAAAGAGCTAATTACTTTTATCTTCCATTAATTGTATGGATAATATTATTTCTATTTCGTATTTTGACAATTGAAATTTCTTACCATGTCTGCATCTATGCGGAACACTCCAATTCAAAATTTTACATTTGTGAGACCCCGTTCGGATGAACAGGAACATCCATGTGATTACTGTGCTATTCCCTGGATCAGTAACTAGCACTCACATGTTTACAACAATTGGAATCACAACCACACCACAAATAATTACAGCGGAAACTAATATATAAAGAGAAGCTTACAAATAAAGAGATTAGCAGCAAAGAAGCAATATCTTGTAGTTTGCCCATCCGCCCCGCAGGCAACAGACAAGGCATAAACTCCAGATAGAACACGTCGAAGAAGATCCCGCAACCTGCGACGAAGAAGAGACTCGAAGCCTCGCCAACTCAACCACCTAAATAATAATTAAGCAAGGGTGAGTACTTTACGTACTTAGCAAGACTTGAGCAAAACCTATAATATATGCAGGCCAGTTCAAAGGAGGCTACTACAGTTAATTTGCATAAAGCGAATTTGAATTTGTAAATCAAGTTATTTGCAAACGGAATTTAAAAGAGCAAGATTTATTGATAACAAATAAGTAAAGCATAATAACACTCACAGTCCTCCATGACGTGAGCGGCGAAACATTCAAATTCCTAAAATCCATCCACTACTACAGCGAGGCTTATATCAGACGCACGATCACGGACGGTTTTGAAAAACCGTCTGTAATATGGAACATCACAGACGGTCATGTACTGAAACCGTCAGTGCATATATCACATATGGTTTTATATTACAGCCGTCTGTGATACAAGAAATATCACAGACGGTTTCTAAATATAACCGTCTGTGATGGCTACAATACTCATTACAGAGCGGTTTGAAGTAAAACTGTCAGGATTTCCTGACGGTTATATAACACAACCGTCGTAATATCTACATAATCATTACTGAGCGGTTATATTTACAAAGCTGCTGCGATATTTCTTGTATCACGATGTTCGTAATATAAAACCGTGCGTGATAATACCGTCTCCCATAAAAAGCAGAGCCTCGATCCATCCACTTCGTTTATAGGGTTTGGTTTCTATGCTAAGTGGCTATTTGTGAACCGAGGCGATTTTTTGAAAAAAGCCATTGATTTCAAAGGGTGATATTAGATTCATTTGATTTTGGTGATCTAAGGTTAGTAATGAGTTCTCTAATTGCATGCGCATCGAATTCAATATCCGGGTTTGTTAGGACGAATTAATTTAAAGATTGTTTGATTAGATCTAGTTTAATTGTAGCTGGATCCATATGTTGTTTGTGATATTTGGTTAGTAATGTGTTTTAATTGCATTATATTCAACATCTATCTTGATAAGGAAGGAATTTGATGATTTTTTAGATCTATCTTGTAGCTAGAACCATGTGTTGGTTGTTTGATGAATAAGGTTAGCTAGTAATGGTTCTATTTGCATAATATAATATTCGATCATGATGTAGCTAGCTAGCTTGTTAAGGATAGAATTTAAAGATTGTTTAGATCTAGCTTATAGATCAATTCACGTCTTTTGGTGATCTAAGGTTAGTAATGGGTTCTAATTTCATTATTATATTGAAGATTATTTTGAATTGTGTTAATTATTTATTTGTGATGTAATTAAGGTATGTAATTGCATAATTAGTTTAAGAATGTGTGCATACGCACTACACCGTGCACTTAATATTTAACACTAAGTGTTACATGTGTAGCGTAGATGGATCGAAGTGGATGTACCGAGAACCGTCTGATCTTGAGTACCTTAATGGCGTCTCCACTTTCAAAAGAGCTGCAGAGGAGGATATATTTAATAAGGGGTGCAATTCATGTCATGTCCGGTGCATTGATTGCGAAAATCTGAAGATGTTTCAAACTCAAATATGATCGAAGCACACTTGATTCAAGGGTTTCAAAAGGGCTATACATGTTGGACCGGTCATGGCGAAGAGCATAATATACAGAAGCGACAAGTAGTGTTAATATCAATCGATGTCAATGATATGTTGGATGATCATATCGATTGTGCTTCCGATGAGGACAGGTTGCACGATGACAATTTGGATCAGATGCTACGCGATGCGAAGAAACCTTGATGACAGGGAATATGGGCAGTTCGAGGCTTAATGGAGGACTCGGAGAAACCTTTGTTCGCGGGGTGCAAGTTGAAATACACAAGGTTATCATCCGTGCTTCAACTACTCAAATTGAAGGCAAGCAACGGTTGGTCCGACAAGAGTTTCACAAATATTATTCGTCTATTGGCGGACATGCTTCCAGAGGGAACGAGTTGCCGACAAGCACCTACAAAGCCAAGCGTGTTCTTTGTCCCTTGGGAATGGAAGTAGAAAGAATACATGCATGTCCAAACGATATCATGTACATAAAAGAGTACACAAACTTGCATATATGTCCGATGTGCAACGCATCTCGGTACAAGCGTAAGAGTCATTCAGATGATGATGGCGAGAGCGTTGTGGTGAAAAAAGGTCCTCCTGCTAAGATGGCATGGTATCTGCCTGTAATTCTCCGTTTGAAGCGTTTGTTTGCGAACCCAAAGGAGGCAAAACTATTGCGTTGGCACTTTGAGGAGCGTAAGAATGATGGAATGCTAAGGCACCCTGCTGATTCCATCCAAAGGAGAAACATCGACAGAGCTTTCAAGAATTGGTGCGGATCCGAGAAATATAAGGTTTGGATTGAGTACAGATGGAATGAATCCTTTCGGTAACATGAGCAGCCGGCATAGCACTTGGCCCGTAAATCTCTGTATCTACAACCTTCCTCCTTGGTTGTGTATGAAGCGGAAGTACATTATGTTGTCTCAGGCTTATCCAAGGACCGAAACAACACAGAAACGATATTGATGTGTACCTAGCTCCATTGGTGGAAGATCTAAAAACACTGTGGGTTACCGGGGTACACGTATGGGATGCGTACAAACGAGAGAACTTTACTTTGCACTTGCTTGTTGTTCTGCACCATAAATGATTACCACCCTTGCTAACTGCTGGGCCGAGTACAAAAGGAACCAAAGCACGCACTCCTTTGCTTAGATGATACTGAGAGTTTATGGCTGAATCACTCCCGCAAAATCGTGTACATGCGTCACCGTAGGTTCCTTCGTAGGAATCACCCATATCGCAAGATGAAGCAACTTTTCGATGGAAGGAACGAAAATGGTCCAGCTCCAAGGCGTTTGAGCGGGAGCGATGTTCATGACATTGTTAAGGATTTGGATGTTGCGTATGGAAAGGGACGTAAATCAAGTACCCGTGAAAAGAGCATGTGGAAGAAGAGATCAATATTCTGGGACCTACCTTACTAGGAGCACCTCGAAGTTCGCCACTGCATCGATGTCATGCACGTAGAGAAGAATGTCTGTGACAGCGTGATTAGTCTCTTACTCAACATTAAGGGTAAAACAAAGGATGGTATCAACGCACGGCTTGACTTGGTCGATATGGGCATAAGACCGGAGTTAGCACCGAAAGAGACTGATAAAGGCCGTACGTACTTGGAACACCTTGTTATACTCTGTCAAAGGCCGAAAAGAACTGAATCGTGCGATGCTTGCATGGTGTGAAAGTTTAAATCAGTTACTCCTCCAACATGAAGAGACTTGTTTCATTACAAGATTTGAAATTAACCGGCATGAAGTCTCATGATTGTCATGTCTTGATGACACAGATGCTCCTGTCGTAATTAGAAGTATTTTGCGGTCAAGGTCCGAGAGACAATCACTAGGTCAGTGCTATTTCTTTAACACAATCGCTCGAAGGTCATCGATCCAGAAGGACTAGATGCTCTGCAAGCTGAGGTGGTGATGACTCTATGTAATCTTGAGATGTATTTCCCTCCATCATTTTTCGATATCATGGTCCATCTCATTGTTCACCTTGTGACAGATATAAAGATATGCGGGCCAGTGTTCCTACATAGCATGTACCCATTCGAAAGGTACATGGGAATTCTCAAGTCTTACGTATGGAATCGATCTCGTCCGGAGGGTAGCATTGTCAAAGGTTATGCAACAGAAGAGGCCGTCGAGTTCTGCGTCGATTACATGGCCCAGGTCGAACCAATAGGTGTGCCTCGATCTCGCCATGAGGGGAGGCTCCAGGGTATCGGGACCATCGGAAGGAAAGCAATCACGCCTGATTCGGTTGATTATGCTCGAGCCCATTTCACGGTTTTGCAACACATGGCTATAGTGTCCACCTATATCGTCGAGCACAAGCAATGGCTAAGGCAAGAGAATCCAGCACGGCAGGAGTCTTGTATCACGAGACAGCATAACCTTCAGTTCAACAAATGGTTGAAGGAGCGACCTATCACTTTGGGAGCTCGTCGGATGACACGCTAACATGGTTGGCAAAGGACCAACTTTTACGGTTGTCACATGGAAAGGATATGACTTAAATGGGTACACATTTTACACGAGAGATCAGGGATATGAAGAGCACAAACCGAAACAGTGTCCGTGATAGATGCATTCAATAATACCACTTGGGTTGACGAGGAGCTCCTACTATGGGTTCATAGAGGAGATATGGGAGCTCGACTCGTGCTTTTCAAGATTCCCTATTTGGTGTCGTTGGGTCCACCTCCAAAGACGTGAAGGTTGACAGAATGGCATCACTCTGTGGACCTCGAACGTGTCGGATACCAAGATGAACCATTTGTACTCGCTAACCAAGTTGTTCAAGTCTTCTATGTAACCGACCCGTCCAACAAGAAGCGCCACGTAGTTCTTGAGGCAAAAGGAGAATTATCGGAGTTGAGAATGTAGTAGATGAGGAAGAGTACAATCAATTTGATGAGTTGCCACCTATCGAAATGACATCCTGGTCCCGGAAGAAGAACATGAGGAAGCAAGCTACACGCGTCGATCATCATGAAGGGCTAATTTTCGTACAAAAGAATAAGCATGTGGTGGCGTAGTTATGAGAAGGGTGCATTGTCATCATGCTTACTAATTTTCATGTGTAATAATATTACATTAATGCTATTGTAAAGATGATCGACCCATCATGCTTTGTACATATCAATATGATTCCACATACATGATTCAAAGATGGCCATTCTGACATAATTGATGACAAGGAATAAATTATGTAGACAATGGCAAACAAGAACAGAATCGATCTTGTCTACTTTGGCAATATGGAAATAGTTGTATGTGATTGCTCTCAGATTTTAGGGTTTGAATTGAGGATTAGAATCTCCACATCAACCACAGTACAGTCTATATTCTGTTAACGACAACTTTCCCGAAGATACAACAAAGTGGCATGCAGAAGAGTCGATTGAATGAACCGACAAGTGAATGTCGATTGAGCAGTACATATCACAGACGGTTCTTTAACATAACGATCAGTGATGTTATTTGTCATGAGCGGTTATGTTACCTAACCGTCGTGATATGTCAACATCACGCAGCGGTTCTATTATATAACCGTCCATGATATCTCAACATCACGCAGACGGTTCTATTATAGAATCGCTCGTGATATCTCAACATCATGCATCGTTCTATTATAGAACCGTCAGTGATAATACATCCTGCACCGTTATATTTTAGAACCGTCGTGATGTGCTCTCTCTATATATCTCCCACGCCAGGGGCTCATTACAGCGCTGCAAAACCCTAACTCTTTGAGACATTTTGTGTCCCGGCGGCCTCCCCTCCGGCGTCCTCCCCCTCCTGCGTTCTCCCCACAGGCGTCATCCCCCTCGGCGTCCTCCCTTGGCGTCCTCCCGGCATCGGCGTACTCCCCATCGTCGTCCTCCCTGCAGCCGACGTGCTCCCCTCGGCGTCCTCCCCTCGATGACCTCCCCATCGTCGTCCTCCCCACAGCCGACGTGCTCCCCATCGTCGTGCTGGCCTCTCTTCGAACAGCGATCGATCTTTGTTACGGTGTAAGTGTGTTCGCATCTTTCTTTCTTTCTCATGGTGTGGGTGATTGGTACTGCTCTTTGATTATCGATGAACCGTCGAGTATTTACGGGGACTAGCCATCGAGCTAGAGGCCGTTTCTCGATCTGGAGGCTCGATTTTGTTCTACTACTCTTGCTCGATGATGATTCAATTAAATGAGGCTATATTGATCGCTAGTTAGTGAGTTCATACGTGATTCAAGCCTTTGCTTAGATCATTGTGTCTAGAATTCAACTTGGTCGGTGTTGCTCTTTGTACATATGATATGCTATCACATGCGTGATTCAGCTCTTATACTCGTACTTATTTACGCTTGCATTGTGTGGATGTCCTAGTTTTAGGGGAGGTGCTGCCAAAAATTTTATTAAGTTCGGTAACCTCCTAGTTCGCTAGCTTGTCCTGCTGTTCAGTACCTTTTCATAGTCCATAGTTGAGTTCTAGTGAATCAATTTTCTTAACCAAAGGCTTTGAATTAGTAGATTCACTAATCTCAGATTTGTATACCCTATGATATATTGTTGAAATTGATGTTGGAGGGTTCTTAATTAAGAGCAACCCATCAATTTAGATAACCTGAGAGCAAAGTTGCTTGTAAGCTAGTCCTTTGTGTTATCTTGTTTATGTTATACCTCTTATGTGTGAATTATGTATTCTCATATATATGCTTAAGAGGAATAATAAACAAAGTCTTGCTCTTATACTACGCACTTATTTACGCTTGTCTGCTGTGTGTGGATGTCCTAGTTTTAGGGAGGTCTGCCGAAATTTTATTAAGTTCGGCAACTTCCTAGTTCGCTTCTTTTGCTAAAAGGCTAATAACAAGCCATTTAGGCTAGTTCTTTTAAAGGCTAATAACAAGCCATTTAGGCTAGTTCTTTTAAAAGGCTAATAACAAGCCATGGTATCCACAAACTTATTCACCCTAATTTGATTTTATTTGTTCTTCCCTTTTAGTTACTTTGAAACTATTTTGACTTATAAAGAAGATGTCGTCCTCTAATCCATCGTCTGAAGGACATGATATGCCCTCAATAGAAGAATCGACCCGAGCTGCAAGAGGACCAAACAAAAGGCCAACACACCGATATACCATTACAGAGATCGATCCAAAGGATGGGGCCCTAGAAAGCCAAAAAAGGCGTAATGCATTTGAGTATGTGCGGGATAGTAGCACGGAGCGGGTTTCGATCACGCTATCTTCACGGAGGTTGGTGACTATTGAGGCTCGCAATGCCTTCTTGACGGAAGTTCTTTCATCGTTCAACATTCGGAAGAATTCGCTCCCTAGTGCGACGGTATGCCTTGCTTGCGGCAGAAAGGCATGGAAGACCTTCAAGCATACGCTTTTCGTAGACTACGTCAAGAAGAATATAGATCCATACTCTAAGTATGGGTTCATTGATGCGGACACGTGGCGGCATTTTGTTGAGATGAAGACGACAGACGAATTCATGCGTCAAAGTGAAGCAAACAAGGCCTTGCAGGCAAGGAACACTCACCCCCACAGACTCGGCACTGCTGGCTACGCGGGGAAGAGAGCGCAATGGGACAGGGAGGACGAGGAGGGTATCTCGCCATTTCCAGCAATCACAGATCCACGTGCCAGAGACTGTCTAAGAGCGAGGTCTTCTACCACATCCTCCGCGAACCGCCTCCTTCGTAAACCCCAGCGGACGAGGAAGTGCTAGCCAACGCCTGGTAATATATAAATCGAACTACCAATTTTACGTAATTAGTCCATGACTTCATAAGTGAAATAACTTGTCAGGATCTTGCAGGTAGCGTTGAGTACACAATCGGTCGATGGCTCTTTTTTGCCAGACAGGGAGAAAGATGCACTGTCCATGGCCTTGGGAAACAAGGAACACCTTGGTCGTACAAGAGGCATAGGGGTTTTTGTTCCATGGAAAACTGGATTCCCAGAAGACTTCCACGTATACCGAAGTAAGAAGAGAACTAAAGCCGAGCGCGAGTCAAATCTTATAAAGAATTTGGAGGACAAGTTGAGAGGAGAGTTGAGAGAAGAGTTGAGGGGACAACTGAGAGAAGAATTTCATGAAAGGATAAGAATCCTCGAGGAAAGGCTCACCAATCAAGAATGAAATATTGTACAAGCCCAGTATGTTATAAAGTCAGCCCTTCGTCCGTGAAGAGCAGTGTGCATCCGTTCCTCAAGTGACATAGATGAACATAGCGGGACTTATCTGTATGTGACATTAAGTGGCCACATGATCAATCTCAAGTGAGAATTAGCAATGGCACCGTTCCTCGGCGGCTGCTTGGGGCATGGCATATCCATCCACTAAGGGACCATGGTGCAGTACCATGATAGCGCCGGGTTTCACCATGGTCAATGTGGACGGGGTATTTGATAGTTTCAAAATTGTCGATCTCTGAAGCCGTAAGCAGCGAGATCGTGAAACTTGGGGATGCCATTGGCACATTCATCCAATGGCCTAGCGGCGACATCTCCTGGTCGCCCTTACGTCATGCAACAACATGACGATCGATTACGCCTATTGTATCGCCATCTAATCAGTTGGCTACCAAATCAGCAGTCGTAGAGCAGACTCCACTTGAAGTACATAATGTTGACCTCTTTCCTGCCCATTCCTCTCCCGTGAAGGGTTCATACAAAACAAAGAAAGGCAAGGGCAAAAAGAAGAAAGAAGGGCAAGAACAAGTTGACTATCCATCTGCTGAGTTGGCTAAACAATACAAGCTAGGAGAGCCGTTACTAACGAAAGGCAGCGTAACTTCACTTAGTATACCTTGCCAACAATTGCATAAGTGGTACACCCAAGAAGCTGGAAAGCCAGGCGTGAGCGCATAACAAGTATCGATGTTAAGTTCAAGTATGAACATCTATTCAACGACTCGGCGGGAGGCTTCTTCACGGTCGATTTTACGGACTTGTTCCATCTCTACAACCTCGGCGCCATCGACGCGCACTCATAAGATCTGGACCTTGTAAGTGTGTGCTATCACGGTCTACATTCGTCTAATAGTGATAAATGTCCTCCAATATATATAATCCGCCTTTGTATATATAGATACATGCAACTTGAAGCGACACAGAAGAAACTATCGATCGGTTTCCTCGACCCACATATAGTCTCAAAGCAAACAATGGATGATGATATAAACATGGTCAAGAAATACGTGCTAGAGGCATTGCTAGCACAAAAAGATAAAGAATTCATACTTATACCCCATAACCCAGGGTAAGTGCTACCACATGCTATACTTTGGTCTGTACTGTGCACACAACTCTGTTTTGTTCATTGTCCATTGTGATATACCTATGTAGGTTTCACTGGGTTCTCATTGTAATTGAACCAGCCACAAATCGGGTTAAGTACCTTGATTCCGGACGTGGCGGAAACCACGACTTGACACCTATCGCAAAATTACTCACCAGGTAATCACGTTTCCTACATACATGGTCGTGTAAGTTGTTCCAGGTTTATATTGCTATTGGAATGGCTTAGGCTAACCTATTGCAATCTGGTAGAGCGTTCAAACACGTGAAAGATTGGACTAAACTACAGCATGATTTGAACTTTCCGGTACCCGCTATACACAACAATTCAATATCAAACTCCGTAATAGTGACTGTAGAACTAATCGTAGGTTTTATTTGCAGTGCCACCAGCAAGGTTCGGGAAATAACCTATGTGGATTTTATGTTTGCCACAACATGCAAACCATCGTCGCTGAAAAAAGTAGCAATACAGTTAAAACTGCGTTGACTCAGGCCCATTTGAGCAACATTAGAGGGAGAGTTTGTTTCTTCCTGCTCACCGAAGTAATAAATAAAAAAGGCGTGTTCCACGCAGCCTTATAAGTTCTGGAGTTGTACAATTGTCAAATGGTATTCATTAATTCGGAAAATATGTCAAAAACTTGCGGTTATTCTTGTTTGTACGATTCATTGTATTGTCACATGATATTATCCTTAATACATATTTGCTCATCTTGAATGCAACAACTTAACAATGTCTTGCTTGTTGGAACAAGATATTTTTCCTACACCCTCAGCAGAACCTCCATTATTTATGGTTTGTTGTTCGAAATTTCCATCTACTTAGGTATTCCTACATCAATATTTATGAGACACGGCCAGTTATAGATGTTGTAATTGAATATCTGCACTTCCTATATGCATTGAGGCAACAGTTTGTCCGATCAGGATAGACTTAAAATATAAACATTTGTAGCGCTTTTTCTCCCTTCTTACGATAATGTTGATGGAACTCGACTAATAAATCAACCAAGACCCGCAGGCAGCATGGAGAGGCGACGGCAACCACGGTCTTCTCCATCGAACCGGACACACTAGAGTGTGTGATTTGCTTCATGCCATACGAAGTGGCTTTGCGCAGGGTCACCGTAGTGCCACGGTGCAGAGTAGCCGGACGGCATGCTCTTATGCAGCGTCACCGTCGTGCCACGGTGGGAGATCGAACATGGTACTTTGGTAAAAATTGTAGATGTACTTGATAGATTACTTTAGGTAGGGTAATTAAAGATTGAACAAATGTGATTGCAAGTCGGGTCTTCCTTGCCCGGAAGGACTTTGGAACACCCGACTTGAATGGAGAAGAGGAGCGGGAGGAACACCCGACTTTGGAACACCCGACTTGAATGGAGGAAGTGATGAGGACATCACCAACATGGATACGACCAGCGTGACCGCTGCCCCTCCTTCCTCTCCGGCTTCTCCAATGACTACTGACGCTGCTCCATCTTCGTCACAAATGATCGACGCTGCGGCAACTTCATCGCCGAGAGGCCTTAATCCAAAAGGTCAGCTATTCAAGCCCACATCAACAGACAAGGGCCTCAAGCACACACCCCGAGAACAGCCCACGCGTCAAGAAAGGCCCATATGGAAGCCCAAGATGCCAAAAAGCCCGGTTCGGCCATCCAGCAGCATGCCAACTTCAAACGGGCATAACTTGGGCTCCCGGACTCCGTTTTCAGCGTGCGACCACCCGTTTGAAAGCTTAGGAGATAAGCTTTCCAATGGATCTAGCCCCACTTTCAAATTCACTTCGAAACAACAGGAAAAATACGTGAACAATGTCACGAGCCAGAAATTCAGGGTGCTGCATCACCTCACTTTTGGGCCTATGGCCCATGTATCTTAGGGTTTTGGTGGCCACCACTGTTTTGGCTGCCCTACTCCTCCTGGCCGCCGCTATATATGTGGCCGCCACCGTTCTTTTACCCTTAGGTTTTGTTGTGTTTTGGTAGACCCCTTGTGCGTCCCTCCTCGTGTTCGCGTGTGTCGACTAGACCTCCCGTGACGAGAAACAGAACCTCACATTTGTATCTTTGAGATTATTGGATTGGAATTGCTCTCACCTTGTTCTTGCTTGTTCTCGGTTGCAGCAGGTACAAGGATCGATCGTGTTTGGCTCGGTTGATCGCCTCGTGTGGTGACTTTGCGATTGTTCGGTTGCTGATCCCGTGGATTGGTAGCGTCGTCACTACACCAAATCGACGTATCATTCTCATCAGAAGATCGGGCCAACCCCGTGCGCATCAAGTGGTATCAGAGCGACGGTTGCCTGATGAGAACACCCTTATCCTTGTTTAGTTCTTCTTGTTCGTCCTAGAGTCCAGAAAAATAGCCACAAAAAATTTTGTTTATCGTGTGTTTGATCTAATCCGAGCCCCTTTTGGCCTTTACTATTACTACCTAGTTTAATTCTTGTTGAATTTGCGTTGCATCGTCGTGTCGTTGCTGGTCTTAGTGTTTTGATCTTTAGAGTTTCGAGTTCTTGTCACGTTCTTGTCACCGAGTTGAACTCCATCGCGTCGTCACGTCCAATTCGGATCCTTCTCTGTCCAGTTTGGTATTTTGGTCATAACTCCCTCATACGAACTCGGATTTTGCTGTTCTTGTACTTTCCTGAAAGCTTGAGAAATTATCTACAACTTTTTCCATTGTGAAACTTTCCAAAAACGCCGTCTTCTTGCCCAAAATCGCGTTGGATTGGAATCTGTTTTCGTCCTGGATTTTCTGAGCAGTCTGTATTTCGGGGTCAATATCTCTAGCTTTCCTTATCCAAAATAGACGTTCCATATATGCAAATCGATCAGCTCGAAAAGATCTACAACTTTCCAGTTATACTTTTTTGCATTGGAAGCCAGTAAAAACCCGAAAACACCATTTGAAGTTTCCGCATAGTAGATCTCTTCGTAGCAGGAAAAAAGTTTGAGTTGTAATTCATCATATGTGCCACTTGTTGATATAGAAGGAAGAAAAATTAAAAAAAAAGGCAAGTGCATATAAAAGAGCCGCACTAAAAGGTGGGAAAAGAAGCCCTAGCTATTTACTTGTGTGTTGTGGTCATTCTGGTTGCTGTTTCTGTGACTTCATTGGTGTCCAGGCTCGCGTCTCTAGTACGGTCTAGCCTAGGACCAGCAAAGTACCGTCATTGAACGTTCTTTCAACTTATTTTGGCTAGTGTGGTTCTAGTATATCCTTTGCTACATATTATACCTATCCAAGCTCCACCTACTATTAACCACAAGAAAAGCACCTTGCAATCGCTTTGTCACCCCTGAGTGCAGATTACCATCATCCCTCGATTGAACCTTGAAAAGCTGCAGGGTAAGAACTTGGTGTGAGCTTGAGCGTGTGAGATCCTCCACTGTCCACATATTAGTAGATAGGAATATACTTTTTTGCGTGTATTTTTCTTGTCTACCACTAATAATGGCAGGTCCACGAAAGAATGATGATCTATACTTTGAGGATGATCCAAGCATTCCGCCAGGAACAAAGAAATATATGCGGAAACTTAATCATGAGTTTGAGAAAAGAGAAGAAATTGAAAGAAAAAAACACAGTGAGTTCATGGAGAAATGGCGAAATGGAAAATTAAAAAATGAAAAGGTCGAGCATGGGACTATCCATTCGACCAAGAATGAGAAGGAACTACTGAAGAAAGAAGTCAAGCCTACACAATCTAAGAAGAAGGATAGTAAGTGTATTTCAATATGTAACGATAAGAATGTGCTTGCTATTCCTACGACTAACCCTGTAGGCAAGAATGATCAAGATAGTGTGCACCTGATTGCTGCAATGACGGACAACTACATGAGCCTCATGTCTCATCGCCTACTTAGTGCACCAGTGGAGCATGCCAATGAAACTCAACGCAACAACTTATTCCAAACTAAGTTTGTTGTGCAAGAACGCGCGGTACACGTCATCATTGATGGAGAAAACTGTAGCAACCTCGCAAGTCTACACATGGTCGAGAAACTTGGCTTGACCACGACTCCACTTCAGCAACCTTACTCAATGGAATGGTTCAACTCAATTGGTAAGGTTCAGGTAACACAAACTGTGCAAATTCCTGTCTCCATTGGTTCATACCATGATCATGTTTGTTGTGATGTCATACCTATGGAATCATGTTCACTTTTATTAGGTAGACCTTGGTTATATGATGTTGATGCTATTCACTATGGTAGAACCAATCAATATACTTTCAAGTTTAATAGAAAGAAATTGGTTTTGACTCCAATGACTCCTGCTGAGCTAGCCAAAATTAATGCAAAAAGAACTAATGGTAAAGAACATAAGGATGACAAACTTGTTAGTGGTGTACAACAATCTAAACCAATGTTCAAGAAAGAAATTCTTTTAAATAAGATTGTTTCCTCACATGATATTGCTTTGCAGACATCTGTTTCCTTGCCTCCTGTTGCCACTAACCTTTTGCAGGATCATGAGAAGGAGTCGAGGACGACTCCAATTCAAGAAGGGGAGGATGATGAGGACATCACCAACATGGATACGACCAGCGTGACCGTTGCCCCTCCTTCCTCTCCGGCTTCTCCAATGACTACCGACGCTGCTCCATTTTCGTCACAAATGATCGACGCTGCGGCAACTTCGTCGCCGAGAGGCCTTAATCCAAAAACTCAGCTATTCAAGCCCACATCAACAGACAAGGGCCTCAAGCACACACCCCGAGAACAGCCCACGCGTCAAGAAAGACCCATATGGAAGCCCAAGATGCCAAAAAGCCCGGTTCGGCCATCCAGCAGCATGCCAACTTCAAACGGGCATAACTTGGGCTCCCGGACTCCGTTTTCAGCGTGCGACCACCCGTTTGAAAGCTTAGGAGATAAGCTTTCTAATGGATCTAGCCCCACTTTCAAATTCACTTCGAAACGACAGGAAAATATGGAACAATGTCACGAGCCAGAAATTCAGGGTGCTGCATCACCTCACTTTTGGGCCTATGGCCCATGTATCTTAGGGTTTTGGTGGCCACCACTGTTTTGGCTGCCCTACTCCTCCTGGCCGCCGCTATATATGTGGCCGCCACCGTTCTTTTACCCTTAGGTTTTGTTGTGTTTTGGTAGACCCCTTGTGCGTCCTTCCTCGTGTTCGCGTGTGTCGACTAGACCACCCGTGACGAGAAACAGAACCTCACATTTGTATCTTTGAGATTATTGGATTGGAATTGCTCTCACCTTGTTCTTGCTTGTTCTCGATTGCAGCAGGTACAAGGATCGATCGTGTTTGGCTCGGTTGATCGCCTCGTGTGGTGACTTTGCGATTGTTCGGTTGCTGATCCCGTGGATTGGTAGCGTCGTCACTACACCAAATCGACGTATCGTTCTCATCAGAAGATCGGGCCGACCCCGTGCACATCAGGAAGCCTCTTCTCCATTCAAGTCGGGTGTTCCATAGTCCTTCCGGGCAAGGAAGACCCGACTTGCAATCACATTTGTTCAATCTTTAATTACCTACCTAAAGTAATCTATCAAGTACATCTACAATTTTTACCAAAGTACCATGTTCGATCTCCCACCGTGGCACGACGGTGACGCCAGATAAGAGCATGCCGTCGGCTACTACGCAGACTGTGGCACGACGGTGACCTGCATAAAGCCACTTCGTATGGCATGAAGCAATTACACACTCTAGTGTGTCTGGTTCGATGGAGAAGACTGTGGTTGCCGTCGCCTCTCCATGCTGCCTGTGGGTCTTGGTCGATTTTTAGTCGAGTTCCATCAACATTATCATAAGAAGGAGAAAAAGTGCTACAAATGTTTATATTTTAAGTCTATCCCGATCGGACAAACTGTTGCCTCAATGCATATAGGAAGTGCGAGATATTCAATTACAACATCTATAATCTGGTTGTGCCTTACAAATATCGTTGTAGAAATATTGATGGAAATTTGAACAACACCATAACTAATGGAGGTTAGGAATTGGGGTGTGTGGAAAAAAGGTCATCACAGACGGTTCTTATTGGAAACCGTCTGTGATAAGTTCATATCACAGACGGTTATTATTTGGAACCGTCTGTGATAAATTAATATCACAGACGACTGTGATTTGAAACCGTCTGTGATATTTAGTTATCACAGATGGTTTCAAATCATAACCGTCTGTGATAATTAAATTTCACAGACGGTTTATTAATACAACCGTCTGTGATATATATTTTCTCAGACGGGTAGAGAACCGTCTCTGATGATCTCCTTCATCACAGACTTATTGTTACTGACGGTTCACAACATGTCTGATGATGTTTGCGAACCGTCTGTGATGATGTTTTCTATAGTAGTGATCAATGTCAGCCCTTCGACATAAAACACAATTGCAAAACAAATATAACCAACCCTTTTGAAAATAATAAAACATCTAACATTGGAATGATATCACCAAGTGCCCATGACCGCGGGCGCGGCTAATTAATTAGATTTAAACTCTGCAGAGGTGTACAACTTTACCCACAAGGAATGATCCACCTTTTTGCAAGATCACACACGCCTGCAATAGGACATTGTGTCTGCCAGGCGATCATACATAGCTATTCCATTACCTAGACATGGCTTTGATCCAGCCTGGGACGTTAATCCCCTGCCGTAGAACTAGAAACACACACCCAAGCCGTTGATCCACTTTCACACACCCAACACAACGTTTCTAAACACGGCAGGGCGTACACCGTTGCATGGGTGGAAACCCTTCCAGGCAGACCTGACCAGAATGCCTGTGCTAAGCTCCCGCCTATCAATGAACAAAGCCACATCTAAATAACTTAATAGGCTACGGCTACCCCATCCTCAACCTTGTGGTTGCACGGAAATCTTGGATCAATAGCGTCCCATTGCTCGGTCCTTAATCCGACACGGGCAACACTTCACCCTACACTACGTGCAATTCCTTTCGCACATCCGGCTATCGCAATAATCGCTCGCATCAACACATAGTTTTCTTTTGGGTTTTTAATCAAAGTACCCGCAACCAACAGTGCTATTTTTCAATGTTCTCAGGAAAACAAATACTGATTTCATCATGTACATTGCTGATTCTAAAGCATGGCTAAGCGTGTTAATATGATCGTATATACCCAAGATGACATTAAGAGATGTCTATCCTCAATCTATGGTTATCAAGGTTCACATGTTCATAATCATCAAAGGAGATTCACGAGACAACATGTATAACTACCAAATCCACAAGATAGCAATTTACATAAAGTAATCGCATGCATAAAACAATTTGATGCACAAAAGGAATATGAAATACTGGGATCAATATGGTCAAAGGATGCTTGCCTTGCTTAATCATTGCTTACGGTGAAGACAAGGTTGCGATTGACGAAGACGACGGAAATTAGGGACGTCGGGTTCTACACGTCGATCAACGGAAATAAAGCAAAACAAAACTTCAATAAGAGCGAAAGAAATAGATAGCAAGAACAAATAAAACTCTGATAAAGAAACAGGGATTGCTCTTTATGAATTTATTAATCTTATTTTACGAATTCCAGATGCAAAGATTGATTGGATTAATAGAATTAATCATTAGTTGCAAGCTCATTGATTTCATTATGCACAGAATTAGCTTTATGCAAGTTAGATCTATTGATTTAGACTACTGATAACACCCACGACATTTGAGAAGGTTTTGGTGACACAATTATCTAATATACAGATTTCTTCATTCTTACCGATTCATATTATAAGGTTCAGAAAACTTGACACTTATGGTTATTGTACTAGTGACAACTAACTAAAAACAGATTGTAAATAATATATTTTCCTTGAATATAGTAGTACATATCCTATATATCATTCCTGCACTATCCTCATAAAATTCTCATTTAGACGAGCTATCCTACAAGTTCATTTAAAATGCTTAAGCACTATGGTTTCGGTGCATTGTGGTCATTTAAGGTATTTATGATTTATAAGTTTTATATGCGAAGAAGATGATAAATGAAATGTTTTCACATACTATGACGGTATAAATACCATAGAATGTTGATGAGCTATTATTTTACTATTTTGCATTTAGACGTAACATTGTATTCATTGTTTAAAAGGCTTAAGTGGCATTGTATAGTAAACACGATTTGCAATTAAGGGTTTTGAACTAGCTTGATTTAAATGGAAAGCATACTGTAATTAAAATGTTTTTGTAGAATATAGTAGCACAAACTTTGTAGAGTGTTACTAAACTAGTTTTATTGATTTTAGTATTTAGACGAGTAATTTTATCTACTGCTGAAGTAGTCTAAATGATCACGATGAATAGCGCTAAATCGACCAACTTTATATTGTGATTACGACTACGATATACATGATCTTTAATTCATTTTTCAGGTGTTAGCAGATAGCAATCCTAGAAATGTTCTAAAGTTGGTTTGGCATTATTTTCACTTTAATTGCAATAGGTTATCTATTTATTTACTGCTATAATTATCATTTTCTTCTATTAAAAGAATGCAAATTAAGTTTGATCCTAAGTATCTTGATATGGACAAGCTCCTACTGATTTTAGGAACTTATTGCAAATTACATCATCATTTTGTGAGCCATCATACTATTATTTTGTTAATAGCCATAAAAAGGTTAATTAATGATTATGAAGCAAATAATTTAAATTAAGTTAAACATTAGATGATTTTACATATTTGAGTTTATTATGATTCCAGGACACATATAAATTTATGTAATGATTTTTGGAATTACATTTCTTTGGATACAACATCATCCATACTAATGTTTATTCCTAAATTTAATTTCTCTAATTGTTTTGTGACTCAAGAATTAAGTACTTTTGTATATTTGAATACATCCTGATCCTAGCATCACATTAATATTTATTTCACCATTTCAGTTCTTATTATTCACAAGTTGCCATTAAAAACCATATTAGCATCATAATCAAAGTTTAATATGAATAATTATTCTCTGAGATCAAAAGTTAGATATTTTTACATATTTAGATTCTTTCATATTTTAGATGATTATACAAATTTATTCCACTGAATTTGGGTTAACATTTCATGAGACATTAAAGATTGAAAGTAGCTCGGTTTGGAAAATGCTTGAAAAGGAAAATGCGCTTTCATTCACAGGAGGCGCATTTCACCTTCTCGAAGAGACTTTCTTGCTTGGTGAGGGATCGACGAAGGGTCCGCGCGCCAGAGAGACAGAACTGGGGAGCAGCTAGGGCTGGCCGGCGACGGTCTTCCGGTGGATCTCCGTGAAAGCGGCAACCTGACAATGAAATGGAGCACGACGAGGCGCCTGCAGTGGTGGAGTTGATTCGTGGAGAAAGCCTCGGAAAGTCTTGGCAATGAGGTTGGGCGCAAGCGACAATGGAGGCTCAGTGGAGAAGACAAGCAAACGCATTAGGGTTTGAATCGGTGGACTTTTAAGCATCACGAGGTACTAGAGCTTCCATTTTCAGGGTTGAACGAGTTGGAAACTCACCGGAGAGCTCCGCCCACGGTGGCCGGTTTTGGAGAAGAAGGGCGCACGGCTGCGGCTTGTTTTTTCGTGAAGAACTCCAAATCTTTCTGAGGGCTTTGGATTAATATAGTTTGGTGATGCTCTAGCTCAATGGAATTTGAGAATGGTTGGCTAAATCACAAGATTTGCGATGGGATTTTGAGCTTCAGTGGCTCGGTCATGGCGCAAATGAACTGGGGCTTTTCTGCGTTTTGGCTGAGGAGAGAAAGGAAGAAGTGAGGGGAATGAGAGCACTGCCTCTGGTGATCACTGAGGAGTGGTTTATAGCCAAGAATTGCGAAGAGTGAGTGGGCTTCGTGGCAGTGATCGAGCTTGGCGCAGAGCTTCGGAGAATCACCTCTTCTTCGATGGACCAAACGGGGTTGGGGACGATGCATTCGACAGCAAGGGTCTGGGACCACTGTCTGTGACTAGGAGCTTCAACATTACACCAACGGAATGGAGTAGCAATGAATGGCCCACACGTCGGCGACTGATCGAGAAATTTTGTTTCGGATTTTTATTTTCCTTCGATACCAATTGAAGTTTATTATTTTTCAAATTTTGTTTTTCAAAAGGATTTGATGTCAGAATACTTCTATAAAATTTTCATGTCAAAATATGGTTCCAATATTTTATGTAAATTCTGACAATACATTATTTTGATTTAAAAGTTGTCTTTTCATTTTATCTCTTCATTTCTCTATGCATAAAATTTCAATTGCTGGCTGAAATGATTTAATTGAATGATCAGAGTTTTCATGGCAATTTTCTAAATTTTTACTTTTTGCATTTTTTTGCCTTTTCCTCTTTTTCATTCTTTAATTCCATTTGTTGAATTTTTCATACAAAGAATAAATCCAAAGAAATCCAAATAAAATCAATAATGGCAAGGAAACTCAGAAATGATTATATTCAAATTTAAATTATTCATTTTCACTTTATTAAATTTTTGGGATGTTACAACATTCCACAGTCCATGTAACACCCCAGCACCCCGTGCCCTGAATGTTACACCCTCTAGCACCAAGAATTACAAATCACTAAGAATAAATATTACAAAACAAGCGAACAACTAGGAGGTTGTCGGATATATTAAAAATTTGGCTGACACCTCCCTAAAACTAGGACATCCACTCGTGAGATGTAAAACTTTTGCGGTTATAAGATATCATTCTAGCGGTCGTTAGTTAACCAATCACACATCTAATAGAAATTAATCAACTCCACCACATGACTATTACAGGCCAGGGACTCATTAAACAAAACCACAGACAACCTTTTACAAGAATTCTTCACGAGCTATTAAGATCAAAGTTAAGAATCATTATGATGGAACGGTGATGATGTGAATGTGAATGTGCCACTACCCCCATCCATGCATGCCGCTTCAAAACACCCATAAACATTAAATAACAAGCGTAAGTTCAAACTCGAAGAAAGTACGAGAATAACAATTCCAATTTATCATAGGTAAAACAAGAGTTTGACTATAAGAGCAAGCAATACAATTGGAACAACTACCAGAAATTACGCACTTATACCCATTTTAAGCAATAACTTGACCATACCCAAAATTTACCACAATCAAGTCATCAACTTGATAATAAAACCACTCAACGTAAAAGAGGCATCATGTGGCTCTAAGTCACTCGTTTTCGAGTCAATCACCCTTGATGCAACTCAAACCATTTTCATCGACTTTATTCAAATTCAAAACTCAAATTTCACTCCACAATATTCATACAACATAGTTAGCAAAGCAAAGAAAAGACATGCGCTAATTCATCACTTCAATTCAATCTCCCCTTTAAGGGTTGAATCCACGACTAAACCTTCAATTACCGTAATCACCATTCATATGTCACACCATTTACCACAACACTCATTATTAAAGATGCAATGCACATGAATGCTCATTTCCATGCACGTACCGGTACTGCTGAGTGCCCACCCGTGGGTGTGCACCCTCACGTCCCTTCCATCCCGTAGATGGAAGGTGCCTACTCTTACTGTCTCGCTCTCATTCAACTCGATGAATGAGACTACGAGGTAGGACTTTCATGTTCACTACGTGTGAACACAGAGGCCCGCATTAGAATGGGTCGCCTCTTCCATTATGAATGCACAAATGCAATTTTCATGAATGAAATGCAACTTTTCATTCAATGCCAACACTAACATACCATAACCACATACATACGCACAACCAATTCTCACATTCATAAGTCACCAGCGATACTAGTAAAAATCAGATTCAACCATAAGACATGGCAACTCATAACGTTTCTGTCATGCAACTACATCCTATGGCCCCGAGCCATATTCACACAATACACTTGCAATTAGATGCTCACATATACTATCTTTATAAATGACTTAACCATTGGAACCAAACTCATATTAGCTCCAATCACTCAAACAACAAACTCGCTATAATCAACCTTACTAAAACTTGGTCTCAATTAGAGTTCATCTAATTAACAGAGCAACAATTAAATTAAGAAGCATCACATATGAACACACATCCACACTCAATAGCACAGTGTACTTGCATCCCTTCCCTTAACCTTTTAATCATCATAAACATTTTCATAAGACGAAGCACCTTCTAGCTATATTCAAGCAAAGCTTACCTCTTGCGTATTCATCGGCAATTACATACGCTAAGAGCAAACAATCGACTAATCCTCCTAGCCACAATCTAGGGAATGCACTTGCCTTTTACCGACGACGAATGGAGTGTTATACGGTCGAGGCCACTCTCGATAGAACCTTCTCTGCAAATTAAACAATAATCATCCAACTCAACTTTATGCACACTCGAAGCAAGCAACAAAAAGAAAACAACTCATTTGCATATCTAACTTCTTCAAAAACTAATGTCCATGCATAAGCTAAACACATATCAGTATAAGAGTCTTCTAGCATCACTACAAGCCAAAAATACCTCTAATGGTTAAACCAAAACCATTAACCAGCAAGGCATCTTTTTCACTAAGAATGCGGCCAATTCAATACATGTAAGGTACTCATAATCACAGCATAACAAGAATCACTCAGAGATCTATACACAATATCCGCTCATCATCAATTGGTAGTACACAATTCTTAACTCACTCATTTTAATTGAGCCATGCAACAAGTAATAAGAATCAAGTCGCAGCATAAAATTCACAAACATTACCGATGTAAGAATGATATTACAAGGTTCATATACCAATAACACACATCTGCGTGTGTAAATATATATATCTCATTCCCTAAACAACAGCATATAAAACCCTCAAGAATCTAATACCGGTATACAAAAATACTTGGTATGCATCAGTACAAGCAAAGGAACCATTAGGAAGTCATTGCCATCATGATTTACTTATTCAATCAAAAACCAGCAAGCACAGCCTAGACTCAACCCAAATCCTCATTTTACTAGGCACATCCATCCCGCAATTAGTCACTCGAACCCACCACAGATAACTAAGCATCTCATATCATAGAAAAACTAAGAAATCACAATTATAGCATCACAATCTCAGATTCCAAACATCACCTTGCACCTATCATCAAATATAGCCAGTGCAACTTGAGATGAGGAACTAATAGCTCTTGTAGTCATTACCACAAACACTTGACATGCACCCATGAACTAAATACCTCAAATTTCATTTGTGCTTGAGGCTCACCACAAGAAGAAGGCAAGGGGCGAGGCGGTCTTCTTTGACGCTTTGCTGTCACGACCGGACTCTTGCCGCCACCGATTTGGAGGAGGCGGCGACTCCCGGGGGGCGCAGGGGAAACTCAGCCAGGGCTTCGGCCAGAGCCGAGGGCGGAGGCGCTTGACAAGGAGGAAGGCAGTATTGCTTCTGCTTCGATGCTTTGGCAAGCTCTTTGCTTGATCTTGGTAGGGATCAGAGAGACGCTGGGAGGAGCAAGCGGTGGGGAGGAAATGAGCGCAGGAGAGGCGCCACCAAGAGAGGAGGGCGCCGAGCAGACGGAGCCAGCTGGTGAGCCGCACTTTCTTGATGTCAGCCGGCGGGGGAAAATCGGCAGGAGGAGGGCGCAAGGACGGAGGCAACACTGGGGAGAATTACGGGGACTTGGCCACTTGGGCGGCGTCGGCGGGGAGAGATGGAAAAATCGGCCAAGGGACAAATGTGACCACACAAAAGTTAAGGAGAGATGAGGTTTTGGTGAAAAGGATCTGCGATACACTCTCCCCTAAAAGGAATTCGACCCAATTCAAGAATGCCAACTATGCCAAGGACCACTACCCAGGTAAATGCTCACTGAGAACACTACACATCAAATTATGAAATCCTTCACTACAACCATCTGAACCCAAAAGTTCAACCACACGCTAGGAGTGGTGACAAATACCATCAACTTCTAAGTAGTTCATTACTAAGGGTTACACAAACACCTCCAAGGAGTCACATCAAAAGTATAACCCTCAACTAATATCCACACAAAATCCCTCGATTCTCTTTATCAGAGCTAACCACTCTCATCCTTTTCAAATAATGCGATGAAATACACCAAGGAAAACTCAACTTCAAGAGAAACATTGCATTGAACTTTTACAACTGCATTGAACTCGTATGATTCAAAGAACATACAAGTACCATTACAAAGCATTTCATGCAGCCACGAGATTATTGAGATGAATCTATCACATGATTTAGCCTACGGAGATCATCTGATTACACTACTACGGAAAGGGCATTTAGTCCGGTCCAAAATCGCCTTTAGTACTGGGTTTTGAACCAAGATGCGAATATCCGGGCCCGATGCTCAAGGGCATCGGTCCGGTTCACTCACCCGATCTTGATAGAGTATCGATCGGGTTAATTCACACGTGGTAGCGCGTTGGGAACCCCTGAGGACTACTGATGAGCCCTCATCAGTACCGGTTGGTTTCTCCAATCGGTACTATTTTTTGTATATATATAGATCTATTTCTCCAGTAGCTATTATATATGTGTGTGTGTGTTAAATCACAACTAATTAAAAGCACAGATAATCAATCATGCACTTTGCCTGATAATAAAATCACTGAACATTCATTAACAAATTTAATTACATCTAATATATTAAAATATGTACACATATTTGTTCTTACGCTCATCGTCTAATGTATTACAATATATATGTACACAACTTTAATTACAACTTTAGTATTTCTTTTCCTTCTATTCATCGGGATCTTTTATGATCGCTCTTGCTAGCGTAGATGTTGACTCCATAGTTCACCGTCCTTATCGAAGGGCCCCAATTGTTAAAATTTGGTTCGTGAAACTACTTTGTTGGATTTATGACCTCATCGTAAATAAAGCCGACAAGTTGTTCTTGGATTGCTCTCACTGCGTGCCGTGAGAGTTCCAAACCTTGTTCCGCCAAATATTGAGGCACCTATCGTTAAGTCATTAACTAATCAATACTTGAATTTGTACAAGATATAAGGAGTACCTATACATCATTAAAGCTAGTAATTATATTTACTCACCCCTTGTTGCCTTTTAGCATGTGGTCGGCGACTCGGCTTGGGTGTGCATAAACTTCGCATACATAGTAGCCGATAAATTGTTACCCGTGGTGAGTCAAGATCTGCGTGGAAAAAGTTGAAAGCGTGAAATGGATGCAAGGAAATTAAGTTAACCAACCTGAAAAGCTAGCATTATGATATCGCATACCAGAGGCAATTGTAATGTCAAATTTCTCCTTGAATACATACGTTTTAGCATGGAACCATGTGAATGCACTACACATGTGATTACTTAATTGTACATGATTAGAATTTGTTTCAAATTGAAGGAAATAGAACTAGTACGATAATGAGAGGAACAAAATTAATACTGTTGAGCATGTCTATAAAGTTTTGATACTTTTCAACTGGTCTCCTTTGCGAGTCCATAATTGTGATCGAGCTACGATCTAGCTCGAATCATAAGAAGAATCCATGAAAACTATACATAGATGTGTCAATGTAGATAACTAATTAGTTCTAACATCGTGTTATGAAAAAGGAGTAGAATGAGGTGGTACGAAAACACGTACTCAAATGAGTAGGCTAGATATATCTTTGACTTGTATCTTTGACCCATTAGTGCATTGAATATGTTAGTCTCTATTTCGCTTGGGTGGTCTATAATGGTTGTCTCGTTGATAACTACTAGGTCCATGAAGCCTATGTCGAAAATACGATCCCTTTGGCATCTTTGTATCTCCATGCTACCTAAGAAATTAGTTAGGCTTGCAAGTTAGTATAGTACAAGGAAGTGCACGATAGTTTTTTGCAAATAATTAAGACACTTACAGAGTCCAACAACCCATCAAGCTCACGCCGAGGCGTCATGCGGTATAGATCATATATGTAGTCGATCGACAATAAATTCACCTTCACCGTGAAAAAATCTTGTTGCTTAAACTTGACAAATAACATTTGTAGATCATGCTTGAGTAGCCTCCAAGTACCATTCATGAAATTGCCGCATCTTTGTCGTTAGTCAGGCAGCTCCTCATGCCCGACCAATGATCCGCCCATTTTAAATAACCATTTTACTTGGGCAACCTCAATCTTTTACGTGCCTAATATTTGATTTGCGGTAAGGCGGTTTCTTGAAGAATTTTGCATCTCCTTACCCTTCCCTCGGTGACATCTTCTTCTTGGGGCATTCCTTACTCAATGTCTTTCGTAGTTTGATTGACGAGGCATTTCTTTTTATCCTTCAAATTTTTAATAGTCATTAAGCCTTTATAAAATTCTTTTGTGCGAGTTGAACCTTCTTCTCTGGTGACTTGGGTTTAAGAAATTTAGTTACCTCTCCTTTTACCACCTTCTTGGTCTCCTCATCGTTCATATCATACGTCCGCTTGGAAGTTCACCACTTCTTGGATTTGGTGGAGGACCCTGTCTTCTTGGGAGCTCTTGGCGAGGCGGCTTGTTTCCCTTGGTCGCCTTCTTGGGAGGAGACGGGCTTCTTCGGGGCTTATATCGCAGGAGATGGTATAGGAGACGGGCTTCTTATCGGGCTTATATGCATAGGAGGTGGTGTAGGAGTCGACGGTGTTCTTGGGAGGCGGGTTTCTTCTCGGGCTTCATGAGAGGACACGTCCATGTTATCTCGAAAAATTATGTACCGTTTATGCATACAGATGAAATTGTGTCTTGCCTCTCCTAGCCGTAGTCCCGTCACCTCCGAGAATTTCAAGGTCAAGGTCCTCGTACCCTGGGCAGACCTCCTCCACCGAGACCTTGGAGTATCCTGATGGTATATGTTAGCCATGGATAAGCTGCCCCGGCTCTAATTGGTGAGCCATGCCATCGGCCGCCTTGAAGGTAAGGTTCCGCGCTTGGATATGCAGCTCACAACACTACACCATGACACTAAATTAGCGTCAGACATCAGTCGGCAATAATACATAATTACCGACCAACTATGTGTCGCTAAAACTTGGTGACGGACTAACTGTCGGCAATAATACTTTTTGGGTCAGATAGTGCATTGGAAATTATTTTGATATGTAGGGACACACTATGTGTCGGCAATTCTCATTTTCTAGGTCAAATTATCTGACGGTAAAGGTGTGGCATCAGATTAAATGTCGGCAATGTTGGGTACATGATAAAAATGATATATTCTTAAATAACCAAATGAAAACTTTCACTTCTCAGAGTATCTTAAATACCCTCTTGCCTGACAATCTCCTATTGCACGTATTTTACTAGCTTCAATATTGCATAATCATCCTACACTACCACAAAAAAGGCCATCTGTGGCGGTTAAAAACCTGCTATTAGTGGTACGTTTTGAACAAATCGATAATGCCATTTGTTTTTGAACCGTCACTGATAATATTACCACTGATAATGCTACTGATAATTTTATCAGTGGTGATTTTTGACTAGAACCATCATTGATAATATTATCGTTAGCGCGGACTTAATCAGGTCGAAGACATTCAACTGGGGCGTTTAGGTGAAATGAGCGGGAAACCAAAATAGTGTAGCGCGCGATTTCTGGTGGACCCGAAATCTCTACGTCCTGCAATGAATGTCCTCCCACACAAATCCGCGCCCATCTGGCCTTAGGAACCAAATTCACACCAAATTCCCATCTGGCCTAAGAACCAAATTCCCACGATCGAGAACCCATGCATCCAGCCGATCCCCAAATCCATCAAGCATGCCTGTAGTCCCTCAAGAACTTGCATGCTGCACCTCCCCTCCCCCATCCCCATCTGATCCCTAAATCCATCTTCAATTCCTCCCTGACGCCGTCCTCGCCTCCGTCCCCGATCCGCGCCGCACATCCTCGCCTCAGTCCGCGCGTCCTCGCCTCGCCGTCCTCGCCTCCGAGCACGATCGCAGCGCGTCGCCTCAGTCCCTATCCGCGTGTCCTCGCCTGCCCTCGATCCGTGCGTCCTCGCCGTCGTCGATCCGCGCCACCGCGCCATCCCTAATCCGCGCCTGCGCGCCCGCCCCGATCCACGTCGGTAAGTTGATGTAGCTCAAACTCGACTTTGGGTAGAAAGATGATTCGCTTCTTGACCATAACGAACAAGACCTCGGTGGCGGCGGCGGATGCGGGGCAACGTCGACGTGAAGTGGGCGGGGAGATGAACTGCTGCTGCTGCTCCGAAGTCGATACACTTCCGCATCGGGCGTGGCGAACGCGGCGAGGCAGCAGATGGCGGGGTGAAGGGCGAGGACGTCGTGGTGAAGGTGCCGCCGGAATGGTGGTGCGGCCGTCGGCCGTGATATGGAGTGCTGAGTCGATGAAACAGGCAACAAGCGTTGCTCCTCCACGGTGGCGCGGCGGCGGCGGTAATGCGGCGTTCAAGCCGGACAAACAAGGTGCCCAAGATTGCGAGAGGGGAAAAGGGTCCAAAATGTATGTTCTCTCTCGTGAAAAATTACTTATCTGATTATGCTTTATTATTTAGTTGGTTATGGATTGAATTATTAACGAGATGATAAGTTAGCTCGACAATTGTGAAATCGGTGTTTGTGGAGAGCATAGATTAGGAGGAAGGATCGTTGTTTGTAAAATCTGGACCATGATGATCCACGTGGTTTTCGTTAGTTACGCTAGTCAAAACGTAATTTCAATTGCTTTTAGAAATAGCTAGTTAATCGCTAATTGTAATTTTCCATCGATAATTAGTTCATCGTCGATTGCCAATGCAAAGTGTTCTTCATGCCCGATGCGAAGTGTTGGGACTTAGGATATATCTGCGGCTTCAATTGCCAATGTCCATCAAGATAATGAGCACCGGATCGAGGACGACTTAATACTATTCTATAGATGGGCACTTAAAAGAACAAGAAATTTGATGTTCAAACAATCGAAATTGGACAGAGGTTTAAAGTGCAATCCATTTCACAAGATAATGTATTTAGTCTTCGATCTTTCAAAATCTATAGAATTTCCAAGCTATCCGGATTATTATGTGACAGTCTTGATGGCATTTGAGCCAAGTATTGTGTATTTGGATCGATGGATGATGGAGAAACTTCTTGTGCTTACAAATTCCAAAGCGATAGTAGTGATGCTATAAAGTTATTGAAGTGGCATGAAGCTCGCATTGAGGATTGAATGTCCTTGCAAAGAACTACTTTAATTATAGCGATTATTCACAAACAAACTGAGTTCTAATCATGATTAAAATCTGAATCTTGACATCACTGTAATTCGAGTGTTGTATATTTAGTATTAAAGTATTAAAACACGAATCTTGACATCACCGTAAAACCTGAATCTTGACATCACCGCCTAATGCATTCAAATATGCATCTTGTGTTGTATATTTAGTATTAAAGTTCTAATGTTGTTTTTTTCTAGTTATTTCATTATACAACTTATGATTGGAAGCAACAACTGGATCGTGTTGTTGAAACCCTTAAAGCTAAATCCAATGTTGGTAGCATTCAGATGCGTAATCGCCAAGAAAACACAACTTACTTTGTATTTCTCGAAGGGAAATGTGTACATTCAATTGAACGAAGCTTCTTGTGTGTGATGCTCGAGCCATTTATGGCTTGTGTTTCTTCCCAACCCGCCATATCTAGTTGCAATGTAATTTCGTAGTAGTATTTGTTCTCAAGTTATTTTTAAACAAAGACTTATGCCATTTTTAAACAGCACTAACAAAGACTTTCTCAGAGTAGTATTTGTTATGCATTCACATTTTATTTTTTTCCTTTTCCTTTTGATTTATCATCTGTGAGGTTTTCTCTTTTTTTACTCTTAATGCAGAATAGATTTGACCTTGAAAGTTTATACATATGTAGAGTACATTGAGAAGTACATCTAGATTTTTGGGGAATTTTTGTTGCTTCAAACTTCCTTAGATGTGGATTTGACACTCTTGTTAGTTATCACCTTAAGGACAATAAAGTTGAAACCTCCAAGGATGCTAAACTTGTACTCACAAGTGAAAGGTAGTCATGTTTCTTTTCCCTCTATTTGCTTTGAATCAATCTTCTCCCACAATGCTAACTTAATGGTTATGAGTGACACCTTAAGCATGGGCTCAACATGCTTACAGAGCATGCAAAGTGATAACAAGAGCTCAAAAAATCATTAAAGGTACTTCTCTGTCTCACATATGGCAAACATTTTTGTCATTCCTCAAGAATTAGAATTTTCAGTGCTTTACCTTTATATTACTTTGTTTCTCTTAGGATGTTAATGAGAACGAGTTTGAGAAGGCTTCCGGCGATGTTACACCACCTAATGATATTGGAGTCACTTTGGATGATATTGGAGCCTTGGAGAATGTAAAGGACATATTAAAGATCATATTTCCTTTTTGCATAATTCTAGATAAAATATTATACTTTGGTGTCCTATGATTAAAGATCATATTTCCTTGGAGAATGCGAAGTTGATGTTAGCTAATCTCGGAATGCCAAATGTGGAAACTAGTTCACAACATGGCTCTACTATTGCCATGTCCGATCGCATAGATAATCATAAATGCCGGTTACATAATTATTCTTCCCTTTAGTTGCGTAATTATCCAATTATTTAAACCGAGTAGCATTGTTGTATTTATTATGTTGAAACTTTCAAGCTTGCATAATTCTAGATAAAATATTATACTTTGGTGTCCTATGATTAAAGATCATATTTCTTTTTTGCAGATAAAGTTGGAAGACTATGGCAAGTTAGAAGAAATCTTTCAAAGATGTTATTTGTTTTAAGAATTAAGTTTGATGTATTACAAGTGATCATTTTGGGTTATATCAATTCACACTTATTTAAACTTTTAGACAAAGATGGCTAGCTATTTTGATGTTTTTATCGTGGCTCTAAATATACTGCCAATGGTTGTACTGTTGCAAGCTATCACTATGGATGTGGCTAGTCTATTTTGATGTCTTAGATGTTTTTATTGTGGCCTTAAATATACTGCTAATGAATGTAATGTTGAATGTGTTGTTCAGGCTACTCTATTTTGTTGTTCTGGTTATAATGTTGCATAATGTCGTCATGGTTGAGGTTACTATATTTTTGTGAATGGAAGTATAAAAGTACCATGATTGTCCTAATAGTGATCAAGCTAATTATTGAATTTTTTTTAAATCGCGATAAAGCATCCCATCGAACCATCTGTCGGTAAAAGTGTGGATTGTCAACACACAATCTGTCGGTAATTATATGTCTATCGGTAATTATATGTCTGCATGGGTAATAATTATGTCCGACGGCAAAATTATGTCTCGTCGGCAATAAGGCTATATGTGGAGTCACTAGTGCATCGGTAATACCTAGTCGATTGGCAAAAGTCTTTGCCGATTGGACTTTAACCTACAGAGGGATGTCTGTCGCCAAATGTATTACCGACAGACTATGTGACACTGCATGTAGCTTTTGCCAACAGACCGTCTGTTGCAACAAAGGTGCTGTGGTGTAGTGCAAGGTGTCCGCTGTCTGATGTCGTCTACGGGATACTTGTCCAAGTCCGCTTCTGGCAGCCCACTGGAAGCGCAGCTGCTTCGCTGCCCGGAGGGGCTGATGATGTCTGGATTACTCAGAGGTTCTTGGCCCGTCTCGCGCTGTTGGCTCAAGGCTAGCTGCACCTCTCTTCGGATCTCTTCTTTCATTCTCTCATTTGTTTGATTCAGGCGTTCTTCAAGCGCACTAAGCTGTTGTGTCTGTCAAGCCTTGCTCCTCTCCCGACTCCTATAGGTCTTGGCGTCCTGAGCGAAACCAACCTTCCACGGGACAATGCTGATGCCTCGTGTATGTCCAGGGTGCTCTGGATTTTGCAAGGCCCATGTTAGCTCGTCGTTCTCCCTGTTTGGCACAAAGCTACCCTTGGATGACTCCTCGATGGACTGTACAAGCCTTCTGGCCACATCTCTTAGCACCTCCCCAAACACAGCATTGCCGTTATCATCAAGGGCGCCGCCGTGAGCATAGAATCAATGCTTTGCTCATTGGGCCAATCCGTTGTTCTGTGTGATACCCTTCGCTAGCGTGTCTGTTCCCTCTTCTCCCATTTTGGTATTGCATGGCGGTAACCACCAGGGCCGAGTCGGTGGTGATAATTCTTCTTCTGTCCATTCAACTTATTCTTCACACTCAAACTTTGACCTTCGTCCGAAGTTTTGTAGTTCACAAACGCATCCCAGTGATCTTGCAACTTTGGGTGCTTGTTGATGTCGGCGCTCGATTCTTCTTGATATACTCCGTGTTCACTTCTTTTTATAAGTCCGGAATGCGACCGCCATCTTCTTGAGAGTGTAACTCTTCACCTTCTCTTGATCCCTTGGGGAAGGTGAATGTCTCCTTCACATCGTTCCAAAGCATGTTCTTCGTATCTTGAGGACTGATCCCATTTTGCTATGCTAATTGCCACGTGGTCCCTAACGTGGGCGCCGCATGCGAATTGAATGGCCCAAGCGCCTAAGGGTGCAAGAGGTCGGCGTCCTCGCCGACTTCGGTGATAACATGTCTTGCCTTCTTCTTCTTGCTTGGACCTCACGACGTGATTGCTGCTGGTTGGTGATCTGAAAGCATGGTACAATCATGAACGGTCGAGGATGTTGGCTTAGCATGGTAGTGGAACCGACAATCATGAGCGTGATCGATTGTTACCTCGCCGCCTCATCGTGCTCTGCAGCCTCATTGGCCTCGGTGGCGGTGCAGTTCCGCCGTCTCATGATCATCACATCCCGCAATCAAACTTCTCATAAATTCTTAAGTCGCCCATCGCCGCTTAGGCTAGAAGAAGCATGAAAATTAACAAAATAGATCACATTTCATGTAAAACCGATGGTACTACTCTAAAGCGGCGTGGAAGGCGGTGGGGAAGAGGCGGTAGAGAGGATGGGCGGCGACGAAAGATGTTCCTAATGTAAATCGGCCAAATACTATACGATGGTAATTTTGCTAGAGTTGAGAGGAAATCAAGTGATCGATGTTGTGACCTCATGCTACAAACATGTGCACATGTAACTTTAAAATGATACTTATACATTAGAAAAAATTCATATGATACATATACATCTCGAAATGAAAAAATAATATGAAAAAATTCATATATACTTAGAATATATTTGTAATAAAAATAACGAATCATTCTTATTCCACACTAAACTATCCATAGGCTTAAAAAAAATAAGATCCTTCCTCCCGCAAGTTCAATGAAGAAGAGGAGCGGATGAAGCCTATGGCGTCCAAGAAGATAGCAACTAAGTCCATTTCAGCGAAGCTGGCTGGGACTTCTGTTCTTTGTCTTCTTGACGTGACATCTATCCATAGGAACTTCCTCCGCTTATTTTTTTCAATCATTTTAGTGTGGAATAAGAATGATTCATTATTTTTATTAAGAATATATTCATTATATACAGAGTTAAAAAGTGGAAATTCTAACAAGTTTAAAGAGCTTAAACTTGTCGGAATTTTCTCTTTTTACTCTCGTAATATAATGAATCTGAACCAACAATTTTATACATACAAATCTCACATATACGCACAAGTTTAAGCTAGTACCTAGTAGTCTTGGGGGCTTGTAGGACACATATACATACAAATCTCACATATACGTAGAAACTTCACATATACATAGAAATTTCAAAATTCACTGAAATTAGAATAATTCACATGATACATATTCATTTGACATGATACGTATGCATTTCAAACTTCACATATACATAGAAATCTCACACATACATAGAAATCTCACATATACATAGAAACTGATCAATAAAAATAGAAATTTCAAAATTCACCAGAAATTAGAATAATTCACATGATACATATTCATTTGACATGATACATATACATTTCAAACTTCACATATACATTGAAATCTCACACATACATAGAAATCTCACATATACATAGAAACTGATCAATACAAATAGAAATTTCAAAATTCACCAGAAACTCTAGTTTGATTGCTCTCAGATTATTGGGTTTAAATGAAGATTTAGAATCTTCACCTCAATCACAAATGGGCTAGACAATTTAATTTAGTGACTTAAGCCTTGAACTCTTACCACCTTAACATGCACAAGAAAATTGTAACAAGACATAGAAATCTCACACATATATAGAAAGAAAGTATATCTTGCATAATGTAATGATGCCCATAACATTGTCAATATGATGCATTGCATAGAAAGAAAGTATATATCAGTATATTTATAAATAGTCTAGTAAAGTATCAAGAATTTCATGTCACAATCAGCTCATTACAAGGATAACAGAATTACAAGGATAACAGAATAACAGAATGACCATATGCTATATACTCATTACTATGCTATATACTCATTACAGGATATATACTCATTACAGGATAACAGAATTACAAGGATAACAGAATAACAGAATGACCATATGCTATATACTCATTACAAGGATAACAGAATGACCATATGCTATATACTCATTACAGGATAACAGAATTTCATGTCACAATCAGCTCATTACAATGACAGGATCAGAGCTACCACATGAAATCCAAATTGTACAGAACAGTGAAAATAACCAATAATTTCAATCATGCAAGTCTAGCAGTTCAAGGCTTAGATCATTTCATTAAACGTCATGTTCATTAAGAAACCCAAATAACATCACAGAGCAATACCTCTCCCTTCCACCAGCAAGGATCAAATGCAGCATAACAAGGAGCAATAATGGAGTCATACAACTATTGCTCTCAGATTTAATAAATTGATGGGTTGCTCCAAATGAGCCCTCCAACACTAATTTCAGCAATATTCAATAGGTATAAGCTTATAAGCACATAGATTCATGATATGAACACATATAAACAGGACACCCAAAACAGTGTACTACTCATGTTTGGGTTTTTCAGTATTGCTCTCAGATTTAAGAACTTGATGGGTTGCTTCAAAGAAGCCCTCCAACACCAAATTTAAGCAATATATCACAGGGTATATCAATCTGAAATTAGTGATTCTATTCAGTTCAGCATCGTTTAAGAAAATTGACTCACTAATACTCAATTATGGATGAAAAGCTACTGAACAATAGAATTGCAATAATTTTGCCTACGACAGTGATGCCAAACCAGTGAGAATTGAGTTCCAGATTAGACCAGGACATCAAAGTTAATCAAGCCACATGAAAGGAACTATTCTCAGGATAGCCAAGTTGAAGTTTTAGACACAATAATCTAAACAAAGTGTTGACTCACAGAGGATAATCACTAACTAGTCGATTAATATTGCCTCATTCAACTTAATCATCATCGGCGAAGATAAGAGAAGAAAAACAATGCCTCCAGATCAAGAAATACAGCCTCTAGCTCGATGGCTAGTCCCTCAAATTTCTTAATCGGTTCAACGAATCAACACTAACAGATAAATTTGCTTCTCAAACGCAAAGAACGCAACCAAAACCAATCACTCGGGCACCAATGAGGCAAAACCACATGGTTTCGCATCACCAATCGAAAACCATCATCCATGTCAGAATAGACAAAGACCATCTGTTAGTTCTAGAATCGACAAAGACAAACTCCTAGCACTTTCACTCTTGAGGATACCAACCAGAATGTCGTTGCAACCCAAGCAAAATTTATCAACGTAACAAAACCCTAGGGTTGGCGAAGGCGGAGGGTAATAGTGGGTAAGGAGGGCACCCAACCGCATATTATTTTATCAAGTGACAAGTGATCTCATCGGTAAGGAGGGCACAAACCCTAGGGTTGGCGAAGGCGAGGGGAACAACAAGGAGGCAAGGCGAGGAGCAAGGCTTCGAGGCGAGGACGACGCGGTGGGCTCTGCTTGAGGCGAGGAGGACGGCGGTGGGGTCGCCCGAGGCGTCCCTGGCGTCGAGGTCTTTGCAAACGAGCGAGGAGGAGGAGATTGGGAACAATGGCGAGAGTAGAAAAATTGGGGTAGAGGAGGCGGGAGGGATTTATAGGTGCACCATCAATCCTGGTTGGTGTATTCAACGATCGATGTCCACATCGATCTGGTTGGATACTCCAACCGATCTCGATGTGAGACATCGGTCCTGTTGAATTCACCAACCGGGATCGATGGGTCGACCTCGATGCGAGGAGGAGCCCTAGGCACTATCAGTCCCGGTTGAAAACACCAACCAGGACTGATGTTAAAAGACTTAAAACAATTTAGCGCCCATACTAATCGACAAGAAATCTTCCTCCCCCTTGGCTAGCGCGAGGCGCTTGAGTGCGCGGGCTCTCTCGACCGTGAGGTCTCGGGTTCGAACCCCGCTCATGCCCCCTAGCCCTTCTTTTTTGTCTTTTCTTTTATTTCTTTTTTTTATTTGTTGTTTAACTATTGTTTCATTAAATAATTTTTGAATCATTTAGTCTTTTTTTAAGATTTCTTTTTTGAATCTACTGCTTAACTATTGTTTCATTAAATAATTTTTAAAAATGCTTTTACCACTTTAAATTCATTTAGCCTTTTTTGCAAGATTTCTTTTTTAAATGTACTGTTTAACTATTATTTCATTAGATAATTTTTAAAAATGCTTTTACAACTTTAGATTCATTTAGCCTTTTTTTAACATTTATTTTTTAAATCTCTTGCTTAACTATTGTTTCATTAAATAATTTTTAAAAATGCTTTTACCACTTTAGATTCATTTAGCCTTTTTTAAGATTTCTTTTTTAAATCTACTTTAACTATTGTTTCATTAAATAATTTTTAAAAATGCTTTTACCACTTTAGATTCATTTAGCCTTTTTTTTAAGATTTCTTTTTTAAATCTCTGCTTAACTTTTGTTTCATTAAATAATTTTTAAAAATGCTTTTACCACTTTAGATTCATTTAGCCTTTTTTTAAGATTTCTTTTTAAAATGTACTGTTTAACTATTGTTTCATTAAATAATTTGTAAAAATGTTTTTACCACTTTAAATTCATTTAGCCTTTTTTAAAGACAGTCTTTACAATATTTTTTTTCCAACCATGTAATATAAATTAACATTATAGAAAATTGTAAGAAATAAAGTAATTTTTGCACTCTTATAATTCCATTGCAAACCGTCACCTTGTTATATTAGTACAGAGGACTTTGAACAATATTGTTAGTCAAATATTAGTACAATTTGAACAGAAAATACAGAAAACCACTAGAGGAATGAGAAACTAGTATGTTAGTAGTCTATTACACCAAAAGAAAGCAAAGCAATCCTTATTTGCTAACATACTTTGCTTTTACAAGTGATCCTTTATTATGATCGCGCGACGTAGGGAGATTCCTCTGTATCATTCAGACACTAATGTCTACGCCCACCGTGAAAGGAGGCAGCTCGTCGAATCGATTATACTCTTCTTCGTCCGTGACGCCCTCAACTCCGACAATCCTTCTTTACTTGGAAGAACCACGTGGCGCCTTGGCCGATCGCTCTCGCTAGTCTTCTCCTTCCTTTTTGGTTTCTTTGTCCATGTTCATCACATAGAATACCTGTCACATCATTAGCGAGCACGAACGGTTCGTCCCTATAGGCCACTTGCTTGAGGTCCACATTGTCATACCGCACTTATCGATATCCACTACCGCCGGTTTGACCCATTGGCACCAAACAGAGGGACTTTTAATGGCCGTGACTCCGCTCCTAGATCTCCTCTATGAAACCATAGTAGGTGTCCATCTTTCCATTTTTGTCCAAGGCATCTATACGGACGCCAATCGTTTTGGTTGGTGCTCTTGTTATCCCGGGTTGTCGTGTAAAATGTGTACCCATTTATCTCATACCCTTGAAATGATATGATTGTTGTGGGCGGTCCTTGAGCCAAGAGTTTCAATTGTTCATCGTCCTGTCTCGCTTGCCCAACAGCTTGCTTTTGTAATGAATCGCCAAAATGATCCATTTGCTCCACTGCGATCCACTTATCTGACTTCTCTGGGTATTGGGCGCGTAGACTCATTTCGTGATCATAGATATACGGAGCCACTACAGTTGCTTGTTTTAATACCGTGAAATGTGCTTGTTTAAATGCATGTAGATCGTCTCTATAGGATTCTTTTCTCCCTAAAGTCCCTTTTCCCCGTAGCCTCCCCTCATGGCATGATACAGGGACGCCAATCGGATTCAGATCATCAATATAACTAACACAAAACTCGATCACCTCCTCTGTGCTGACACCCTGCGCAATGCAGCCTTCTGGGCGAGACCGGTTACGAACATACTTCTTTAGGATACCCATGTACCTCTCGAAAGGGAACATATTGTGGAGGAACACAGGTCCGAGAATTTCTATCTCTTTAACAATGTGGACCATGAGATGGACCATAATATCAAAGAAGGATGGAGGGAAGATCATCTCAAGGCTAACCAGACTATTGACCATGTCATCATGCAGACTAGATACCTTATTCGGCTCGATGACCTTCTGCGACACCGCGTTGAAGAACGAACACAGCTTTATGATTGTCCCTCGTACCCAATCGTGAGAATACCTCGCACCGCCATCGAGCAATCTGTGTCATCAACACATGACAATCATGGGATTTTATGTACGATTTTATTCTCTTTCATGTTTATGAGTCTCCTTATGTTCAAGGAGTATCCGAAGGACCTTCACACTGCTCAAGAACTTAATCATGTTTTTTCTCTTCCTTGCTCAAAGTGTAGCTCAAGGGTGGAGGTAATGTTGTCCTTTCTCTCTCTTCCTGATGTAGGTCGTTCCCGAGTCCCAATAGTCAGAGGTCCTTTCGTGCTTGAAGTGTATCTTTTGACTTACCGTATATATCTAGGAAACCTAGTAGGTTCACGCAGACATTCTTCGTGATATGCATGAAGTCCAAAGGAGTGGCGGACCTCTAAGTCTTTCCAAAGAAGGTAAGTCCCAAAATATTGACTTCTTCTTCCAAATGGCCTTCGTGTGACCTTGTTCACCGGACAGTTTGCTACCGGACCTTTTCCAAATACTACTTTCAGATCCTTTACCAAAGAAAATACAAGCGCCCCAATGCGATGCATGGGCTTCTTCACGTTTCTTCTGTCCCATCAAAATTCTCACCCTTCCTCCGAACGGGTCCTTCATATGGAGGAACCTATGGTGGCCCATGTACACAACCTTTCGAGAGTTTTTAGGTACTTGCCGCTGCAGATCCTCTAAGCAAAGGATGCGTGTTTTATATCCTTTGATAGATAGGCCCGATAGATTACCAAGTGCAGGCGATCGTTGATGGTTACGAATAGCAATGCACGAGAGTGAAGTGCTCTCTTTGTACTCATCCCATACACGTACACCATCGTTCCACAAGTGTTAACAGATCTTCAACCAACGGTTTGAGGTACACATCAATGTCGTTTCAGGTTGCTTCGGCCTTGGATAAGCAATGGCATCATAATGTACTTTCGTTTCATACACAACCAAGGAGAAAGGTTGTAGATACATAGAGTCACGGGCCAAGTCTTGTGGATCGCTGCTCATATCGCCGAACGGGTTCATCCCATCCGTACTCAACCCAAACCTTATGTTCCTTGCATCCTCAGCCAAAGTTCGGTATGTTCTATCGACTTTCCTCCTTTGGGAGCCATCGACAAGGTGCCTTAGCCTTCCGTCGTCCATACGATCTTCCTTGTGCCGTAAGCATCATCCGGCATGCGCTTTGTTTGCAAATAAACGCTTCAACCGGGGATTACAGGAAATACCACACCACCTTAGCAGAGGTCTCTTCTTCTTCTGCCGCCCTCTATCTCACCGGTCATCACGCTGGTCTTATATCATGCAGTTTTGCACACCGACAAGCTTCGAATCCACATACTCATTGCGATAAAGGATACAATCATTACGACATGCATGTATCTTCGTACCTCCAACCCTAAAGTGCGCACAACTTGTTTGGCATCGCACGTAGTTTCGGCAAGTGTTCCCCTCTGAAGTAACTTCTTTATGAGGCATAACAACTCGTCGAATCCCTTATCGGACAATCCATTGGTCGCCTTCCATTGCATCAGTTCTAGTGTGTACGCAACTTTTTATGGCCCCTGCCGATAGTTTGGGTACAACAGTTGTTCCGTGGTCCTCCCATAGGCGCCGGAACTTTTCGTAATGTCTTTCATCGATGTATTCTCCTCTCCATCACGCAAAGATCTGGTCTAGGTCATCATCACCACACTCCCCAATGTATCTTGAAAGAACCGTGTTGACCAAATAGTCCCGGGATATTGTTGTCCGCCTCTTCTTCTTCACCGTCTTCTGTATAATCTCTTCTTCACCATGCTTGGTCCAGCAGGTATAGTTTGACATGAAACCTCTTGTGAGCAAATAAAAGTGAAGGTGGCTGGATTTTGGCCACTCCTTCTCATTCTTACAGTCTAGGCATGTGTAACACCTCGGCGCCGAACACACCGCGAATGCTACCAAACCCTAAATGATGCTTACAACACTCCGGAACCATACTGGTCCAGAGTGTCCCAACAAGACTAAATAAATAAAACTTGACAACGAAGTCTAATTGAACTAATAGCTCAACGAGCAAGTCACTAAACACTTTACCTCTACTAAAAGATTGAAACCGACCTCGAGACTCTCTAAACCAGTTTAAAACTAAGTCACTGAAATTTACAAAATTTCGGCATGACGTCTCTAGAAAGTAGGACATCCACTCAACAGACAGAAAACATTTGCAGTTATGATATCATTCTAACAGGTCCTTAGTTAACCAATCACACAACCAATAGAATTTAATAAACTCCACCACGACACATAACACATTACAATCGTATTAGATACATCAAGACTGAATGAATCGGTTAAACGAATTGTTGGAGACCGAAGTCGTGTACGTGTTTCTACTCCCAACCCGACGAGCCAGCTTCAAAGTACCTAAAACAACAAAACAAACAAGCGTGAGTCCAAGACTCAGCAAAGTGCAATCAGGTATGAAAAGTAATGAATTCGACTAGAATATAAACCCTTCAAGACATAAAGTAAAAGTTTCCTTAATTGATATCCGTAAATAAAAGAAGCGGTTTGAATTTATACACAACCAAACATAAAAGCACAACTACTTCATCATTTGACAGAACCAATACTTAATTGAAATCATCCAGTAAAAGAAGCAGTATCTAGCCCCATTTACCACATCCAACTCGAAAATGTAACTAAACCATACTCATGTCTCCATAATCGTTCCAAGATGAGTCCACGACTCAATCCTCAACCCGCTATTTCCCTTCTCAATAATTAACATTTAACAATTGCAACACACACAATGAAATGCGATGCTTTTATGTTCATGCTCAAAATGCAACCTTTTAGCCTATCTGGGATATGAGTGCACACCGTCGGTGTGCACCCTCAATCCCAACCATCCGTGGCGGGGCCTACTTTCTCGACTCGCTCCCATCCGTGGATGGGACTACGAGGTAGGACTTTTGTACTCACTACGTGTGAGTACAGAGGCCCACATCAACATGGGTCGCCTCTTCTGTAATGAATGCGCAAATGCAAGTGACATGTTTATAAGCACAACACAAACATGAATATAACACACACCTTATCAGTTAATCACTTTATCCTTAGCATCAATATAACCATACTCATTTGTACAATACATAAGGCGTTGCAATACTAGAAAGTGAATAACTTACCTTCCCATTGCTAACATGCATACATCCTCATTATCAGGATAAGAACAACTTCTAGATATGCTATTAAACATAATCAAATCGTTAGAATTTTCATACTCTTATCACAAGCAGATCATTTAACACCCTACTAACGCTCTAGGAGATGCACTTGCCTTTAACCGAAGATAAAGCGAAACGGGGTTGAGGCCACCCCCTGACGACACAACACCTGAAAACGACAAGTGCGCAAACGAGTGGATCAACGTCTGACTCAATCCAATAATGCAAAACACAATTGCAATTATTCCCCAAGACAGCCCAGAACCACAAAAATAGTAGCTCTGCAATTCGCAACTATTCCGGGACAGCAAGCAGTATTTAGCCCATAGAAATTGCTATATTAAATGGAATCAAGCAAATGATAGCAGTTTCACAATCTACATGAAATTTCCCACAACTTTTCAGGCAATGGAAGATTCCAATTCGGAGTCTACATATTTCTAATCAATAGATTAAGTTTCAGCTTCAGATTTCAGTAACTTTAGAACAGCATGCAGAGATTAACTCATAAAAAATGCTATACTGAATGGAATCAAGCAAATGATGACATTTTATCAATCTACATGAAATTTTCCACAACTTTCCAGGCAATGGAAGATTCTAATTTGGCCTCTAAGTAGCTTTAAATTACAGAACAAAATTGAACCTATTACTAGTTCAGAACTTGAACAGTAGAGAGTAATTTGGGCATATCTTTTAAATGGTTTGGCCAAATCATATGTTCTTTAGCTTCCCAGAAACTTAAGAGTATTATCTACAACTTTTCCTACTACCAAATGTTCAGGAGATAGCTCAGAGAGCCTTAAATCGACCACTGAACATATAACCCCAAACTGAACTTCCAGAACTTACAGGTTTTCTGGACAGAAGTTCAAAACATCATAACTTTTTATTTTTGAATGCAAAGGTAGCAAACAAATACATTTTATTAACCTAAAGGAAAAATTCTAGCTTTCTCTAGGCAACCAAAAAGTCTAATTCGGCCCGCAACTTGGTCTACCCTTCAGTTGAACATTACATCTATCACTGAAAACCAACACAGAGCAGTTTGCACTAAAAAGGTCATAACTTTCAAACGGCTGATCGAAATTTAGTGATTTTGGTCTCTATTGAAAGGAAATTTGATTATCTAGAACTTTCACAACAGCCGGACCCCCAGGAAATGCTTGTAACACCCTCGAAACGAAGCTCCAACACACTGCCAGCGCACAGCCCGAAAGAGACGAGGATTTCCCTCCCAAATAGAGTCATTTTCCCCCCAAAATTTCAGATCTAGGAACCCTAGAACCACACTACCCAGCTAGGACTTCCATTAAAGCAGCAAACACAATCCCTAACCTGGAAAACTCACATCCGAAGCCCACCAAGAGGAAGAGGTGGGGGGAAAGAAGCTGCTGTTGCTGCTGCTACACCAGGGGAAGTTTGGATGGCACTACAGGAAACAGGGAAATTAACGTCGGCCATATTAATTAACGTCGGCCGTCTTGTTACCGATGTTAATTAATTAATTAACATCGGCTTATTCTTTAGCCGACGTTAATTAGTTAATTAACGTCGGCCGAACGCCCTGGCCGACGTTAATTAGTTATGATAAGCCTGTGCCTTTTCGCTCGCCCCGCGCACAACCGCGCCGAAAAAAATTCACTCGATCGCTGTAACATCCCAAAAATTTAATAAAGTGAAAATGAATAATTTAAGTTTGAATATTATTATTTCTGAGTTTCCTTGCCATTGTTGGTTTTATTTGAATTTCCTTTGGAGTTTTTCATTGCATGAAGAATCAAATAAAGAGAATTAATGAATGGATAATGATAGAAAGGCAAAAAGATAAAAAGTAAAAATTTATAAAAACTGCCATGAGAACTCTGATCATTCAATTAAATCATTTCAGCCAGCAATTGGAATCTTATGCATAAAGAAATGAAGAGTTAAAATGAAAAGATAACTTTTTAAATCAAAATAATGTATTGTCAGAATTCACATAAAATAATGGAATCACAAATGGAGCTGAAAATTTTATAGAAGCATTCTGAGATCAAATACTTTTGAAAAACAAAATTTGAAAACTAATATACTTCAATTGATCTCAATCAAAAACAAAAATCTGAAACAAGAAATTTGATTAGTCGCTGCCATGTGGGCCAATTCCTTCCTGTTCCGTTCCATTGGCGCATTGGAGAATTCTCAGTCACTGACAATGGCCCGACCTACCAGGCCCTTCTCCCCCAACCCCGTTCCTTCCACTGGTGAATTCTTCGATGCTCAGAGCTTCACGCCAATTGCGATTGCTGCCACGAATCCCACCCAGTTGCTGCACTTCTTGGCTATAAACCGCACCACAAAGAGCCTCTTCCTCATTCCCCTCACTTTCTCCTTTCTCTTCCAGCCTGAGGCGCAGAACACTTCTCCCAAATCCGCCACAGCCAATGCTCAGCTGCTCGGAGGGCGAAGCAAAATGCGAAAGATTTAGTGGTCCTCCTTCCAATTCCTCAAGCGTGGAGCATCACCAAGCCTCAAGCATCGAAAGCCCTCAAAAACATCTAGCCCTCTCCATACGAAATGTCACCGCTGCCGCGAGCCCCTTCTTCCCCAAGGCCGGCCACCGTGGGCGGAGCTCCTCCGTCCATCTCCGCTCCGGCTAGTAGGTAAAATCGGCTCCCTGTGATCCTGTCATGCTTACAAGGCCACCGATTCCATCTCTAATGCCATTGCTCACCTTCTCCACCGTCCGCCATTTCTGCCGCCGCCGGAGCTCGGCTGCGCTCCTCTCTGGAAGCTCTCCGGCCGAATCGGCTCCACTTCTAGACTCACCTCGTCGAGCTCTCCCTCCTGGTGCCATCGCCTTCACCGGACCATCGCCGGAGTGCCCTCGCCACCATGCCCTAGAAGGTCCCCTGTTCTCTGTCTCATACTGAGCCACCTAGTCACCGAGGAAGAAGAAGAGCAGCAGTATTTGCCCTTGGGTAAGGCGTAGTCTTTAATTTCCAGTTGATTTCCTGGCCAAAATACATTCAAATATTAATACCATGTGCATTTTTAGTTAGAAACCAGTGGAACAAATTTATATATTTATCTAAACTCAAGAAGAATCTAAATATGCAAAAGTATTTAATTCTTAAATCATAGAACAATTATTTAAAGTTAAAAGTGAGATAAACACTATTATAGGCCTTATTGCACACATGAAAAATATAACTTATAAAATCATATAAGGAATGATTATGTGCTTCTGGGATTTTAATAAACCTAATCATGCAAAAATATTTAATCTTGAAACCAAGTTTAATATAATTGCTTGTTAATCATGATTAAACCCTATTATGGCCATTAGCAAAATAATGGCATAATGGCTCACAAAATGATAAGGTAACAAGTTTCTAAAAACAGTGAGGACATATGTATGTGAAAACAATTGGAATGAAGTTTAATTTAAATTCTTTTATCAGAAAGAAATGTTAAATGTAACAATAATCAAATAGGAAACCTATTGCAGTTTAAGTCAAAACAATGCACAATCAACTTTAAAATGTTTCTAGGATTACTACCTGCTAACACCTGAAAAATGAATCAAGAATCATGTTTAGTGTAGTTAGAAACTAAGTTTGAATCGTGGCCGATTTAAGGTTGCAAATATGATCATTTAGGCTACTTCAGCAGTAGATAAAATAACTCAACCAAATACTAAAATCAGTAAAATTAGTTTAGAAACGTTGTACAAAGTTTATACTACCATATTCTGTAAAAACAATCTTATTTCATTAAGGTTTGCATATTCTTCTTATTAGCCCAAAAACCTTAAGTGATAACTACTTGCTTCACTTTCCTGCCGATTCCGAATAGTATAAACTTTACAATGCCACTTAAGCTATTTCAACAATGAATACAATGTCTCATCTAAATCGTAAAACTTATAAATCTAGTTTAGAATCACTAGGCAAAGTCCATTCTACCATATCCCAAAGAAATAACTTTATTTCATCAAAGTTTGCATATTAATCCAAATAGCTCAAAACCCTTAAGCATTAATCCTTATTTTCCCCTTCCTGCCGATTTTGAATAGTATAGTCTTTAAGTGTAGCATAAACCATTTTAGTGAGAAGTTTATAGTCTTGTGCAAAAGCCTAAAATTTATGGAATTAACTTAGGATTGTTATACAAAGTATAAACCATCTCATTATGAAGAAATAACCATATTTCATTATGTTTTGTATACAAATCTTAATAGCTGAATAACCCTAAGTAATCACAATACTTTAGACCTTAATGCGAATGAATAAACTTTAGGTAATAATGAAGGAAACCTGTAGTTAAGTTATTTGTATCACCAGAACCTTCTCAATCATCATGGAAATGATTTTAGTAGCCTAAATCAGTAGATCTAACTTGTATGAAACTAATTCTAAGCAAAATCAATTAAAGGTAAAGAATTAATCCTTCAAGGTCCAATGTGACTATTTAAGCTTATTCATTAACTCGCAAGGCAGCTCATCTAAATCCGAATTTAGTAAAGAACAGCTTAGAAATGATCTTTAGGTTATAATCTGCAATAATCTAAGAAAATATTCTTACTTCAGCTTGCTTTGAATCTGAATCCTAATAGAGCAAAATTCGTAATAGAGCAATCGCTGTTTCTTGTGAAGAGTTTATTTGTTCTTTTTATCTATTTCTTTCGCCCTTATTGAAGTTAGTGTTTTTGCGTTATTTCAGTTGATCGACGTGTAGAACCCGACGTCCCTATTTTCTGTAGCCGTCGTCAGCCGCAATCCTCGTCTTCGTCGTAATCGTCAATTAAGCAAGGCAAGCATCCTTTGACCATATTGATCCCAATAATTTATATTCCTTTTGTGCATCAAATTGTTTCATACATGCATTTACTTTATGTAAATTGCTATCTTGTGGATTTGGTTGATATACCTGTTGTCACATGAAACTCCTTGATGATTATGGGGATGTGAACCTTGTTAACCACAGAATAGGGCTAGACATCTCTTAATGTCATCTTGGATATATACGATCATATTTAACCTGCTTAGCCATGCTTTAGAATCTGAGAAGCAGATGATCATGATTAAAATTGTTTTCCTGAAATGTTTTATATGGAACCTGGATGGTCCTTTTTGGGAAAATAGTTGCGGGTACTTTGATTAAAAACCCAAAAGAAAACTATGTGTTGATGCGGGCGATTATTGGCAATAGCCGGTTGTGCAGACGGATTTGCGCGTAGTGTAGGGTGAAGTATCGCCCGTGTCGGATTAAGGACCGAGCAATGGGACACTATTGATCTGAAATTTCCGTGCAACCATGAGGCCTGGTATGGGACAGGTTGAGCCTATTAAGTTGTTCAGACATGGCTTTGTTCATTGGTAGGCGGGAGCTAGCACAGGCATTCCGGTTAGGTTTGCTTGACGGGGTATTCCGGTCAGGTCTACTTGCTAATGCAACGGTGTACGCCCTGCCGTGTTTAGAAACGTTGTGTTGGGTGTGTGAAAGTGGATCCACGACTTGGGTGTGTGTTTCTAGTTCTACGGCGGGGGTTAACGTCCCGGGCTGGATCAAAGCTATGTCTGAATAATGTAACGGCTCTGTATGATCGCTCTGCGGCACACCAAAGGAAGTGTGCTAATAGCTTGCGCAAAGAGTGGATCATTCCTTGTGGATAAAGTTGTACACCTCTGCAGAGTTTAAATCTAATTGATTAGCCGCGCCCGCGGTCATGGGCACTTGGTGAAGTCATTCCAATGTTAGATGTTTTATTATTTTCAAAAGGGTTGGTATCATTTCTTTTTGCAACTGTGCTTTATGTCGAAGGGCTGACATTGACGGAATTTCAGGAATTTGAATGTTTCGCCGCTCACGTCATGGAGGACTGTGAGTGTCATTATGCTTTACTTACTTGTTATCAATAAATCTTGCTCTTGTAAATTCCGTTTGCAAATAACTTGATTTACAAATTCAAATTCGCTTTATGCAAATTAACTGTAGTAGCCTCCTTTGAAATGACCTGCATATATTGTAGGTTTTGCTCAAGTCTCGCTGAGTGCGTAAAGTACTCACCCTTGCCTAATTATATTGTAGGTAGTTGAGTTAGCGAGGCTTTGAGTCTCTTTTTGTCGCAGGTTGCGGGTTTTTCTTGAAGCGATTTATTTCTAAGGATTTATGCCTGGTCAGTTGCCTGCGGGAATGGATGGGTACACTACAAGGCGTTGCTTCCTTTGCTGCTATATTTTCTCTGAGTTGTAATAATTATGTTTTAATCGTTTCCGCTTAATTAATTATATTGTATGGTTGTGATTTCCAATTGTTGTAAACATGTGAGTGCTAGCTACTGATCCAGGGAATAGCACAATAATCACATGGAGGTTCTGTTCATCCGAACGGGTCTCTGTCGCTTGAAACCCACCCAGCGCCCAGCGACCCGTGCCCAGCGCCCTGCGGAGCCACCGCTCCACGCCGGCGCAGCCCGCCACCTTACGCCGCTCGGCCCGCCACCCGCCCACGCGCCCGGCCGCCGCCACGCGCACCCGCCCACCGCGCCGGCCCGCCACCGCCCATCGCGCCCCGCCGCCACCCCGTACCACCCCACGCCACGGCCGCCCGCCAGCCGCCCGCCACCGCCAGCACCACGCGACTTCTTGCCAGCGCCACGCCGATAACGCCGCTCGCCGCCGCCCAGAACCACACCACCACCGCCCCTGCCGGACCGCATCCTCTCCACTCCGGCGGCGACCTCATCCCCATGCAAGCGTCCTCCTCTTCTCCGGCGGCCACAAGCTTGAAGGTCGATCCTGTTTCCCTATTCGCTTATGGATGCATGGCTCTATGGAATGTCAGGGGTAATTAGTTAATTAATGGGGTAATTAGTTAATTAACGTCGGCCGAAAACCCTGGCCGACGTTAATTAAGCGCTAATGCTAGCTGCATGGATGCCAATGTCTTGCATATTGTATGCTAGTTCTGCCTTGGGTCTAATGAGAACTAGTGTTAGGGATATTTTCCTTTTTACAGACAGGATCATGATTGGTATGCGCATGCTTGCTTGCTTGCTGTTACTAGCCTGTGTCTTAATTTGAATGATGGATTAGTTAGCTGTTAGTTGCCACGGTATCCTAAGTGGATTGCTTGATTGCGATGGGTGTGCGTTGTGCTATCAAAAGTCATATATATCATGTGCTATCTTGATGGGAGATGGCAAGTGCTGATTATTAGTCATATATATCATGTGCTATCTTGATGGGAAATGGATCGCTTTTGTATGACTAGCTTTTTATGCTCGAGTAATGGATATGCAGACTTTTGTTTAGCATGCACTAGTTGTATGGGTTATGTAGTGGCTACCTTGTTGATTGATACCACCTTCTAATTGGAGTCCATTTTGTGCTTATAAATATATATTTGAGTAATGGATTATCGTCGGATTTTTATTTTGATTTGAAATCACATAGTGTCACGAAACCTATCGTCACCGTTTGGATCAGCATGTCTCACATGTGTCACATGTGAGATGTGCTGGTCCGAATTGTCCCTTTTGGATAGCCTCGGAGTGGATGACAAAGTCGGTATTTATGATGAGCCACGGTCTGCGAATGAAATTCGGCCATAACCTGTTGTTCTCCCTGCATCATATCCGGAGTGCAGTGGAGAATAGCGGGTTATGTTCAAATTTCATTCGACTCTACAGCTCGTCATAAATCGCGCTTTGTCGACCACTCTTGAGGGGTTTAGGACATACCCTTTCCTATAGATGTAGGGTTGTGATATATAGAAACAAAATGAACCTTATAACTGTTGATTTAACCTATATAGCCCCAAGTATGGGTGACGACCGCCGATGGATGTATGAAGGTTGGGAGAAAAGTGGGGCTCACTCGACTGAGTGGACGGTCAAGGCTACCGCTTTTGTCGACCGTGCCTTCTCTATGTCTAGTACTGTTAAGGTGAAGTGCCCATGCAGCAAGTGCCGTAATTTCCACCCCCAGGACAAGAAATCGATGTCTCTGCACCTGTGTCGGTTCAGTTTCATGCCAAGCTTTGAGTTGTGGGTACATCATGGTGACTCACGTGCTCAAGTACCTCAAGTTGCGATTGAAGAGGAAGATGATAGGGCGGGCGATGATAGGATGGATGAGATGCTAGAAGCTTTGTGTCCAGAGATTAACCTAGACTCGGAGGATCCGCCAACATGTGAGGTTCGGGAGTTCTTTGAGCTACTTAAAGCTTCTGAAGAGCTGTTGCACGAACACACGAAAGTGACCCAGCTTGCTTTTGTGACGCGGCTCATGGCCATTAAGTCCAAGTATTTCTTTTCCAATAATTGTTACAATGATCTCGTGGAATTGATCTCTGATATACTGCAGGCGAATCATAAGATGCCTAGAGACATGTACCGATCTAAGAAGTTGTTGTCCGGTCTCGGTATGAAGTATGAGAAGATTGATGTGTGCAAGGATAATCTGCATGCTTTTGGAAGGAGCATGAGAAAGAGAAGCATTGCTTAGTGTGCAAAAACCAAGATTTGTCGAGGTGGTGAGCGAAGAAGGTGAAAAGGTAACGGCGATGTTGCACACAAGCAACTTCGTACATGCCTCTCACACCTAGGTCAAGCGGTTGTTTATCTCAAAGCGAAGTGCGTGCACATGAGGTGGCACAAAGAAGGTGTGCGTGAGAACGACGGAGTAATGGTGCACCCGTCAGATAGTGAGGCATGGAAGGCTCTAGATAGCTTTGACGAGGACTTCACGAGGGATGCGAGAAATATTCGCATTGGGTTGGCGACCGATGGTTTCACGCCTTTCAACACAACCGCCGCATCATACTCGTGCTGGCCAGTCTTTGCTATTCCATACAACCTTCCACCTTCCCTTTGCATGAAATATGAGTTTATGTTCTGTGCCTCATCATACGGCCCTCAACATCCCGGAAAGCATCTCAATGTGATGCTCAAACCCTTGATCGAAGAGCTGAAAAAATTATGGACATGGGTAGAGGCGATGATAGCTATACAAAATGCAAATTCAACCTTCGTGTTGCATATTTGTGGTTTGTCCATGATTTCATGGCCTATGGTATTTTTGCCGTTTGGAGTGTCATGGAAATTTGACATGTCCGATCGTGGTTCGGACAATCGATTGTTTTCGCCTTGTAAATGGTGGAAAGATCATTGCCGATTGCCATAGCGTTTCACGCCTTGAGACACGCCTTTAGGTTTCAGAGGAATGCCTTCCGTAAGGACACGATTGTCAAAAGGGTCCGCCAAACGTCTAACTGGGACAGAAATTGCTGATATGCTGAGTAAATTGGTGGAGAAAGAAGATGGGTTTGAAGGGTTTGGAGAGGAGCACAACCGACTCACATTTGTGGATTATGGGAGCTCCCATATGCGAAGGCTTTTGATTCGATGCACAACATTGACGTCATGCATCGAGAACGTAGCGTTGGTGAAAGCATTATAAGCACGGTCATGGATATGATGGACAAGACAAAAGACAACCTAAAGGCCTCAAGAGACTTAGCAGAGATCTCAGAATCGCCAACACTTGAGCTCACCGGCGGGGGGTAAGCCACGCTCCATTTTGCCTTAAACCTAAAGAAAAGAAAGAAGTGTTGAGGTGGATGAAGAAATTGAAATTTCCGATGGTTCGCATGGCGGATTGAGACGAAATGTGAATGTGAATACGGGAAGCTAAATGGGTTGAAGAGCCACGATTACCACATAATCATGGAAAGACTCCTACCTGTAATGTTTCGTGGGTATCTTAATGATAATGTGTGGAAGGTGCTAGCTGAGCTAAGTTATTTCTATTGACAATTATGTGCTAAAGAAATATCAAAAGACATGATGGAGAGGTTGGAGAAAGAGATAGCAGTGCTTGTATGCAAGATCGAAAAAATATTCCCTCTGGGTTTCTTCAATCCAATGCAACATCTACTTGTTCATCTACCTTACGAAGCTAGGGTAGGTGGCCCTATTCATATAGGTGGATGTATCACATTGAAAGAGCTCTAAAGAAACTTGAGTTATGGTTGGCAATAAGGCAAGAGTTGAAGGGTGCATTGCGAACATTTTCTCTAAAAGAGATATCATACTTCTCGAGTGTATACTTTGCAGAGAACACAAAGTCAATGCTCCCACGATGCGGTACCATGTAGATGAAGAGACACCTTGTAGTGACCTACAGATTTGCCAATGGAGAGGTACTACCGTTGGTAGTTGCAATCGCTTACTATTACACTTCGAAGAAAAGAAGTGCGCTTTCTTTGCACATGTACTCAATATGGAAGAGATGGAACAATATTTCACGTAAGCATTTACTTTGTACATGTCAATCAAGCTATCTTGCCAAGACATCATTCATTTATGTATCCATTTACGTTTTCATTTACAATGAATTCGATAAGCGTAATCGACGTCTATTCACAACCAAGCGCCAAGCAACTTAATACGATCGTCGGGATGGAATAAATGGGGCCCTAATTTCATCACTTGGTTCCGAGATCATGTAACACCTTCACATCCTATAATATTCTCAGTAATGTTATGTTTCAACATATTATAAATCTTATACAACTTCGAATCATATTTTGTTGGCAGTGCGTGAAATATGGGAACATCCATGAGGACTTGCTTCAGCTATCCTATGGCCGCGTAACTGTTAAAAGCTATGGGCGATACGACGTGAATGGGTTTCGGTTCCGTTCAACCAAATTTGAAGTTGGTCGTCCCCTTGCGACCACAACAAATACTGGAGTTGTAACTAGGGCAATCGATGCACAAGGGATCGAAACAAATTTCTATGGAATCATTCAAAACATCCTCGAGTTCAAGTTTACAGGGAATAAGGAGCTCAAAGTAGTCTTTTTCGATTGTGTTTGGTTTGGTAGCAAACATGGGACTCATCAAAACCAGTATGGGATGGTAGAAGTCAAACACAACGAATACTACATGGCTATGACAATTTTATCCTTGCTCACCAAGTTGAGCGGTGTATTATATGCCATATCCTGCACAAGACCGAGTGCTTGTTGGGTTGTGTACAAAGTGAATCCCGAGAACGGTTACATACTCTGGTGATCTTTGGTTATCTTGATAGCCAGCTGGAGGCCATGGAGGTTGTTGAGGTTTTCCAAGATGAAGAATTGCCAAGTACTTTTGATATAGAGACTCGTCCAGGTCTTGATTCTTTAGTCAGAGACCGTGGAGATATGACGATTCCTGACAAACGGAAAAGACAACCAATCAAGAAAAAAGTAACAAGTCGTCACTTAGAAAGAAGGAGACTACATCATCGCGATATTGATGAATTTTGAGAAGTAATTTTGTGTGTTTATTATCTTGTTCATTCGTTCATTATTATTGTTGTTGTACTAACTTGATATTTTTCTTTCAACAGGATGCCCCGATCGATCAAGCAACAAGGCGAAGGATTAAATCGATGGTAGGAGGAAGTCGATGGTTCGCACGACGAGGAGGCCTTGTTTCAGGGTAGCGCTTCAAGCGCAAGTAGACGGCGTGCTTTGTTGAGTCTAGTGGAGCCTGAGTTGCAGAGCGTAGTGTTCCTTTGCAGAGTGGAGAGGTAACTAAGCTTTTGATGTGTACTTCATGTCAAAACATAAATATGACATAAATATAATTGTCTTGTATTATTTCGCAGGATGAGACGACGGAGGAAGAAGTGGCTGCTGCCATGGATGTTGATGCAGGTAAACTAGAATGTTATATTCTCTTAATTTATTTGATTATTATCTTCTTTATTCATTCATTATTATTGTTGTTGTAGCTAGGATCGAGGAGGATCAGGAGGCTGATGTTGACGCAGGTAAACTAGAATGTTATATTCTCATAATTTATTTGATTATTATCTTCTTTATTCATTCATTATTATTGTTGTTGTAGCTGGGATCGAGGAGGATCAGGAGGCCGATGTGGGCCAAGGGGATGAGGACCCAATGGGTGGGGATACGACCGAGGGTTGTGATCACACCTGTTGGCGATAGGTTTGTATTTTCTAAACCATGTCTTATTTCATTTCTTTCCGAACTGGAACTATATCATTTATATATCTTGCAGTTCATGGGATGACTTGGGGTTTGACGGCAAAGGGCACCATAGGCAGGTTAACTACGTGCTAGGTAACCTTTGCCGCTTGCACTACCGGGTTGGTCACAATGACCAATGACGAGCAATTTGTTGCTACTAGTTGGGATCATTACCGCTTGCTCCTAATGCCGAGCACTTGAATGCTCGAGGCTTTGGAGTGACTTTTGGTAAGATTCTCTGTGCAGCTTGGTATTGGTTCAACTGTCCATTCTTTACTATTCTACCTATTCTTTGTGATGAACAATTGCAGAAGCATTACCGTTTGGCTGATGGTGCAAACATGGAGCATGCTCATAGAGTTTTCCATGTAAATGCATGTCGGGTGACCAAAGATGCATTGTCTAATGCTCGATTCAAGCAACAAATCTTTATTTGAGGTGCATTAAAGGGCAACGGATTAACAGGACTCACGGGTCTTCAGAAACTTACTTGACCGAGGAAGAGTACGGGCAGGTAAAACAACAAATATTGGAGCTATTTGAGTTTAACGTTTCTTGGTAATGTTGTTTTAATGTATTAATATCTTTGTGCAGGTCATGATTCCATGGTTGGGGGACCGTCCAGAAGCTTACCAGGCTCTTTGCTGGCATTGGGCTTCACCTGAGTTCATCGCCAAGTCAAAAAAGAGCCGAGACTGCCGAGGCAAAGAATCAAAGCACACATATGGCGCCGATGGACATATACGTAAAGCTAAGCGCATGGTAAGTCTGGCCGTAGCAATCTATTGCAAAATACATGTTACCAAGTATATGTATGCACCTAACTTATGTCTACAGGAGGCTCGGACCGGTGTTACGCCGAGTGATATTGAAGTGTACGTGGAAGGTCATAAAGGTCGAGACCCAACACACCCTGAGCAGCTGTGTAGTCAAACAGCTATTGATCGGCTGGTTAGTGGTCACAATTTTGATCCAATTCAAATTAAGTTGTTTGATTTGCAGTTCCCATTTAAATTGTCTGATTTGGTTATGTAGGAGAAATATGGCAAGGAAATGGTCAAGCGCCATGGTGAAGACTATGATTGGAGGAAGGAACCGCTTGACGGCGTAGTTGTGCATGCTAGTGGAGGCGGCAAGGCCCATGGACGGTGAGATGTCATACCTTCTAAAATTTCATGAAGTCATAATTTGAAGTGCTCAAGCCTTTGTGGTCACGCATTTTGAAGGTACTCCATGTTCACTGGAGTGATCAACTCGACGATGGTGCCACTACTACAGAACGGCACATTACTATCGCTTTATCTGTGTCGGTTCTTAAGTTTTCAGGAAAAAACGATTGTGATAGATAACCCGGACGGGGTGTTAGTAATAATCACTATCGGTTACGAGATTATAGTGATTGTGATATGGATCGACATATCCCAATCGGTTCTCAACTAACAAGCGATAGTGATATGGATACCGTCAACTCTATCGGTTCCAAGAAAATAAGCGATAGTGATGATCACGTATACATCACTATCGGTTCTTTTTATAGAAGTGATAGTGATGTGGGTATACATCACTATCGGTTCCAAGAAAAGAAGCGATAGTGATGTTCACGTGATCATCACTATCGCTTTTATGGAAAGAACCGATAGTGATAACCGTGGACATCACTATCGCTTTTTAGTTGAGAACTGATTGTGATGTATACCACTCGGGAACAAGATCTCTGTTGTTGTTCCAGAGGAGATTTCTCCGCCGCCAGTCAAGAAAACAGCTCATATTCTGTGCTTGGAAGCAATACTTGGATGATAAAATTTGAAGTCCTCAAGGATAGGTGTTAAGAGGGCAAATTTGAAGCCTTATCTTGAGGAGATTCCTTCTTTTACCCTCGTTTGCTGTTTTCTTCAAAATGTGAGCAATCCGGCCTTTAAATTAAACCCCTTCAATTTTGCACTAGGTAATTTTGATACATCGTGAATAAAGTTTAAGTTGCACTGGAATTGAGTATATGCTATCAGATTTCACACTCTCTATTAATTTGTCAAGCACACATCTATTTAATTATTGTAGTGCTCTTGTTAATATGGAATTATTGTTAATTTCTATCATGTGATAAATGCTAGAGTTTAGGATCACGGAACCTCGTCTCTGTTAGAGATGCTTGTTTATAAATATGCCGAACAAAATGGCATATTTATAAGTGAGCAGTCTCGAATTGTCCACGTTTTTTAATTGGACAGTTCGAGGATATGTGGTTTGGGCAAGTTCCTGAGCTGTGTTGTACAACTCCAGAGTAGATTTCGGTAGCGTCTCCCTGGTGTTCTCCATATACACACCCCTCTTGACCTGTTGTCGAGACGTGTATATGGAGAACAATGGGAGATGTCGAAAATTTTCTCCTGAGTTGTACAACAAATTTTAGAACTTTCCCGAACCACATATCCTCAAATGGGATTAGGAACTAACCTATTTAGAGATTAGGAGTCATCGTTGGTACCCTTGTTTTGTTTTGTTGTAGTCAAAAGATTTGCAAGTACTACAGTAGCTATATAATTAGATTATTTGATATCATTGTTGATGTTAAAATGTACGTCTCTATGTAAGGAATTGAAAGCACTAAACCGGAGAAGAATCTAGATATCGATCGGGAGTACATATTTTATATATCTTGGAACCTGTCCTCTATTTACATAAAGGTAATATTAACCTAAATGATGTCTCAATATTTCAAATAGCTAGCTAGGTGTCTCAATATTTATTGTGCGAAGTTTAATTACAGATGGACCGTAAGGAATGGATGTATCGTAAAAGTCGTTTGAGTGCTGAATTTCAGAGGGGTGTTAAGGAGTTCAAAAAAATTACCGAAGAGGACATTGTGAGGAGGGGTGTAAACTTCATATATTGTCCTTGCATTGATTGCACCAATCTGAGAAGATTTAACAACTCGGCTCAAATCGAGGACCACGATTCGGCGTGGCTTTGTGAGGAATTACGTGTTGGATCCATCACGGCTAGGCAGTGGTACCCTTCCGTGTAACTAAGATACGGTGGAACCGGATGACGAGTTGCAACATGATATATTTGAGGATGAGAATTTGGAGCAAATGTTGCGGGATGTGGAGGGTAATTACACGGAAAGAGAGTTCAAAAGTTTAAAAGCTTGATGGAAGATTTATGCCAAACCGCTGTTCACAGGTTGCAAAGCGGAATACACCAAGTTGGGTTCGGTCCTTGCATTGTTCGAACTGAAGGCAAAACACCGTTGGACATATACAAGTTTCAATGCACTTCTAGTTCTTCTATCGGATGTGCTTCCAGAAGGAAGCGAGTTGCCAACAAGCATTTATGAAGCGAAGAAGCTACTGTGTCCCATGGGAATGGAAATAGAAAGGATACATGCATGTCCTAATGATTGCATCTTGTACCGTAACGCATATCAGGAGCTGCACGTTTGTCCAATGTGCAGTGTGCCCCGGTACAAACAAAAGGAGAAGCGTAACGACAAGAAGCGTAAGAGCCGAGGCAACGATGGTGAAGAGGTCACTAAAGGTGCACCGGCCAAGGTATTGTGGTACTTGCCCATCATTCCCCGTCTTGAGCGGTTGTTTGCAAATCCCAGAGAGGCAAAATTGTTGCGTTGGCATTATGAGTCTCGAAAGGAAGATGGCAAGCTGAGACACCCTGCTGATTCGGCTCAATGGAGAAACATCGATTGGAAACATGAGGAGTTTGGTGCCGAAATGAGGAACATAAGGTTTGGGTTGAGTCTGGATGGAATGAATCCGTTTGGTAACATGAGCAAATCACAAAGACGTGGCGGTTCATTGTGTATCTACAACCTCCCTCCTTGGTTGTGCATGAAGCGGAAGTATATCATGATGTCCTTGCTAATCTCGGGACCCAAACAGCCGGGAAATGATATTGATGTGTACCTTGCACCATTGATCGAGGATTTGGTACAATTGTGGAATGAGGGGGTCGTGGTGTGGGATGCATACAAAAGAGAGTATTTCACCCTACGAGCTATGGTATTTTGTACCATAAATGATTTCCGTAGCTTGGTAATTTGGCGGGTGCAAGATCTAAAGGAGCCAAAGCGTGTCCTATCTGTGAAGAGGAGAGAGAGCCTATGGCTACCGAATTCCAAGAAAACCGTGTATATGGGTCACCGTGAGGTTTCTACCTCGAAGTCATCGATCCGTAAATTGGATGACAAATTTGATGGGAAGAGGGAAGTCCGTTCGCCCCGCAGCCTATGAGTGGAAGGCAAGTATATTCACGTGTGGAGGATATTGAACTTGATGCGGAAAGAGTCATAAATCTGTTAGTACTAGGACAATTTGGAAGAAGAGGTCCATATTTTGGGACTTGCCGTCTTCGAAGGAGTTAGATGTCCGACATTGTATTGATGTCATGCACGTTGAGAAGAATGTCTGCGACAATTTGGTTGGTATCTGCCGAGCATACAGGAAGACCAAGGATGGTGTGAATGCTCGTTGCGACATGGCCTACATGGGAATCGTGCCTAGGCTTGCGTGATAGAGGAGGATGGGAAAGGTCCGTACATCCCCTGCATGCTACACCTGTCCAAGAAGGAGAAAGAAGATCTCTGCAAATGTCTCCAAGGTATTAAAGTTCCATCGGCTACTCCGCAAACATTAAGAAGTCGTGTCCATGGATGATTTGAAGTTGTTGGGCATGAAGTCCCACGATCGCCATGTCTTGATGACCCAAATGCTCCTGATTGCTGTCGAAATATTCTACCGAGGATGTCGGGTTTGCAATCACGAAGCTCATTATTTCTTCAATGCGATCTCTGCAGTTATTGACCACGATATGCTAGACAACTTACAGAGTGAGGTGGTGCAGACTCTATGTCGACTTGAGATGCATTTCCCACCATCGTTCTTCGACGTCATGGTCCATCTTGTTGTTCACCTTGTCGAGAGATTAAGATATGTGGCCCGCATTCTTCGTTACATGTATCCATTCGAGAGGTACATGGGTATATTAAAGTCCTCGTGAGAATCGGTCGAAACTTGAGGGTAGTATTGTGGAAGGTTATGGGGTGAAGAGGTTATTGAGTTCTGCGTGGACTATCTCGGAGAAGACAAGCAATCGGTGTTCTCTATCTCGCCATGAGGGCGCACTATCGGCAAAGGAACTTGGGGCAAAACTAACGAGGCCACGCTTGATATGTATTGCAAAGCGATCGGCGATCTTGCGGCCGCAGCCACGAAGTTGCGAGGGTATATCGAGCAAAGACAAGTCGATTTTACGAGAAGAGAATCCACATATGGATGAGCTTTCCATCATCGAGAACACAGCGATAGATTTCTAACATGGTTCAAACAGAGGTAGAGGTCTCTGTTAGTGATACTATCAAATGGTTGGTCGATGGACCTAGATTTAATGTACGCACATGGTAGAGTACGATATTAATGGGTACACCTTTTACATTTGAAAGTCATGATCACGAAAGTCTTGTTCAAAACAGCGGTGTCGAGATAGATGCTTTGTCCGATGAACATCATCGAAAGGAGGATCCTCAATGGCAATGAACTCTTATTACGGGTGATCGAAGAAATTTGGGAGCTCGATTACGGAATATACCAAATTCCATTATTCGATGTAAGTGGGTGGGACTTCCACATGGAGTGAAGGTCGACAAGAGAGGTTTTACTCTTGTGGATCTCAACAGACTTCGCCTATAAAGATGACCCATTCGTACTTGCGAAGCAAGCAAATCAAGTCTTCTATGTGCGTGATCCGCCAATCCGAGGTTGCACGTCGTCCTTTATGGTAGCGGCGGATCGTTGGTGTCGAAAATGTCATAGATGAAGAAGAATACGACCAATTCGATGAAATACCTCCGTTTGCGGATGGGGCCTGTCTTAGCGGTGACAACGACACACATGGAAGAAATTATATGCGTGTAGATCATCAAGAAGGGTTATATTGTAAATAAAAGGAGTACATCATTGTATCAGTTGATATGTGTTTGCAAAGGTTATGTGTACGTATGAAACTTTCACAAATTTTGTCAATGCATTGTGGTATGTAGCTACTTAATGGAATAAAAAGAAGGCACTCTACATCAAATCATTTCTGGGAATTTTCAGAATACTTGGACTTTATTTGAGAAAGATTTGACTTTTCTACTCTTTGACCAAAAAGTATGCCTACAAAGTGAATTTGGGCTTCTGTTTTCAATGCTTACTCATTTTGCCAAAATCCTTTTTAGAAAAGATCTGTAGTATCACAAAGTATGTTTCTGCAAACTTTCAAATAATTCCAACTATGTGTGCAAAAGATATGGCCTTTTCACTCTTTGATCAGATATCTCTGTAAATTCAGACTTTATGGTTTGTCAGGAAAACAAACAGTGCCTATATTTGTATCGGTTCTTATTCGAAAGCAACACATATACATAATCATTTGTATCGGTTGTTTAATAAAACTGATTGTAATACTATCCTTCAGTTGTATCGGTTTTACTTTAGAACCGATAGAAATATCACTCCTAGGGTTTTCCTTAGTACAAGTATTTCTATCGGTTTTCATTTAAAAACCCGATAGAGATACTATAATTGTATCGGTTTTACTTGAAAACCGATAGGAATATGCCTCCTAGGGTTTTCCTTAGTACAAGTATTTCTATCGGTTTTTTGGAAAACCGATAGTAATGAGGGAGAGTGAACAATATTACGCGCTCCTCCATTTTTTTGCCCTAGCTCCCGCCCACGCCTGAATTGCTCCCGCACCACGATTTCTTCACCTCCACCGCCAACGTCACCGCAAGCCTCCCCGCTCCCTCTCCTCCTCACGCCGTGCACTCCTTCCCCATTGAATCGCCCCACCGTCGACTCTCCCCGCCATCGACTCCTCCCCACGCCAAGTCGCCCCCACGCCGACTCCTCCCCACCGTGACTCTTCTTCCCCATGCCGCCGACTCTTCCCCACGCCGAAGTCGCCCCCACGCCGTCGACTCCTCCCCGACTCTCTTCTTCCCACGCCGTCGACTCCTCCCCGCCGCCAAGTCGCCCCACGCTGTCCACCGGTATGCTCGCATGTGCTTAAGTTCCAATCGGTATTTCTGTTAGAAGAACATAATTGATTTGTCGACTCGGGAGTAATGTATATAAAATGAGTAAATGACAAGATGAATTCCTTTGTTGAAGTTTTTCTACATCGAGTTCTTGATAATGGTATGAAGTAGCATAATAAAGAAGAGGGAAAATTCATTGAACCAGGTGACAATCGGTACTTCATTCTGAGTGTTAGGGTTAGCATGGAAAAATAATGAAGATTAGATTCAACATGAAAAAACCCTTGCAGGAAAAAAACCATGAGAAACAGATCATTATAATGCTTCAAAGATTACAAGTACAGAGGTGGCTTATATAGCTAAAGAGTCCGAGTTGTAGATGACTTGGACTATCAACCTATTTATATAAAACCAAAAGATACGATAAGTTGAGATATTTAAGTTATAACAAAATTGTTTTTAAAAAACCACAAAGGGTATAAAAGATTGAACAGTTTTATTCAAAAGCTTGATTGCTCAAAAATTATCAATATGAAGAAAAAATTCTTGTATTATCAATATGAATGCTTTCTGTACATCAACACATATGTGCACCAATCAGTGTACATTTACCTGCACCAATCACTTTGGTAGATTGTCTTGGACTGTTTACTGGGATCTTCAATTTCCAAACTTCAATTACGAGTTTAGTTTAGCAAAAGTGGACTTCTGATACCAACAGTTTGCAAACTACCAAAACCTGATGTTAAGCCATATATGTGTTGTTGCTATATATGTGGATTACCTTATACTCTTGTCTTAGTTTTAACAACTGCAACATATATGGTCTTATTTGTCCTTATATGATTCTGAATTCTGATTTTTCTCTATGCTTGGTGTATCTCTTGGATAGTCCTGGTATTTTACAAAGTTAGCACAAACAAAAGTATTCATACATTTCTATATAGCATAATCTTTCCATATGCAGTGATTGCTTGTTTATATATGCAGTGATGGCTTGTAGCAACTTTTGAGTATGCCAGTGGTATAGTTATTTCAATCTTAATTGCATATTACTTTTTTTATCTCAGCATATGTTAGAGTTTAGGTTATGTAACCTCGTCTCCCGTTCGAGAGTGTTAATTATAAATATCTTTGGAATAGCATATTTATAAACAACGATCTCGAATTGTCCACGTTTTTGGATAGTTCGAGATATGTGGTTCGGGCAAGTTCTGTTGTTGTACAACTCACGAGTAGATTTGATAGCGTCTCCCGGTTGTTCTCCTGATACACACCCTCTTGACTTGTTGTCGAGGCGTATATCGGAGAACAGCGGAGATGTCTGCCAAATTTTCTAGAGTTGTACAACGGCTTAGAACTTGCCCAACCACATATCCTCGAATGGGATTAGGACCAAACCTATTTGGAGGTTAGGAGTCATCGTTGAAGATCATTCGCTTCTCTGTTTGTTGTCAATGAGCTGTTGCTTTACATGATTTATTGTCAACTTCACATAATTACTCTGATTGCTTTATCTCATGTCAAATATATGACCATGTCGATAAGAAAACTGAAAATGTCGCAACTAGAGAGCATCGACTCATCGCCGAACAGAACCGAATTAGCTGCTCTGAGGGGCCGAGCGAACTTCAAGTGTCAAGCCGAGCCAACTTCCAAGTGTTGAGGGGCCGAGCGAACTTCCAAGTGTTGAGCCGAGCCAACTTCCAAGTGTCGAGGGGCCGAGTAAGGTGAGGAAGGCCCGAGGACCGAGTAAAGGGGCCATAGGGAGAACACCGCAGTTCTCCATTCAATGCCACGGGGTTTGCACGGGTCCTCCTAAGTACAAGGGGTGATACCGCTCATTCCTCGGCCAATTGGTGAGGGAGAGGGTTGCCATAACGGTTAAGGACTGGAGAAAGGAGTTCAGCGCCGAGCAGAAGAACTGGCTATGGGATGAGGTGAAGGGCAAATGGATTATAGAAGAGGAGGATTTAAAACAATGCCAAATGCATGCCATGAAGAGGATGGGTGTGGCTTTGAGGCACTTGTGGTCTACATGCATAGTGAGTACGTCTTTGAAGGCCGTACACCATTCGAGAGGTATCCGTTCGTGACTCCCGATGTTTGGGAGGAGTTCACGAGGATCAAGGGTATGCCCGAGGCGGAGGAGCTAAGACAGAAGAACATTGGTATCCAGAGGCAGAACACGTACCCGCACCACCTCGGTTCAGGCGGCTACGAAGGGAAGAAAGCAGAATGGGCGCGAGTAGCCGAGGAGTGTGCGAACTCCGGGACAGCGTTGCCTTACTCCCACATATGTGAGGAGCGGGCACGTGACTGGGTATTAGCGAGGACAAAGAAATCCGCGGACGGGCAGTGGTAGTACCAAACCCGCTATCACAAGCAAGTCGTCTCCACCATCGTAAGTCAACAAACTTACTACATTGCGATCAACCATTCATGTTGTATTTCAGATCTAATTAGTACTCTCTTGCAGGAGGAGGTCAACCAGAGGAAAGAGCGGGGACCTTTGTTAGCCAAGGGTCAAATGACATCTTGTCCTCCTTGATCGGGAAGTCCGACCATAAGGGCGGTACTTGCCGTAGGGCGGGCATCTGAAGAAGACGTGCTTGAAGACGAGGTTAGGAGTGCGGGGCAAGATCATGGGAGGCACGCGAGCGCATGAAGGACACGCCAGGAGGAGATCAAGGAGGAGATGAGGGGAGATGGCGGCACGTGAGCAGGAGATGAGGGTAGAGATGGACCGCTTAAGGGCCGAGATGATGGCGATGTTCTCCAGTCGAGCGGATGACCCCGCCACCGCATGTAAACACGTGTCGTGACCCAGCATTGCAAGTTCTAAAAGCGATAAGGCCGGTCCGCACTAAAGGTAATAGTTAATTTTGCATGGCCGAGGTGCGAGGTAACTCCCCAATATTTTCTCTTAAGTTGCGCACCTCTTGCAAAGCCTCTGAAGTGCCGACTCACGATGACTAAGGCGGATTTCTGTTGAGGCTGCACGCGGGGTTGCATTTCCATGCAACGAGACCGACCTGATGCATGGTCAGCCTTTGGGGAAGGGCTACATGAGGGTCCAGGTGGACTACGTCCACGAAGCCTTCTTATCACATGTGCTCGAGTTCCCCCAACGAAGAGATCACCACTCTCGCAAGCGCACATGTCGTTCATCAAATGGCCCACGGCAGCGTCGTCTTGGTCAAGGTAAAAACCTCACTTTTCATGCCATTCCAAAGAGTATTGCAACAAGTTGTTCATCTGCGTGCTTTGTAGGTTCCTACCGTACTGCGCCACCTCCCACGATCGTGGACGAGTCCCGCAGCAATCTTGGTGGTGCATAAAAGGGCTACCACGACAGCCACAGAACCCTTTGGAGGCCTCCGCTAAAAGCCAAGGCTCACACGCACCACGTCTGCCTCTCAGTGTACAGAAAAAGCCTCCAACCCCGCCTCGAGACTCCTTCGACCCGAGAAAGGAGAGCCGACACGTGCCACTGAAGAAGCCCTATAATTTTAAGGCGTATGAACATGGAAAGCCCTTCGCCTCCTCTGAAATTGAATACTTTAGGCATGTGGACTCGATGTACTCCATGGATGGTACATTGACAAAACGAAAGAGAACGAGCGTCGGGTCGACTTCAATGCACTACAACAAGACCAATCTATTCTAACACACACTTTGCAACACATATTGTTTGTGTTGCATGAAAACTCAACTGCAACACATAATACATGTTGCTAACACCTATGTGTACAATTCTTGCATTAATCCATGGGAACATAGTCCATGAATTACCGTACAACACTTAATGGTCATGTTACTACACTTGACACATGTGTTGGTAGGTGAACATAAAGAAAATTGTGATCATTCAACACCGCCAAGTACTCTATAATGCACTTTAAAAATGTAAAATAAAAAAGAGCAAAAAAGTTTATATTAGTGAACCAAAAAAATAAAATTATTTCTGCGAAAAAAACAACACACACGACGTGTCACGCCGCGAAAACTATCCTAGTTATCTTAATATTTGGACTGCTAGGATAGATCCGAATGTACTTGTCAACAAGGACTTGTGGGACCAAACCATGAGAAATCAGTGTTCTAAGGGCCAAAACAAAAGATAATAAAGGAGGCAAAGACTTATTTGTAAAATCGAAACTTCAAGGGCCTCACTTAAAAAATACAAGCGCCATCGTTTTAACCCTAGCACCATCAGTAGCAAGGGCAGCAGCCCATCTAGCGTCTTCTCCCTCTTCTCCATCCCTCTTCTTCACCCAGATGAGGTTGGTCCTGCTTGTCGGCAAGCCACCGGATCTCCACCGCCATCTCCTCCCACCGAATCAACGCGCGCTGCCTTTAGTCCATGGCATGCCTCCATCACCAATTCCTCCCTCTCCCTGTGCCACAACTACCTCCAAACCGCCGCCATAGCCCTTCTCGGCTTCTCGCATGACCAATGATGACCCCAACTCGGTGAAACTCCGGTTGTTGCTCTACCATCGAGCTAGAAGCTGTCATCTTGGTTCCCCTCTAATGTCATTGCCATGTTTCTTTTTCTTGTTTGGATTTGGTGGTAGAGTAGATGCATGTTATCCTCCCTCACCCACGATTGGTCTTGATACAGGATTTCATCATCACAAACTAATTGGTTACGATATGGCCCTGCAGATCCACCACTTGCCCAAGGTATTCCTTATCCTTGATTGGTTATTCTTCCATCGGTTATGATGCAGATTTAATAAATTGATTTTAGTTATTCTTCCCACGCTCTCTAAATTTTAGATTACAGGATGCCCAAGAAAACTCTTCTAGGCTCTTCTTTTGTCCATACGAGATTATGATGTGTTTATTTTACACCGATACAGAGATATAAGGCTTATTATCTATGTTCAATGTTGTTGCTAATTAATCACTTGTAATCTTTTTTCATGAAATTTTGACAAGCTCACCAAGCGAGAATGTGTTGCCCATGTCTTGTTTGTGAAATGCTCCCACAGTGTAAAGTTTGTTTTGTTTTCCCAAATCTTGGTAGATAATCAAATTCACACTATTGTACAACACAATCTCTTATAATTGATTTGATATCAGCTACTACATGTACTATTCCCCATGGGTGTGCTGTCATTTTAGAGGTGTACTAGAAATACATTGTCAAAGTTAATTTAAGTAAATGTCATGATCACAATATTATGGACTTCCTGCTAACTCTAACAAATTTAGCAGACACTTAGAGTTGTTTCTAATGTAGTATATACTAGACATCTCTCTAATTGGCCATGAGCTAAAATTCTTTAGTATATAGCTCACGAAACTCTTTCCTCTGCTTACTGATTTTTGTCATCTCTGATTAACGTTTGGAGCCTACTAGACTTTCAAGGGAGAAGATGATAAAATTACAATTGATGCTTGCTTGGCGATATGCAACCTCTATGGTTCAGGATATCTAGATATAACTGCTTACCTGTTGCTACATCTACATATATTTTCCTAAGTCACTGGTAGTTAGCCCTCTGGAAGAATAAGGCTTGACCTCTATACCGTCATGATCAGCACATAAAAAAATTGGTTGTAACTTGACTTTATACTGAAGTCACCCAAATGGCACCTCTCAAGCCTTATTATGCCATACACTGTCTCATTATATTGTATTCAGTGCTTGTAATTCCAATTGTAGCTTATTTTTCAAGCCACAAAATGGCAGTTGTTCAATTTTTTTTTGTAAAACAGAATGAAACACAACATGTTTGGGTGATGCATATATATGGATTTGTATTGGTATAAGAGTGATCCTAGGGCAGCATTCATGAGTGTTTGAGTCTGATTAGGTTAGTATCTTTAGATATCTGTGGGTTCTCTGAGTCTGGTTGCTGAAACATGTGGGTGAGAATTAATTAGGCATGAAATTTGCAGTGCCATCAAAGTAATTTTTCCATTGAATTTATGGGAGATGCAGATTATAATGGCTATGTCTATATAGATAGTCATTTCAATATTTTTCATTTTGTTTACATATTATTCCTAATTATTTTGTCCTTGTTCACAGTGAGGACCAGACTATGAAATGTCCTACTTGGAAAATTTCAGTTGTGAAGCGTTGTCGACCTTTATGCACTTTGCTTGTTCAATGAGTTGCTGTACGAAGATAGTTTTGTGCCTTGTAAACTTAAGTTCAAGTTCTAATATCCTGAAGCATTATTTTTTATGCAGTCTATCTTCATGCATGTCACAAGCAGCTTAATATCATATATTTTTACTCTATTAATTGAAACAAAAAGAAGTAGGGTGCAGCCCAAATATCACTATTATCACTGATTTTGTATATAGGAAACTTGAACTATAATTGAGATTTAAATCTAAACGATTTGGTCGTCTAACTGTTGCCTAAGCGTCCAGCGCTCGGAGGTGACTCGCCTCGCCAGGCGTCGTGATAACCATGCCCCATATATATATATAGGAAAATGAATGTGTACTACTGGTGTATGTACTATATATATATATATATATATATATATATATATATATATATATATATATATATATATATCAGAGCCTTCATTTTTTCTCTTTTGGATGAGATTAGAGAACCACAACAAGCCGTTGATTGCTTTATTTACGCAGTCATTGTTCTTCCTATTTGTTCATACCTTTCAATATTTGAGAATTTCAAGCCCTACTCTTAAGTCTTAGATTACCTAAAGGTAATATATATGGCTTGTTAGGCAGTGAAGCTCCTTTAGTTAGGTTAATAATTTTATATAACCTTTTAAAGTAATAAGTTTTGGTGCTTGTACATCTGTGCTAACTATGTATTTACTTTTCATATGAGACTTTTGTTGATCGGGTTGAGGCATAGATCAAAGGAAGATTGAGCCATATAATTTGAGTCAACATATCAAAGTCCTTGTGGCATGAGGAAGTTGATCATCTATTTGTAATCAGAGAAAAGTTGATCATCTATGTCAAATCGAGAGAAAGGTCTAAAGAGAATCATAATGATGTATTTCAAGACAACTAAACCATAATATATTTAAGTAGAACTTTGTATATATTATTATGTGTACTCTTTTCTTGTATGTTTGCAGATTAGTAGTGGTATGGTGTGGATTGTGCTCTGCTCCATCATATGTTTATGTTGCTTAGTTTGCAATGTCTGCGTGCATTGGGGTTCCTTCATGGGTTTGAGCGTGGAACATCGCCGCTGTAATTACTTGGTAGTTGGTACACTACTATTCTCGCATTGGACATTCTAGTTCCTGGAACTAGAAGAAATACAGCAAATGGTGCCAATTTTGATTGCTACATTGAGATTTTTAGTTACCTTCTCATGTAAGCACGCTGCATTAGTTCTTTATAGTTATGTCAAGTTGGAATTCATGTAGCTGGTTATTAGATTATCAAATAGGACTTGATAGTAATTGGACACTATGTTGTGCAACAAGAGAAGTTAATCAACAGCCCAAAGATTGATACACTTGCAATAGTAGGAGTTCAGTGAGATCTTTTCTTAGGATGACCTTTTAAGCATTTGAAGGTCTTCATGCTCGCTTACCCTAAAAGAGTCCTTTATTTTCATTTAGACATAACTTTTGATGATAATGGACCCAAGGCTCAAGGGCACTTGCCCTTGTCTAAGGCTCATTGGAGTCTATTTGCAAACAATTGGGGGGAAATGTTTTCTTAATTTGGTATTACATCAGTAGGGTACATATACATTTTATGGGTTGATGTTCATTTGAAATGAGTTTGGCAAGTCACATATGTGCTCTGTGCTTTGAATTAATCTCGAGGATCAAAACGTGAAGCTGTAGTTATCGAGCATCAAAGGAAAGTTAAGGTGGCCATGGCAGCTAAGGCACAAGTACCAGATGAGATGGAGATGAAAGCAATGTAAACTATGGAAGTTATAGAGGAAGGGGATGCAGTATTTGGTGCAGGTGCTGAAGTGAACACGGATTCACAGGTTCACCTCATTTGCCTTACGGACACAAACAATATTGTAGTTTTTTATTATATTATGAATATAGGAGCGATGTCATTATCTTGCCTTCTAAACATAATATTAGCTTTGTATCTGCATTGTGCAAAGTTCTTTTCATATGATGGATTCACTTGTGATCGGGATTACAAGTTCATTTATCTAAAGCTATATTTGATACTTTGGATGACAATCCTCTTTTACATACTAGAAGCTTATCAACTTCCATGCATTGCACTATTGTCAATGAACCTTCATTCATGTTCCCATCTGGTTGCTCATGGAAATATGCCTTCTTAATGTGGTCACAGTCTCTTGGTGGCATGACAAGTCTTGACCAAGAAAACCAAAGTACTTCAATCGAGTGCATCTTGGATATGAGCGAAACAAATACAACCGGACTCATTATGACCACGACAACCCACCCCTAAAATTGTCCAGGCTACAAGTTCAATATATTTTACCTCGACCTTGTGGATAAATCAAAAGCGCCAACATACACTATAGAGAAAGATGGAAGCGGTGGGGAGACATGCCTTATAAGATTTCATCTTTGGCCCTCCCTACGAGGATATAGTAAGTCTTTTGCATCTTATCTATAATTTATTTAGCTGCGCTTTATGGACATTTCACTTGGTTTATTTCCTTGTCGGGCTTTTAGTATTGTCAACAAGGAGTGGGAGTACTCTCATAAGAAGGGCTTCAAGTGCACATTTGAACGTGGGATTCTCCACCTGATACCGCTTCTGAGCGATAAATACCCTTCAGAGGAAAGAAGTTTGGAGTTTGGACCTGATCACCAAATGTCCAGAACCAAATAGGACCTATCCAATTCCAACTTGATCCGAGATGAAGACCAAAATTCATCCAAGAGTTGAACTTTTACGGGAAGAAAAACATTTTACATCGAAGTTAGAAGATGGCGAGAGAACAAAAGATCAACTAGCAAGCCATCTGGGAACTTCATTTTGCTTCATATATATGCTAGCAAGCCATCAGGGAACTTAGTCCGGATCATGTTCTCGGTTCTTGTGTAATGAACAAATCAATTGTTTTTCTTTTCGTATGTGCAACAATGTACAACACCTTTATTTAAATTCAATGCAATATACCTATTGATCATTGTTCATGTTGAATTGTATTGTATTATCAAATAGAAATTATTTGTGATAAATATATTTTTATTCATATATATGAAACAAATAAATAAATCATACTTTACATGCATATTTATTTGTGCTGCAAAAGACCACTTATGTGATGCTAACAAATGTTAGCTATGTTGAAAACGTGTGTTGTTATATATTAAAAAATATGTTGCTACTTTGCAACACATATACGTATGTATAACAATACCTAGTTTGTGTTGGTGGAGCTACCTCGGCAACACCACATATAACATCACTTATAATATGTGTTGCTAGCGATGCTTGCAACACATATACGTAGATATAGCAGCATATGTGTATGTTGCTATAGCTCATTCTGTTGTAGTGATGTTAGGTACAAAAAGGGACATTTCCACCGTGAGGAGGGCGGGACATTTTCGGTCAGTTTTGAGGATCTGTTCCGTCTCTACCAAATGATCTCCATCGGCGTTTCCACTTGTGCGATCTGGACCTTTGTGAGTATCGCACCACGTAGCATGACCTTAGAACTTCCATAGGATTTTGCATTGTGCTTCGTAACATTCAATACGAGTTGCGAGGCAATGAGGCAATGAGTCATGATGAATCGACAACTAATTGGGTTAAATGCGACCACGAGCCAGTGTCTCGCAGCGATGGCTAGGCTTCAACCGCAATGGCTTACCGGCTACATCAAGGGTGCGTTGAAAGCTGAGGCCAAGAAGGACTTCATTCTATTCCCGTACCACGAGGAGTAAGTACTACTACACCCTTCAATTACTTGTACGCACTTCAACCGTATGTGAACTTATTTCCTTCGCTGCATACCATTTAATAAGCAACCATTGGGTCCTACTCGTGATCATTCCGAGTAACAACGTGGTCTACACTTTTAATTCCCTTGAGAAGAGACCGATGGCCCTCTGGCGATCAAGCCTCCTTTGGAGCGATAAGTGCACTACTCTTATGTAACACTTTACGTATTTAACTCGTACATTCATTATTTTGTACTTAACAGCGTCTCCAATGTATATAGGGGTTTCTCCGACTACGTCATGGAAGGAGGATACGACGATCGAAAAAGGGCTCCAAGCCGGAGTATATGCGCTTCAAGGTACAAGTGGCGTTCCCTATATAAGATTTAGATTTCTGACATATTTTCTTTGTCTCTTAATTTCTTTTCTTTCTTCACGATGCCATCAACAGGCGCGGCGACCACTTTGCGGTTTGTCGTTATGCATTACATGCTGATCTTGATTAGCCTCTCGGACCGTTTCCCCGGTATATATGTACATGCATAATAATACAAGTAGCCTTTCACATAGAAATTTCAAAACTTAAATTAAAACACTCGTTTCTATTTTGCAGACTCTCAATATCCCCGAAGAGTATAGACCGCCTTTAGCTCAACAAGATAAGGGACCACTTATGCGATTAATGCTTGGTTGGAATGTATGGTGGAGGGCGGATGGTTTAGAGATCCCAAAGCTCGTACTAGGCTATATGTGAACAATATTACAAATCTGAATGGGATTACATGTGTACATGATGGTTAAGCATGTGTCGGTTGTAACAAAGTATTCATTTTCTGAATGTGATATGTATTTGTTGTAACAATTAAAGTATTCATTTTACGTGAATGAGTTGTATTCATTTTCTGTGAATGTGAATGTGATATACATGCTGTATGTTTGTGATATGTGCATATATATATTGTGTGAAATATGTGCTGATTGGAGGGTCAATTGGAAAGTAGAACACCACACCCCTTCATCTCTATCGGTTCTCACAAGAAAATGATAGAGATAACATTGTCATCTCTATCGGTTTTTGTAAGAAATGATAGAGATAATGTTTACATCTCTATCGGTTCCTACAAGAAAATGATAGAGATGAACACATCATCTCTATCGGTTCTTGAAAGAAGCGATAGAGATGATATCTATCATCTCTATCGCTTCTTTCAAAGAACCGATAGAGATGATGTGTTCATCTCTATCGGGCAAGAACCGACTGTAATAATAGCGCCTCATCTCTGTCTAACCTCTTAGTGTCGCCACCAGAACCGATTGTGATGATAAAAAAGAACCGATTGTGATGTTTAAACGTGTAGTAGTGTGCGAGCTGAGAGGGGATCTTCTTCGTCCCAGAGCTTGGGGGTTGGTAGCCGTCGCTCCTCAACGCAGGAGTTGGAGGTTACTAGGCTGCGTGAGGAGCTGCGCCAACGTGATGATTATGCAAGGGCGCAGCAAGAGTACTACGCTTCATACCAGGCACAATAGCAATCGGCGATTCAAGTAAGTCCGAGTCTTCAATCTATTGCATTTAGAGAATCTATTAATTCAAAATACTTATACATTGTCTTTCCAACGTTCCAGCCGCCGCCACAATGGGGGATGTATCCTCCGGCTCCTCCTGCAGCTCAGGTATGCTTGCTAAACTTTGTGAATCGAGTTGAACTTAGTCAATCTAGATAATATTAGTTTGTTGTACCTAATCTTGTTCAAACTAGCTACATTTAGTCAATCTAGCTAACTTAGTCATTTCTAGGGAGACTTAGCGAATCTAGCAAGACTAAATATCTCTAGAGTTAAGTTTGATGAATTTAACGATATTTAGTTCATTTTTGCTAAACTTGGTCCGTTCTAGTTAAACTTTGTAAATGTAGTTAAATTTACTCAATATAGCTACACTTATAACATTTCTAGCTAAACTTAGTCAAAACTTGTAAATCTAGTAAAATTTGATCAATCTAGCTATAATTGTTGCCTTATGTAGGGATCATCGGCACATGGGTCCCCGTTTTACAGTACTCCGCCTCCAACGCTTGCAGCACCTGCAGATCCGGCGGTTCGTTTCTTACTTGTTTTCATATGGTACATTCATTCTTATATTATTGTCTAATCTTGCATTTTCTTATGTAGGGAATCGACGGTCCAACTGACTTTGTCAATACGCTCTTCGCTTCCGGATCAAGCGGCCAAAACTCCAATAATCCAGATGGCGGCCAGCAGTTGTAGATTGTTCGATAGTTGTGTCACTTTGGATATGTATGATTTGAGTTGAACTTTTGGATGTGTTTGTAGTTGTGTTACTTTGGCCTTTTTTGGATGTTATGACAATTTCGATATTATGATGGATCGATAACTTGATTATATGCATGTTCTGTGATGGATTGATTATATTCATGAATTGTATGTGTTGATATGTGAATTGCTATCAATGTTGATTATATTATGTATTGAATTGTGTGGCGAAACATGAAAATATGGGTAAAAGTTGCACCTGGTATTACTAATTAACGTCGACCAAAGGGCTAGCCGACGTTAATTAGCGCCTAATTAACGTTGGCCTCTGGGTCGATAGCGTTAATTAGTAATCTAACACCGCTGTTTTTCGTCGAACAAATTTCGAGCAAATCGCTAATTAACATCGGCTAAGCGGTGGCAAGCGATAATTAGCGAAGTCACGCAGCGATAATTACCGTCGGCTGCGTCAGGCCGATGTTATTTACTAATTAACGTCGGCAGCTGACGTTAATTACGCTAATTAATGTCGATTAACTATCGTGGGTCAGATCTTGGCGTTAATTAGCGTTATGCCGACGTTAATTACAATTAACGTCGGCTTTAACGATGTTAATTTGTGGGATTCTTGTAGTGTGGGTGCCATGGGGCTAATCTGCTGACAAGGGAGGATGCCAAAGGAGGAGGAGGTGGTGGGAGGCTTCTGCGGTGAGGAGGCACCATGGGGAGCTGCTGCCCTTGTAGGAGAGCTAATGGGGAGGAGAAACCGAAGAAGTCTTTGGTTGCCGGTTTTGGGAGGAAAAAGAAGGAGAGAAAAGTGAGGGAGGGTTAGGTGGAGGGAGTGGGAAAAAATATATTAAGCAGGCGATTTTTTTTCTCCCACACAAAGTCACAAATGCTAACCCTCCAGATCAACAGATGGGTCCACCAATTAACCAGACGAGAAATTTCAAAACTTTGAGAAGATCCCGTAGCATTACACTCTCCCCCACTTACAGGAATTGGACCCCGAATTCGAAGAACGCCAACTCCAAAACAAAGTCCACAAGGGACTCAAATCTTCTTTGCGAACTCAGAACGCCCACACAAAGACTCAATCAGAAACAACATAAACCAATTCTCCAAATCCAACTATTAACGACAGTGATTTGACTTAGCTCATCTAAGTGCAATTTCTCACGATTTCACACTCACTTCAATTCTACTAGAATTTGCAAGGGACAAAACTCCATACATTCTAGATTCCAGAGAACTTCCCAAACTAGGAATCCCACACAAATTCCTCAACCGAATCCTCGATGTCACCCACTTAAGAACTCAATCAAATTAGTTTATATGCCAAATCCTCATGTCAACCCACTATCACAAACAATACTCTAATATAACTCAGACCAAGCTTTCTTTTAGCATTGCCGAATAAGACCTCATTCTTGGAAAACATGCTTCGAACTCTCCACTCAACTTTAGATTCCTTCTGTAACTTCAATCTAATATCTCATCTTAACCCTTTTTATCACATTTCATCTTATTGATGGCAGCGAAATGATATAAGGCTTTTCATTCCATCATGCCTCTAAACTAAATCTCAACCAATCATTCATACCACCCGTTTAATCACCTCAGGTTCCAGACTTGAACCCCCAAGGAATCAAGTACAAGAAATCCCATCTTTTCCAATTGTTTGACCCCTTTTTTTCAATTACAAACCACATTATATTTTCATTCTATCCTTTCCCACGCATATCTCATACCCAAGGACAATTAACTAAGACAAATGTTAATGACAGAACATTTTACATCAAAATTACTATCACCTTCTTTACAACCAATGATACTTTCAACAGAATTTAAACCAAGACATCAACAACCTCCATCATAATCCACCTTTAAATCACAACCAAAGTTCTACACCTAGCCCAAGCAAGGACCACAAATCATTACCAAACCATAATCAGTTCTTTTCCTAAGAGAATCTCACCCTCACAATCTTCCTCTCAAAAAGCTAATCCCAAAAGTATAAATCTTTAGTATACTCAACACTATACCATAAGCTTTCATATTTTGTAACTCCAACTAGAATGCAAAAGACATACAATTCTTTTGAACCAATTGAACCACATGCATCAACCTGAACTCAATGCGCTACAATTCACATTGGAGAGAACGTGACAACATCCAATGATCACTCGTTTTTTTTCCTAAGCCAAATCGCAAAGGAAACTCAAATCTTGAACAACACAGCCAAAATACCAGAAATCATTCATTCTTTCCTTTCACCTAGAAAGCGAAGGAATTTTCGATTCCTTTTAACCACTCAATCCAAGATCAACACATTGAAACCAAGACACCAAGCTTTACCTCGGGGAAAACTCCATTAGAAAAGAAACACCGCACGAAACTTTATTGAGGCAACTCATTTTCACAAAAGCAAACCCCAAGCCTTTACCAAAAAAAACATCTCATTTTAACCATTTGAGCACTATGGAGCGACCATAAGTTTCATCCTTTGAAACACTTGCAACCCATACACACTTTTCAATTGAATCCAACTCTAGTTGCAATAGGGTTACAAATTAAGTGTTTAACTCGAGTTTCGGCACAACCCATTATGTCTATTTGCTTCCTTTAAATACTAATTCCAAAGATAATTCAGTTTGCACATGAAGGAGTTATATCCCTTCATATACTTTTGAGTGCAAATCCCTTATTCATAACATAAGCTACCCAACTTAGCCAAACCAAAGATTGGCATGGTTCAATGACATACAATATTCCGGGATCCATCACCCGATTACTTCCAAAACTACTCTTTCATCCTCATTCTCGATCATCAAAGCCAAGTCCATAACTTGACCAAAAATGCAACTTAATCAAGGGAGTTCTATTGCCCACTAATTAGAGCGTCTTAACAAAAGGCATGCACTCCCGAAAATCATACAATCAATTGAATCAGTAAACCTTTTTAAAGAAGGTTCGACTCAAATCCCACCATTTCTCGCATTCCAGTACTCTTAGCCATTGAGGATTTCATATTCACCAAATCCTGAAAAGCCCAACACTTTAGAACATAAGTTACAACATCCAATCTTTGCTCGATTACTTTCTACTATTCACGTAACTACCACTGGTCACAACCTCATCGAACTCTAAACCGTGTCTATCTTAGGACGATCCACTAGGAGAACACGTTCTCACTTCCCTCAACACAAATAACTTATCAGTTACTCAACATAAGACGCATGCCAACACACGCCACTACTACTGAAAACATCATCACAGAGCGGTTCGCAAATGTCGCCAGAGGCGGTTTTGTGAGCCGTCGATAACTAATAAATGCATGATGAAGGAGCTCATCGAGAGACGATTCTCTACCGTCACGAGAAAATATATATCACAGAGCGGTTTATTAATACAACCGTCTGTGAAATTAAACTATCACGAGCGGTTATGATTTGAAACCGTGCTGTGATAACTAAATATCACGAGCGGTTTCAAATCACAACAAATGCAGTGAAATTAAACTATCACGAGCGGTTATTATTTGAAACCGCTGCGTGATAAGATAATATCACGAGCGGTTTCAAATCAATAAATGCATGATATTAATTCATCACGAGCGGTTTCAAATAAGAACCGTCGTGATATGAACTCATCACGGATGGTTTCAAATAAGAACGTCTATGATGACCTTTTTCCCCACCCCAGGAGAACCTCCATTAGTTATGGTGTTGTTGAAATTTCCATCAATATTTCTACTTGCGATATTTATAAGGCACAACCAGTTATAGATGTTGTAATTGAATATCGCACTTCCTATATGCATTGAGGCAACGATTTGTCCGTCGGGATAGACTTCAAATATAAACATTTGTGGCGCTTTTCTCCTTCTTATGATAATATTGATGGAACTTCGACTAATAAATTAACCAAGACCCTTGAGCGGCATGGAGGCGGCAACCACGGTCTTCTCCATCGAGCCGGACACACTAGAGTGTGTGATTTGCTTCATGCCATATGAAGTGGCTGCGTAAGGTCACCGTAGTGCCCACGATCTTGATGGCCGGACGGCATGCTCTTCTTGAGGTCACCATCGTGCCACGGTGGGAGATCGAACATGGTACTTTGGTAAAAATTGTAGATGTACTTGATAGATTACTTTAGGTAGGGTAATTAAAAGATTGAACAAATGTGATTGCGTCGGGTCTTCCTTGCAGGAAGGATTTTGGAACACAGACTTGAATGGAGAAGAGGCGGGAGTAAGCCTATGGGCGGTGGTTGGCGAAGAAGGCGGCCTTATCTATAACCAAGGTACATCTTCTTCCATCTCCATAACAAAATTGTCTTCTTCATTGAAATTCAATTCAAAAAGAAGATTGATGCAGAATACCTAAGTAGATGGAAATTTAGAACAACAACCCATAAATAATGAAGGTTACTTGAGAATGTAGGAAAACATCTAGTTCAACAAGCAAGACATTGTTAAGTTGTTGCATTCAAGATGAGCAAATATGTATTAAGGATAATATCATGTGACAATACAAATGAATCGTACAAACAAGAATAACCACAAGTTTTTGACATATTTTCCGAATTAATGAATACCATTTGACAATTGTACAACTCCGAACTTATAAGGCTGCGTGGAGCAGCGCCATTTTATGTATTACTTCGGTGAGTAGGAAGAAACAAACTCTCCCTCTAATGTTGCTCAAATCGGCCTGACTCAACGCAGTTTTAACTGTATTGCTACTTTCTTTAGCGACGATGGTTTGCATGTTGTAGCAAACATAAAATCCACATAGGTTATTTCCGGACCTTCTTTGGTGGCCTTGCAAATAAAACCTACGGTTAGTTCTAGAGTCACTATTACGGGGTTTGATATAGAATTATTGTGTATAGCGGATCTGGAAAGTTCAAATCATCTTTGTAGTTTAGTCCAATCTTTCACGTGTTTGAGCGCTCTACAAGATTGCAAAAGGTTAGCCTAAGCCATTCCAATAGCAATATAAACTCGGAACAACTTACACGACCATGTCGTAGGAAGCGTGATTACGGTGAGTAATTTTGTGATAGGTATCAAGTCGTGGTTTCCGCCGTCCAGGAATCAAGGTACTTAACCCGGTTTGTGGCTGGTTCAATTACAATGAGAACCCAGTGATACCTACGGGTATATCACAATGGACAATGAACAAAAGCGAGTTGTGTGCACAAGATGCACCAAAGTATAGCATGTGGTAGCACTTACCACGGTTATGGGGTATAAGTATGAATTCTTTATCTTTTGTGCTAGCAATGCCTCTATCACGTATTTCTCGACCATGTTTATATCATCATCCATTGTTTGCTTTGAGACTATATGTGGGTTAGAAACCGATCGATAGTTTCTTACGTGTAAGCTTCAAGTTGCATGTATCTATATATACAAAGGCGGATTATATATATATTGGAGGACATTTATCACTATTAGGCGAATGTAGGCCGTGATAGCACACACTTACATGGTCCACATCTTATGAGTCGGCGTCGATGGCGTCGAGGTTGTAGAGATGGAACAAGTCGAAAAATCGACCGTGAAGAAGCCCCCATTGAGTCGTTGAATAGATGTTCATACTTGAACTTAACGCGATACTTGTTATGCGTTCACGCTCGGCTTTCCAGCTTCTTGGGTGTACCTCTTATGCAATTGTTGGCAAGATATACTAAGTGAAGTTCGCTGCCTTTAGTTAATGCTTGGCTCTCCTAGCTTGTATTGTTTAGCCAACTCGGCGGATGGATAGTCAACTTGTTCTTGCGGGCTTCTTTCTTCTTTTGCCCTTGCCTTTCTTTGTTTTGTATGAACCCTTCACGGGAGAGGAATGGGCAGGAAAGAGGTCAACATTATGTACATCAAGTGGAGTCTGCTCTCCGACTGCTGATTTGGTAGCCAACTGATCAGACGGCGATACAATAGGCGAATCGGATCGTCGCGGTTGTTGCATAATGAAGGCGACGAGAGATGTCATTGCTAGGCCATTGGATGAATGTGCCAATGGCATCCCCAAGTTTCACGATCTCGTCGTTCGGCGGCTTCTGTAGATCGACAATTTTGAAACTATCAAACACCCCGTCCACATTGACCTTGGTGAAACCCGGCGCTATGATGGTACCGTGCACCATGGTCCCCTTTGGGGATGGATACGCCATGCCCCAAGCAGCCGTCAGAGGAACAGTGCCATTGCTAATTCTCACTTGGAGATTGCACGTGTAGCCACCTTAATGTCACATCTGAGATAAGTCCGCTATGTTCATCTATGTCACTTGGAGGAGCGGATGCACACTGCTCTTCACAGGCGATGGGGTGACTTGCGGACATATACGGGGCTTGTGCGATATTTCTTTCTTGATTGGTGAGCCTTTCCTCGAGGATTCTTATCCTTTCATGAAATTCTTCTCTCGGTTCTCCCTCAACTCTTCTCTCAACTCTCCTCTCAACTTGTCCTCCAAATTCTTTATAAGATTTGACTCGCTCGGCTCTAGTTCTCTTCTTATTTGGTATATGTGGAAGTAAATGCAGAATCCAGTTTTCCATGGAACAAAAACCCTTTGCCTCTTGTATGCACGAGGTGTTCCTTGTTTCCCAAGGCTATGGGCGGTGCATCTTTCTCTGTCTGGGAAAAAAAGAGCCATCGCACGATTGTGTACTCAATGCTACCTGCAAGATCCGGATAAGTTATTTCACTTATGAAGTCATGGACTAATTACGTAAAATTGGTAGTTCGATTTATATATTACCAGGCGTTGGCAGACTTCCTCGTCCGCGGGGTTTACAAAGGAGATGGTTGCAGAGGACGTGGCATCTGACCTCGCTCTCGCTCTTAGCTAGTCTTTGTCACGTTGATCTGTGATCGATGGAAATGGCGCGATACCCTCCTCGTCCTCCCTGTCCCATTGCGCTCTCTTCCCCGCGTAGCGGTCTAGAGTCGTGGGGTGAGTGTTCCTTGCTTGCAAGGCCTTGTTTGCTTCAACTGTGGCCTTGAATTAAATGCATGGTCTTCATCCCAACAAAACGCCCCCGTGTCCTCATCAATGAACCCATACTTGAGTATGGAACCAGATCCTTCTTGGCGTAGTCTCTGGCGTATGCTTGAAGGTCTTCTATGCCTTTCTGCGCTAGCGATGCATCCGTCGCACTAGGGGAGCGGATTCTTCGGAATGTTGAGCGATGAAAGAATTTCCGTTAGCAAGGCATTGCGAGCCTCAATAGTCACCAACCTCCAGGAAGATAGCGTGATCGGAACCCGTTCCCGAGCTACTATCCCACACATACTCCGAAATGCATTCGCTGCCTTTTTGGCTTTCTAGGGGCCCCATCATTTGGATCGATCTCTGTAATGGTATATCGGTCTGTTGGCCTTTTGTTTGGTCCTCTTGCAGCGTGGGTCGATTCTTCTTTTGAGGGCACATCATGTCCTTCAGACGATGGATTAGAGGACGACATCTTCTTTACAAGTTAAAATAGTTTCAGGCGAACTAAAAGTGAAGAACAAATAAAATCACATTAGAGTGAATGAGTTTGTGGATACCATGGCTTGTTATTAGCCTTTTAAAAGAACTAGCCTAAATGGCTTGTTATTAGCCTTTTAGCAAAAGAAGCGAACTAGGAGGTTGCGAACTTAATAAAAATTTAATGACACCTCCCTAAAACTAGGACATCCACACAGCGAGACAAGCGAAGAATACATATGGATTCAACCATTTGACAGCTAACGAGAATAATAGAATGAAGCTCGAGGATCTCACATATGAACATATGCAGTATTACGAATAAAGCAATTAGCATAAAGCTCATATTGATTGTTTGAATGTTCTCAGATGTCGGGTTGCCTTAAAAGGCCCTCCTCGCCACAATGGACAAGTAATAGACTAGATTGTGACAACTTTATCTCAATAACAGATTTAATACTTGACAAGTTAAGTATAAATCTACTCAATTGGTTATCTTATATGCATATTCACTAACTAAGCATATAAAGACAGGTTTGCAATAGAGCTAATCAAATATATATATATATATATATATATATATATTTTAGATCAAAAGGTTTCCCCTGTTTTATTCCAGGACCATGTACAACCACAGCACCATCGCTCCTAGCCAACCACAGCATGTACAACCACAGCACCATCGCTCCTAGCCAACCACAGCATGTACGACCACAACATGTACAACCCACGGCACCATCTCACATATGAACATGTACAACCACAACACCATCGCTCCTAGCCAGCAGAACAAAGACATTTTAACTAATTCTTGCTCTTGGGCTCTAAACAACCAGAAAACAAACATCACTGCCGAACTCACACTAATCAAATATATATATATATATGAAAGTGAAATTATTTGCTAAGATTTGTTGTCACAATTAGTCTATTCCATCCCTAAATCATCTTGAACATTAAGACCACACGCAAGGTCCCCAAGCATGAATCGTGGCCCCTTTGCAAGGCCGAGAATAATCACGAAAGTGTCCCAAAACTCACTAACTAGCGAGCAACACCGAAAAATAGAGCAAATGGCAGGCGGTGCCTCCGGATCGAGAAACGCCTCTAGCTCGATGGCTAGTCCCAGAAATACTCACGGTTGAAGCCCGAAGAGAGGACGCCGAGGGAGGACGCCGAGGCCGGGTGAGGACGCCGAGGGAGGACGACGAGGCGGGGAGGACGCCTTGGGGGAGGGCCGAGGCCGGGGAGGAGGGCCGCCGAGGGGAGGCCGCCGCGGGAGGCAAAACGTCTCAAAGGTTTAGGGTTTGGCGCGCTGTGAATGAGATCTGCGCGCGGGAGATATATAGAGGAGAGCACATCACAGACGGTTCTATAATATAACGGTCTGTGATGAGATATCACAGACGGTTCTATAATAGAACGATGCAGTGATGTTTAGATATTACTGAGCGGTTCTATAATAGAACAAATGCAGTGATGTTAATGACATCACGGACGGTTCTATAATAGAACAGTCTGTGATGTTTAGATATCACAGACGGTTCTATAATAGAACCGTCTGTGATGTTGGTGACATCACGGACGGTTATATAATATAACCGTCTCTGATGTTGAGATATCACAGACGGTTAGGTAACATAACCGTGCATGACAAATCTTTATCCTGATGTTATGTTAAAGAACCGTCTGTGATATATCTTTATTCATGACATTCACTTGTCGGTTGATTCGATCGACTCTTATGCATGCCACTTTGTTGTATCTTACGGGAAAGTTGTCTTTAACAGAATATAGATTATCTTGTGGTTGAAGTGGAATTCTAATCCTCAATTCAAACCCTAAAATCTGAGAGCAATCACATAAAACTATTTCCATATTGCCAAAGTAGACATGATTATGTTCTTGTCATCAATTATGTCTGAATGGCCATCTTTGAATCATGTATTTGGAATCATATTGATATTAACGAATAAATCGTGCTCTTATACTTGCTTCTTTTCCATCAATCCGGATGCTTCACAAGCTACTTACAAAGATCATGACAATCATATATACATAATTCGGATGCTTCTGAAGCTACTTACAAAGATCATCACAATCATATGTACAAAGCATGATGGGTCGTATCATCTTTACAATAGCATTAATGTAATATTATTACGCATGAAAATTAGTAAGCATGATGACAATGCACCCTTCTCATAATTACGCCACCACATGCTTATTCTTTTGTATGAAAATTAGCCCTTCATGATGATCGTAGCGTGTGTAGCTTGCTTCCTCATGTTGTTCTTCGGGACCAGGATGTCATTTCCGATAGGTGGCAACTCATCAAATTGATTGTACTCTTCCTCATCTACTACATTCTCAACTCCGACAATTCTCCTTTTCCTGAAGAACTACGTGGCGCTTCTTGTTGGGCGAATTCGGTTACATAGAAGACTTGAACAACTTGGTTAGCAATCTGAATGGTTCGTCTTGGTATCCGAACACGTTCGAGGTCCTGATAGTGATGCCATTCTGTCGGCCTTCACGTCTTTGGAGGTGGACCAACGGCACCGAAATAGGGAATCTTGAAGAGTGCGTGGTCGAGCTCCCATATCTCCTCTATGAACCCATAGTAGGGCTCCTCGTCAACCAGTGGTATTATTGAATGCATCTATCACGGACACCCTTATTACGGTTTGTGCTCTTCATATCCTGATCTCTCGTGTAAAATGTGTACCCATTTAAGTCATATCCTTTCTATGTGACAACTGTAAAAGTTGGTCCTTTTGCCAACCATGTCAGCGTGTCATCTGACGAGCTCCCAGTGATAGGTCGCTCCTTCAACCATTTGTTGAGCTGAAGGTTATCTTTGTCTCGTGATCCAAGACTCCTGCCGTGCTGGATTCTCTTGCCTTAGCCATTGCTTGTGCTCGACGATATAGGCGGACACTACAGCCATGTGTTGCAAAACCGTGAAATGGGCTCGAGCATAATCAACCGAATCAGGCGTGATTGCTTTCCTTCCGATGGTCCCGATACCCTGGAGCCTCCCCTCATGGCGAGATCGAGGCACACCTATTGGTTCGACCTGGGCCATGTAATCGGCCCTTAAAACTCGGCGGCCTCTTACATTGCATAACCTTCGACAATGCTACCCTCCGGACGAGATCGATTCGTCGTAAGACTTGAGAATTCCCATGTACCTCTCGAGCGGGTACATGCTACGTAGAACACTAGCCCGCATATCTTTATCTCTGTCACAAGGTGAACAATGAGATGGACCATGATATCGAAAAATGATGTAGGAAATACATCTCAAGATTACATAGAGTCATCACCACCTCGACTTGAGCATCTAGTCGCCGGGATCGATGACCTTCGGCGATTGTGTTAAAGAAATAACACAGCCTAGTGATTGTCTCACGGACCTTGACCGGCAAAATACTTCTAATTGCGACAGGGAGCATCTGTGTCATCAGCACATGACAATCATGAGACTTCATGCGGTTAATTTCAAATCTTCCAATGAAACAAGTCTCTTCATGTTGGAGGAATGTAAGGACGGAACTTTCACACCATGCAAGCAACCGCACAGATTCAGTTCTTCGGCCTTTGACAGATATAACAAGCGAGTTCCAACTACGTCGGCCTTTATCGGTCTCTTTCGGTGCTAACTCGGGTCTTATGCCCATATCGACCAAGTCAAGCCGTGCGTTGATACCATCCTTTGTTTTACCCATAATGTTGAGTAAGAGACCAATCACGTTGTCACGGACATTCTTCTCTCGTGCATGACATCGATGCGATGGCGAACTTCTAGGTGCTCGATGAGTAGGTCCCGAATATTGATCTCTTCTTCCACATGCTCTTTTCACGGGTACTTGATTTCGTCCCTTTCCATCGCAACATCCAAATCCTTAACAATGTCATGAACATCTCTCGCTCAAGCGCCTTGGAGCTGGACCATTTCGTTCCTTCCGTGAAAAGTTGCTTCATCTTGCGATATGGGTGATTCCTCCAAAGGAACCTCGGTGGCGCATGTACACGGTTTTGCGGGAGTGATTGACCATAAACTCTCGGTATCATCTAAGCGGTGAGTCACGAGCTTTGGTTCCTTTTGTACTCGGCACAGCGAGTTAGCAAGGGCGGGGTAATCATTTATGGTGCGAACAACAAGTAGTGCAAAGTAAAGTTCTCTCGTTTATGCGCATCCCATCGTGTACCTCGGTAACCCACGGTGTTTTAGATCTTCCACCAATGGAGCTAGGTACACATCAATATCGTTCCCGAGTTGTTTTGGTCCTTGGATAAGCACATACAACATAATGTACTTCGCTTCATACACAACCAAGGAGGAAGGTTGTAGATCTGATTCTGGGCCAAGTGCTATCTTGCATTTGCTCATGTTACCGAAAGGATTCATTCCATCTGTACTCAATCCAAACCTTATATTTCTCGGATCCGCACCAATTCTTGAAAGCTCTGTCGATGTTTCTCCACGGATGGAATCGGCGAGTGCCTTAGCATTCCATCATTCTTACGCTCCTCAAAGTGCCAGCATAGCAGTTTTGCCTCCTTTGGGTTCGCAAACAAACGCTTCAAGCGAAATTCTGGCAGATACCATGCCACCTTAGCAGAGGACCTTTTTTCACCTCAATGCTCTCGCCATCATCATCTGAATAACTCTTACGCTTGTATTGGGATCGTTGCACACCGGACATATATGCAAGTTTGTGTACTCTTTGCGATGCAGGATCTGATCGTTTGGACATGCATGTATTCTTTCTACTTCCATTCCCAAGGGACAAAGAACACCTTGGCTTTGTAGGTGCTTATCGACAACTCGTTTCCCTCTGGAAGCATGTCGCCAATAGACGTATAATTGTTGTGAAACTCTTGTCGGACCAACCGTTGCTTGCCTTCAATTTGAGTAGTTGAAGCACGGATGATAACCTTGTGTATTTCAACTTGCACCCTGCGAACAAAGGTTTCTCAAGTCCTCCATTAAGCCACAGAATTGTCCACATTCCTGTCATCAAGGTTTCATACGCATCGCGTAGCATCTGATCCAAATTGTCATCGTGCAACTGTCCTCATCGGGCTTCACAATCGATATGATCATCCGGCATATCATTGACATCGTCGACGATATTAACACTACTTGCTGCTTCACGTATATTATGCTCTTCGCCATGGTGGTCCAACATGTATAGCCCTTTTGAAACCCTTGAATCAAGTGTTAGCCCGATCTGCTACTGAGTTTGAAACATCTTGATTACATAATCAATACACGGACATGACATGAATTGCACCCCTTATTAAACATATCCTCCTCTGCGGCTCTTTTGAAAGTGGAGCGCCATTAAGGTACTCGGCACTCGTGCGGTTCTCGGCGTACATCCGACTTCGATCCATCTACACTACACATGTAACACTTAGTGTTAAATATTAAGTGCACGGTGTAGTGCGTATGCACAATCTTAAACTAATTATGCAATTACATACCTTAATTACATCACAAAGAAATAATTAACAAAATTCAAATTAATCTTCAATATAATAATGAAATTAGAACCCATTACTAATCTTAGATCACCAAAAGACTTGAATTGATCTATAAGCTAGATCTAAACAATCTTTAAATTCTATCATAACAAGCTAGCTAGCTACATCATGATCGAATATTATATTATGCAAATAGAACCATTACTAGCTAACCTTATTCATCAAAAAACCAACACATGGTTCTACAAGCGAGATCTAAAAAAGCATCAAATTCCTTCCTTATCAAGCTAGATGTTGAATATAATGCAATTAAAACACATTACTAACCAAATATCACAAACAACATATGGATCCAGCTACAATTAAGCTAGATCTAACCAAACAATCTTTAAATTAATTCTCTCTAACCAACCTAGATATTGAATTGGATGCATGCAATTAGAGAACTCATTACTAACCTTAGATCACCAAAATCAAATGAATCTAATATCACCCTTGAAATCAATGGCTTTCTTTTAAAAATCGCCTCACTTCATGACCGCCACTTAGGATAGAAACCAAACCCTACAAACAAAGTGGATGGAGCGAGGCTCTGTTTTTCTGACCTCGGACGGTTTTATCACGAGATGGTTTTATATTACGGTAAATGCGTAATGCAAAAAATATCACGAGCGGTTTCTAAATATAACAATGCATAATGACTCTTGTAGATATTACAGAGCGGTTGTGTTATATAACCGTGCAGTGATATCCTGAGCGATTTTACTTTAAACAAAATGCATAATGAAATCTTGTAGCAATTACAGAGGCGGTTATATTTTGAAACCGTCTGTGATAATTATTACATTACGAGCGGTACATAATATAAAACCGTCTGTGATATTAGCACTGACGGTTTGAGTACATAACCGTCTATGATGTTCCATATTACAGACGGTTTTTCAAAACCGTCTGTGATCGTGCGTCTGATATAAGCCTCGCTGTAGTAGTGTGCTTTTGGTCTACTAACCAAGACAAACCATTCTTCATACAACCTATTTATTCCAGGCTTAAAACACATCTCGTCAGCACTTATCTCGGTGAAATCAACAAATCCCTTTCGCACAATCCCCAAGTTACATATTCAATATCCCTAGTTCATTCAACCCATAAATAATTCTAACCAATCAATCGATCTCCACTAGACACCTTTCATAACTACGGATCCCAAGCAGACATTACGTTAAGGACAAATTTAACGTTCATACACCCATTCCATATCCCTATACTTTGATTACACATCGATCAAGTCATTCTATCAACCCACAATTTGATTGACCAAAGCAACATAAACCAACAACCCTCATGTCTTTACAACATAACCTTGCTATACCAATTTGTCGCTCAGAAGATTCTAGACCTTCTCAATCGTGATCAATACTAGCTTTTCACGAACACAAATCTTGGAATTCTCGTTAATTCCATAACTCGCAACACCTTGCATAACTCTAATCAACTTTCACTTTAGATCACTTATCATCTCGATTAGTCTTTCTCTATCAACACAATAATTTAGATTGTCTTTAAACAACCAACCAATTTACATCTTGAACATCCTCGTGGGTCACATACCCAACCTTTAAGGAAATCACAGCTCTTAAACATAAACAACACCAAGAATCAACTTTCTTTCCAGAGAAACCCAATTATAAATCACAAGAGAACTCGACTCTCAAATTCCCAACTTGACATGCAACAACTTCTCAGTAAATCTCAAGATCTACAACGCTACTAGAATTCCGGGCTTTTGCAACGGCGAGAAATCGTTGCAATAGGGTCCATTTCGTTGCAATATGTACCAATAGCCACAATGTCACAATCGTTGGCGGCGTGGCTATTAGTTGCGTGGTCCAAAGTTTGAGCCCACGATTTACGTTTTGTTGCAATTGTAATGCTAATTACAACGAGAATATCGTTGCATTAGTCCATAGTTGCAATAGCGATTTGGCGTGGCAATAGTCTCAATTGCCGTGGCAATAGTAGTCTCTGTTGCCACGCTCTCATGCGTTGCATTAGATAGTAGTCGCAATGACCTTAATACCGTAGCAATATTTTTTTATTGCCACGGCAATAGAGGTCTTTATTGCCACGCGTTTAAGCATTGCATTAGACAGTAGTTGCAACAAAAACCAATCCATGGCAATAAGTGAGGTCGCAACGAAATAATTTGCGTGGCAATATGATGTATTGCAATGAAATAACCGTTGCAATAAATTATAACAACGATCTATATCTGTAGCAATTCATTTTTTTACATAGCGAGGCGTTAATGCATATTGCAATAATATTTGCTTATATACTGTTGTTGCAAAAGAAATGTACTCAAATTAAGAATTGCACGAACAAAAATATCAATTATAGCTATCAAATCATATATAAGAGCATTTGTAACAATCTTTTTAGTATGTACAAACATGAAGCAAAAGAGACAAATAATAGAATAATTTCATAGTAATCTCTGAACGAAAACTTTAAATTCCTCAACTAAGATTGCGATGACAGAACTAATCTATTGACTAGTGACTTGAGAATAGGTTGTTCCACATTGTAGACTTGCTTGACTTGACCATGCCATGAGACTAGACGCTCCGCTCAAATTGTATCGTCCTGTTGAATAAAAGCACAGTTTATTCTTTTAAGCATAAACAAATCCAAGATAAAATTTTATAGGCTGCCATATTGTAAATACTACCAGATCAGGTGAAAGAACTCGACAAAGCCCATGATCTCAAGTTAAACTAAACAACTACTCAGTTGATCTTACCAAAGCATGCAAGGAATGAATAAACGAAGGAAACAATGGTTGCATCACTTAAGCATGAAATTGACATGTTGATTAACTTTAAGTGCTTATCTGCATACGAACCGAACAAAAAAATGATAGCATGACTGTTGTAGGGTATGCACTGGTAGCACAAAATACAGGAAGTGTTGCAAGGAAAAAAGATCCTAAAATTAGAACTTTGTTCAACAGTAACAGAGATCTAGGAAAAACAGCTTCACTTCACTTGAAACCATACATTGTTCAAATATAAGTGTATACATGAACCATGGACTAATATAACCATTGCCTTTTCTTCTATATGATTTGAAAGGGCAGAAAGGGATCCTAAATAATCAACGAACTGCAATAGGTTTTTACAGTGATATATGTCGACATAGATCAGAATCTAGAGAACTTAAGTCCATAAATGTAATGTTGTTTACTCGGGTGTGTAAGAAAATCACAACATAGAAGGATCTAAACCTACTTGAGCTAATATAGGAATGACCAGGGAAAAAATTACGACATATTAATTCAGGTTACGATCTTTGAAATACTTGTGGACCTTTGAAATACTGTGGATGGGATTACCAAGCACATAATGCATTTTATTTTATTTTTGACCCATAGGGAAAAAGAGCCCCTGGTTTCATTATTGATCAAAATAGTTAATATAAAGTCGATACTTGAACAACCATGTAGAAGCTCTCAACGCTCGTAGTCCATATTACAACAACATAAAAAGCGGCTCGAGATAACCTAAACATATACATTTATTTGGCGATTAGATAAACTCTGAATCACCACCATCATCCGACCACAGCGTCACATAAAACTTTTTGCTGTGAATTGGAAATTGTTAGCAACTGCATTTAGCTTTGCACAATTGAGCGGGTTACTTGGAAAAAATAGAATTCCTTTTGTAAAATGAGGTGGCGTGACAGAGAATCAAGAAAAGGGATTTAAGTGATTAAGCCCTTGAGTCTAATCCATAAAACCCCACTACTGAACAACAGTACCAAGTTCATTGTAGCAAAGTTACTTTTAAGTAAAACTACTATGTTAAAAAGGGGCAGTAAAAAAGTTACTTTTATGTGCATGATACATGTGCATTTTATCAGTTAAATTTCTAGGCCTTGATTGCACCAAATAAGGCATAAGCTAACTGATCCTTGGTTCTAAAATGGAGTTACACAATAGACACCATGAAACTTATTTCTACTAACAAGTACTTACAAAATCATTTTTCTCCATAAAGAACTAGCAAGTACTGGAGAGGTGGTATTTCTACAGCCCAAGGGATAGGAACTAAATAGGAACAGCACAAGGCGAACAGGGTGGTGGAGCAGGCTTCGGAAGGCCACCGGAACCGACAGGCCAATCTACTCCTCCGATGGAACCAAGTGCATAGGCTTCAAGAAGTCTCTTGTTTTTTACAAGGGCAGAGCGACCAAAGCTATCAAAACTGACTGGATGATGCATGAGTTCTGGCTGCCATCACTCACTGACCCTTCATTACCACAGAAGCCACTGGAGACCATTCCACCAAACGTAAGCAACTTGCATGCTGCAATATTTGTGAGAAAATAGCTCTGAACTTTTCACTCAGCATGTAAACTAGAAATGCAGCTTATGTAGGGTGCCCTCTAAACCTTTAAAAACATTGCTTCTAAGGCATAGACTTGAACAATACATGTCTTTAAAAGATTACACAGACATAACTTGCAGTATAAACTGCAAAAGACCTAGCATATATACTAAAGCGCTATCCATAGGTTCAAAGCATAGTACATTTTAATACAACAGCTGCAGCTTGTTTTATCTTTCCCCTCTGTATATTGTCAAAGTAGAAGATATAAATTAACTTTCACAAGAAAATCACTAAACAACTCTTCTTCTTTTCCTTTTTTTACCTCATGAGCAGGATTCATGGGCAATCTGCAGGATTTTCAAGAAAATAAATGCCACGGCACAGAGATCAGTTGTAAGCAGGTTCAAGCATGTTTAGCCCCTACCTTTTATGCTCTACTTTTAGTCAGCCCCATGCGTATCAGGTACTGAAAGTAAGACTAGAAAAGTGTTGACAACAACAGAAAGTATAAAGAAGCAAAGCACTCTTCATTTCTGTATATTCACATGTGGTAGATATGAGACATGAGTTTTGGACCTTCTGTTTAGATTTAACATTGTACAGTTGGAAGCTATGTGCTGTGATTGGGGTATTGTGCACTTGCAATCTGTATTTAACTATCCCGCACAGACCATTCCTGAACTAGCATTAACAAATTAAATGTGCCTTTTCAATGCAGTGCGGCTAGATGATGACATTTGTCAGTGGACACATAGTTAGCAATCAGCATTCAGACCTAAGAACACGCATTAAATCCAATCCAGACAATTGCATGCATAAGCAAAATGTGCTGATATAACCGTCAGCAACATTTAGTAGACCAGATGTGAGTGCAGAAAAGTGAGAGGCCACGCGCGGGTGCCTCCTTTCTGATTGACCTAACCACACAAGAGATTTGATAAAATATTGTAACATAACGGAAACTTCAATTTTTTTGAAAAAAAAATCACAAGATTGTTGGTATGAATATGGTGTTTATTTATTACCCTACTTGTTTGAGTAAAAGCATAAGCTTGACAAGGATAGGTGATCATAAGGCAAAAATGAAGCTAACACAAGTTTCATGTCCGAAAAGTAGCAATTGAATTGTTCAATTAAAAGCTTGGATGTGCTACATCATGGACCATTCTTACTTTTTCTAGAAAGGTAGGCAAGTGAAGGGGCTATGGGATGGGGGTACCTGTCACCATTGAGTTTAAGTGAAGTGCTCTATGATGTTGCACATCCATGACCAGATATCAGAATCAAGTTATTTATTCGGCAGCTTCATTAAATATTTAAATAGATGATTAATTGCTAAACAGAAGTGGAAGCATGGCAGCAGCAAAGAACTGAAGAAGCATAGGTGTACCAGAAGTTGGATTCTGTTTTCACATTTATGCAAGTAGAATTTACGTTCTATTTGAGAGCACATGTAATATGAATTTGATAAAAACATGAAAGATAACAGAAGAAAACACATACACATAACAAGTATTATAACAAATTTGCAACCCACATAACTCTTGCTTCCCACAGTACCATGCACCACACCAAAAAGAATGGGGGGATGTTGTCTTTCTTAGCAGTTCCTTTTCTTTGGACATTTTCACCTTTTTTTTACCTTTCTCCTCATGATGACTCTGTTCAAATGCAAGAGAATGAACATTACTGGTAGAAACAATTGCAAATATCAACCTGAACATTGGGATTAAAAGAATCGATATTGTATCTCATAGGGTGAACTAAATCAATGTAGTTTTTTCTTTTAAAAAACTGACTAGGGATAGTGTATGACAAAAATGTTGAAACTAAACTACAATTCTTTCTATCTTAATAAAACAAAACCAGGATATTTAAATATTACAAAATTATTCCTGTAACAGATCAGATTACAAATTTCTTTAAGAGGCATCCTTGATTCTTTGTAAAGCGCAATAAGTTTAGACAAACTTGATCTTGCTAGAGCTCATATAAGCTATTAGTGACCATGGAAATAAGAATTCACATTGACCTCTTAATAACCAACTTAATAACCATGGTGAAAACAAAGTTGCTATTTTGAATCAAGCATCCAATATATCGCCTCTGAAATCTAGGATTTTTGTCTGCATGAGCATAGTAGCAATTCGATTGCCTCCACATTATCAACCTGAAATTTTTCGTGTCAACAGAGAAAGGGTATTAACTGCAAGTCTCAACAGTTTCTTGGCTTGCCAAGATGATCACTACCAATGCATATTATGATTAATACATCAACTCTATTTACTTTAGAAATATCTTTAAACTAGATGCTAAACATAGTTGTTCAACAAAATTTGAGAATTGAACAAACCTTGAGGCGCTCATGGGCTTCACAATGGTCTTCCCATTCTTCTTTTTCTCCATTCATATCCATCATTTGGAAGCACCAAAGTACTCTCTGAGTTGAAAAAGAAACCAAGAACCACCTGCAATTTCAGAATCAACTTGGTTAATCGCACTAAGGGCTAAAGCAAGAAAGCGCAAGCTTGAATCAATTCTCACAGCTAAAACCTTTAGGGCAGCGAGCGGCGATGAGGAGGGCTCGGGCCGAGGAGGAGGGCTCTGCTATCGGCGTGCTTGGGAGGAGGAGGCGACGCCTTTGCGCCGCTAGGGAAACGAGACGGGGAGAGGAGCGACACAAGGAGATTGGCTCTGGTGGGAGGGATGGGAGGCGGCGGCGGAGGCCGGCGCAAGCGCCCGGGAGGAGGACTGGAGGAGGCAACGTCTGCGCCGCCAGGAGCGAGACGGGAGAGATGGGCTCGGGTGGGACCGTGGGAGGGATGGGAGGCGACGGCCGAAGGCGGCGGCAGGCGGCGGCGACCGGCGGCGACAGGTGGTGGCGGCCTGCAGCGAGACCGTGAAAGAGACAGGAGGAGTTGGACTCGAGACGAGGCTAGGTTCGAACTCAATTAGAAATACAAGCTAATAACGGTATCGAAAAAATATTTGAAATATTTCGATCAAGGGATAGTTATCTACCGAATCTAAAATCGAATCTGAAATAAAATATTCGAAACTGAATCCGAATCCAAAAAATATCCAAAAAAATTATCCGAATCCAATCCGAACACATTCGGTAGGTCGGTCGGTCGAAAAATATCCGATCCGATTGCAACCCTACTAAAGGCGAACAGATCAACAGATACAGGATATTCAGATATTTACAGGATACTAACCGGATATATCCGAATAAAGTTACGATCATATCTGATTGAGGTTCTTCAGGGGACTGCAGCGACCGGAACCGCCAATGGGTCTCTGGCAGAAGCGGCGGCAGCGTGCAGGCGCCCGTCCACTGCATAGATAGTCAGAGATTGATCCACCACTTGCCACTCGAAAGGCGCCAAGAACAACAGGACGTCACGCCACTCCCCTGTGGCTCGGAACACGCTGTCAGGAGCGCCAGTCGCTAGTAGGGTGCGCTAGCGCTGGCCCCTAGCCGGGGGCGGAGGCGGAGGTAGCAAAAAAAACACTATGGGGGCTCAGGCCGGGCAAGCGGTCCGCGTATCGCAGGCGTAGAATAGGGACAGGATCTCAGGAGAAGAAAAACATGGGCTGCATGGGCTGGGCTGAATCTATATGATTCATCCGATACATGTCGTAACCCATATGTAGACTTATTGCCACGTAAAAAAAATTGTGGGTATAAAATTAAAAATCGCAACGAAATAAAATATTATAGCAACAAAATTTACCCGTGGCAATAAAATCTTATTTAATACAATGATTTTATTTTTTGTTGCAATACGACCAACCTTTTGCCATGATAGTTAACGATATCGCAACGCACAGTAATTCGTGGTAATATATTGGACGTATTGCCACAATTTTCCAAATCGAGGCAATAACACCACTCTAATGCAACAGAATTTATGGTGTTGTAAAAAGTTTCGTGGCAAAAACCCGGATTTCTAGAAAACCCGGAATTCCACGAAGGAAGATGGATGCAAGGGGAAAACCAAACGATCAACCAAATCCTTCTCAGATAAAGCCTTAACACCAAAAATAAATCGATAATGTTCTTTGTAAAGCAACCAATAGTAACCTTGCTTTCAAAACCGAAAAGGTGACCAAATAAGGCGCAACACTAAACTCTCCTTCTTTGTCTTCAACCAAAGAAGGCAAAACAAAAAAAAACCGTCGAAAGAACAATCAGCGAATACTCAATACCAAACACTTTTCCCTTGATTCCAACCAACTAAGACCAAGGAAACCAACTTCCCGATCTACAACAGAAAGGACAAGCACTCTCCCCCCACGGGAGGTTATTAGTCCTTCGGTGATGGCTTTAACCGGCCACACCGACAAACCACAACCTTACAACGAACAAAAGAAGGTGACCGAAACCCTTCGGCACCCCAACCTCACTTAATCACTAATATAGCAACTCAACAGCAAAGCTTAAATACAATAATTAAGCGTAAAGCAACGATACCCATACCCTTTCCTACTGTGCATCAGAGTGTGTCAAGTTTTAAATTAATTAACCACTCTACTTCAGATTTTAAGGTTGTTGCCCTAAGGCCAAATTTTTTTTAACAAGAGTGGAAACCTATGCCATGTTTCTAATCTCACTCAGCAAAATTTTAGTTTACTCTAGAGTAATTTGCTAAATTCACATTCCACGGACCTAAAGCCCGCTCTGATACCAACTGTAACACCCCGGCGCCGAACGCACCGCGAATGCTACCAAAACCCTAAATGACACTTACAACACTCCAGAACCATACTACTCTAGAGTGTCCCAACAAGACTCAATAAATAAAACTTGACAACGAAGTCCAATTGAACTAATAGCTCAACGAGCAAGTCACTAAACACTTTACCTCTACTAAAAGATTGAAACCGACCTCGAGACTCTCTAAACCAGTTTAAAACTAAGTCACCAAAATTTACAAAATTTCGGCATGACGTCTCTAGAAAGTAGGACATCCACTCAGCAGACAGAAAACATTTGCAGTTATGATATCATTCTAGCAGGTCCTTAGTTAACCAATCACACAACCAATAGAATTTAATAAACTCCACCACGACGCATAACACATTACAATCGTATTAGATACATCAAGACTGAATGAATCGGTTAAACGAATTGTTGGAGACCGAAGTCGTGTACGTGTTTCTACTCCCAACCCGACGAGCCAGCTTCAAAGTACCTAAAACAACAAAACAAACAAGCGTGAGTCCAAGACTCAGCAAAGTGCAATCAGGTATGGAAAGTAATGAATTCGACTAGAATATAAACGCTTCAAGACATAAAGTAAAAGTTTCCTTAATTGATATCCGTAAATAAAAGAAGCGGTTTGAATTTATACACAACCAAACATAAAAGCACAACTACTTCATCATTTGACAGAACCAATACTTAATTGAAATCATCCAGTAAAAGAAGCAGTATCTAGCCCCATTTACCACATCCAACTCGAAAATGTAACTAAACCATACTCATGTCTCCATAATCGTTCCAAGATGAGTCCATGACTCAATCCTCAACCCGTCATTTCCCCTTCTCAACAATTAACATTTAACAATTGCAACACACACAATGAAATGCGATGCTTTTATGCGTTCATGCTCAAAATGCAACCTTTTAGCCTATCTGGGGTATAGTGAGTGCACACCCGTGGTGTGCACCCTCAATCAACCATCCGTGGCGGGGCCTACTCTTCTTGACTCGCTCCCATCCGTGGATGGGACTACGAGTAGGACTTTTGTACTCACTACGTGTGAGTACAGAGGCCCACATCAACATGGGTCGCCTCTTCTGTAATGAATGCGCAAATGCAAGTGACATGTTTATAAGCACAACACAAACATGAATATAACACACACCTTATCGGTTAATCACTTTATCCTTAGCATCAATATAACCATACTCATTTGTACAATACATAAGGCGTTGCAATACTAGAAAGTGAATAACTTACCTTCCCATTGCTAACATGCATACATCCTCATTATCAGGATAAAAACAACTTCTAGATATGCTATTAAACATAATCAAATCGTTAGAATTTTCATACTCATATCGCAAGCAGAGCATTTAACACCCTACTAACGCTCTAGGAGATGCACTTGCCTTTAACCGAAGACAAAGCGAAACGGGGTTGAGGCCACCCCCTGACGACACAACACCTGAAAACGACAAGTGCGCAAACGGATGGATCAACGTCCGACTCAATCCAATAATGCAAAACACAATTGCAATTATTTCCCAAAACAGCCCAGAACCACAAAAATAGTAGCTCTGCAATTCGCAACTATTCCGGGACAGCAAGCAGTATTTAGCCCATATAAATTGCTATATTAAATGGAATCAAGCAAATGATAGCAGTTTCACAATCTACATGAAATTTTCCACAACTTTCCAGGCAATGGAAGATTCCAATTCGGAGTCTACATATTTATAATCAATAGATTAAGTTTCAGCTTCAGATTTCAGTAACTTTAGAACAGCATGCAGAGATTAACTCATAAAAAATGCTATACTGAATGGAATCAAGCAAATGATGACATTTTATCAATTTACATGAAATTTCCCACAACTTTACAGGCAATGGAAGATTCTAATTTGGCCTCTAAGTAGCTTTAAATTACAGAACAAAATTGAACCTATTACTAGTTCAGAACTTGAACAGTAGAGAGTAATTTGGGCATATCTTTTAAATGGTTTGGCCAAATCGTATGTTCTTTAGTTTCACAGAAACTTAAGAGTATTATCTACAACTTTTGCTACTACCAAATGTTCAGGAGATAGCTCAGAGAGCCTCAAATCGACCACTGAACATATAACCCCAAACTGAAATTCCAGAACTTACAGGTTTTCTGGACAGAAGTTCAAAACATCATAACGTTTTATTCTTGAATGTAAAGGTAGCAAACAAATACATTTTATTAATCTACAGGAAAAATTCTAGCTTTCTCTAGACAACCAAAAAGTCTAATTCGGCCCGTAACTTGGTCTACCCTTCAGTTGAACATTACATCTATCACTGAAAACCAACACGGAGCAGTTTTCACTACAAAGGTCATAACTTTCAAACGGCTGAACGAAATTTAGTGATTTTGGTCTCTATTGAAAGGTAATTCGATTATCTACAACTTTCACAACAGCCGGACCCCCAGGAAATGCTTGTAACACCCTCGAAACGAAGCTCCAACGCACTGCCAGCGCACAGCCCGAAAGAGACGAGGATTTCCCTCCCAAATAGAGTCATTTTCCCCCCAAGATTTCAGCTAGGACTTGTAAAATAGGAACCCTAGAACCACACTACCCAGCTAGGACTTCCATTAGAGCAGCAAACACAATCCCTAACCTGGAAAACTCACCTCCAAAGCCCACCAAGAGGAAGAAGTGGGGGGAAAGAAGCTGCTGTTGCTGCTGCTACACCAGGGGATGTTTGGATGGGCGCCATGGGGAGCTGCTGCAGCAAGGGAGGATGCCAAAGGAGGGGAGGAGCTGGCTGGGAGGCTTGCTGCAGGTGAGGAGGCGCCATGGGGAGCTGCTGCCCTTGGAGGAGAGCTAATGGGGGAGGAGAAACCGAAGAAGTGCTGGTTGCTTCGGTTTTGGGAGGAAAAGAGAAGGGAGAGAATAGTGAGGGGAGGGTTAGGTGGAGGGAGTGGGGAAAAAATATATTAAGCAGGCGATTTTTTTCTCCCACACAAAGTCACAAATGCTAACCCTCTAGATCAACAGATGGGTCCACCAATTAACCAGACGAGAAATTTCAAAACTTTGAGAAGATCCCGTAGCATTACAGCATGGACAGCATATGTAGCCCGACGTCGTGTGTGCATCGACCGCATGAAGAAAATCTTGCAAACCCTGCAAGAACTCCGGGGAGCGTCGATCCATGTACATCCATCGCCGGTCCATCTACATTATGTTACATCAAGATAACTGTTAGCTCATTTTTCGATAATGAATTGTTGAACCAAAACCTAAATATTAGCTAGATCCACACCTTCAATCCGAGCTAAATAATAATCCAAGCAAAATATAAACTTACACAACAAGTTTTTGCAACCTACAAAAAGAATTGGTCGATCAGAGTCTGGATTCAAAATTCTGAACAAAATTCACGACAGCTTTGTTTGCAAATTCTGTTGAAATTGTAACACCCTAAAAATTTCCAAATTATTATTCAATCATTTATTTTTATTTTTTCTAAATCTCTAGCACTTAATTAATGATGTTTTCAAAAATAATTTGCTGATGGAAATTAAAACCAAATTTATACTAGAAGTAATTTTCTAAGTTTAAAATATTCCAAAATATTTTTGAAAACTTTTCTCAAATATTGAACTCATTTTATATTTTCTATAAAGACATTCATATTTCTGATATTATTTTAATTCACAAATGAATTGAAATTTCTTCTTTTCCACATAACCATTGCCATTTTAAGATCCCAAACTCCATGATTTCCATGCACCATTCTCCCCCCAACTACGTGCAACCAAACCTCATCCTTCATCGATCGATAGAACTAAAACCTAAATTTAAGCTAGATCCACACATTAAATGCGAGCTACATTATAATCCAAGCAAATTCTAAGCTTACACAACAAGTTTTTGTATCCTATTTGAAAAGATCAAGCTAGATATATCTCTACATTCATAATCTTTCATCAATCATGGGAAAAGATCAAATTTTTTTCACAATTCAAGCAAAAAAAGAGGCTCCATTTAACACTAAATGATGTGAGGAATGATGTTACTAACCTTAGTTACCTTGGTTGCGAGTAAAATGACCAAAATTTTGAAATTTGGGCAGCACCTCTCTCTACATTCATAATCTTTCATCAATCATGGGAAAAGATCAAATTTTCTTCATAATTCAAGCAAAAAAGAGGCTCCATTTAACACCAAATGAAGTGAGGAATGATATTACTAACCTTAGTTACCTTGGTTGTGGGTAAAATGACCAAAATTTTGAAATTTTGGGCAGCACCTCCCCTCCCTTGAAGCTCTTGGTCAAGCTCCTTTGTTCTTCTCAAGCCTTGTGAAATGATCTCGGTCGGCATAGGCGGAGGAGGAAGAGGTTTAAACTGGAACATCGATCTGGGTTGAAGGCACAAATCGGTACTGATGTAATCACATCAGTACCGGTTCATGTCACGAATCGGTACTATTTAGCTCCGCTAAACGATGTCGGTTCAATACACGAACCGCATCGATGTCATACCATCAATACCGGTTCGTATTGAACCGTCGATCGCCCGAAGGCTGTGAGCCGCTGAACCGGACCGATCTAACTATTAGTCTGGTTCGCACTCAACCGCATCTTGATGGGCGGTAGGAAAGGTCGATTCTGTAGTAGTGTTATTAGTCCAGGTCGACTTATCCATGCAGGGAAATACATACATTTAAGCATTGTTTTATGGGAAACATACATATAGGTACCAAAGTTTACGCATGCATATATAGCAAGCAGACATGTGAAAACTTCGCACTCATGGACAACGGATCTGTTCATGTAGTTTATGTAGTCTTGGACAGTCCAAAGGGCGGTTCGAATCGGCTTGAGACGGCTGAATCGGTACTGTGCATCTAATGTGAGCTTCCTTCCAGCAGCTATGCCACTTGTAAAGTCAAGTTTCCTCCATAGCTCGCATGAGAATTTACATCCGAGGTGGTTTCTCCTGCCTTCATTCCGTGAGAATTTGCATTATCGAGTAAGCAATGGTGAACATTATTGTCATGGCCATCATAATGAAACATGCCCATCTTGAGGACTTCATCTTTGTGTATTCTGCATGCACGTCCATAAGTTGAATGGTTTAGAATTAAGAAATGGAAATTAATTTGAACCACGTTATGCAAAGTATGTGAAGTTCCATAAAGAAAAGCTCACTGTGTTATCTTGAGTTCAGGGCATGTGTTGATAGTAAACATTGACACAGGACTTATTTATAGCCATGATTGAGATATGTATCGATCTAGAAGGAGACGCTCATGACGTGCAATTGACTAAAGCCTTGCGTCGAAATGCTAGTAGTTGTTGACGCATTATGTCTACAAAATAGTGGGGAATAACAATTTAGATGTGACTAATATTGTATTTGTGTACTTTTATCAAATGTATGAGAAAGAAAAGTAAGGTAAAAATTGCATCTAATAATCTAAAAAACAAATATGATGGGTGGAACTACTCACCCACATCTTTACCAACTAACGAACAGGCCGTTGGCAGGAAGCACTACCTTGAAAAAGGTCATCAGTGACGGTTCATAACTGCCATCAGTGACGGTTTTTGAATTGCCACAGATTTAGGCCCCGTTTGGTACGGTTCCAGATTCTAGTAGAAACGGAAATAGTTCCGGATTCTTGGTAGAAACGTTTCAGGTAGAATCAGAATCCGGAGGAACGGGTTGCTAGCCGATTCGACCACGGCGTGTAAAAATCAGAAACGATTCACTTTGAAACGTTCCGAGTCCTATTCCATTTGGTTGGATTTATTTCAGATTCTAGGAGAAACAGTCCGGTTCCAAGTTGCCAAACAGGGCCTTAATGCCACTGATAATCGAGGATTATTAGTGGCGGTTATAGAACCGCCACAGATAAAATTATCTGTGGCTGTTTTTTGTTAGAACCGTCACTGATAACCGAATATCAGTGGTGGTTCTAGCCACAAACTGCCACTGATAGTAGAAGTATATGTGATGGTTTTGGTTAGAACCGTCACTAATAACAAATATCGATGGCGGTTCTGGCCAAAACGACCATGATAGTAGTAGTATCGTGGCGGTTTTTGATAGAACCGCCATCGATAAAATATCGATGGCGGTTCTATCCAAAACCGCCACAGATACTACTACTATCGGTGGTTTTTTGGCTAGAACCGCCATCGAGAGTATATTAGTGGCGATTATAGCCAAAAACCGCCACTGATAATCCCACACACGAAAATAAAAATTTGGCATTTGTGGCTAGCCTCAGGCAGCGCTAGCCATGCCCTTTGAGCATAATGAAAATTCCATTACAGAAAATAATTACAAACAATAGTATACAGAAAATAATCTAACTATGTATCTGTTGGCTTAGAAAGAAACCCAATCAATTACTCTGGAAAGGAAGCAGTAGGTCGCACTTACGCTTCGCCATTGCTTGCAGCAATAGTGTCTTTGTTCGGTGCCACCAATGCTTTGTTTTCGGTTCCACCCTGAGACCAAGAGACAACAGCATTGCTTTGAGGAGGGGGTATGAACAAATTCATGGCTTAGCGACGTATGACAATGGCCATGCAATTATGTGATTGGCCAATTACTAATAGTAACAAAAAAAAGGAACCTGCTCAATTGCAACCATAGGAGTTTCAACTTTTGCCTTGGGGCAACTTCTCGTGGTACCTCGAATACACCAAATATGAAGAAAATATAAGTAATCGCAAGTCCAAAATGTCCGAACCAACAAATGCAAATAAAAATGTCGAATAAGCAACAAATCTTGATATTGGAGACATGTTTATTACCCAGAGGATCACCACCATTTTGTTTTAGGATTCCTCCCACTATTAACTAGAGACAATAACATCACAAGAGCAGCTTATTTACTACCACTAACACAATGGAAAAGATAGGCTCCATTTTGCTTTTTCAAATAGTAGTTTTTTTCACCCTTTTTGTTTATGGTTCTGCCATCTAACTCCCATAGAAACCTCAAAGCATTTTTATTGAATTGTATTGGCATATTGCTAAACTTTATGGCCACAGTAAATAACAAGGGAGGAACTGAAAATTAAACCGAGGACAACATCAAGCTGGCAAAGATAATTGAACATAAGTATGTCTTCATGACTTGGTTGAAATATAAAATGAATTTTTATCGCCAAGTTGCTACCGACATACACCATTCTTGCAAATCCATAACACTGGGGCGAGATGACAAAACAAATACACGGCTTTAACACGTGTCATGTGACACCATGACAACAAGCATGGTCTTAACACCATGTTGTGAAAAATCATTTTATAAATTGTAACCAAGCAATTCAATTCCACCTCTATGCGAATATTATGGTGTTTGCTAAAACATGAAAAGGAATAAAAGGGGGTTGTGTAGGAGATGAAGACAAAGAAGGAAAAAAGGAAAAAAGGAAAACAATCCAACGTGTTAAGCATGAGATTATACCTTGTTTGCCCACATCAGTCCACATGCATTGCACAAAGTCCTTGGACCAGCTGGACCACGACGCATGGTCGGTGTCATATTTTCACTAGTGCCACAATTCTGACACCTGCAACAAGTATGATATGACAAAAAAGGTCATCTATTTCCCATTCAACAGTAAACAAACAAAAAATGGATCACATAACCAAGGCTTCAGTTTTTTTGAAGTATTTTCCGAACACAAAATTTGAGCAAGCAATTACAAGTTAGGACAAATTGGGGTTCCCTTGGGAAGAATATAAGATGGATAAGACAAACTTTACAAAAGAGTCATAAACTAACAACAAACATTGTTGGTCATCACAATTTCTCCTCCAATTATAAAATTTCTGCATCTCAAATTACAAATTCTCGATCTTGAACCTCTCAATGTGATACGTGAACTTAGCATTTGTGTGCACTTCATGTGTTTGAGTTGGCAAGATTATAGCGGATAGGGTGCCCTTGTGTCCAAGAAGAAGTCATGGCTGGCAATGGTCTAGTACCAATTGAAGAGAGGGAGGTAATCCCATGTAAATTCACCCCTCAAGATGGGGAAAAGGAGGTAATCCTATGTAAATTCACAAAGAAGAAAGAAGAAAAGTAAGGATCATTGCCTCAAGTCAGTCATTTAAAGAATTAAAAAAAGGCATCCCATTGCCATTGAAAAAATTCCACATGTGTGAATCCTATTACATCACAAAGAATCCTTTTAGAGCATAAGAGATAAACAAACCAAATAATAAAACAAAATGGTCATCGGGCTCAAATTATAGAACACTTCCTCATTAAAGTTTATTGTATTACCAAAATTTGGAAGAAAAAGAAACAACCCGCTTAAGAGTCTTAAGGATAAACACAAACCTTGAATGTTTGGTTCAAATTCTTTTTGCCCAGCTTGTCCGATATTTCAATGACCCACTACAAGAACAATCACAAAAGTTATCCGGTATACAAAATTAACAATCAAGAAAGCCTTAAAAATTAATCATTAAGGCAATAGGACAAAGTCCTTACGATTAAGAAACTATAATAAACAGTTTTAAATGAAAATGTGTACCTTGCATCTATTAGTTCAAGAAGTTTGCTTTGGAATTTTGTTCCCAAGACTTACAATTGAGGCTCCATCAAAATCTATAGTATTTATTTGGACAGGAACAAGAAAAGAACTCAATAGATGATCAAAACTCACATGTATTTTTGTGGCAGTTTTAGGGATCAAGAAAGCCTTTCACTAAATTCCAGAGTAGCTTGAAACCACTACCAGCATTCACAACAAACATCTGATGCAGTGTCTGAGCATGTAAGGAAAGTTTATCAAACTAACCAAGTAATTTTTTCACTTGGTTAGTTTATCAAACTAACAAAGTAATTTTTTCACTTGGTTAGTTTATGAAACTATTACAAACACATGAAATAATTTCATATGAAAAAATAACCATGTAAGGCAATACATGTCACTCGCATGTGTGTGTGTTCCTGAAGAAGACAAACGTACATGCACTACAAGAAAACAATTTATTTTCGTCGGCTCCAGTTATTTTCGTCGGCTCTAAATTGGCCGACGTAAATAACCAATTAATTTCGTCGGCCAGGTAGAAACTGACGCAATTACAATTATTTTAAATCGCTTACTGGTATGAAGACGAATAAACAATTATTTTAAATCGGCCGCTATGAACCGACGAAATTAATCGACTATTTTCGTTAGTCTCTCAGGCCCGACGAAAATGCACCCAAAATATACCTCCCCCGATCCCCCGATCGGTGCCTACCCTAGCTCTTGCGCCCCCAAAATCCCTCCGTCTCCTTGGCCTTCTCCCGCTCTTGCGCCCATGGCGCTCTCTCAGGCAGCGCCAGACCCTCCCCTCCAGCGCCACCTCATAGCGCACCCTCCCCACCCGGCTCCACCTCCCGGAAGGCTGTTGCCTCCCAGCCACAGCCGTGCCCGCCCGCCTCCCGCTTGGCGTCACCTCCCACCACGCCGCCTCCCGGTAGTGCCCTCCCGATCGCGGCCGAAGGTGACAGCGGTCGATGTCTTCGATACTCGGTCGATAACTCGGATATGGCAGTCACGGCGGCCGTCGCGGCGTCTTCCACGGTGTCGAATCCAGAGGTGGGGTTTTCGTGATGAATTGCATAGTGGCGTCTCACGGTTCGGATATGGGGGTTTAGGGTTTGGTTCGGTTTGGGGAGATTTTTATTTGAGCTGTTTTGCTTCAAAGAAGAAGAAAAGGACAAGCTATCTTCGATCGGCTAAAGGTGTAACGCTCGAAGACGAGGCAGATGGTGAGGCTTGGGGCAAACTGATCTCCCAATCTTCGAGGTTTGTTGCTCAACTGTGAATCGATGGAAACCATGTAATCTGAAATTTGGGATTAGATTAAGTAAGAGCACCCCATTGTTAGATAATGCAAGGCCAAAATTCTATTTTGCGATCACGCCTGAATTACATCTTCGTGGTCTCATTGTTGAACTTTGAATTAGTGCAAACCATGTACTCTGAAATTTGGAATTAGATTAAGTAAGAGAATTCCATTAATAGACAATAATGTGCTAAAATTCTATTTTGCAATCATGTCCTGAATTACAGATTTATTTGATGGAGAATGGAACTGTCGTAGTCTAGCTATCAAATAGTAGCAAATTTTAGTAAACAGAGCATACTTTTACTTGGAAACCATTTTATTATAAAAAACTATATCTTGAATGGATCATTATTTTTTTAACGTGTGGTGTGAAGAAATCCATTGTTTCTAAACATTTCATACTTTTTTTTAATAAAAAGTTTCTTAGCCTCTCTGTTTCTACCTTGGGTATTGAATAAGTAAGACCTCTGAATTTGCATAGGGATGGTGGATTATTTTTCGGCAGATAGGAATAGTTCTGCTAGAACTATCTACTTGTTTTTCACGTCATATCATGCATGAATTTGGTTGGCAAGATAGAACCATCTTGCGCTTTTAGAGCTGAAACCTTTTCCAAAACTGAGCAAAGGTATCGTTGCATCTCGACGAACAAGAGAACATGGCGTCTTTATCATCCTCGACTCATTTTTAGAACGCCATCCCATTTAGTTCTATAGGATTAGTATGCATCATGCGGTTATCTTACCAGTCAATTAATTGGCAACCATTATCTTTGCTCATGATCATATTCTTCTTTGTCCTGCCCTGTATCCCTCAATTCCTATTTGTTCTACCCATTTCACAGTTGGCCATGGTGGAAAATATGATTTGAGTGTCATACTGTGCATCCTCGCTTTGAATTTTGGGCTTTCGATCGTGTGACCTGGGGTCGTCGGGCAGGTAATCTCGGGAGTGGTTGGCCTATTTAGGAGGGGTTTTATGGTATTTTCCCTCCTCACCTACTTTTCACCTAATATCTCTCTTCTCCTAGTGTGTGTGGCTGAGATTTTCTTGGGGGCACTGCCTCTATTTCTTTTTCCCCAGCCAGCTCCTCCTCCAACGAGTCGCCATTCTCTGGCTGGCCTCTCCTCTCCAGCCGACCAACTTATTCCCTGCGTTTCCCCCCTACCGGCTGCCTCCACCCAGGCCGAGAGCTCCTAGGCCAGCGCCCTGCCCCCTCTGTTCGGCCTTGCTCTCGCCTCCTCCCCCACGACCGAGAGCTCCCCGGGCGCCTTCACCTGTTCTTCCTTGTCTCGCGCCCTCTTCTCCCTATTTGGCCACCAGAAGCCAGAAGATCCAAACCAAGAAAGAGCGAAAGCACCGCAGCAGCAGAGTAATGCGATTCAGCGATGGTTGTAGGCCGGTGGTGCCTCCCCTCCGGCCGGTTCCGGAGCCGCCCTAACCTTCCTCCGGCGACCTTCCCTCCCCTCTGGCCGAAGTGCCCCCTCTTGCCCCTTCCTGTGGTGAGGACTCAAGCCTAGAGTTCATTGAAATGTTTGGTTTCTAGTATGCATGTCAAGTGTTTGATGATACGCCTAGCTAGGTTTTCTTGAGATGAAATGTTTGTGCATGCCATGTGTTCGATCAAATGGCTGTGAGGGGTGCGTGTGTGTAGTGGCTCAGTAGGTGTGATGTTTGAATTACTAGCTGTTTTGTTGAATCCATAGATGGAAATGAATAATGTGGATATATTGAGGGGTCAGGCTAAGCTATTTTATTAAGCCCTTTTGGTTTACTTGGTGTTGACGGTTTCATACAATCAATATGAGGTTTGACTTCAGATACATAATGCAGGGCTAGTTTGGCATTGGATATGCGGTGTTGCGAATTATAGTTAGTTCAGTGAGGCCATTAGTGATTCTAAACTTCTAGTAAAATGTTTCTATTTCGGGCCTAGAAAGGAGGTCATCAGGCAGTTAATATATCAAAAGGTAGACAAGAAAAGTGCTTTTAAAATCCCACTGCAATGCCAAACTCACCCTTAGAAGGTTCTTCCCCATTTGCTAACTGGATTATTTCAGCACTTATATTCGATTTGCGAAGTGCTTACTCATGAGCCCATTTGATAGGCATGCATGCTCTTTTATTACTCAATTCCTTTGTCTTCATGGATGCAATAACCAGGGATTTAGTTGTGTTGTTTGAGTTCCTCTGTTACTCTGGTTTTCAGATGAGGCATAGATTATTTGTCACATCTTGGCATGCAGAGGGTCCATGAATTTGTGGATTTTGCTTGTTCTGCTCCCCCGAATGAATTTGGGGTTGAGTCGCTATACCTACGTTATGCAAAAGAGTTGTTTTCTTCGGTCGCTTGTATCGAGTGTGCATAAATTTAAGTTGGATGGCTATTGTTTATTTGCAGGGAAGGTTCTGTCGGGAGTGGCCTTATCCGCATGCCACTCCATTCTCCGTCGGTAAAGGCAAGTACATCGAGTTGTGTGAATAATTGAGTTGTTCGTTATTATTTATCTATTCATGGCTAATTTCTTTTGATTGTGGAAAGTATGAGTTATATTGGTGATCGTCCCTTCGAGGACGTGATTAGCTATTGGATTCAAGTGGTCACTAGTAAGCCTTAATTCCGGTGAGTTTACTGTACCTTTGTTAACATTGTAGTGAGTAGCGAGTATGGGGTACGTGATACTCGTACTTAATTGTGCTCCATCTGGGAAATGGAATTGAGTGTGTGTGCGAATAGATTAGATGGTTATGAGTGTGAGAATTTGGGCTATGTTTATGTATGTGTGTGGTTATGGTTATGAATGTGAGAATTTGGGCTATGTTTATGTATGTGTGTGGTTATGGTTATGAATGTGAGAATTTGGGCTATGTTTATGTATGTGTGTGGTTATGGTTACGAATGTGAGAATTGGCTAGGTTTATGTATGTGATTATGTTAGTGTTGGCAATGAATGAAAGGTTGCATTTCATTCATGTAAATTGCATTGTGCATTCATTAAAGAAAGAGACGACCCATTCTGATGCGGGCCTCTGTGTTCACACGTAGTGAACATGAAAGTCCTACCTCGTAGTCCCATTCATCGAGGTGAATGGGAGCGGGACAGTAAGAGTAGGCACCTTCCATCTACGGGATGGAAGGGACGTGAGGGTGCACACCGACGGGTGGGCACTCTCGCGAAGACGATGCGACGCATGGAAATGAGCATTCATGTGCATTGCATCTTTCATAATGAGTGTTGTGGTAAATGGTGCGTTATTTGGATGGTGAATATGATAATTGAAGGTTGAGTTGTGGACTCAACCCAAAAAAAAGGGAGATTGAATTGAATTGATCATTGAGTGCTTTCCATTGCCTTGCTAATTAGGTTATATAACTAGCGTGGAGTGAAGATTGGGTTATGAACTCGTCTTAAATTGATGAAAATGGTTTGGGTTGTAAAAAGGGGTGGTTGAGTCGGGAGTCGTTGTGATTTAGCGTTAAGTAACGGTTCATGGGAGTTGATTGGTTTTATTATCAAGATGATGGCTTGATTGTAGTAAGTTTTGGTATTGTCAAGTTTTTACTTTAAATGGGTGTAAATGCTTATTGTCCGGCTATTGTTTTAATTGCATTACTTGCTCTTATGGTTAAGTTCTTGTTTTACTTACGATAAATTGGGTTTATTATTCTCGTGTACTTTGCTGAGTTTGAACTCACGCTTGTTATCTAATGTTTGTAGGTGTTCTGAAGCCGGCATGCATGGATGGGGGTAGCAGCACAATCACGTTTTGCATCATCACTTTTCCATTATGTTAATTTATAGATCTGATATAAATAGCTCGAGTAAATTATTGTAAGGGGCTGTTTGCGGTTATGTTTAATTAGTTTCTGTCCTGTCATAATTAATGTAGTGGAATTTCCTAATTCCTTTTGAATGTGTGATTAGTTCACTAAGGACCTGCTAGAATAATATCATAGAACTGCAAATGTTTTCTGTCTGCTGAGTGGATGTCCTACTCTCTAGAGAGGTCATGCCGAAATTTTGTAAATTTCGGTGACTTAGTTTTAATCCTGTTTTGAGGGTTTAGAGGTTGTTTTTCAGTCTTTTTGAAGAGGTGTCATTAGTTATTTAGAGTTTTTGGTAGTATTCATGACGTTGCTGGCGTCATGGTGTTACATTGAGATCCAACGAGTCATCTCTGGATCACTTGTTTGCAAACCAAGCATGTTAAGGTATGGTTATATTCTTAATTTTCTTGATACTCTATTTTTCTTCCCGCCTTCTTTGTTTATAGTTTTCGACTTAATTTTGACATCTTGTACCAGAGGGTGCTGCCCTAGATATCTATGTATCTAAAGTTGTCCGTAAATGGGAAGGCCTTGGACAAGGTGCTAAGGTCACCTTGATTGGTGGCGATGAAGTTATTTTTAGTTCACTTGGGAGGCATGCTTACGTATCCTTCTCTGTCGCCAACCGCTCTCTTTAGTGCTTACCTATTGGTACTTGTTTAAACAAGCATGTGTTTTAGATGTGAATCTCCTTAACGTGTTGGCAGATATTTGAAACTTCGGAGGAAAAATCTAGTGCATCAACATTTTCTTCCTCTTGTGTTATCCAACAAGGCAGATTCGATGCCATACAACTTCGGAAATGGCCGCCCTCCGTTGGTTCCTCATGGTGAGTCTATTTTATAACAACTTCCTTTTCCTCCCTAAGGCCACGATCCCTGTTAACTTTTTCTTTTACTATGTTGTTTGCAATTATTTATTTGGGGATGTACACGTTTTGAGCTTAAGAGAAGTGAAATTGGCCCTTTTGTTGACACAAAGTGGCATTGAGTCTCTAACTCCTGTTTCGCTTATACAGTTATATGCATTGATTTTCTAATTGAAAGTCCCAATAATAGGACTATTTCCTAACTTCATATGTTATTGATCTAGTGCATTGTGTTGTCCTTTATTCTATGATCGTATAATGTTTTCTCCTGTACTTCACTTGATAAGCAAAAATTTCTAAATGATCTCTAGGATGCCATGTCCTTAATTGCTTAGTTGTGTAACATCATGATGTCTGGGTTTGCAATGGCGTGACTTCATCCTGTTATTGTTTTCTGGTTCCTATGTCTTAAACTATAACGCAATAATATTAAATATAAGCAAGGATATTGTGACTTCATCAAGTGGACAAAACATATATCTTCTCTTTGTCAACGAGTATTATTATCTGGTCCAGCAGGTACCATTCTTGCTCAAATTGATCACCACTATTTCAATTAGTGATTTTGTTAAGCACTATATGCATGGGATGTTGACTAAAAACAATTTACCTTTTCATAGGGTTTGAGATATACCATGAAACATTGGTGAAAGCACTTACCAAATACTTTGGTGCTAAGCTGCTCACTATAGATTCTTTGTTGCTGTTGGGTGTAAGCTTCATAACCATAGCCATGCTTATTCTTCAAAGGGTTAGTCTTCAAGAAGAACACTGCTCATAAGCACATGCCAACCAGTTGTCATAACCCTAGGCTACTACTTCTGAGAGGAGTCCTTGGGCATTCTGATGTTGGTTTGTCGTCATTTAATTCAATGGATCAGGTTGGACTTCACATATGTATATATGCATGCAAATAGTAAATTCAGTTCAATTTTGTTAGATAGATGATTAAGATCTCGTATTTCATGTCTTTAACAATTAGGAAAAGGATCATCTGGAGAGGGCTATTAGTAAAATGATGGAAATATGCAGCCCTAATGTTATTATGGTTGAGAAGACTGTTTCACGAGACATACAAGAACTTCTTCTGAAAGAAGGTGTCACCTTAATTCTTGATATGAAGCTCAACCGGTTGAAAAGAATCGCACACTATATGGGTTCTCCCATAATCTCCTTTTCAGAAGTTTTGGATAAACCAAAGCTAAAGCAGTGTGACTACTTCCATATTGAAAAAATCATTGAGGAGCATAACATTGGCAGCGAAGGTGGAAAGAGGCTATCTAAAACATTGATGTTCTTGGAAGGCTTTCCCAGGCCATTGGGTTGCACGGTATGTCTAGTTCATATTATTGCCTTTATGTTGCATTCATACAGCTTTATCGAATTCATCCTTTTCTCCCTCTAAAATTTATGCTAGTGCTTTACAATTCATACATTTATAGTGCTTTACAATAGCTAACCTGGTTTTGTTTGCGCTGAGATACATAGAAGCGACATGTGCTTTTATCAATTAGGATGAGTGAATATCTTTTATCAATTGTGGCTGCGTCATTATATGCATTCGGTGAATTTCTGTAAATTTTCAAGGATTCATATTTTTTCATATTTTTTTAAATTTAAAATGCTATTTTAAATCGGCTTTGCTGATTTAAAATAGCATTTTCATGTTTTTAATTTAAAATACCGAAAATAGCATTTTCATATTTTTTAAATTTAAAATGCTATTTTTGTCGGCATAGGCCATTAAAATAACATTTTCATATTTTTTTAATTTAAATACCAAAAATAGCATTTTCATATTTTTTTTTAAAATTTAAAATAGGCACAGATATTTTCGTCAGCCAAGGCCAACGAAAATAGAGCTGCCAAGCCAGCAAGAGCGGGTACGGCCACTATTTTCATCGGTCGCTCTGGCCGACGAAAATACAAGTATTTTCGTCGACACAATTTCGTCGGCCTATTTTCGTCGGTTTTTGTCGGTAAACCGACAAAAATATCTATTTTCATCGGTTTTTCCGTATTTTCGTCGGTTTTTGGCCAACAAAAATACTGTCATTTCCTGTAGTGATGCTACACTAGCACAACTACTGACAAAAGAAGTGGCATTGACGAAAGAAGGGGTTCCCATTTCAAAGGAACAAAGAGTTATTTACACTTTGTAATGAAACAAAATTGAAGTAACAAAAGCCTAAACTAGTTTCCTAAACTAGAAGCCTACAGGTCTTTGGAGGTTGGAGACACGTGATGTGAGATATGAGTATGGAGGAGTGGATCGTTGTTGTCTTCATCATAAAACTCGCCTTTTTTGTTGATTACTTCCTTCATGATGAAGTAGGCGAGCTGGCCCTGAATGGCTTGGATTTTCAGAATGAAGCAGTCCTACCGTAGACAACTTGAGGTGTTGTAAGTATGAAAAACAAAATTAAGAGAGTATATAGAAATTGAGTGGCGCGAATCAATGTGTCATGTCAGCATGACTGACCTCCACGTCATTGTCTTTTATTGTGCAACCTAAGATTTCGCGCATGTACTGGCACACGAAGTACCCACATAAATTTGTTCCTTGCGGCTGCTTGTGACACTGCAAAAATCGAATGAACTAAGATGTCATCGAAGGAGCTATTTACTATGAAATACAATATAAGAATATTCCTTGCGTGCGTACCGGAAAGTTAGTACGGATTGTAAGGGATTTGTGGTATGGGTGGTATCTCATGCTCTTCTGACAATATCTTTTGAACGCCTCATTCATTAAACGTGTCATCACTTCAAAGTCTTTTTTAGGTTTATCCAGTGGATCCATGATTAGCATCTTGCTCTTTTGTGGATGAATTATGACAAGAATCCAGTGGAAGCTACATACACATGCATGATGCCATAGTCATTAGTCCTTACATCAGAGTAAATAACGAAATCAACAAGTAATTTAACTAGCTAGTGAGGAACTTACTTAAAATGGTATGGTACAAGTATAAACTCCGTGTCTTGTAGTTTAAGCAAAGCTTTATATACGTACTCCTCGACCTCCTTTGGTACTCTCATGATTTCGGTTTGGCAAACCATTCCCGGGTCGAGGAATCCCACTGGCCCCTTGGTTCTTTGTAGTTCAATCATCCCGTATCTATATAACGAAATAGTTAGACATGACATTTATCGGTATTACGTGAATGTAGACAAAGATTGATATATTAGACACTTACAGTGTCCAGCATCTCAAAAAACATATGTTGAGGGCGTCGTGATAGAACAAGTTGTGCAAGTTATCAAATTCTATTAAGAAGTATCCATCGCCCTCATGGTGAAAATGTTCCTCACGGAAAATTGAAGTGATCACCTTCGGGAGTACGTCTTGGTTGGATCGATCCATGTACCATGCATGTAATCGCTGCATCATGGGTGTTAGACTTTTTAACTTCAAATCGGTGACTAAGGGCTTCCCTACCTCGAATGTCAATCTTGGTTGATTATCTTGGTCATCAGACTTCGCCTTGCCCTTACTTTTTTCTCGCACGACATCATACTCGGTCCTAGCTTCGCCTGATCTGGCTGATACGGCTTGTCTAATGTGCCATTTTTTGGGATCAGGGGTTGTAGGTTTGTCCTTTGAAGTAGCAGGTGTTATAGGTTTCTGCTTTCGAGTACTAACAGCGGCCATCTTTATGGGGTCCTCAATGGATTTCTTTTCTACCTCATCTTGCTTGTTCACCGCTTGACTCTCACGTGCTGGTGATGGATGCGCGGATTGCACTGCAGGAGAGGCTGGCACTGCATGGTCCAAGACGATGTCAGGAGAGGCTGGCACTGGATGGTCCAAGACAATGTCACGCTTGCGCCACTGGATGAATGAGTGGACGGCACCTCCCAGAGTTGTTATCTCATCATTGGCGGGTTTTTCTAGACCGATATCAGCAAACTGTGCAAGTACCGTGTCCACCTGGACCTTTGCATAACCTGGCGCTATCGGGGCATTGTGCAGGACACCCCCTTCTTGGCACAGATAAGCTACCCTCAGGCGGCTGAGAAATATGTTCATCACGGGCACGTTGGGCTGACAGGGTGTGGGGTCCTGTATGTCGTCCATAGGATAATGGTTGTTGTCCGCTTCTACCAATGGCGTGGACGCGCAACTGCTGCGACGACCTATAAGGCTGGAGAGAACATTGTGGGCATGTGTCTGGCTCAATGCTTCTTGTACATGTCGTTGAACTTGTTCTTGAATGGTGCCTTGTAATTCTCGTGGAACCCTTTCTTTCATCCTTTCCATTTCCTGCTCAGCCTGCTCTTCTTTCGCTCTCTTCTGACTCCTATAAGAGTCTTCGTGCTTAGGGAATCCCATCTTCCATGGAACCTTGACCCCGACGCCTCGTATTCGACCGGGGTGCTCTTTGTTTCCTAGGGCCGCTGTTAGCTCGTCTTTCTCCCTGTCTGGGTGGAAAGATCCTTGGGGTGGACTGGGTGTAAAACTCATGAACTCTTTGCGTCATTGCTTCATCTTCGCTGCTCTTGAATGATAAACCCCCAGTAGACAAGATATCTGCCCTCACTAGCACATAGTGCTTCACTCGGTCTGGTAGTCCGACCAAGGGACTTGTGCCAGTGGGGAGGGCACGGGACGGCGTGTCGCTGGAGGGGGCGGCGCCGGTGGGAAGGGCGGGGACAGCAGCGTCATTGAGGCGGTGGCGCCTGATGGGAGGGCGCTTGGAGTGGCGGTGGTTTAGTGCGGTGGCTTGCGCGCCTGCGCAGGAGCTAGGCAGAGAGTGAAGAAAATTTTCGAAAGTGCGTATATGCAGGCACAAGTTTATGTATAAGTAGAGGCAGTGTATTTGTGGCGGTTAATAATAATAACCGTCACAGATAATAGTTATCTGTGGTAGTTAATTATAATAACCGTCACAGATAAGTATTATTAACCGCCATAGATACAGATGCATGTAATCCTCAAGTAGTTTCGCATGGAGCTTCATCACAAGTAACACCTTGGTCCAGTGGTTGAGTCACTCGGTTGTACCAAAAGGTCCTGAGTTCGATTCCCACCCTGCCCATTTTTTTTTTTTTTTGCTCCATGTGATTGAAACCCTCATATCTTTTGCTACGAGTGTCCAAATGAAGCAAACTCAGTTTCTACATTTGAGTTAGGCAATAAGCATTTGGATTATACAATAAAAATTTATAAGTTACTTGTAGTATAGTTGTCCACATAGCGATTAAATAAAAGCCTCTTTTTAGGTGTTGTGAAGCAACTAGGTGATATAAGGTTCCAAAAATCATGAAATAAACCCATCATGCTCATATGGTCAGTAGTGTCCCATTTTTGTAATAACATTTACATTCGGATGAAAATTGAATCACACATACAAGGACAAATATTGCAGAGGTAAGAGAAAGAAATTTCAGCAAGGGACAAGAAAGGATTTTTGGTAAGAACAGAAATAGAAGAATGAGATAAGTCAAGAACACATTATTCTTCTAGAGAAAATATCTGGTGCAACCAAGCCTAACGGTGCAACCACGGTGCAACCCAACTAGAAAAAGATTTAAAAATTCTGAAAAAACTCATGGTTGTACATCTCAGCTTACTCCATCTACATATAAAATTTCATGATCAAATTCATCCTGTGCTAGAAGTTACAAAAAAAACAAACTTGATCATGAACAGGAACTATTCCAAAGGAAAGGCTAATCAACAAGTTGTGCACAGAATGCAATTCTAACATAACTATATGCAAAGCTTATTCCAAAGGAAAGGCTAATCAATGGTTATTTGCAACTAAGCACCATTTATAAACAAGTACAATTTATGGACAGAAAAGATAGTAATAAAACAAATAACAATAATAGATAGATTCGGCATTTCTCAAATAAACCAAGTTTCCAATCCTAAATCAACTTCATTATCCACATGGCATCCTACCATCCATCCCAAGTTTTCATTTTGCAAAAGTCTAACCCTTGACTGTAATCCCTGAGCATTGCTCAATACCGTGAGCACGGCTATCCGAATATATTGTACACTCTGCAGAGGTTATGCACTTTACCCACATGATACAACCATGCACCTTACAGGTGAATGATCATAACAAAGCCTTTACAATGCATTATCTTAACCCAGTACTACCCGTTGAGGTTTCAACACTGATGGGCTAAAACCACCACACCAGGGCCCCCCTCTTGCGCTCTGTGAGTTTGCTCCGTACACCCGGACTCACACCACCACGATAGTACTCAAGCTAAGACTTTGCAAATTAGTCAGCTAGGCTGCCCCATAACAGACATGTGGTTGCATGATTGACTTAGGTCAAAGGCTCGCAAGGTTAAGTCCTTAGTTGACCGAGGCAAGACTAACCAAGTGTGATCTCAAATATCCAAAACCAACAAAAACCAAATACGACCGCCCAATTGCCACTCTTGGCCCACCATAAACATTCTTGCCACTTGCCCTAGTCTAAATCATTTTCCCACCCCAGTTGATTACCAAGCACCACGTGCTATCCACAAATCAACATCGTTGCGTGACCTCCTCGCCACAACAACTCAATCTCTTTGTGTGACCACACATGACACACAAATTCTCATCAATGTTCCATATTCCATTAATCAAGATTATTAAACGGTGATTCATGAACATGTGATGACATGGCATGGCTAAGCAATTCTATTCCGTTCTAACCATCCCATGTTGATTTCAATATTAACCAACTATAGTGAACCAACCTAGGGTGACAAGTGGATCATGGCATACAATTAGCAAGGTAGGGTGTAATTCAAAGGGTACATTAGCTAATCCCAAATTTAGGTTGAAATCATTTATAGACATAAAATAACATGCAATAGAGTAAATCAAAATAGCAATTTTTCCTATCATGGGTTCAACATGATCAAAGCACAACTAAGCCCTTATCCATGCTCTGGACCTTGGTCTTGAGTTGATAAATCTTCCTCGGATGCGTAGCTCAATTTATCGTCTACGCGAAACGAAAGAGAATAGCAAATAAATACCAAAACAAAGAACAAACAAACTCTAAAAATCACATAAAATTCACCAATAGATAGATATCAATTTTTCAAATTTTTAGAAATTTGAATCACCTCAATCGGAGTTCGTATGAGGGAGAACGAGCTCTCGGAATATTCAAATCCAGAAAATACATAAAATTGGAAAATCATTAATATTCCGAATTATTTTTGTAAAAGAAAATCCGATTATTGCGTCATGCTGACATCAGCCCTGCGCTAATCCGACGACCTGACATGTGGACAGCGCAATCTCCACCATCCAAAACCCATCTGACGACCACCGATTAATCTACCACGTGGCTAAATGATAACCACCCGATCTAAATCGGACGACCGATATTAATCAAGGTATTCACTATTTACCGAAGCAACGTGGCACGATCTAAACCGCTTACCTCCAATCCGACGGTCAAGAACTCGAAGAACTCCTGATGGAGACGCGGCGAAACCTCACCCGCACAATCTTGATCTGACGGCGCACGGCTGAAGATGGCGAATACTGTTCCGAGATTACGCGGCTCAATCTCGCACGTTCACTGGAAATTCGATGGCTGTTCGAGCTCAAACTCGGCGATGGCTAAGCGGTGGCGGAACTTCACCGGTCTTGGAGACGACGACCTCGGCGCGGCGCTGCGACGGCCTCCAGCAACCAAAAAGTGGCCGAACCGATGTGGCACGACTAGACGAAGCTGGACCCGAACTCGAAGCGATGAAACGAGGCCACAGCGACGGCTAAACGCGGCGGAACCCCCCTTTGGTACTCCGACGAGTTCACGCGCAAACCATAAAGCCCTACTGGCGGCGGCGCTTTAGGGAAAAGATGTGGCAGAGCACGAGGAACCTCGAAACGGGTGCGGCTCTACTTAAATATCCCTCGGCATGCGCAAAATCCGGAAACCTAATGATGCACGGTGGCGGCGGCGTCCATATCCGACACGGCGGCGGTGTCTGTATCCTTTTCGGAGACGATGCATGGCCATCGTCCGATTTCCATCCGAAGGCTAAGATCTTCCATGACGTGGCGCAATCCGGATCGGAGACGGCATCCAACGACAGTGTTTGGAAGAAGGTCTTTATTGTCACGGCTGATCTCGATCGTTTGCTCACGATCCAACGGCCACGGTGCGAAATAGGGTTTACTATTGTGGTACTATACAAAGATCGTCCGATGCTAATCCAACGGCCACGATGCGAGCTACTACAAGACGGGCCGAACAGGCTGAATAGTGCTTAGCGCGTGGCACAGTAGTGGGCTTCGACCCATTACTGTTCATGAGGGTTTTTCGGGATTTTTGAATTGAAATAAATAGATAAAATAATTTGTTTTATTTAGGGCAGTAAAAATACTAAGAAAAATCCCAGAAAAATCTCAAAAATACTTTGAGACATTCTGGACTCAAATAAAATATTTTTGGTAAAAATGTATTTTAACTTTATTCTTTTATAAATAATCTTTAACAAAGGCCAATATACTTTAATTCAAAATAATTCCAATAAATCTCGAAAACCCAAATAAATCCAAAAAATTCATAAAAATTATAAATTGCAATAAAACACTATTTAGCTAAATAAAAAGTAAAAAATTTGGGATGTTACAAACCTCCCCCCTTAACAGAATCTCGACCCCGAGATTCGGTGCTGTCTAAAGAATATGTTTGGGAATCCTAGCTCCAGGTCCTCTTCACGTTCCCAGGTTGCTTCGCTCTCTGAGTGATTACTCCATTAAACTCTGTAAAAGTGAGCAGACTTGTTTCTGGTCCTACGCTCCATTACATCCAGAATCTTGATTGTCTATTTTTTTGTAAGTCAGGTCTTCTTGCAACTCGATTGCTTTTAACAACATCTGTTCTGTTTGTACTCTGAGACACTTCTTGAGCTGCGATGCATGAAATGCCTCATGGACTTCTACTAATGATTGTGGCAACTCCAACTGATAAGCAACCTCCCCTCGATGACTCAGGATTTTTGAATGGTCCAACGAACCTAGGTACAAGCTTCCCTTTAACGTGAAATCTTTTTGCACCTTTTAAGGGGAGTAACTCTGAGATATACGAACTCATCAGGTTCAAAACTCAAGTCACGGCGATGATTGTCATCATAACTCTTCTACCTCGACTACGCTGTTTTCAACCTTTCCCTGATCATAGCAACTTGCTCTTCGGCCTCTCTAAGAATTTCAGGTCCAACACTGAACTCTCCCCCGTTTCATTCCAATTCAACGGGGTACAGCAGGCACGACCATATAAGGCTTTAAATAGTGACATCTGCAAACTAGCCTAGTGACTAGTGTTATAACTGATCTCTGCATATGGCAAGCATTTATCCCAAAACATGTCGTAAGCTAACGCACAAGCTTTGAACCTATTTTCTGGAATTTGATTAACTCTTTCTGCTTGACTATCGGTATGCGGATGTACTGAATTTCAAGAGGGTTCTCATTGCTTCATGTAACTTGTTCTACAACCTCGAGATAAATTGGATACCTCTATTGGACACAATCTTCTTCACACCTCATGCAGTCACTCAATTCTTGACACCTACAGATCTGCCAAATGATCTTATGAATATGTAGTCTTAGTGATATGGAATGAGCAACTTTGGTCAATTAATCAATGATGATTCCTCCGAATTCGTATCTTTTAGGGTCAATTCGCACTAGGGATCCTTTCAATGATTTGCCTCCTATAGGGATCTACAATGATTTGCAACGAACCTTTAGATCTCTAATGCATTGCCTTTATTTTCCGATACACATCACATCGAGTATCATATCCAATAGTTTCGCTCTTCACCTTAGGTCACCAAAACCTTTCCTTAAGATATTGATTCCCTTTGGCACTTCCTGGGTATATCGAGTACTTAGAATTATGAATTTTCCCAAGTATCACCTGCTTAGGATCTTCCTATCCGACACACTGGTTCAGCCTTAAGTCCTTATGGTATCCTAATCACTCAAAATTCTGCTTCTTGGCTAAGCCTTCTTCTTTGACTTAATTTTGTATTTCCTCTCCCTTCAAACTTCCTATGATCTGATTTTCTAATGTTGGTTTTATTTCTAAAGCAGCTATGAAACTTTGTCGAACGACCTCCAATTTTAGCCTCTCGAATTCTTTGTATGACCCTGGTTAACTGCTTATTATCAACATATTCGCACTGTGGCCTTATAACTCAAACGTCGACTACCACATTGGCCTTACTAGAATGCCCATGGATTCTGACTCTAGAATCTTTGATCATTTCCAGCAATTTTCTTCATTCCATATCAATGTCTGACTAGAAAATATTTAAATTAAACTTTTATGGTTTACATCTATTTTCGTTGAGATAATGACACCATGTTTCCAAATCGTGCACTACGATAGTTAACTCCAAGTCATACGTAGGGTACTTCTCCTCATGCTGTCTCAATTGCATCATTGCATAGGCAACAACCTTGCCATTCCTAGAACTTCTAATCTAAGTAACGAACTTCGGTTGCTTCCAATGTAACACAACTTCTACCTTGCTTGTTTCAACATCAACTCCTTTAGCAGTCTTTATATGACCAAGGAGTTTGACCTTTTTCTTCCGGAAATCACACTAGTTGAACTTAGCGTACGACTGCTACTCTCACAAAAACTCATCTCAAGGTTCTGCATGTTTTCCTCTTGTCTTAGAGTATACTTGAATGTCATCTATATGGCAACCATGAATTTATCCAAATAATCCATGAACACCTTAATCATCATATTCACGAAGTATGCAGTTACATTGGTAAATCTAGGAGATATAGCCAAAACTTATACTGTCCATATCGCATAGAGAACGCAGTCCTAAAAACATCCTTCATATGACCCCTCAATTAATGATAGCCTAAGCGAAGTTTTATCCTAGAGAAATTCCAAATCTCATCTCAACTGTCCAAACACGTTATCGATCCTGATATGGGATACTTGCTTTCGATTTTTTTTCCATTTAGAGCACGATTCAGTGCACTCTTCCGATCTCCTATTTTCCTTTTTGGATAAGCAAGAGCTCTCATGATGACACACTAAGTCTTCTCAAAACTCTTCCTACTAACTCTTTGATTTTTTTCCATTTACCACTAGACATGGTCTTTTTACTATCGGTGTTGTACTGGGTACTAATTCGCTCACGAACCTGATCTTTCGATATGACGGCACACCCGGCAAATTCTTGGAACATACATCAAGGTATCCTATGACATCTGGCGTGTCTTCTAATTGGCAAATTCTACACTATTATCCATCAGCTGGCTAACACGAATGATCATCACTTGAACCCCCTTTTTTTCCACATTCAGGGTTTCAAATTGACATACTTTCCCAAAATAGCCTTATGCTTGAGCATCCATCATTTTACATTCTTGCTTTTCATTCCTATAATCCGTATACCAATGTATAAACTATTTCTGATTTATTTCTTTTGACAAGGAGACCGTTACATGGAATTCATCACTAATCTCTTTATTTTTCAAATAGGGTTACGATATTGCACTAAGTAAACTCATGGGTCCTGACTTCCTTGATTTCGCATTGGCACTGGGGCTTCGACAGGTATGAAGTTGAATTTGACTTGAGCCAATGTGATTGCTTTCTTTTGAGGGCATTTATTAGCAAAATGCTTAGGTTTGTGGCAATTATAGCAGAGTCTAGGGTGAACTTTCTTTCTTGAGCATTCGTTGACCGGGGTAATGTCCTTGCTTAGACGCCTTTTCTTCAATTGGTTCTCAAGGCAAATTTCTCTCATAATTTCACCGCTTACTCTTGGTGTTATGTACTGGACTGAGGTAGCTATAGGAATTCTTTGTTTTCTCTGTGGGCATTGCTTGACAAAATGGCCTTCTTCTTGATAGTAGTAGCACAACCGTTTGCATTGTGTTTGCCTTGATGGGTGCAACTGTATATTCATCATCATCACTCTTATAATTCAGGGCTAGTTGCTTTAGAGGGCACTCTCCAAAAGAATGGCTTCTTTCATAACTGGAGCAATTGATCACATGTTCATCAGCGGTATGTCCTATTTCTCCACAGCGAACGCATGCACGATCTTCTAAATTGTTTGGTTGGCAACACTTCATAGCACAATGTCTGGATTTCAAATAAGGTGCAGGGGTAACGTTATTCCCTGAATTCCTTGTGACCATACCATTCCTTGGTGAAGCAAGAGATCATGAAAGGCAGCCCTAAATTCATTCCAAGTGATATTTTGTGGGGCTTCATGGTTTGCACAATAGCATTTCCACCATCCAACGACAACTCCTCGTAACTGGTATGAAGCATACAAGACCTTCTCATCTCTTCTACACTGAGCTATGAGTAGCTTCCTTTCAATGGTCTCGAACCAATCTTCTGCTGCCGAAGGTGAAACATTTCCTGAAAACGTTGGTGGACGAGTCCTTATAAATTCTGATAACCTTGAGTCAGCATAAGGATCATTAATAACCATTCGAGACGCTTTATTAACTTGATTGGTCATATTCTGTATTTGTTTCATCATTGCCTGCATCAACTGAGTTTGAGCGGCCAGAAACTCTTTGAAACTCTACATATCTATCGGTATTGACAGTTGAAAAACTGATCCATCCTTGGAGTTTCCACTGAGTTGATTTCCACTTCCACTAGCTCCATTGTTATCACTATTCTGAACCATCTACTTGATTACTTTAAAGGGGTTAGGTGAGAGTGAAAAATAGCATAGGTAAGAAGTAGAGATCCTAATACAGGGGAGATAGGTTTAACCCAATCAACTTAAGCAATCAATATTAATAATTGGTATGGTTGCTTATATAAGCCTAAAAGCTTTGCAACACATACTGCACACCCAGCAATCAAGAAGAACCAATTCAACCTAAACACATAAAACTACCGTCTACATGGGCGACACTCCTATCTTAGGAAACGCGACTCCCCCACATGAGTCTCAACTGGCTACCTGAAGCACTGAGTCTTCTAGTTCTTGATGCACTTCATTGATCCGCTCTTCGACGAGCTTGATGATTCTTTCCTTCGTGATCATGTTATGGTAGCAGCAGGCACTTGATGCCACCTCCTAAAGTGTGGTATATCATTTTCTACTCAAGACAACTCAGGTGAGATTTTAACTCAATTTAGCAGAGGTAAGAGAAAGAAATTTCAGCAAGGGACAAGAAAGAATTTTTGGTAAGGACAGAAATAGAAGAATGAGATATGTCAAGAACACATTATTCTTCTAGGTTAGGTCTTTTACTTTTAGAAAATAATTTTGAAGGACCTATAGGGACGACCAACTATCTAGGGTCAAAACCTACAGTTAGTATGGCTCTGATACCACCTCTGTCGAGACCCGAATATGCAAATCCGGACTCTCTGTGTATATTGCACTAGTCCAGGATCACGCTAGTGCACACAGGCTCAACATTAGTGAATATCACAATCATACACAACGTAAATAAGATAAAAGACATTATATATTAATATTACCAGTTATATAAACTTATGGTCAACTTACTTAACAATGCCTCACAAGGCTGAACAACAAATTGAACTGCAGCAGAAATGAAGACGTAGGTAACCCCTCAGTATACCACAGACAACTGACAAGGCTCGCACCCTAAACATTCGTCCCTTCATGGTACTCCTTCTTCAGCACTGATGATTTTGTAGGCAAGAGTGAGTACACCAGCACGTACTCAACAAGTTGTGCACAAAATGCAATTCTAACATAACTATATGCAAAGCTTATTCCAAAGGAAAGGCTAATCAATGGTTATTTGCAACTAAGCAGCATTTATAAACAAGTACAATTTATAGACGGAAAAGACAGTAATAAAACAAATAACAATAATAGATAGATTCTGCATTTCTCAAATAAACCAAGTTTCCAATCCTAAATCAACTTCATTATCCACATGGCATCCTGCCATCCATCCCAAGTTTTCATTTTGCAAAAGTCTAACCCTTGACTGTAATCCTCGAGCATTGCTCAATACCGTGAGCACGGCTATCCGAATAGATTGTACACTCTGCAGAGGTTATGCACTTTACCCACACGATACAACCATGCACCTTACAGGTGAATAATCATAACAAAGCCTTTACAATGCATTATCTTAACCCAGTACTACCCGCTGAGGTTTCAACACTGATAGGCTAAAACCACTACACCAGGGCCCCCCTCTTGCGCTATGAGAGTTTGCTCCGTACACCCGGACTCACACCACCACGATAGTACTCAAGCTAAGACTTTGCAAATTAGTCAGCTAGGCTGCCCCATAACAGACATGTGGTTGCATGATTGACTTAGGTCAAAGGCTCGCAAGGTTAAGTCCTTAGTTGACCGAGGCAAGACTAACCAAGTGTGATCTCAAATATCCAAAACCAACAAAAACCAAATACGATCGCCCAATTGCCACTCTTGGCCCACCATAAACATTCTTGCCACTTGCCCCAGTCTAAATCATTTTCCCACCCCAGTTGATTACCAAGCACCACGTGCTATCCACAAATCAACATCGTTGTGTGACCTCCTCGCCACAACAACTCAATCTCTTTGTATGACCACACATGACACACAAATTCTCATCATTGTTCCATATTCCATTAATCAAGATTATTAAACGGTGACTCATGAACATGTGATGACATGGCATGGCTAAGCAATTCTATTCCGTTCTAACCATCCCATGTTGATTTCAATATTAACCAACTATAGTGAACCAACCTAGGGTGACAAGTGGATCATGGCATACAATTAGCAAGGTAGGGTGTAATTCAAAGGGTACATTAGCTAATCCCAAATTTAGGTTGAAATCATTTATACACATAAAAAAACTTGCAATAGAATAAATCAAAATAGCAATTTTTCCTATCATGGGTTCAACATGATCAAAGTACAACTAAGCCCTTATCCATGCTCTGGACCTTGGTCTTGAGTTGATAAATCTTTCCCGGATGCGTCGCTCAATTTATCGTCTATGCGAAACGAAAGAGAATAGCAAATAAACACAAAAACAAAGAACAAACAAACTGTAAAAATCACATAAAATTCACCAATAGATAGATCTCAATTTTACAAATTTTTAGAAATTTGAATCACCTCAATCGGAGTTCGTATGAGGGAGAACGAGCTCTCGGAATATTCAAATCCTGAAAATACATAAAATTGGAAAATCGTTAATATTCCGAATTATTTTTGTAAAAGAAAATCCGATTATTGCGTCATGCTGACATCAGCCCTGCGCTGATCCGACGCCCTGACCCGTGGCGCAATCTCCACCATCCAAAACCCATCTGACGGCCACCGATTAATCTACCACGCGGCTAAATGATAACCACCCGATCTAAATCGGACGGCCGATATTAATCAAGGTATTCACTATTTACAGAAGCAACGTGGCATGATCTAAACCGCTTACCTTCAATCCGACGGTCAAGAACTCAATGAACTCCCGATGGAGACGCGGCGAAACCTCACCCGCACGATCTTGATCTGACGGCGCACGGCTGAAGATGGCGAATACTGTTCCGAGATTACGTGGCTCAATCTCGCACGTTCACTCGAAATCCGACGGCTGTTCGAGCTCGAACTCGGCGATGGCTATGCGGCGGCGGAACTTCACCGGTCTTGGAGACGACGACCTCAGCTCGGCGCTGCGACGGCCTCCGGCAACCAAAAAGTGGCCGAACCGATGTGGCGTGACTAGACGAAGCTGGACCCGAACTCGAAGCGAGGCCACAACGACGGCTAAATGTGGCGGAACCCCCCATCGGTACTTCGACGAGTTCACGCGCAAACCACAAAGCCCTATCGGCGGCGGTGCTTTAGGGAAAAGATGCGGCAGAGCACGAGGAACCTCGGAAGGGGTGCAGCTCTACTTAAATACCCTCGGCGTGCGCGAAATCCAGAAACCTAATGATGCACGGTGGCGGCGGTGTCCATATCCGACATGGCGGCGGCGTCCGTATCCTTTTCGGAGACGATGCATGGCCATCGTCTGATTTCCATCCGAAGGCTAAGATCTTCCATGACGTGGCGCAATCCGGATCAGAGATGGCATCCAACGGCAGTGTTTGGAAGAAGGTCTTTATTGCCGCGGCTGATCTCGATCGTTTGCTCACGATCCAATAGCCACGGTGCGAAATAGGGTTTAATATTGCGGTACTATACGAAGACCGTCCGATGCTAATCCAACGGCCACGATGCGAGCTACTACAAGACGAGCCGAACAGGCTAAATAGTGCTCGACGCGTGGCACAGTAGTGGGCTTCGGCCCATTACTGTTCATGAGGGTTTTTCGGGATTTTTGAATTAAAATAAATAGATAAAATAATTTGTTTCATTTAGGGCAGTATAAATACTACGAAAAATCCCAGAAAAATCTCAAAAATATTTTGAGACATTTTGGACTCAAATAAAATATTAGTGGTAAAAATGTATTTTAACTTTATTCTTTTATAAATAATCTTTAACAAAAGGCAATATACTTTAATTCAAAATAATTCCAATAAATCTCGGAAAATCCAAATAAATCCAGAAAATTCATAAAAATTATAAATTGCAATAAAACACTATTTAGCTAAATAAAAAGTTAAAAATTTGGGATGTTACAGTTATCCAAAGCTCTGACTGTCCTCGGTTTTCCCTCCTTAGCTTACCCTTGTGTATGTCCATATATGGGTACACCTCAACTAACTGTTGCAATACTGTGAAATGGGCTTGTTCGAACAAAATATTATCGTAAGAATTTTTAGATTTCTTTCCTATTACACCTTTCCCACCTAGCCTACCCTCATGGTGAGATACAGGCACTCCTACCGATTCGACCTCCTCCATGTAATCAACACAGAACTCAATAACCTCCTCAGTTGCATAACCTTCTACAATGGAGCCTTCCGGCCAAGATCGACACGATATATTTCTTCGTAACGCCCATATACCTTTCAAATGGGTATATCTCGATGCGAGAATACGGGTCATAAATATTTATCTCATTAACAAGGTGAACAATGAGATGAACCATGATATCAAAAAATGACGGGGTAAAATACATCTCTAGCTGGCACAGAGTCTTTACCACATCAGCCTGAAGTTCATAAAGTCCAACGGGATCGATGACCTTTTGTGAAATCGCGTTGAAGAAGGAACACAACCTTGTGATTGCCTCTCGGACCTTTTCAGGTAAAATACCTCTAATTGCAATAGGGAGCATTTGTGTCATCATCACATGACAATCATGAGACTTCATGCCAGTTAACTTCAAATCTTTCATCGATACCAGTTTCTTGATGTTTATGGAGTAATCGGATTTAAACTTTCACACCATGCAAGCACTTGCGAGTTCTCGCTTTCTTTCTTGCTCAAAGTGCAGCAAGTCGGGGAAGGTAAAGCCGCCTTTCCCAAAGGTCTTGAGGATGTAGCTCGGCTCGATTTTCATGCCTTCTAGATCCCTTCATGCCTTCACCTATCCTTTGTTTTGCTAGGAATATTCAAGAAAGACCAACTACGTTGTCACATACATTCTTCTCTACATGCATGACGCCGATGCAAAGGTCGAACTTCCAAGTCCTTCCAAGAGGGAAAGTCCCAAAAGATGGATCTTTCTTCTACATGGTCTTCTCAAGATGGGACTGCGATGTATTACCAAGATTCTTTCCAAGTACAACATTAAGATCCCTAACCATATCATACACCTCTTCCCCATGAAGACGCTTTGGAGCTAAACCGCCCTCCTTTGTCCCGTCGAATTGTTTCTTCATATTGCGACGGATGATTCTTGCAAATGAACCTCTCGTGACGATGCACACCGCTTTTCCTCGAGTTGTTGAGCCACACACTAGCGGTTTTATCCATGCATCGGGGCATGCTTTGGCCTTTTATACTACGGCCAAACAAAGTTACCAAGCGCAGAAAATCATTGATGGTGCGTAACAACAATGCGCCAGAGTGAAGTACACTCGCTTGTACTCGCCCCATACCGTACACCTTTGTTCCATAGTATCACAAGATCTTCCACCAATGGTTGTAGGTATACATCAATATCGCTGCAAAGTTATCTCGCCCTTGGATAAGCAAATGACATCATAATGTACGTCGCTTCATACACAACCGGGTGGAAGGTTGTATATACACGAGTCATGGGCCAAGTGCTATGAATGCTGCTCATGTTATCGAAAAGCATTCATTCCATCCGCATCAAGCCAAACCTTACATTCCTTAGTTCATTTTCGTTCTCCTCAAGAGTCTATCGATGGTTCTCCACCGCGTAATCACCGTGTCTCGGCTCCATCCTCTTACGATCTTCCGAAAAGCCATAGCATCAATTTGGCGTGCTTTTTGTTTCCAAATAAACGCTTCAAACGAGGTATTACTAGCAAATACCACACCACTTTAGGGAGCTCCTTTCTTCACCTCAATAACTTCATCGCCATCGCCTTTACGCTTGTATCGCGATGCTTTGCATAATCGGACATACATGAATGTCTCGCATAGTCTTTGCGATAGAGTATACAAATGCTTGGACAAGCATGTATTCTTTCTCCTTCCAATCCCAAGGGACATACAACCTTCTTAGCTAGATACGTGGTTTTAGGCAACACGCTTCCTCAGCAATATGTCCGCTAAGAGATGTAACAATGCCGTGAAACTCTTGTCTGACCAACCATTGCCTCGCCTTCAATTTCAATAACGAGAGCACCGTGTGCAACTTTGTGTATTCCTCCTCATAACCTCGGAACAAAGGTTTCTCCGAATCCTCCATCAAACCCTTGAATTGATTAAACTCTCTTTACTAGTGTAGTTCTCTTCTACATCGCGCAACATTTGAGCCAAATTATTGTCGCCATCAATGACCAACCTATCCTCATCGGATCCATAATCGATGTCACCGCCACATTGCCGCCTCCGCTGCCGCCGACGCTATCACGCTGAAGTATGATCTCCTCTCGCACCATGCCTTGTCCAACTTGTATAGCCAGTACAAAACCCTCCGATCAAGTGCAAATGGATATAGTTTTTGTTCAAAACGCTTCTCGTTTTTGCAATCAATGCATGGACAAGTATGTATTCGCTTTTTTTGCAAGTCGTTTCCCTCGGCAGCCTTAGAAAAACAGATACATCGTCGATATATTCTTGGTGCAACGGTTCGCATCGCACATCCATCTCCATCCATCTACGCTAATTAATTTAAGCAATTATTAATATCCAAAATTTTAATTAAATAAATTATTATTCCAATATTCAACAATATCCACTAATGGGACAACATTAATGCTAAGTAAATGTTGCAAACTTAATTAATTAATTTTAATATATACTCACACGTAACCAAAAATTATATATATCCTCCTAAGATCAACATAATAAATTCTCATCTCAAAATGCAAGGCAATTTCATGATCACCCATCTACCATATTAACTAAAATTTATTTAACATTCATATCCAACAATCTTAATTACATAAATTTGATATAAGCTTCATACAAATTCACTCAAAATAGCCACTAATGGAGCAATATGTATATGCACGCCGCTAATCTAAAAAAATAAATGGTAACTAACAAAAGAAATTTTATGTGCTGTAATTTCTATATATACTCATACCTAGCCAAACTTAAATATATCCTCCTAAGAGCAACATAACAAATTCCTCATCGTAAAATGCAAGGCAACTTCATGATCACCCATCTATCATATTAACTAAAATGTATTTTTCATTCATATCCAATAATCTTAATTAATTAAATAAATTTCATATATGTTTGACCAAAAGTTCATCATCAAAGTAAGGTAGACAACTTAATCTAATAGAGCAAGGTAATAAATTCATCATCTACAAATTGCTAAGTAAATAAAAAACTAAATATGAACCTTGCATCTAAACCTTAATTGCTTAGAATAAACCTTATATTGCAATTTCACATTACAAATGAAGGAGGAGACACAATTTACACACCTTGGAACAATTCTAGGAAGTAGAAGCACACTATTTTGGCCAAACGAAATATGAAATCAAAGAGCTTTTTTCTTCTCGGGAGGACTCTTTTCTTCTCGGAAGGAAGATGACCAACGACTGGTGACAAATCGTTTTTATAGGAATAATTATTTGTGGCGACATTAAATAAAAACCGCCACAGATAATTATATCAGTGGCGGTTCTAAAACCAAACTGCCACAACTAATTTACTATCTGTGACAGTTCCAACTAAAAACCGCCACAAATAGTCCCAACCTTATCAGTGGCGGTTACAAAAACAAACCGCTACAGATGTAACACCCCGACTCCCCACGGAGTCCGGAATGCTACTAACTCCCAATTTCACCGAAAATTTTGGCAGCACCTCATCTAAAAACTATGGGCATTCACTCAGCAGACATAAGAGCAATTCAACATAATATCAATCACAAGGATAATTTAGCAGAAGCACTTAAGGATGTACTCTCACAACAACAATTCAGCAACTAATCAACTCCTCAACAGAAATCACAATAATACATTTATAATCAAGACTTGACACTACGCATTATTTAATTCAAATAACGGTGATTGCAGCCGTGTTCGTGCTACTACTCCCTTCCCAGCGAGACAACCTCAAAGTACCTGAAAACAAGTAACAAACAAGCATGAGTCCAAGACTCAGCGAAGTGCATCAACCAAAAAGAGAACACAACCGAATCAATCGAAATACCAATACTTTGAAACGTAACATATTCAAATACTTTATTGAACTCAGTAAATAAATGAACTGGAAACTGATTCCAAATACCACAACCATCTCAAGAATTATTAAAACTTTACTCATACCTCGATAGCCACTTTTGGATGAGTCCACGACTCAATCCTCCACAATTAACCGTTAACAATTTCAATTCGTTGCCTTCATGCTCAAGTGCACAAAACATACAAAAGAAGAATCTCATATCCATACATCACAATCAACTCATTACACATGATTCATCATTGTCAATACAATGCAGATGCAAATATGCTTGCATGTTCATATGCACATCTCATTTCACAATTCTCATCACATTCCACCATTCTCATGCATATTTCACAATTCTCATGCATATGATGCATTATGCATGTCTCATCTCCTCTTTTAGCACATACCGGTATTGCCGAGCACCACCCGTCGATGCGTGCCCTCAAACCCAACCATCCCGTGGAAGGGCCTCGCCGAACAGACTTGCCCGCAACCCAAAGAGCGGGTCCTACACTTAACACCGCTCCCATCCACGCCAAGGATGGGACTACGGGTAGGATCTCTGAGCACTCGGATTAGTCATATACTCCATATGACTTTCTCAATCGACTGCTCGATGCACTTTTCATGAATGCACATATGCAAATGTCATTCTCAACAACAAATCACCTTCTCAACACTCATATTCATATTCTCAACAAATCTTATCAACATGGTCACATATGTCATTAACACTCGTAGCAAAGACATAATCAATTTTCATGATCGCAAATCAACTATTCCTATTAATCAAACCTCGCAACTTCATTATTCACCTTCACCTATCATACTACTGAGCAATCTTATGAATGGGTGATATAGCAATATGTCAATTTGGCAATTATACAGGGTTCAACAAACAACCCACAAAGCATTCAATCCAAAGATGCACTTTTCATGAATGCACATATGCAAAAGCCATTCTCAACATTCATATCCACATGGTCACATATAACATCAACAATCACATAGACACCACAATCATATATCATGACCACAAATTGAGCCATTTTTATAACTCAAATCTTATATCTTTTATGTTCCTATTAGCGTAATCATACTAGGGAGCATCATCATGGAATATATAAAATGTAACCCATGGCCTATTGACAAGTCATGTGGTTCATCAATCGACACACATAACAAACAAACACTGATGCACTTGCCTTCAACTTCTCGAAACGGTGTGGCGAGACGAAGTGGCCACAACCGGGGGCACACCACCTGCACAAGGATATAACCCACTCAAAAACACGCCCAATTCAACACAAAACTCATAACTAAGTCGGCTTTGCAACCCACTCCTAAAACCCGAAAACAACAATCTGCCTACCCGGGACAACACTCGGTAAAACGGTCATAGCGTTTAGTCAGATGAACGAAACTTGGTGATTTTGGTCTCTATTTAAAGGTAATTCAATTATCTACAACCTTTTCTATAGCTGATCGACCGGGAAAAGCACCGATTCTTCTCAGATTTGCAACGAACAGCAGACAAACAAAATTTAACTTGTTCTGGACAGCAATCGGTAAAATAGCCATAACATTCAAACGGCTGAATGAAATTTAGTTATTTCGGTCTCTATTGAAAGGTAATTCAATTATCTACAACTTTTGCAATAGCCAAACCCCCCGGAAACACTTGCAAAATTAACAATTTCGCGCTACAGCAGGGCACAAGAATCTGCTCGAAAACAATACTGCACAGCTTCTAGTGTTTCCACCTCTAATCCCTTTCACATACCTCCAATCAACCAATAAAACCCCATGGCAAGAACCCTAACCCAGCCACCCAAACCCACCCAAACCCTAGATTTAATCCTCACCTTGGCTCAAGGGAGAAATCACAGGAATGGAGGAAGGCGCGCCGAAGAGGAGGAGGGGCGCGGTTGGGAGTGCTCACGAGCTGCCATCGCCAGGAAGGAGTCGGCTAGGGGATAGCAAGGCATAGCCGGCCATGAGGGCAGAGGGAGGTAGGCTGCGCCAGAGCAAGAAGGAAGCCGCCATGGGAGCACAACCAGAGAAATGACAAGGGAAGAGAACGAGGCGCAGGGGGGCTCGGTTTGGGGCTGTGGGGGCGCAGGGGAGAGGCCAAGCATGGCAGCAAGCATGGGGAGGGGTAATTAGGTCAGGCCCCCACCCAAGAAGGCCCACAACCCCTCCACTTCTGGCCCACGAAGCCCACCAAAACTAGAGAATACAGATTTCTTTTTCTTTGAAATAAACTCCATCAATTTGAGTACTAAAACAAAATCAATCAGACTAGGGGAAAAAGAAAATAAACAACACCAACCCCAGAGACTGCAATTCAACCATCTCCAAGAACTGACATTTCAAACTCACAGCTAAAAGAAAACCCTCTGAGTAAAACTTGTCGTAGAAAATTACGGCTCGGAGAAATTCCCTTTCCGATACGCATCCGGCATATCTCAGAACTTTTCGTTAAAATTGCTAAAGCTACGAGATGACCAAAAACAAATCTACACTCTTCCCCCCTTTAACAGAATTTGACCTTGAATTCTGAACACCTCAATACTCACCCACAAGAGCAACAGAAACCGAATGGCCAAAATCAATATGCCCAAAAAGAACAAGCCGGGTACTTCTCACTCAAGAGAAAACTCCACAACTTAAACCACGGCTCCTGCCAAATATAAGGAGCAAGCAACTGAACTCATTTCATCCGTCAACAAATCAACACTCACTCTAACTCCTCAACTCGCATGGTACAAAACTCGGAAGACAGGCCTTTCTCAAAGACCAACACTAATCTCAATCGACCATGCGCTCTCGATCCCAAAAGGTTTTCCTAAACCAGGAATCTCACAACATTTTCTCAACCGGAGAAATTCACATTTCTCACGCTTAAACTCCAATAGATCTAGGCAAACAGCCAAATTCTCAATTCATACCATTCTAATAATTGTCGACAACTCGGATAACTTTTCTTTTAACGCTCAATATATCACCTCCACCAACCAATGTTTCTTCCCTAAGATCATACTACTAACTCCCAAACTCAATTCTCATTTCTCTATTCAATTTCACTCACCCAACTTAAATCTCCTCTCTAAAACTCTGTAACATCCCAAAATTTTAATAAAGTAAAAATATATATTTTGAATTTGAATATAATTATTTCTGTGTTTTCTTGCCATTATTTGTTTTATTTAGGTTTCCTTCGATTTATTCTTTGTATAAAAAATCCATCAAATGGAAACAAAGAATGAAAAAGAGGAAAAGGCAAAAATATAAAAGGTAAAAATTTAGAAAATTGCCATGAGAACCCTGAGCATGTAAGTAAACCATTTTAGCCAGCAATTGAAATTTTATACATAGAATAATGAAGAGAAAAAAATTAGAAAGACAACTTTTAAATCAAAACAATGCATTGTCAGAGTTTATAAAATAATTGGAGTCACAAATGGAACTGTAAAAATTATCATGAAAACCTGAATGCCATATCTACCTCTGGTAAAAATATTATGAATTAATATTTTCATTTAGGACTTCTAAAAATTTAAAAATAGAAACCTTAAAAATTTAGAATTTGCAATGTCAGAATTTTTATAAAATAATGGAACAATATTTTGGCTTGAAAATTTTATAGCAGCATTCTGAGACCAAATACATTTGAAAAACAAAATTTCAAAAATAATAGATTTCAATTGTTCTCAATCAAAAATCAAAATCAGAAATAAGAATTTAGGAGCAGTCACTGTTGTCAGAATATTATCAATTTTTTGGTAATCTATTTTACCTTAAAAATTTTACCAGACAACAAAACCTTCTCACAGACCTTGGTCAAAAAGTTTAGATATTTTCTACCCTGATTTGTTAGCACAAGAAAATCTGGTTCTAGAGCCATCCGAGTGGGACCAATTCTTTTGGCTTTTTCCCCCACTGACTACTAGACCCAGGCCCCACTTGTCATCTTCCTCCTCCTCCTGTTCTTGCGATCGAACGAAGACTCCCGATCCAGTGCAGCGCTTGACCGAGCTCGTTCAATGAATCGCCTGCTCGATTGGTCGTCTCACTGCGTCATCCTCAGCTCATCACAGCCGCGATCGCCGCCACGTTCGTCCTTGTCTCTCTGTCGCCATACCGCAGCGCCATTTCCTGGTCACATTCAGTGAAACTCACAACCAAGACCCAATTCAACCAAGCCGGCTCGTCTGCTAATCTCTCATCCATAAATTGCACCCCAGTGTTCGCAGCGAGCCTCTTTCTCATTCCCCTCACCTCTTCCTTTCTCTCCCAGCCTGTGCGCATGAACTCTCTCCCATTTCTGCCATTGCCAGGGAGCTCCCAAGCTCAGAGCCGAGATCAATTCGAGCTATAGAGGCAACCATTCTCAAATCCGACTGAGCTAGAGCATCACCAGGCCTCAAGCATCAAATCCCCTCAAAAATATTCGAGCTCCTTCATGCAAAATTTGGCTGCTGCCGTGCGCCCTTCATCCTCATGGCCGGTCACCGGTGGTGGCTCGGCTCGGAGATTCTCCCTTCAGGTAAACCTCAAAAATGGAACCACTAGTATCCTCTGATGCTATAGGTGCTACCGATTCAATCCCTAATGCTCCTGTTTGTCTTCTCCGTTTGGTCACCGCCATGGCCGCCGCCCCTCCTCGGCTGCGCTCCGCTCCGATAACTCTTCCAGTGAATTGACACCTCCCCTGGATGCTCCTTGCCGTGCTGATGCTCTCCGTGCCATCGCCTTCGCCGGACCATCGCCGGAGTGCCGTCACCGGCCAGCCCTAGCCACTCCCCTGCTTTCCCTCACTGCCGCAAGACGGGCCCCCATGTCACCCCTCACCAAGCTCCAGTGCTAAAGGGTAAAGGCGCCTCCTTCATATGAAAACGATTTTGAATTTCCAATTCAATTTCTATACCGATGAAATTCAATGTTGAATATCTTTTGCAATTTAAATCGAAATTCAGGGGACAAATTCCTATATTCATATAAAATCAAGAAGATTCTAAATATACAAAAATATTGAATTTTTGAATTCCAGAAAGATTATTTGAATCAAATTTGTTTATATTCCTAATATGATCTTTATATTAACTTGATGAACAATAGGTTATAAAATAATAAGATAAATTTTTATGTGATTATAAGACCAAGATGAATTTAAATCTACAAAAATATTTGATTTTTGAGTCCTAGAACAATTGTTAAAATTGAAAATGAGTTAAACATTCTATTATGGACATTATTGTACATATGAAAAATATAACTTTTACAACTATAAAATAAATTCTTGATTGTCTCTGGAATCATAATAAACTCAAATATGTAAAATCATCTAATGTTTATGTAACACCCCGGCGCCAAGCGCACCGCGAATGCTACCAAAAACTCCAATTACGAACGACACATCTACAAAAAGACTGAAACTGAATTTAATCACTAAACTCTTAACTGTCCTAAAAAAACTAAGTCACCGAAATTTACAAAATTTCGGCATGACTTCTCTAGAATAGAGGACATCCACTCAGCAGACAAAATAATAGCAGCAGATGATATCATTCTAGCAGGTCCTTAGTTAAGCAATCTCACACCCAACAGAATTTAAGAAATCTCACTACGATGAACAATAAATTACAATCACATTAATTACATTCAGGTTTTGACGAATTGATTAAATAAATTGCTGGAGATCGCAGTCGTGCACGTGTTACTACTCCCATCCCGATGAATCAGTTTCAAGGTACATAAAACAGGAAGCAAACAAGCGTGAGTCCAAGACTCAGCAAAGTGCAACAAATAAGAAACGCAATCGAATCCAATGAAATACCAAGACTTTGAAAAGTAACATATTCAAATACTGATTCCAAATACCACAACCAACTCAGGAATTATTTAGACTGTACTCATACCTCGATAGCCACCTTTGGATGAGTCCACGACTTAACCCTCAATCTATAAATGCCATTAGCTCCACGATTTACCATTTACCGTTTCTATTTGCTGCCTTTATGCTCAAGTACACGAAACATACAAGATAAGAATCTCATATCTATACATCACAATCAATGCATAAAACATGATCCATCATTGACAATGCAATGCAGATTGCACATATGCCATACCAAAAGAAGAATTCATATCCATACACCACAAAAAGAAGACTCTCATATCTATACATTACAATCAATGCATAAAACATGATCCATCATTGACAATGCAATGCAGATTGCACATATGCCATACCAAAAGAAGAATTCATATCCATACACCACAAAAAGAAGACACTCATATCTATACATTACAATCAATGCATAAAACATGATTCCTCATTAACAATACAATGCAAATTGCACATATGCCATACCAAAAGAAGAATTCATATCCATACACCACAAAAAGAAGACTCTCATATCTATACATTACAATCAATGCACAAAACATGATTCATCATTGACAATGCAATGCAGATTGCACATATGCCATACCAAAAGAAGAATTCATATCCATACACCACAAAAAGAAGACTCTCATATCTATACATTACAATCAATGCATAAAACATGATTCCTCATTGACAATACAATGCAGATTGCACATATGCCATACCAAAAGAAGAATTCATATCCATACACCACAAAAGAAGACTCTCATATCTATACATTACAATCAATGCATAAAACATGATTCATCATTGACAATGCAATGCAGATTGCACATATGCCATACCAAAAGAAGAATTCATATCCATACACCACAAAAAGAAGACACTCATATCTATACATTACAATCAATGCATAAAACATGATTCCTCATTGACAATACAATGCAGATTGCACATATGCCATACCAAAAGAAGAATTCATATCCATACACCACAAAAAGAAGACACTCATATCTATACATTACAATCAATGCATAAAACATGATTCCTCATTGACAATACAATGCAAATTGCACATATGCCATACCAAAAGAAGAATTCATATCCATACACCACAAAAAGAAGACTCTCATATCTATACATTACAATCAATGCATAAAACATGATTCACCATTGACAATACAATGCAAATTGCACATATGCCATACCAAAAGAAGAATTCGTACCCACACACCACAAAAAGAAGACTCTCATATCTATACATTACAATCAATGCATAAAACATGATTCATCATTGACAATGCAATGCAGATTGCACATATGCCATACCAAAAGAAGAATTCATATCCATACACCACAAAAGAAGACTCTCATATCTATACATTACAATCAATGCATAAAACATGATTCCTCATTGACAATACAATGCAAATTGCACATATGCCATACCAAAAGAAGAATTCATATCCATACACCACAAAAAGAAGACTCTCATATCTATACATTACAATCAATGCATAAAACATGATTCCTCATTGACAATACAATGCAAATTGCACATATGCCATACCAAAAGAAGAATTCATATCCATACACCACAAAAAGAAGACTCTCATATCTATACATTACAATCAATGCATAAAACATGATTCCTCATTGACAATACAATGCAGATTGCACATATGCCATACCAAAAGAAGAATTCATATCCATACACCACAAAAAGAAGACTCTCATATCTATACATTACAATCAATGCATAAAACATGATTCATCATTGACAATGCAATGCAGATTGCACATATGCCATACCAAAAGAAGAATTCATATGCATACACCACAAAAAGAAGACACTCATATCTATACATTACAATCAATGCATAAAACATGATTCCTCATTGACAATACAATGCAGATTGCACATATGCCATACCAAAAGAAGAATTCATATCCATACACCACAAAAAGAAGACACTCATATCTATACATTACAATCAATGCATAAAACATGATTCATCATTGATAATACAATGCAAATTGCACATATGCCATACCAAAAGAAGAATTCGTACCCATACACCACAAAAAGAAGACTCTCATATCTATACATTACAATCAATGCATAAAACATGATTCACCATTGACAATACAATGCAAATTGCACATATGCCATACCAAAAGAAGAATTCGTACCCATACACCACAAAAAGAAGACTCTCATATCTATACATTACAATCAATGTATAAAACATGATTCATCATTGACAATGCAATGCAAATTGCACATATGTCATACCAAAAGAAGAATTCATATCCATACACCACAAAAAGAAGACTCTCATATCTATACATTACAATCAATGCATAAAACATGATTCCTCATTGACAATACAATGCAAATTGCACATATGCCATACCAAAAGAAGAATTCATATCCATACACCACAAAAAGAAGACTCTCATATCTATACATTACAATCAATGCATAAAACATGATTCCTCATTGACAATACAATGCAAATTGCACATATGCCATACCAAAAGAAGAATTCATATCCATACACCACAAAAAGAAGACTCTCATATCTATACATTACAATCAATGCATAAAACATGATTCATCATTGACAATGCAATGCAAATTGCACAATTTCCATGCATATGATGCATCATGCATGCTCATCTCCTTTTTAGCACATGCCAGATGGCCGAGTGCACACCCGTCGGTGTGCACCTCTCATTCCCTTCCACCCCGTGGTGGAGGCTGCCTACTCTTACTGACTCGCTCCCATACAACCACGTGTATGAGACTACGAGGTAGGACTTTCGTGCTCACTACATGTGAGCACAGAGGCCCGCATCAGAATGGGTCGCCTCTTCCATCATGAATGCACAAATTTAATTAACATAACCAAATTTGCAATCTACATTTAGTTCTCACATTTGCATAGCCATAGCCAACTACATAAACATCAGCCACTCCTCACATCCATAAATTACCATTCTCAACATTCAAATCACATTCTCAACACTCGTATCCATATTCTCAACAAATCTCATCAACATGGTCAATCTGTCATTAACACTCGCACCAAAGACATAATTAATTTTCAAGATAGCAAATCAACTTTTCCTATTAATCCAACCTCACAACTTTATTTTTCACGCTCACCTCTCATAGTAGTAAGCAATCTTATGAACGTGTGATATAGCAATATATCCATTTGGCGATTGTACGGGTCCAACAAACAACCGACAAAGCATTCACTCCAAAGATGCACTTTTCATAAACACATATATGAAAAAGGCCATTCTCAACTTTCATATCCATAAGGTCACATATATCGCAACGCCACATAACCGCCACAATCGCATATCATGACCACAATTCGAGCTATTTTCATAACGCAAATCTTATATCTTCTATGTTCCCATTAGCCTAATCATACTAGGGAGCATCATCAAGGCATATATAAAATGTAACACATGGCATATTGACAAGGCATATGATTCGTTAATCAACACACATAACAAACAAACATTGATGCACTTCATATAATCTAGGTTTGAACGATAGCATGACCACTTAACCATTCCCATTCATCACATCGCAAGCAAAATCAAACATGAACATATTAAAATAACACATGGTTAATTATATGCTTGCAAAACCAAATGGCCACCTAAGCCACAACCGAAGACAATACACTTGCCTTCAACTTCTCGAGACGGTGTGGCGAGACGAGATTGCCACCCCCGGGGTCACACCACCTGCACATGGATATAATCCACTCAAAAACACACCCACAGCTTCAACGCAAGACTCATAACTAAGTTGGCTTCAAGAACCTACTCCTAAAACCCGAAAACAGAAATCTGTCAACCCGGGGCAGCACTTGGTAAAATGGGCATAACTTTCAAACAGCTGAACGAAACTTAGCGATTCTGGACTTCATTGAAAGGTAATTCGATTATCTACAACTTTTTCTATAGCGGACTGACCGGAAAAAACACCAATTATTCCCAGATTTGTGACGAACAGCAGACAGCCGCAAAAATACTTCGCTCTGGACAACACGCGGTAAAATAACCATAACTTTCAAACGGCTGAACAAAACATGTTGATTTCGGTCTCTATTGAAAGGTAATTCAATTATCTACAACATTTGTTTTAGCCAAACCCCCAGTAAACGCTTGTAACATTTTCAAACAGCAGCTCTAACAAGGGGCAAAAATCTGCTCGAACGAGATATTTCAAATCACTCTAGTCTCTCCACTTCCCCAGCCCCCAACATCTCAAAATTAGGAATCCTAGCTAAGCAATAGCACAAACACCTTGCATGCAAGCCAAAAGGATCCCCACCACCTAGGGTTTTTACCTTAAATCTTTTACTCAAGGAGGAAAGGGAGGTGGGGGAGGGCTGCAGGTGCTGCTGCTGCTACTGCCAAAGTCTCTACCGGAGGGAGGTCACCGGAGGTGGGAGAGGCTGCATGGGCGCCGGCCAGGGACTTCAGGGCGCCGGACTTGGGGGAGGTGAGGGCTGCAGGGCCTGCTCGGGTGGGGGAGGGAGCTAGAGAGGCTGCTCGGTCAGGGAGTGGAGGCAGCTGGAGAGCAATCGGCTAGGAGGAAAAATGCGCCACTAGGAGGAAAAGCCACCAAGAAGTGGAGGAGGGCAGCTTAGGCGCAGGAGCCGTGCCCAGGAGTTGGTTCGCCAGAGAAAAACAAAAGGGAAGGCCTCCAATGACAGCCACCCATTTGAAGGAAGAGAGAGGAGAGGTTAGGTGAAATTCCATAAACCCCTCCTACAAAACCCATCTTTTAACCAAAAGCGCGACCCAAATAATTTAATTCTTGGCGCGATAAGACAAATGACAGATAAACAACTTGTCAGAGAACTAAACGCCTCGGAGAAAACAACCATTTCGATAAATATTTCACTAAGAACTCAAAACCTTTAATAACTCATGAAGCGACAAAACTGTTCTCCGTAAGAAATCCTTGAATCAAGAAAATGAAGACAACTCTGGCCAAACTCAAGAAAACGATTTAGCGGTATTACAGTTTAACTCAATTTAAATTATTTGTGTAATATTGCGAAAACTGCACTCCATTTTCTAAGCTCATTGCAGGGCCGGGCCGTCTGGCAGGCAATCTCAGGGATGGTTGGCCCATTTGGGAGGGATAGGGTTAAAAGTTTGGGTATGGGAGGGGTTCTTTTTGGAATTTCCCCTCAACACCCACTTTTTCACCAAATCTCTCTCTCTCTCTTTTGTGTGGCTGCAATTGTTTCACTTGACTGATTTTTGTCTCCATCCGATTCCCCATTTTCCTGGCCACATGTTTCCCAGTGCTGGTTGCCTGTTCCCTTCCCCATTTTCCTCCAACGCCATCCTCCTACCGAGACTCCTCCAGGCAGGGCACCTCTCCTCTGCTTTGTCCTCCCGGTTCAACGAGCAGAAGCAAGACTTCACCGCCTCGCCGGCCGAGCCTTCCTCCTGGTTTGGCGCAAGAAGATAGCGCTTGGGAAGCAGACCAGCAATGAAAGCAAAGAGAATCGAATCGCCGCACCTCTAGCTCCTTGCCGGCGCGCCTCCATGGCCCCAGCCCCTTCAGGCCGGTGTCGCCCTTGCCTCCCCTGTTGGCCGGCTCCTCCCTGCGCTCCTCTCCTTCAAGCTCAAGAATAAAGAAGAAGCTCAAAGAAGAATCAAGATCGGCGCGCAGAAGAACCGACGCTCCACCTCCAAATTAAGCAACACCAAAGAAGACGCTTTTGCCCTCCCTTGGCCAGCGGCGATCTCTTCCAACCGGCGGCTCCTCCACCCTTCCTCCATGAATCCATGAGCAAGCTTTGAGGTATAATTTGGGGGGGGGGGTTTGCTTGCCTATATGGTGTTTGATAAAATACCTAGCTATGAATTTGTATTGGTTCATTGTTTGCTTGTGGATGTATGCATGAATTTGTGAATGTCCTATACTGAAATGTCCAGCCTTGGGTTGTTTAGTTGGTAGGTAGCACGATAGTTATCATGTGCTGCAGAACATGCCTGAATTGGTTATGGTTTGAAAGTTCTAATGTCAATTTCCTTGTGCCCATAACCCACAGATTTTTATGTGGTGATGCATGATCCAATAAGCTGGTTCTCTGTGCAATTGTGATTGATGCGATGCATGAATGAGAATACTGATGTTTGGCATTTTAGGGCTATGGTATTGCGTGATGAAATAATACATAGCTGAACTTATGTAGGCTTTCGTGCTATGATCAATTCAAGTATATGCGTTCTTATTCAAGAGTTTGACAGACTAGCATGATTGAGAAGCATGATGCTAATGGCATTAACTTCTGTGTGAGCTCATGGCATGGTTATGCATAAGATCCCAAATTGATATATGTGTTGGTGTCCTCCTTTCATTAAATATATGTGCAGTTCAGAATGTCTCATGTATTGGTCTTCTGTAATTGGTTAGCATGACTTGGAAATTAACCTTGTATGCTGTTGTTATCATGGATATTCATGTATGTAGAGCCTAACATGTTCCTTATGTATTTCACAGTGATGTTCATGCCTTTGTTCTGAATTCTTGCGCTGATTATGAGTATTGTGTTGCAGTTTATATACTCATGTCCAATTAGGGAATGATGTATGTGTATTTTTGTAACACCCCGGCGATCTTCTGCCCCGAATGTTACCAACTCAAGTTCAAGATTAACTAAACAGGCATAAACACTAAAATTTTCGGCATGAACATTGGACATCTAGATGGCAATTTCAGCATCACAATTGCAACAACAGTAGAAAGAAATGTAAATGAGAGCACTAAATGCTCTATGCATCATTCTGCTTGATAATTAAAACCAAACTATCACATGCAAGCTTATACCAAAATGATTAAACAACGGGATTCGACTCCAAGCAATTTAAATACGATGAACCACAATAGTCTAAAGATAATTTCTATAAGTTGCATTGCATGTCTTATTAAATCATATTGCATAAATCTAAGTTTCAATGAGGTTGTAACACCCTGCACCGATAGTGCCTATAATGTCACCTCAACAAGCATTATTAACAACTAAATAACCATTCTAAGAACAAATACCAGCAATAACATTATCAATTTAAACCAAAAATTCCGGCAAAGATGTATCCTCTAACACTAAAACTATGTATCAGAGACATATCATCAGCATAAGGAAATAAGCAGGAGAGTAACAATGACTAGTTCGAGGGTTCATAACATTCACATCATAAGGAATATAGGTCTTAACCACACATGAACATATATGTACTAAACATTTAATCAACTTATCATCAAGACAAAGATAATCGATGACAAAGTTCACTAAAACCATCTATTACAATGAAACTCGCTTATGCAATTTATTTAAGGGTGTGAAGCTAGGTGAAGTGATGGTGCTAACTCCCCTTTCCGTATGTCGATCTCAACGCATCCTAAAAAACATTAAACAACAAGCGTGAGTCCAAGACTCAAAGATAGCACAACAATTAGAATATCAATATCAATTAAGGTATAGAAATCAATAACATGCTCATATCTATTATACCAAATTAACAAGTACATAAAACAAGGAAATCACCGTCCGCTACCTCATCAACTACATTGCTCTCTTAGTGCACATACCTCATTAGACAACATTGGATGAGTCCACGACTCGATCCATTCTTACTGTAAATTACACTCAACTCGGGGATCATCACTTGCCATTCATCATTATCGATTGCACAATGCATCAGACATACCCATAATACAACAATTTGTCGCAATCAATATGTTGACCACCACTCCTTTTACAACATTATGCAATGCGAATATGTTTAAATGCTCATATGCACCTTTCAAGGCCTATACCGGTATGGCTGAGTTCACACCCGTCGGTGTGCACCCTCTCATTCCCCTCCATCCCGTGGAGGGTGCCTACTCTTACTGACTCGCTCCCATGCACTCGTGTGTATGGAACTACGAGGTAGGTCTTTTGTGCTCACTACGGGTGAGCACCGAGGCCCACATCAACATGGGACGCCTCATCCTTTATGAATGCACAAATGCAATTAACATGAATAAAATGCAAATTATATTCGTTTCTAGCATTTGCATAACCACATCCATAAACACAAGCATCAACCACTTCTCACCTTCCTTAAGCTATCATTCATGCCCACTTAACCAATTTCAAGAGTAAGAGTATGGTAACACAACATATCCTTCCTACCATGCGAGTATAACATAACAAAAGAGCAATCGTTGCGCTACCAAACAAGTCACATCACAATACACTTGCCTTTTTACCCACGAGGAGCGAAATGGTTAGAGACTGAGCTCGCCCCTGGATTCGCACTATCTGCAAATGATTTCATACATCTCAAACCTTGCCATCACAGAAACCACAATATTCACAACATGACAAACCTACGCCCAAAGCCCCGAATTTTCTCTCTCTCCCGAACAACCAAGAAAACAACACATTCTGCCCAAACCGAACAGCAGCAGTAAAAACGAGCATAAATAATTCTATACAACTCCAAATTCACTAAACTTGGACATTTTCGGAAACTAAAGGAGATTTCTGTAATACTGCAAAGTTTTATCTCCATTTTTTTGTGTGTGGCCATCATTCCTCCCCTTGGCTAGATATTTTCCCCAAGCCAGCCGAGTGCCCCTTCAGCCTGAGTTCCTCCCGTGCGCCTGGTTCTTCTCCTGGCGCCCTGCTCTCCTCCCCCAGCCGCCCTTGGCCGAGCTCCTGCGCCCGCCCCTGGCCTTCTCCTGGCGCCCTTCTCGCTTCCCCAAGTCACCGCCCTCCTCTGTCCGCACCTCATTCCCCTCAGCCGACGTCGCCTTTCCCCCAGCCGAGTCGCCTGTCCTCCCTGGCGGGCGTCCTTCTCCTTTCGCCTGCAGCAGAGGGTGAGAGCAATGAGCAATGAGCAGCAGCCGGCAGGAGCAGCAGTCGAGCAATGCACCTGGGCTGCCCATGGCTGCTCCGGAGCCCCCTTGGCGGCGACGAGCCGCCCTCCACCGGCAATGAGCCTCCCAAATCAGCGTTGCCTCGGGTCCTCCCACCGGCGCCTCTTCCCGAGCCGAGATGCTCCCTTCTTCCTCCTTGGGTTTGTGAAGGTATGGCTTGCTCACCATGTGTTCGATGAAATGGCTATGAGGTGTACGTTGCGTTCTAGTGCCTGTTTCTGCTGCACTGATCTAGTTATTTGTTGTCATGCTTGTTTATTTGAGGTTGGTTGTATGCCCTTGTCCTGTGTAGTCTTGCCCCGGCAGATTAGTATCACTTGCATCATCTGTGAGCAAAGATACTCGATCTCACGTTGATGGCTCGTACTAGGTAGTAGCTAATTGTCTATTCCTAATTAGATGATTTGAGTTAGTCATACTGTCTTGTTCCGCTTTTGTTTTGTGGAGTATCTGGATGAAACGTGCAAAGGTGAAGCAACAGATTTATGTTGGGTGCTACCGACTCGTTGAAAATTGGGGTGATGTAATGTCGCCACTGCTTTGCAGCAAGATACCGACCGTCAATGTGCCCATGCATTCCATGATTCTGTAGATGATGGATTGATTTCCCAATCGAACTAAATTGTAGTGGTTGAAAGCCTGTTAGACTTGATGGAAAAAAAAGATATGAAAAAATAGGTACATTAAGGTTAGAAGCCACTTAGCCTCGACTTGGCTAAGCTTATGTGCTGACCATCCTTATGGAATCAAATCTGTTCTTGGTTGTGCTCACTACCGCCTATTGTATCGGCATGGCTTCGTCCAAATCAAGTGGCGACTTCGCCTCTTGATGGTGCTTAAACCACTTGTGGTTGGAGTTATCGCTTCTCTATAACCATGCAAGTGGTACTGCTCCCCACAGTAGCAATGATGATAGGAGAAGCGCATACAATTGCAGAAATTGCAGGATAAAGATAAGCGCATCCTTTATGATATGGTCCCTGTGATTAAGGATCTAGTGGTGTAAATTTAAGGATGCAGTTGCATATAGTGTGCCTTTTCCTGTTGAAAGTTTCTACCTCGCATTGCATTAACATTGTAAATTCAAGCTCATAAAATATATTATGCCGTTATTGCAGTTAATTAATGTAAAATTTGCATGTATTGTAACACAGTAATCATCAATCAGAATTTCAGATAGTGCTCAGACAAGATGACTATCTTTTCCAATGAGATGCAACAACAATGAACAGCACAACAGCAGCCTACTAGATAATGATGTGTATCCTCTTGTTAGACCTTTTCCGCTTTCGGTGTTGATCTAAGTTGTTAAGATTAATACATGGCCAGAAAGGTATGAATAGTTTTGGTTATGCATAAGATCCCAAATTGAGAGGGTTGTTAGAGTGTTCTCTTATTATTAAGGTTTAATGTTTGCTATCTAGGGGTTGTCGTTGATGTTCGGAGTTGAATTCGAGTTGTTAGATGATATAATTGAAAAAGGGATAACTTGAAAATCGTAGATAATTCCTACACTTACTCCAGCTTGTATTTTATTGGTCATGTTTGGTTCAATGGTTTAAAGGTTTGGCTAGGTCAATGGGCGAAAGCGAGTTTTAGTTAGTCTTCGGAAAGTTGGGTTTCGGTCTTTAGAGTTTATATCGCCAATTTAGTGGCATTTTGCTCATGAAGAATGAATTTTATGTATTGTTTTGTTCTCTAGGGTCGGAGTATCTAATACCGCCTCGGGACGTCAAAGATCGTGTCGATAAAGGCAAGTACATCGAGCTGTGTGCTTAATTGAGTTGTTCATTGTTATTTATTTAGCTATTCATGGCTAATTTCTATTGATTTTCGCAAGTATGAGTTATATCGGTGATCGTCCCTTCGAGGACGTGATTAACTATTGAGTTCGAGTGGTCCCTAGTAAGCCTTAATCCTGGTAAGTTCGCTGTACCTTTGTTAATATTGCTGTGGGTAGCGAGTATGGGGTATGTGGGTACTCGTACTTAATTGTTTCCCCATCTGGGAAATGGAATTGAGTATGTGAGCGAATAGATTAGATGGTTATGAATGTGAGAATTTGGGCTATGTTATGTATGTGTGAAGTTATGGTTATGAATGTGAGAATTTGGGCTATGTTATGTATGTGTGAAGTTATGGTTATGAATGTGAGAATTTGGGCTATGTTATGTATGTGTGAAGTTATGGTTATGAATGTGAGAATTGGCTATGTGTGTGTATGTGGATATGGTATGTTTGTGTATGCATTGAATGAAAAGTTGCATTTCATTCATAAAAATTGCATTTGTGCATTCATAATGGAAGAGACGACCCATGCAGATGCGGGCCTCTGTGTTCACACGTAGTGAACACGAAAGTCCTACCTCGTAGTCCCATTCATCGAGGTGAATGGGAGCGAGACAGTAAGAGTAGGCACCTTCCATCTACGGGATGGAAGGGACGTGAGGGTGCACACCGACGGGTGGGCACTGGCAGTACCGGTACGTGCATGGAAATGAGCATCCATGTGCATTGCATCTTTCATAATGAGTGTTATGGTAAATGGTGTGTCATGTGGGCGGTGATTATGGTAATTGGAGGTCGAGTCGTGGATTCAACCCAAATAGGGGAGATTGAATTGAACTTGATGAATTAGCGCATTTCCCTGTTTTGCTAAGTATGTTGGATGAATATCGGAGAGTGTAGTTGAGTTATGAACTCAAATAAAAATGGATGAAAATGAATTGAATTACAACAAGGGGTGGTTGAGTCGGAGACGTTGTAGCTTAGAGTCAAGTGTTACCTCTTTGGCGTTGAGTGGTTTTATCATTGTCGATGACTTGATTGCGGTAATTTTGGTATGGTTGAGTTATTGCTTTAAATGGATATAAATCGTCTTGTCCGAGTGTTGTTTCATTTGTATTACTAGCTCTTACAATCAAACTCTTGCTTTACTCGATAGATTGGAATTGTTATTCTCGTACTTTGTTTGAGTTTGAACTCACGCTTGTCGTTTAATGTTTGTAGGTTTTGAAGCGAGCATGCATGGATGGGAGTAGTAGTACGTACACGACTCGGTCATCACCACCGCATTTAATTAATTTGTAAAGCCTAGTTGTAAATAATGGTGTTGTAATGTGGTGCTCGTCGTGCTGGAGTTGTTAATTTCTTTTTGGTTGTGTGATTGATTATCTAAGGACCTGCTAGATGGTTTGATTCTATTTTAAGTGTTTGATATATTATATAACCTGCTATTGCTCTTTTGTCTGCTGAGTGGATGTCCTAGTTTTAGGGAGAGTCTTTGAAATTTTGCAAATTTGGTGGCTTAATTTTAAACCAGTTTTAAGAGTCAGAGGTTAATTCCTGTCTTTTCGCTAGAGGTGACATTAGTTATTCAAAGTGCTGGTAGCATCCGTGGCGTGTTTAGTGCCGGGTGTTACAGTTGGTATCAGAGCGGGCTTTAGGTCCGTGGTATGTGAATTTAGCAATTTTACTCTAGAGTAAACTAAAAGTTGCTGTGTGGAATTAGAAACATGGCATAGGTATTTACTTTTAAAATTGAGCCTCGTATGATAACCTTAAGATCTGGAATAGCGTGGTTCATTAATTTAAACTTGACACACTCGGTGCAGAGGGAAGGATGGGTATCATTGCATTACGCTTAAATATTGTATTTAAGCTTTGATGTTGAGTGCTAAATTTATTGTTGCATAATGCTTTGACCCTGAAAGGACTATTGGAATCAGTACGCTTACGTTCATGTTATTGGTTAAGACGAAAGGTTTCGACTTTGCTCCTTTGGCCGAGTTGTGGGATTTGCTTGTGGGTATGATCGGTTAGTGCCCCCCTTCATCGCTTGGAAACCTCTCGAATTTGAGTCGTTGTTTTTCGTGGAGCAGTTTATAGGGTAAAGAGGGAAGGTTGGTTTCTTTTGCCTTCTATGTTTGGATTTAAAGAGCAAAGGTTCGTGATGAATCCCTTTGGATTGCTTTTACTGTTGTGTTCGGTTTCGTTGAATTCTTGGGTTCTTGTTGATTCTCGTGGGTTGCCTTGTGTTGACAACTACTGTAGTTGATGTTCTCTCCATTTAAGGAACTTCTTGAAGCTTCCTTGGTGCAAACTAAAATCGTGTGGATCTTTGGTGTTAAGGTTTTATCATGAAGGATTTAGTTGATCATTTGGTTTTTCCATGCATCTCTTTTCCTTCCTGGAAGTTGTAAATCTTGAGATTTGTTTAAGGAGTTGTTTCCGTCGGAGTTGGGACTTCGAGAGTCGAATTCTCTCATGACTTATGGTGGAGTTTTCTGGAGAGAGAGATGGTTTTTATTGTTGCTCATGCTTAAGAATTGTGGTTCTTCTTTAGAGAGTGGGTACGTGACCCACGAGGATGTTCAAGGCATTAAGTGTATGATGTGTAGTTGAGCTTCCAAATAAGGAGGGTCACTGATTTTGTTAAGAAGAACTTGTTGGTTAATTGAAGACAACCAAATTTGTTGTACAATATAGAATGATTAATTGGAATGGTAAGTGATTCTAAAGGAAAAGTTGATTAGAGTTATTACAATGGTCGTGAGTTGTAGAATTGATTGGAAGTTCAAGATTTGTGTTCGGTAAGTCTAGTATTAATCAGATTGAGAGGGCCTAGAATCTTCAATGGATGAATTTATTATAGTCGATGTTGATGTAAAGTACGGAGTATATTAGCGCAAGGCATGAGAGTTGTTAATTTATGTTGCCTATGAGTCAATTAAATGGTGGACCGACAAAATGATTTAATCAAGGTGAAATTAAAGAATGAGTATATGGAATGGTTGAATGAATGATGGGGTTTTGTCTTGGAAAATGTCTATTTGGGAGCCTTATCTATATATTATGTCTAGTGGAGATCTTATCGAGGTTCGTCATGGCTAGTAAACCGAAGTAAAGCATGACATGCGTCTTGTGTTAGCTTAACTGAGAAGCTATTTGTGCTGAAGAAGTCGGAACGTGGTTCACTTGGTCAAAACGGGAATTGTATTTCCTTTGTGTTCTAGCTGGAGTTAAAGGATATGGAAGCTTATGGTATAGTGTTGAGTCTACTAAAGAGAATTGAGTTTTCTTTGGTCATTGGTATTGCAGCTGTAAAAGTTCAATGCAGTGTTTCTCTTGAAGTTGAGTTTTCCTTGGAGTGTATTTTATCGCATTATTTGAAAAGGATGAGAGTGGTTAGTTTTATTAAAGAGAATCGAGGGACTTTGGGTGGATATTAATGGAGGATTATTCTCTTGATGTGGTTCCTTGGTGGTGCTTGTTTAATCCTTATTAGTGGACTACTTGGAAGTTGACGGTAATTAAGTCACCATTTCTATCGGGAGACTGAATTTTGGGTTCAGATGGTTGTAGTGAAGAATTTCATAATTTGATGTGTGGTGTTTTGTAGTGAACTTTTACCCTGGGCAGTGGTCCTTTGGGGTGAAGTAATCTTAGTAGAAGGAATATCAAAAAAAAAAAATATATTATGGAGATATGGTTGGAAGGGAAATTGTGTTTTAGTGAACTAATTGTTTCGATGGTATTTGTCGGTAATGGACCTTTTGATAAAGAGGTCAATCAATTGAAAGAGGAGATAAGAGTATAGCAATCGAAATCGAGTATGGATTTGCGATGAGAGCATAGAGGTTGGTATCCTATTCATCCGAGGAGGATCATTGGTTGTTCGGATGTAAATGCCGCTGCGATGTCGAAAAAAAGGGGTTTGTCTAAGGTTGTCGATGGTTTGCAAGAGTAATATGATTTGAGATTTTAACCTCTTGATTAGCTTTGATGTAATTCTTGCGTGAGAAAGCGCACTTAATTGAGCTAATTCAAATCGTTTTGTTAATAGTTGGATTTGGAAACTTGGTTTATCGCTTATTTCCGTTTGAAGTCCTTGCGTGGGTGTTGTGAGTTTGCCAAGAAGTTTTAAGTCTCTTGTGGACTTTGGTTTTGGTTAGCATCCTTGGAATTCGGGACGAATTCCTTTAAGGGGGAGAGTGTATCTCGCAAAGTTTTATCTCCATTTTTTGTGTGTGGCCATCATTCCTCCCTTGGCTAGATATTTTCCCCAAGCCACCGAGTGCCCTTCACTGAGTTCCTCCGTACTGGGTTCTTCTCCTGGCGCCTGCTCTCCTCCCCCAAACCCTTGGCCGAGCTCCTGCGCCACCGCCTTCTCTGGCGCCTTGTTGCTTCCCCAAGTCACCGCCTGCCCTGTCTCCACCTCATTCCTCAGTCAAGCGTCGCCCTTAGGAGCAGCAATGGAGCAACAGGCAATGGCGGCCCATGGCTGCTCCGGAGCCCCCTTGGCCAGCGACGAGCCGCCCTCCAGCCGGCAGCGAGCCTCCCAAATCAGCGTTGCCTCGGGTCCTCCCAGCCGGCGTCTCTTCCCCGAGCCGAGATGCTCCCTTCTTCCTCCTTGGGTTTGTGAAGGTATGGCTTGCTCACCATGTGTTCGATGAAATGGCTATGAGGTGTACGCTATGCTCTAGTGCTGCTTACTGCAGACCGATCTAGTTATTTGTTGTCATGCTTGTTTATTTGAGGTTGGTTGTATGCCCTTGTCTGTGTAGTCTTGCCCCAGTGTGATTAGTATCACTTGCATCATCTGTGAGCAAAGATACTCGATCTCACGTTGATGGCTCGTACTAGGTAGTAGCTAATTGTCTATTCCTAATTAGATGATTTGAGTTAGTCATCTTGTCTTGTTCCGTTTTGTTTTGTGGAGTATCTGGATGAAACGTGCAAAGGTGAAGCAACAGATTTATGTTGGGTGCTACCGACTCGTTGAAAATTGGGGTGATGTAATGTGCGCCACCTGTTTGCAGCAGCATACTGATTGTCAATGTGCCCATGCATTCCATGATTCCTGTATTGATGGATTGATTTCCCCCACCGAACTAAATTGTAGTGGTTGAAAGCCCGTTAGACTTGATGGAAAAAAAAGATATGAAAAAAATAGGTACATTAAGGTTAAGAAGCCACTTAGCCTCGACTTGGCTAAGCTTATGTGCTGACCATCCTTATGGAATCAAATCTGTTCTTGGTTGTGCTCACTTCGCCTGCCTATTGTATCGGCATGGCTTCGTCCGTCAAGTGACAGCTTCTGCCTCTTGATGGTGCTTAAACCACTTGTGGTTGGGTTACTGCCTTCTCTATAACCATGCAAGTGGTACTGCTCCCCACAGTAGCAATGATGATAGGAGAAGCGCATACAATTGCAGAAATTGCAGGATAAAGATAAGCGCATCCTTTATGATATGGTCCTGTGATTAAGGATCTAGTGGTGTAAATTTAAGGATGCGATTGCATATAGTGTGCCTTTTCTGTTGAAAGTTTCTACCTCGCATTGCATTAACATTGTAAATTCAAGCTCATAAAATATATTATGCCGTTATTGCGCTTAATTAATGTAAAATTTGCATGTATTGTAACACAAGAATCATCAATCGAATTTCAGATAGTGCTCAGACAAGATGACTATCTTTTCCAATGAGATGCAACAACAATGAACAGCACAACAAACTACTAGATAATGATGTGTATCCTCTTGTTAGACCTTTTCCGCTTCCGGTGTTGATCTAAGTTGTTAAGATTAATACATGGCCGAAAGGTATGAATAGTTTTGGTTATGCATAAGATCCCAAATTGAGAGGGTTGTTAGAGTGTTCTCTTATTATTAAGGTTTAATGTTTGCTATCTAGGGGTTGTCGGGTTGATGTTCGGAGTTGAATTCGAGTTGTTAGATGATATAATTGAAAAAGGGATAACTTGAAAATCGTAGATAATTCCCTACACTTACTCCAGCTTGTATTTTATTGGTCATGTTTGGTTCAATGGTTTAAAGGTTTGGCTAGGTCAATGGGCGGCGAGTTTTAGTTAGTCTTGGAAAGTTGGGTTTCCGGTCTTTAGAGTTTATATCGCCAATTTAGTGGCATTTTGCTCATGAAGAATGAATTTTGCGTATTGTTTTGTTCTCTAGGGTCGGAGTATCTAATACCGCCTCGGACGCCAAAGATCGTGTCGATAAAGGCAAGTACATCGAGTGTGTGCTTAATTGAGTTGTTCATTGTTATTTATTTAGCTATTCATGGCTAATTTCTATTGATTTTCGCAAGTATGAGTTATATCGGTGATCGTCCTTCGAGGACGTGATTAACTATTGAGTTCGAGTGGTCCCTAGTAAGCCTTAATCCCGTAAGTTCATTGTACCTTTGTTAATATTGTTTGTGGGTAGCGAGTATGGGGTATGTGGGTATCAGATTTAATTGTTTCCCCATCCGGGAAATGGAATTGAGTATGTGAGCGAATAGATTAGATGGTTATGAATGTGAGAATTTGGGCTATGTTATGTATGTGTGAAGTTATGGTTATGAATGTGAGAATTTGGGCTATGTTATGTATGTGTGAAGTTATGGTTATGAATGTGAGAATTTGGGCTATGTTATGTATGTGTGAAGTTATGGTTATGAATGTGAGAATTGGCTATGTGTGTGTATGTGGATATGGTATGTTTGTGTATGCATTGAATGAAAAGTTGCATTTCATTCATAAAAATTGCATTTGTGCATTCATAATGGAAGAGACGACCCATGCAGATGCGGGCCTCTGTGTTCACACGTAGTGAATACGAAAGTCCTACCTCGTAGTCCCATTCATCGAGGTGAATGGGAGCGAGACAGTAAGAGTAGGCACCTTCCATCTACGGGATGGAAGGGACGTGAGGGTGCACACCGACGGGTGGGCACTGGCAGTACCGGTACGTGCATGGAAATGAGCATCCATGTGCATTGCATCTTTCATAATGAGTGTTATGGTAAATGGTGTGTCATGTGGGCGGTGATTATGGTAATTGGAGGTCGAGTCGTGGATTCAACCCAAATAGGGGAGATTGAATTGAACTTGATGAATTAGCGATTTCCTGCTTTTGCTAAGTATGTTGGATGAATATCGGAGAGTGTAGTTGAGTTATGAACTCAAATAAAAATGGATGAAAATGAATTGAATTACAACAAGGGGTGGTTGAGTCGGGAGACGTTGTAGCTTAGAGTCAAGTGTTACCTCTTTGGCGTTGAGTGGTTTTATCATTAAGCTGATGACTTGATTGCGGTAATTTTTGGTATGGTTGAGTTATTGCTTTAAATGGATATAAATCGTCTTGTCCGAAAGTGTTGTTTCATTTGTATTACTAGCTCTTACAAATCAAACTCTTGCTTTACTCCTGATAGATTGGAATTGTTATTCTCGTGTACTTTGCTGAGTTTGAACTCACGCTTGCTGTTTAATGTTTGTAGGTTTTGAAGCAGGCATGCATGGATGGGAGTAGTAGCACGTACACGACTCCGGTCATCACCACCGCATTTAATTAATTTGTAAAGCCTAGTTGTAAATAATGGTGTTGTAATGTGGTGCTCGTCGTGCTGGAGTTGTTAATTTCTTTTTGGTTGTGTGATTGATTATCTAAGGACCTGCTAGATGGTTTGATTCTATTTTAAGTGTTTGATATATTATATAACTGCTATTGCTCTTTTGTCTGCTGAGTGGATGTCCTAGTTTTAGGGGAGGTGCTGCCGAAATTTTGCAAATTTCGGTGGCTTAATTTTAAACCAGTTTTAAGAGTCAGAGGTTAATTCCTGTCTTTTCGCTAGAGGTGACATTAGTTATTCAAAGTGCTGGTAGCATCCGTGGCATGTTTAGTGCCGGGGTGTTACAATTTCCCACAAATCTCTAGTTATTGATAAAAATCAATTCGGAATTTAAATATCCCAAAACTGCCAATTCCCGCAAGACCTTCCAATCGCGATCAATTCTGTACAGTCTACGGTAAAACAGGCATAACTTTTATTTGGCTTAACCAAAATTAGTGATCTCGGTCGCAAATTAAAGCTAATTCGAAACTCTACATCTTCTCTTATGGCCAGGCCCTCATCAAACGCCGCTATCTGCCCCAAAACGTGACTTGAACCCAGACCTAAAAAAACTGCGCGAGGCAAAACCTTGATCTGGACATTCCCATGAACCTAACCTCTCATCTACAGAAGGGTTCACCTTCCTACTCCTACCCATGGTAGGCGCAACCTCACCCCAAGGAATCCCACGATCCTATCCATGCCACCATGCGAAAATCCCGATTACACTCCTCAACCTTCTCGCAACCCGAAAAACAAACGGAGCAAGAGATCCCTTACCACCCAAGGATGCAGCGAAGAGGATGGCCGGAGGATGATCTGTGGCGCAGGAATCCAAAAGGGCGATGCACCGAAGAGGGCAACTACTCCTTGGGAAGAATTCGGTGGCTCTAATGGACAGGAAAAGAGGGGGCGCAATGGGAGAACTTTGGGGAGCAATGGAGGAGAACAATGGAAGGTGGCTGCTGGATTGGGGAAGTGGAGGCGCAAGGGGGAGAGGCCAAGAGCTGCACAAGCAAGGGGAGTGGTAAATTAGGTCAGGCCCCCCCTAGAAGGCCCAAAACCCCTCCACTTCCGGCCCACAAAGCCCACCAAACCAAAGAATTCAGATTTTTCTTTAAAATAAGCTTGCTAATCCCTTTAAATTCAACTATAGCATTACAATTTTGCTTAATCTTTGCTTGCTTGACTGGTGGGTAAACATATTCAAGGATTAAAACCATATATATGCTTAATGTTGTCATCATATGCGTGCAGAATCCAATACTACTTAACATCTATTGTTGGCTATAGAGTATTTGGTAGATTCTGGTTAGCTCAAGTTTATTAGAGTTGTAGCTAGATGGTATCGTATTGCCCTTTTTTTTGTTGGTTTCATTGTAGGTCTAAGTTGGGTTGCCCAAATGAGAACATGAGGTTACTAGTACTATTGTGCTTTCTATTCATAAGAACTGAGATCATTATTCATACAATCGTTTTATCAGTCTTTAGCCCTTACTTTTAAGAGGACTCTAAAGTTGCCTAGAATTGTTGCTCATTTACATACATGGGTTTTAAAGTAATAAAGTGACTTGCATTATTTTATACTAAACTATAATGAAAGGAATAATAAGATAATACTTGGCACCTTATTGCTACAGGGGCAGCTGAAGAAGGAATGTTAGGAGATGAATGGTTTAATTTGATAGGTTTTAGTTTTAATCTCTCAACGAAATGCTTGATGCCATGTTCTTTTGGTATCATTCTTCCTTATCATAGCATAAATGGAAATACCAGGTGTATGCATGTAGATATATATATATATATATATATATATATATATATATATATATATATATACGTATATACTTAATTGATCTGAAGAATATGAAGTTTTAGGGCTTGCTTAGCCGAAATATCTATACTGGTAATCAAAGTATACTTAAGTTGGTGTATTATCCCTAGTCAATGTGGAGTAAAGCTACCCATGGGGATTTAGATACACAAGGGTTCTGTGTTGCGATAGATTGATTGTTTGGTCGGTAATTTGTATCTATGTTTGACTTGATTTGGGTTGAGTGGCGCTTCTTCGCGCCACTCCACTTCCATGATTTAAGGCAAGTACATCGAGTTGTGTGCTTAATTGAGTTGTTCATTGTTATTTAGCTGTTCATGGCTAATTTCTATTGATTTTCGCAAGTATGAGTTATATTGGTGATCGTCCCTTCGAGGACGTGATTAACTATTGGGTTCGAGTGGTCCCCAGTAAGCCTTAATCCTGGTAAGTTTACTGTACCTTTGTTAACATTGCTGTGAGTAGCGAGTATGGGGTATGTGGATACTCGTACTTAATTGTGCCCCATCTGGGAAATGGAATTGAGTATGTGTGCGAATAGATTAGTTATGGTTATGAATGTGAGAATTTGGGCTATGTTTATGTATGTGTGTAGTTATGGTTATGAATGTGAGAATTTGGGCTATGTTTATGTATGTGTGAAGTTATGGTTATGAATGTGAGAATTGGCTATGTGTATGTATGTGGTTATGGTATGTTAGTGTTGGCATTGAATGAAAAGTTGCATTTCATTCATGAAAATTGCATTTGTGCATTCATAATGGAAGAGGCGACCCATTCTGATGCGGGCCTTTGTGTTCACACGTAGTGAACACGAAAGTCCTACCTCGTAGTCCCATTCATCGAGGTGAATGGGAGCGAGACAGTAAGAGTAGGCACCTTCCATCTACGGGATGGAAGGGGCGTGAGGGTGCACCGACGGGTGGGCACTCTCAGCGATCACGATGCGTGCATGGAAATGAGCATTCATGTGCATTGCATCTTTCATAATGAGTGTTGTGGTAAATGGTGTGTCATTTGGATGGTGATTATGGTAATTGAAGGTTGAGTCATGGACTCAACCCAAAAAGGGGAGATTGAATTGAATTTGATGATTGAGTGCATTCCATTGCCTTGTTAATTAGGTTATATGACTATCGTGGAGTGTAGATTGAGTTATGAACTCGACTTAAATTGATGAAAATGGTTTGGGTTGTAAAAAGGGGTGGTTGAGTCGGGAATCGTTGTGATTTAGCGTTAAGTAACGGTTCATGGAAGTTGATTGGTTTTATTATCAAGATGATGGCTTGATTGTAGTAATTTTTGGTATGGTCAAGTTATTACTTTAAATGGGTATAAATGCTTATTGTCCGGATATTGTTTTATTTGCATTACTTGCTCTTGGTTAAGTCCTTGTTGTACTTACGATAAATTGGGTTTATTATTCTCGTGTACTTTGCTGAGTTTAAACTCACGCTTGTTATTTAATGTTTGTAGGTGTTTTGAAGCCGGCATGCATGGATGGGGGTAGTAACACAATCACGTTGCAACACATCATTCCATCATATCAATTATAGCTCTGTTCTAGCTCATGCAAGAATTTTTGTAAAAGGTTGTTTGCGGTTATGTTTAATAAATTCCATATCCTGTAATAATTATATGGTGGAGTTTATTAAATCTCTATAGAATGCGTGATTGGTTAACTAAGGACCTGCTAGAATGATATTATACTGCAAATGTTTTCTGCCTACTGAGTGGATGTCCTAGTTTTAGGGGAGGTGCTGCCGAAATTTTTAATAATTTTGACAACCTCCTAATTGTTAGCTTGTTTTGCGAATATTTATTCTTAGCGATTTGTAATTGTGGGTGCTAGAGGGTGTAACATTCGGGGCACGGAGTGCCGGAGTGTTACAATTTGCTTCATAATCATTAATTAACCTTTTTATGGCCATTAACAAAATAATAGCATAATGGCTCACAAAATGATAATGTAATTTGCATTAGGTTCCTAAAACAGTAAGGATCCATGTATGTAAAAATCTTTAAGATAAGATTTAATTTGCATTCTTTTAATGAAAGGAAATGTTAATTATAACAATAAGTAAATAGGTAGTCTATTGCAATTAAAGTTAAAATAATGCCAAGCCAAATTTAAAACACTTCTAGAGTTGCATCATGCTGATACCTGAAAAATGAATCAAGAATCATGTATATTGTAGTTGGAAATTAAGTTTGAAACTTGGCCAATTTAAGGTTATTAATATGATCATTTAGACTACTTCAACTGTATATAAAATAACCTATCTAAATGCTAAAACTTATAAAACTAGTTTAGAAGCACTGCATAAAGTTTATACTACCATATTCTATAAAAGAATCTTATTCTGTTAAGGTTTGCATATTATTCTTATTAGCTCAAAACCCTTAAGTGTTAACCTTTCGTTTCACATTCTTGCCGATTCCGAATAGTGTAAACTAAACAATGCTACATAAGCCTTTTCAATAACTCGCAAAGCAGCTCATCTAAATCTGAGTTTAGTAAAGAATAGCCTAGAATTGATCTTTAGGATATAGTCTGCAATAATCTAGAAGAATATTCTTATTTCATCTTGCTTTAACTCTGAATCCTAATAGAGCAAAACCCATAAGTAATAAAGTTACCCGAAATCGTATTGTGAATAGTAAAATCAATGAAAGCTTGCAACTAATGATTAAATCTATTAATCCAAACAATCTTTGCATCTTGAATTCATAAATTAAGATTAATAAATTCATAAAAGAGCCACCCTGTTTCTTGTAAAGAGTTTTATTTGTTCTTTCTATCTACTTTCTTTTTGCCCTTATTGAAGTTAGTATTTTGCTATTTTTCGGTTGATCGACGTGTAGAACCCGACGTCTCTATTTCCGTCGTCGTCATCCGCGATCCTCGTCTTCGTCATAAACGACAAATAAGCAAGGCAAGCACCTCCTTTGATCATGTTGATCCTAGTATTTAAATTTCATTGTTTTACTAAACAAATTTATGCATGCGTTTACTTTCTGTAAATTTGCTACCTTGTGGTACTGGTAGTTACACCTATTGCCTCATTAACCTTCTTTGATAATTATGGACATGTGAACATTGATAACCATAGATTGAGGATAGGCATTACTTAATGTCTTCATGGGTATATGCGTTCATATTATTCATGCTTAGTCATGCTTTAGAATCAACAAGGTTGCTGATCAAATCAGAGTTTGTTTCCTAAAAACATTGGAATGGCACCATTTGTTGCTGGTAATTTTGATTAAAAACCCAAAATAAAACTATGCTTTGATGCGGGCGATTATTGGCAATAGCCGGTTGTGCGAAAGGAATTGCACGTAGTGTAGGGTGGAGTATCGCCCGTGTTAGATTAAGGGGACGCTATTGATCCAAGATTTCTGTGCAACCACGAGGGTGAGAATGGGGTAGCCTTAGCCTATTAAGTTATTTAGACATGGCTTTGCTCTTTGGTAGGCGGGAGCTAGCGGAAGCACTCCAGTTCGGTTTGCTTGTGAGGGGCTTCCACACAGTTCGTGTGGGTAATTGCCTCGCCGTTGCAGCGTGTATGCCCCGCCATGTTCAGAAACGTTGTGTTGTGTGTGAAAGTGGATCCACGGCTTGGGTGTGTGTTTACATTTCTCTGGCGGGGGTTAACGTCCCGGACTAGATCAAAGTCATGTCTAGGTAATGTAACGGCTATGTATGATCGCTGGCGAGCACAATGTCCTATTGGAGGCATGTGTGAGCTTGCAAAAGGTTGATCATTTCTTGTGGGTAAAGTTGTACACCTCTGCAGAGTTTAAATCTAATCGATTAGCCGCGTCCGCGGTCATGGGCACTTGGTGAAGTCATTCCAATGTTAGATGTTTTATAATTTTCAAAAGGGTTGGTTCCATTTGTTTTGCAACTGTGCTTTATGTCGAAGGGCTGACATTGATGGATTTCAGGAATTGAATGATTCGTCGCTCACATCATGGAGGACTGTGTGTGTTACTATGCTTTACTTAATTGTTATCAATTAATCTTACTCTTGTTAATTCCGTTTGCAAATAACTTGATTTACAAATGCAAATTCGCTTTATGCAAATTAACTGTAGTAGCCTCCTTTGAAATGGCCTGCATATATTATAGGTTTTGCTAAAGTCTTGCGGAGTACGAAAGTACTCACCCTTGCTTATTCGTTGTTTTTTTAGGAGTAAGTCAGGGGAGCTCCGAAGTCTTCATTTCATCGCAGGTTGTGGGATCTTTATTGCCGTGTTAATTCTAAGGATTTATGCCTGGTCAGTTGCCTGCAGGATTGGATGGGTACACTACAAGGCTTTGCTTCTTTTGCTGCTATATACTCTGAGTTGTAATATTTCTTTGTATAATCGTTTCCGCTTAATTATTATAATGTATGGTTGTGATTCCAATTGTTGAAATGTGCGTACTAGCTACTGATCTAGGGACTAGTACTGTATGCACATGGGATTTCAATTTTTGGCATTCAATGCAAAAATGGGGGTCGTCACAGCTTGGTATCAGAGCTATACTGACCGTAGGATAAACCTTAGATAGAATGGGTGTTAGCATTAGAATGAACCAATTCAAAATCATAATTTCCGAAACTAGTATATTTGCAAAAGGTAGACTTTGCTATTCCTTCCTCATTCTTAAGATTCTATTCTTAGCCCTACCTTCATTTTGATTTGTAAACAAATTCCCCTTATCTCAAAAAGAAATCTCTGCCCATGGTTCATCTTTAGAATTGCTTCTGAAGATGTCCGAGACCTGTCGCGGTCATCCTTCATGTCAGCCAAAGAAGTCTACAATGTCTACAACAACCATCTCAAGAAAGCATGCAACGCTTTGCTAACCTTGACAAAGCAAAAGTAAAGCTTGAGGATTCTACTTCATGAAGAGTCAGCATCACCCAACCGTAAACGGCAGAAGATTAGAATATCTTACGATCTGTCTTAAGATAAGAACCCATACGCGTAGCCTATTATTCCGCTCTAGTTATATAGAGCAATTTATGTTGTCGTTATGTCTCGCTACTTGAAATTTGTTTTATTCTGATTGTCAGGGCTGATTTATGTGTAAACTTAACCTCTTGGTTAAAGTTTCAAAATAAGTTGTCCTTATGTGTGAATGTGGAAAACTTAACCCATAGGATAACTAAGAAGTCATAAAATAGGTTATCTCTTCTCTCTATAAAACTTTTACAAACTTGTCTCTTTTTCGTAGAACTTCTTATATGTGTAACCATTATGGTCATCAACCTTTATTAAAATAAAACCTCATTGAGATTAGTAATATAGTCTCCATTACTGCTTTTAGCTTTGCTTGAAACCACACCATTTATATATAAACCAAGTTCAAGATCTTACCACATTAGTAACACCAAACTAGCTTATGCTGCTTTAGGCTAGTTAAAACTTAATGTTCCCATAATAATTTCTAACCATGCCTCAAAACTCACCTCACTGCTTATCTAGGTTATATACCATGGAAATGAGTTGGAACCAGAAAAGTTATATACTTCTGAATAGAAACTTTAGAATGTTTGTTAGAATGAAAACTGGAAAAAAATCGAGAACTCTATTTTTCTAAAAGAAAAATATAAAAAGAGTAGCATTAGTTGTATACATATACTCTTTTCCCATCTATAGAATTTAATCTCCTCATCTATCTACTCATCTTCCCCTGTGTAGAATTTTCTTTCTCCACTCCTAAGTTATTCTTTCTAGAAGTATTTCTCTCTGATCTTTTTGCAAAATGAAAACCACCAACAAATCTTTTGAAAGTAGTTTCGTAACAAATCAACATCGTTGTGATGTCTACATCAACAACTTCAAGAAGATAGAAGTAACAAGCAGCACAACCTCTCCAACTTCATCGAAGCCTCGAAAGACTAACACAACAAGTGGTGCGAAGATTAAAAGAAACTCGTTGCCGAATAGCTACAATAAAAGATAGTATTATACAAACTACACATTATTCTAGCTATGTAGTAAACTTTTTATGCAGAAATGCGTATGGTACCACCAGTAAAAGAAAAACCATAGATATCCTTCCTATGTACTAAGTTAAATATATGTATAGTATTTTTGTGTTATTGAAATTTTGTTGTAAATCTTTTCTATTGTTTTCGGGTTGCTCTCGTGAATGTTAAACCACTAGGTTGAAATTTACGATGCGTTAACCCTGCTTAATAAGAAAATTTAATTAAGAAAGATTTTAAAGAACGAAACGTTGCCTTATAAACCAAACTAAAAACAACTCAATCTGCCTAGAAACCATTCCTAAAATAATATTTTAAAGAACGGAATGTTGCCGTGAAACCCAACAAGATCACATCTAAATAGCTTTACTCTAATAAATATTGTTGCAGGATGCCTGCAACACAATTCATAAATACATCTACTAAAATTAATGAGTAATAAAATTTTTAGCCTTTATAATTAACCTTCAGCTCTTCCCAAATAAATCTTGGTTGAGATGCATTCTTTCATTCATCCCAAATATTTTAACGTACTATGTACCTCTCTTTAAGTAGCTCATTCTTGCTAATGATCCTTAGTATAAATTGCTAATACTCCTCATCTAATTCGTGAAACCCCGCAAGACACTCAACTGCTAAGAAATGATAATCCTATCCAAGTCCAACCAAATCCTTTGTATTTAGCTAAAGCACTTCCTTTTCAACATAGCAATCGTCATAACTCTCCACTTTCTCAATGTTCAAAAAAATATTAGAATATGTAACCATGGTGTAAATGCTCATCATAATTGAACAAAATCACCAAATGCACACCCTTCTGTTCTAACAATTTGCACAAAATATTTCTAATATTGGTGCAGCTTTAGTCAGAAAAGAAAATAGTTTAGATCAGAAATCTACTCTTATACCCTGATCAATATCTAAAAGTTGTTATTTGAACTGTTATCAACCCAGCCAATCCAATGTTTGTGCTTGTATTCTCTATAGGGAAATAGGCATTACTGTTGACGAGCTCTGCATTAGGAAGAAAATTATTCTCCTGGAAAACGTCCTATAAATTGTAACACCCCGGCACCCCGTGCCCTGAATGTTACACCCTCTAGCACCAAGAACTACAAATCACAAAGAATAAATATTCGCAAAGCAAGCGAACAAGCGGGAGGTTGTCAAAATTATTAAAATTTCGTGAAACCTCCCTAAAACTAGGACATCCACTCAAGAGATGTAAAGCATTTGCGGTTATAAGATATCATTCTAGCAGGTCCTTAGTTAATCAATCACACACATCCAATAGAAACTAATAAACTCCACCACAAATATTACAGGACAGGAACTCAATGAACATAATCGCAAACAAAGCCCTTTACAAAAAGTGTCACGAATGATTAAGATCAGAACTATAATCAATGTGGTGGAAAGGTTATGTTGCAAAACGTGAGTGTGCTACTACCCCCATCCATGCATGCCGGTTTCAAGGTACCTGCAACAACACAAACGACAAGCGTGAGTCGGTGACTCAGCAAAGTACACGAGAATAGCAATTCCAATTTAACATAAACAACACAAAAGCTTGACCATAAGAGCAAGTAATACAATGAAACCGCAACCGAACAAAGCGCACTTATACCCACTCAAAGCAATAACTTAACCAAATCAAACAGATTACTGCAATCACGTCATCAACTTGATAGTAAAACCACTCAACGTAAAAGAGGCATCACGTGGCTCTAAGTCACTACGTTTTTCAACTCAACCACCCCTTATTGCAACTCAAACCATTTTCATCGACTTTATTCGAGTTCAAAACTCAAATTTCAATCCACGATATTCATACAACATAATTAGCAAGGCAAAGAAAAGACATGCGCTAATTCATTAATTCAATTAAATCTCCCCTTTATGGGTTGAATCCACGACTCAACCTTCAATTACCATAATCACCATCCATATGACACACCATTTACCACAATACTCAATATTAAAGATGCAATGCACATGAATGCTCATTTCCATGTGCGTCTGATCAGACTGCCGAAAGTGCCCACCCGTCGGTGTGCACCCTCACGTCCCTTCCATCCCGTAGATGGAAGGTGCCTACTCTTACTGTCTCGCTCCCATTCACCTCGATGAATGGGACTACGAGGTAGGACTTTCGTGTTCACTACGTGTGAACACAGAGGCCCACATCAGCATGGGTCGCCTCTTCCATTATGAATGCACAAATGCAATTTTCATGAATGAAATGCAACTTTTCATTCGATGCCAACACTAACATACCATACCCCATACATACACATAGCCAACTCTCACATTCATAAGTTGCCAGCGGCACTAGTCACATCAGATTCAACAACAAGACATGACAACACATCACAGCCTTTCTGTCATACAATTAACACAATTAATTTCAAACTACAATCATAATCATCTAGTCGATTCGCACACATACTAAATTCTATTCCCTAGACGGGGCATAGTTAAGTACAACTCTTATAAATTAACCACGAATATCCATGTACTCCATCCTAGTTAATCACTGCAAGATTAACAAGGTACAACAAACTCACCGAGATGAAGGCTTACTAGTGACCACTCGAATCCGATAGCTAATCATGTCCTCGAAGGGAGGATCACCAATATAACTCATACTTGCCATAATCAATAAGAAATTAGCCATAAATAGATAAATAACAATAAACAATTCAATTAGGCACCCTACTCGATGTACTTGCCTTTTTACCGGAAGGAGCGGAGTGGCGCGAGGAAGATGCTATGCCACTCCCGAACTACTCCACCTGAAATAACCGTCGCAAAACGCTTTACAACTATACTCTTTTAACAATGCGCTACGCCCCCAAACAACAACCACGAAAGCTCCACTTATAGGATGACTCAGATAAATATAATCTACACTAAGGTGCCAACACTCATCTCAATATCTTCCATTTGCGGTTTTTGCTAGCATTAATACAAACTTAGGCGCAATACCAAAATAACTTCCTATCCACAATTTAGGAGTGCATTTGCACCCATTCCCTCAACCATTTAAAAAGTGTTACTTATGCTGTTAACAAGAGATACAGTTGAAGTGACATGTTAATAGGCTTTGGCATCATAAAATTATGGAAGCTAGTGCCAAAAGACACCTAAGCATATACTAGGGATGATTTTTATGCCTTAAACATGAATTACCAGAGCTCAAAATCAAGCATCACACAATCAACCTTTGAATCATACACATCCTAATCACAGGAATTCAGATCCATTCCAAAGCAATGATCATGTTTTTCCCCACATAAAAGATCACAATGAAGAACAGCAACATACTCACAGATTCCCCCTTTCCCCAAAAGCTACATCACCATCCAATTCACAATAGTATTACCAAACTCAAGAACGAATCGACCTCAGCACATACTAGCATACGTCCCAACCTAACATCCAGGTCAGGCCTATACTAGAGTAAGATCTACACATCTTAGCTAGTAAGGGTCATCACACAATTAGACATGCTAATCATAACTTGTAGAATCCTTTACTTACAAACAAATACATATTCATTTCCATAAACCACATCACACTTGTGCTTAGCAACAACGTAATTGAGTTAATCAAATTAACCTACAACTTAAACATGAGCAAATAACTCCATAAAGGTTTTTACTAGTTATTGATAAATCACAGCTAAGCACTGAGCAAAAGGGACATGGGAACACCCGGTAATCCAACAAACACACAAATCAGATTCATATGCTACCCACACTAGACCTTTGTGCCTCCATTACAACTTCCATACATGGCAATATATACATGAAAATCTACTGCACGTCCACCCCAAAACATCAGGAACCAGGAATACATAGTATAGTTTAGTTGATCACAACACAGAAGCCCCAAAACTGACATTTGCAAATTTACCGACTAAATTCAATTCACATGAAACCTAGCTAGGCATTTCATCAAACACCTTGTATGCAAAGGGAAATACCCAAGCTAGACTACCTTAAAGCACATCCATGGAGGAAGGAGGAGGAAGTCTTTGGCTAGAGTTCTTCTTCCGAGGGTTCTTCCTTGGCCATTGCTTGATCCTTCTTCTGCAGCTCCAATCTAACTTGCCGAGTCGCTCTGCCGCTAGCTCTGCTGCTCGGCCCTTCTTCTTTGGCGCCGCTTGGTTGGAGGAGGAAGCCAGGGAGTGCCACACTAGGGGAGGGCGACGCCAAAGAGCGGCAACGCCAGGGGAGAATGGCGCTCACGCCAGGGGAGGAGCGACGCCAGGGAGCAGCAACGCCAGGGGAGGAGCGACGCCAGGGAGCAGCAGGGAAGTGGGGCGCAGGGAGTCGGCATGGGGACACTCAGCCAGAGCAAGGGCAGCTGCCGGTGCATGCCATCCGAGGAGAGAGGAGGAGATCGGCGAGAAATGGCGCTATGCACCAAGAGGAAAGAGTCGGCGGGAGGAGAAGCAAGAAAATATCAGCAAGGCAAGGAGAATATCAGCCACACAAAAAGGAGAGAGAGAAATGAGGCTTTGCAGCACTACATAAATAATACCATTTATTGCCTTGCGAAGGCCGAGATCGTTGCCCATCGCAATGCCCCCTTGATTCATTAATCACCACTGCAGTTCAACCTCAACAAATAAAATTCCAATCCTTGGTTGCTCAAGATTTGGAGAATCAAAAGAGGAAGAAAACTGGCCACCCAGGAAATATCACTTAAAGAATTAAAGAAACAACACTTGACCCTAACTACCTTCACCAAGAAAGTAGTAAATAGCAATTGCCAACGCCATGTTCCTGATCTGATAAAGAAAGTCATTGGGCCAAAGTGTATCCTAAGAAGCAACCAGTCGAGATTCATAAGGGAAATAATACTAAACAAACAATTAACTGAACAAGATACCACGAGAAAAGCGTGAATGCTTTAACTATCACGAAAAAGAACCGTGTTGCTAAACAATGTCCGCAAGTTAAACAAATACCTCCTACAGTCGTAGACATACCAAGAATTACATCAGTCAAGTTTATAACTTCAAGAGTAGGAGAAATAAAAATCTAAAGCAGTTCATTCAAAAAAATCAGTTAAAGAAGAGATGTGAGCAAAGACGCTTATCCCCAAAAGAATTATTTTCAACTTCATTCTCAATCTCAACCATTATCTATTCATCCCTCCAGCAACACCAATAAATAACTATCTGGTACTTAAAATCGGAAAGCCAATATTATTTTCTTTTGTTATGGTAAATGTGGACATTATGTCAACAGTTGCCTAAAGCAAGAAGCAAACTCCATATCATTCTCAACCCCGAGCAGCTATGCAACAATCTCAAAGGTGACCTCAAGAATTTGAAGACAAACAATACCTTAGACATATATCAATCCAACTCAAAATAGTAATCCCAGTCATTCATGGCATCTACCTGCGAAAGAAGCTTATGACCTACCCGACATATTACTAGGTACGATATTCATGTGTTTGAACCTTACTAGAGTACAAATTTAACTCCAAAGTCAACTCCTTAATCTTAGTCATTTTCTGGTCATCTATTTTATATCATTAGCAAACAACCTTTCTGTTATTTCGAATAAAACAGATAACGTCATTCGTATTAATCGAGAAGAATTTGGATACTTCGCCAACATCTGCCCGAGAAGAGTTCTGCTTCACCTCATCAAGAAAGACATTAGTAACTTTTAAGCTATCTTAAAAACCTAAGAAAACATCAAGTGCCTAAAGCAACCCCTGCTTCGGCATCAGGCTCTAAACATAAACATCTTTCTCATGTAATTGTACCCAACCCTTAATGTGGTATTGAGTATGGCGCCTTTTGTGTATTCAATTCCCACAATCAACCTTTCGATCTTGTACATTTTATTTCTTCAGAGTTACCAAATCCAAAGAAAATCAAAACCCTCTGTTCACTAAAATAATCAAATGAATCAAATCATCAGAATCATCTTATAATCCTTCTATCTCAACCCAATACTTGAATTATCTCTACCATGTTTTCAATTTAAAGTCAACTTGAAATGACATTTATTCTCAGCTCATTTCATCAACTAATGTTGAACTATACAGATCAGCCATTGTATTCAAATACCTTTCTTGATATTAAACATTCAGTTTTTCCCAAACAAATTTAACGACAATGCAACCTTTCCTTCACCTCAAATATTCTAAACGTACCGCATGCCACTCTCTGAATTAGATTATCCTTATTAACAACCCTAGTTATTCAATCAAAAATAAATTGTAGAAAGTACTGGTATCTCTCATCTGTTTACACAAAACTCAAATAGAATTTTTCTCTATTTCTCACACGTCAACTTGAAATCACAAGACGAAGGTGCAGTAAAGCAACAGCAATAAGGACGAAGTGGCAACAAGAACGACAAAGTCACCTCCGAGAAAGAATTCCCAAATCTATCTCATTCTCGAGAATTCCAAAGTTCGTGGTATTTACTGTTACCAAATCCGAGGTAACCTGGCGCCACGATATATTAGGCCATATCGTATCATTTAGAAGATGAAAAAAAGCATATAAATTAGAGTTGTCATCTCAGCTATCCAGTGTTCGTAATGTCGTCTATGTATCGCAATTAAGGAAATGTCTTCATCTTCCTTCTAAGCTCACCTAGCTAGATGAAATCGACCTACAAACTGATCTAACTTATCGAAAGCATCCGACTAAAATCTTAAAAGAAGCTGAACGCCACATCCCACAAGATGATCAAGATTCAACGGAGCAATCACTCTGAAGAAGAAGCAACTTGGGAACGAGAAGACCGACTCAAGGAGGAGTTTCTTGACTTCTTTTAGAAATAATTTTCCTTAGACCCACCAAATCTCGGGGTCGAGATTTCTCTAAGGGGGGTAGATCTGTAACATCCCAAAATTTTAATAAAGTAAAAATATATATTTTGAATTTGAATATAATTATTTCTGAGTTTTCTTGCCATTATTTCTTTTATTTCGATTTCCTTGGATTTATTCTTTGTATGAAAAATCCAACAAATGGAAACAAAGAATGAAAAAGAGGAAAAGGCAAAAATGTAAAAAGTAAAATTTAGATAATTGCCATGAGAACCCGAGCATGTAAGTAAACCATTTTAGCCAGCAATTGAAATTTTATACATATAATAATGAAGAGAAAAAATTAGAAAGACAACTTTTAAATCAAAACAATGCATTGTCAGAGTTTATAAAATAATTGGTGTCACAAATGGAACTGTAAAAATTATCATGAAAACCTCAATGCTATATATACCTCTGGTAAAAATATTATGAATTGATATTGTTATTTAGGACTTCTAAAAATTTAAAAACAGAAACCCTAAAAATTTAGAATTTCCAATGTCGAATTTTTATAAAATAATGGAACTATATTTTGGCTTGAAAATTTTATAGAAGCATTCGAGACCAAATCAATTTGAAAAAAAATTCAAAAATAATAAACTTCAATTGGTCTCAATAAAAAATCAAAATCCGAAACAAGAATTTAGGAGCAATCACTGTTGTCAGAATATTATCAATTTTTTGGTAACCCATTTTAACCTCAAAATTTTACCAGACAACAAAACCTTCTCACAGACCATGGTCAAAAAGTTTGGATATTTTCTACCCTGATTTATAGCACAAGAAAATCTGGTTCTAGAGCCATCCGAGCGGGACCAATTCTTTTGGCTTTTCCCCTCACTGACTACTGGACCCAGGCCCCACTTGTCATCTTCTTCCTCCTCCTGTTCTTGCGACCGAACGAAGACTCCCGATCCAGTGTAGCGCTTGACCGAGCTCGTTCAATGAATCGCCTGCTCGATTGGTCGTCTCACTGCGTCATCCTCAGCTCATCACAGCCGCGATCGTCGCCACGTTCATCCTTGTCTCTCTTTCACCATACCGCAGCGCCATTTCCTGGTCGCATTCAGTGAAACTCACAACCGAGACCCAATTCAACCAAGCCGGCTCGTCTACTAATCTCTCAGCCATAAATTGCACCCTAGTTTCGCAGCGAGCCTCTTTCTCATTCCCCTCACCTCTTCCTTTCTCTCGGCACAATTGCGCATGAACTCTCTCCCATTTACGCCATTGCCGGGAGCTCCCAAGCTCAGAGTCTGAGATCAATTCGAGCTATAGAGCCAACCATTCTCAAATTCGGCTGAGCTCGAGCATCACCAGGCCTCAAGCATCAAATCCCCTCAAAAATATTCGAGCTCCTTCATGCAAAATTTGGCTGCTGCCGTGCACCCTTCATCCTCATGGCCGGTCACCGGTGGCGGCTCAGCTGGGAGATTCTCCCTTCAGGTAAACCTCAAAAAAGGAACCACTAGTATCCTCTGATGCCATAGGTGCTACCGATTCAATCCCTAATGCTCCTGTTTGTCTTCTCCGTTTGGTCACCGCGATGGCCGCCGCCCCTCCTCGGCTGCACTCCGCTCCAGTAACTCTTTCGGTGAATCGACACCTCCCCTGGATGCTCCTTGCCGCGCTGATGCTCTCTGTGCCGTCGCCTTCGCCGGACCATCGCCGGAGTGCCGTCGCCGGCCAGCCCTAGCCACTCCCCTGCTTTCCCTCACTGCCGCACGGGCCCCCATGTCAGTCCCTCAGCCAAGCTCCAGTGCAAAAGGGTAAAGGCGCCTCCTTCATATGAAAACGTATTTTGAATTTCCAATTCAATTTCTATACCGGATGAAATTCAATGTTGAATATCTTTTGTGTAGGGACCCGAATCCACTGATTCGGACCCACCGTGTATGCCGCACTATTCCCAGGATCAACGCTAGTGCACACGGCTTAACATTGGTAAGCATCACATCATACACAACGATAATAACAATAAGACTTGATTTATTTAATATAACTAGTGTATGATCTTATGATCACTTACATTTATTCGGCCTCATGGGCAAGACTAAGATAAAATAAGATAAATGCAGCGGAAAATAGTAGAAGACGTGATGACTCATCAGTACACCACAGGCGACTGACAAGGCTTGGCCTAGTGACTCGCGTCCACCTGAAAGTCCTCCTCAAGCACAGGCGATGACTCCTCCACTGTTGTTGTTTTGTAAGCAAGGGTGAGTACACCAAATAGTACTCAACAAGTTGTGCATGAATGCATTTCTATTATAACTATATGCGTGTTTATCCCAAAGGAAGGCTTATGGTTCATAAGCGATGAAGGCAAAGATTTTCAAACATAAACATTATGTAGATTGAAAAGACGGTAAAACAAATAATAAAAAGTAGATAGATTCCATTGTTTGCAAATCAACCCAAGTATTCATCCTAAATCGAGTTCCATTATCCACATGGCAACCCGCCATCCCAAAGCGCTTATCAATTTTAATTAACTACCCTTGATCTGTAATTCCGAGCATTGCTCAATACCGTGAAACACGGCTATCCGAATAGATTGTACACTCTGCAGAGGTTATGCACTTTACCCACACGACATGATAATCTCTTTGATGCCAGCGCACTTCCTTTGGTGTGTCGTGCAGAGAGTCATGACAAAGCCTTTACAATGCATCCTCTTAACCCAAGCTACCCGCTAAGGTTTCAACAACGAAGACTCTGCCGCCACACAGGCCCCCTCTTGCGCCATGTGAGTTTCCCAGTGAACTCGGACCCACACCACCAAGATAGCACTTAAGTTAAGCATTTGCAAATTAGTTAGCTAAGTTTGTCCCATTCGGACATGTGGTTGCAAGTTAGACTCAGTCAAAGGCTCAAGGTTAAGTCCTTAGTTTTGACCGAGGCAAGACTAACCAAAAGTGATCTCAAAATCCAAAACCAAATAAAAACCAAATCTGATTGTCCCATTGCCACTCTTGGCCCACCATAAACAATCTTGCCACTTACCCCAGGTCTAAATGAACGCCCATCCAGCTTGATTACGGACACCACGTGTTCTCCACAAATCAACATCGTTCGTGACTCATTGTCACAACAACTCAATCTCTTTGTGCGACCACACATGGCACACAAATTCTCATCATTGTTCCATATTCCATTAGCCAAGATTATTAAACCATGATTTGTGAACATGTGATGGCGTAGCATGGCTAAGCATTCTATTTCGTTCTAATCCTCCATGTTGATTTCATTATTAACCAACTATAGTTATCCATCCTAAGGTGACAAGTGGATCATGGCATACAACTAGCAAGGTAGGGTGTAATTCAAAGGGTACAATAGCTAATCCCAAACTTATGTTAAAATCCTTTGTACACATGAAATAACAAGTGCTAAAGTAAATCAAAATAGCATGCAATCTAATTTATGGGTGCAACATGATCAAAGCACAACTTGCCTTGGTTAAGTTCCTGATCTTGGTCTGAAAATAATTCCTGAGCTGAGAAATCCCCTTCAGAAGCCTCGCACAATTCAACGCCTCTGCGAATCGAGAGAAAAAGCAATTAAAGACCAAGAAACAAATATCAAACAAATTCAAAAATTCAAACAAAAGCCACCATTAGAAATATCTCATTTTTATAAATTTTTAGGAATTTGAATCACCTCAATCCGAGTTCGTATGCAAAAGTTATAAGGTTTTGAACTTTGAAAATCCTGAAAATAACCCTAAATAATAAATTCCGAATTTCCCGAATTATTTTTGTATTGAAAATCCGGGTTTTCTGACGTCAGCCGACACATGTGCTCACGTGTGCTGCCACGTAATGCCAGCTCGATGCCACCTCAGCGCTGCATCCCACGTGGCGACACGCGTCAGCGAATCATCAATCCTACCTCGGCGGCGACGTGGCGTGATCGCAGCGCTCCGTTTAGAATCCGACGGCTAGCAGAACTCCCGAGCGGCGATGGCAAGGCGGCGGCGCAAGGTTGCTGCGGCGAGGCACGACGAGGCTCGATGGCGCTCCGCGTACTCCGTGATTAAGAGCGGTGATCCGTGGCGTGCTCGGTGAACTAGAATCCGCACTTCTTTCCGCGGAAGAGTTAACCGGTGATGAGAAAATGCGGCGCAACCACTTCGGTGACTCCGGCGAGCTGGCGCGATGGCTACGGCGACTCTCCGGCGAAGGCGTGAGAGGGAAACAATGCGGCGAGGTGAGGCGAGTCTTGGAGGGGGCTCGGGACCTCCTTTTATACCCCGGGCGCGGCAAGGATGGAAGGACGACGGCGGCGTGTTCGGATTCGATCCGGCGGTGAATTTCCAAAAATCGGAGACGATGACTCCCACCCGTCTGATTGGCTTTCGTCGGCTATGATCTCCTAGGGTTTCCTATTCGGGCGAAATGATGAAGGCCGTTGGATTTTCATCCAACGGTCCATGTTACTCCCACTAAACCCGTTCGCTGCCTGACGATTGCATGGGCGAGGCCCCTACTATTCATTCCATAAATTCAGAGTTTCCTTTTAAAATAATCGATTAAAGGTTTTGATTTATTTAAGGCTTTAGAAATACTCTAAAAATTCCAATAAAATTCTCAAAAATATTTTGAGCTATTCTGACCTAAATAAAATATTTTCACAAAAACTTTATTTTGAAAATATCTTTTTATAATTATTTCTCGACAAAAGATAATGCTTTTTAATTCAAAAGAATTCCAATAAACCTCGGAAAATCCAAATAAATTCAGAAAAAACATAAAATCCATAATTAGCAATAATATAATATTAATTTATTGAAATACTGAAATTTTGGGATGTTACAAACCTCCCCCTTAAGAATCTCGACCAGAGATTGGTAACTAGAGAATAGGTTTGGGAATTCTGCCTTCAGGTCTTCTTCACGCTCCCAGGTTGCTTCATTTTCTGAATGATTACTCCATTGGACTTTGCAAAAGCGGATGGATTTGTTTCTGGTCCTACGCTCCATTACATCCAAAATTTTGGTCGGGTGTTCCTTGTAGGTCAAATCTTCTTGCAATTCAATAGCCCCCAACGGCGTTTGCTCAACTGGCACTCGAAGACATTTCTTGAGGTGTGACACATGGAACACATCATGCACCCCTGCCAATGACTCTGGCAATTCCAGCTGGTAAGCAACCTCTCCTCGACGGCTCAATATCTTAAACGGCCCCACAAACCTAGGTGCAAGCTTCCCCTTGACATGGAACCTCTTAACACCTTTGAGGGGAGTAACCCTAAGGTACACATAATCATTGGGCTCAAAACTCAAGTCGCGACGACGATTATCAGCATAACTTTTCTGTCGTGACTGTGCTGTCTTCAATCTTTCCCTGATCATCGCTACTTGTTCTTCAGTCTCTCTAAGCAACTCGGGCCCAAATACTGAACGCTCCCCCGTTTCATTCCAATTCAACGGAGTACGACAAGCGCGACCATATAATGCTTCAAACGGTGACATTTTCAAACTGGCTTGATAACTATTATTGTAGCTAAACTCGGCATACGGCAAACATTTATCCTAAGATGTGCTATATGATATCGCACAGGCTCTCAACATGTCCTCCACAATCGATTAACTCTCTCGGTGCGACCATCTCATGCGGATGATATGCAGTGCTAAAATTCAGACGAGTTCCCATTGCCTCATGCAACTTATCCCAAAATCTAGAGGTAAATTGAGTACCTCGATCCGACACGATCTTCTTGGGCACACCATGCAAACATATAATCCTGGACATATACAATTCTGCCAGTTGATCTCCTGAATAGGTCGTTTTTACTGGAATGAAGTGAGCGACTTTAGTTAACCGGTCAATGATCACCCATATAGAGTCATACCCTTTTTGAGTTTTGGGCAATCCTGTGATAAAATCCATTCCAATCTCTTCCCATTTCCATTCTGGAATCTTTAATGGTTGCAACAATCCAGCGGGCTTCTGATGCATTGCCTTCACCCTCTGGCATACATCACACAACGCTACGTACTCCGCTACTTCATGCTTCATGTTAGGCCACCAAAATCTTCCCTTAAGATCTTGATACATTTTGGCACTTCCTGGATGAATAGAATACTTAGAATCGTGTGCTTCTTCTAGTATCAACTGTTTAAGTTCCTTCTTATTTGGCACACAGATTCGTCCTTTTAACCACAAAGTTCCTTGCTTATCCACCGTGAAGTCTTCTGCTAATCCTTCCTCTTTCTTGGCTTTAATTTTCCTGATCTTCTCATCTTCCCCCTGCATTTTTCTGATTTGAGCTTCAAGAGTCGGCTTTACTTCTAAAGCAGCAAGAAAACCCTGCGGTACAACTTCTAATCTCAACTTCTGGAATTCTTCGCATAACTCTGGTTGATCGCTGGCTACCATGGTAGTTACTCCGTGGCTTTTACGGCTTAAAGCGTCAGCTACTACATTAGCTTTTCCAGGATGGTAATGGATTCCAATATTATAATCCTTTATCAATTCCAACCATCGCCTCTGTCTCATGTTAAGATCCGATTGAGTGAATATATACTTCAGACTCTTATGGTCCGTATATATCTCGCATCTATTCCCAATGAGATAATGTCGCCATATCTTCAGGGCATGCACTACCGCTGCTACCTCCAAATCATGCGTCGGGTAATTCCCTTCATGCGGCCTTAACTGCCTTGATGCATAGGCCACCACCTTGCCATTCTGCATTAACACACATCCAAGACCTTGCCGCGATGCGTCACAGTAAATGTCAAAACTGCTCTGCACGTCCGGCAATACCAACACAGGGGCAGATGTTAATCTCTTCTTTAATTCTTGGAAACTATTCTCACAATCAGGCGTCCATGCAAACTTCTTTTCCTTTTTCAACAATTGCGTAAGAGGTCTCGCAATTGCCGAAAATCCTTCAATGAATCTGCGGTAATATCCCGCCATTCCCAGAAAACTACGAATCTGTGTGACCGTCTTCGGTTGTTCCCAATTCATTACAGCTTCTACTTTACTTGGATCCACGGCAATTCCTTTAGCGGTCATTACATGCCCAAGGAATTCCACCTTTTCCTTCCAAAAGTCACACTTGCTGAATTTGGCATATAATTGCTGATCACGCAACCTTTTCAAAACCAATCTCAAATGCTCGGCGTGTTCTTCTTCCGACTTGGAATATACAAGGATATCATCAATAAAGACTACCACAAATTTGTCCAAATATTCCATGAACACCTTATTCATGAGGTTCATGAAATAAGCTGGAGCATTGGTTAACCCAAATGACATGACCGTGAACTCATAATGCCCGTAACGGGTAGAGAATGCGGTCTTTGGGATATCCTCCGCTCTAATCTTCAGCTGATGATAACCTGATCGGAGATCTATCTTGGAGAAAATTGCTGCTCCCTGCAACTGATCAAACAAGTCATCGATCCTTGGCAAAGGGTACTTATTCTTAATTGTTACTTCATTAAGTGCACGATAATCGATGCACATCCTTAAACTCCCATCTTTCTTCTTGACAAACAAAACTGGTGCTCCCCACGGGGAAGAACTTGGTCGGATGAACCCTTTCTCAAGCAATTCCTCAATTTGCTTCTTCATTTCAACTAGTTCATCGGTTGGCATCCGATACGGTCTCTTTGCTATTGGTGCGGTTCCAGGTACTAACTCAATAACAAACTCAATATCCCGCTCTGGCGGCATGCCGGGTAGATCTTCCGGAAAAACCTCGGGAAAGTCGCTAACTATCAACACATCTTCCAAATTAGCAACCTTCACACTATTTATTGTTAACTGCCCTTCACGAGCTTCGGTTGCATGTACTTCCACTTTCTGGCCAATAGAGCTTTCTAGGGTTACAATCTTTTGACCACAATCCAAGATAGCTTTGTGCTTGGTCAACCAATCCATTCCTAGAATAACATCCAAGGTTTGTGTCTCTAATAAGATAAGATTTGCTAAGAATTCTATCCCCTTCATAAGCAACTTAACTCCCAAACACCCAAGGCTAGATCGAAGTTCAGATCCTGGGGCTTGGACTAAAAGCTCACATTTAAGATTTTTAATAGCAAATCCATTCTTCATGGCAAAATCCCGAGAAACAAACGAATGTGAAGCTCCAGAATCAAATAAAACTGTCGCTGGTACTGAGTTAACCAAAAACTTACCCAGTACGACGTCCGTTGCTTCCTGAGCTCCATCCGCAGTAATATGATTGATCCTTCCGCGTAGCGTCGTCTGAGGCGACGCTCCTGATTGTGCTGGTGCTCGGTTTCCTCCTGTTGCCGAAGCTTTGGCTGGAGTAGTACCCAAGTTGAAGCGGACTGGGGTAATGTTTCCCCTTGTCGGACACTTGTTAACGAAGTGCCCTGGCTCGTTGCATGCATAACATCTTCGGGTGTCGGGCTGTTGACCTCCTGAAGCCACATTGCTCACTGGCGCTGGTGTTTGGAAATTCTGATTGGTGGGACGCGATGATGAAGTTGTGTTCTTGTTGGTCCACTGAGGTTGAATTCTGGCAAACTGTTGTGGTGTCATCCTGAGCCTTAACCGACTAGGTTGTCCGGCCTGGCTGGCCATTCTGCGCTTGCGGTCCTCACCCAACTCCTTGCGCTTGTCTTCAAGGATCAAAGCCTTGTTGACTAACTCCTGGAAATCAGGGAAATTGTGGGTGATTAATCCCACCTGCAGTCCAGAGTTTAAACCTTTCAAGAAGCGAGACTGTCTGGCTTTATCAGTAGCCACATCCTCAGGTGCATAGCGTGCCAACTGAGTGAACTTATTAAGATATTCTGCCACTGACTGGCCTCCCTGTTTTAAAGCTCTAAACTCCTCCTTCTTAAGATCCATCATTCCTTCCGGCACATGGTATTGGCGGAAGGCAACGGAAAACTCCTCCCAAGTGATTTCCTGCGGGGCTTCATGTGCTGCACAATAATTCTCCCACCATTCTGCGGCAGTTCCATCCAGCTGGTGTGTAGCATACAGCACCTTCTCATTGCCCTCACACTGCGTGATGTGCAGCTTCCTCTCAATAGTCCTTAGCCAATCATCGGCCTCTAGTGGGTTGACATTGCCTGAGAACGTCGGAGGACGAGTTCTCATGAAATCTGACAACTTGGAGTAAGCACGTGGCCCATTGTTGCCTTCTTTGCGCGTTGCTTGACTTTGCCCGCCATGTTCTCATCATCTTTGCATCATTATGCGCATCACCGAGTCTGTCTTTGCCGGAAAAGCTCCCATGTTCTGCATATCCACTGGTGGTGCTGGTTGCGGTGGCGTTCCATCATTGGGGTTATCATTCCGGCGAAGGCCACTTCCGGACGCTCCATTGTTGCCGCGAGTATTCACCATCTGTTTAGGTTAGGAGAGGTAGTAGAAGTAGCACGGATGAGATATAAGAATCTCTAAAGCGGGGGGAATAGGTTTAACCCAAAATAAACAACTTTATTAATTTATTGCATAACTTGGTATGGTTGCTTACATAAGCCTACAAGCTTTGCAACGCATACTGCACACTCAGCAAACAATAAGATCCAAACTAAGCACTCAACCTTAACGTCTATAACAATTGGTAATGCTATCTTATGGACGCGACTCAACATTCGAGTCTCAACTTAATCTGACTCCGAGTCTGACTCTGGATCGGGGTCGTGTAGCTCCATCTCGGCTCGCTCGAGATCCATATAATGCCTCCTCCAACTCACGAACCTTCCGAGAGATCAAGAACCTCCGTGGTGAGTCTTCTCCTTTTGGGCCTCCTCTCGGGCTCTTCGCAACTCGAGCCATGTCGCCGATGGCATCCTCTGAGCGATGACATACACGCTAGGTGGGCGATCGTGGCATTCTCTTCTCGATTGGCTCCCGATCATAGCGGTTGTCCCAAGCGTGGATGATGGCGAAACAGTGCCTTCCAACTCTCGGGGTAGGTGCGAGCAAGTTGTCTCATCGCCAAACGCGTCTTTGCCGCTTGAATCCGGCCTCGGCGTAGATCTCGGCGATGATGCGGATGGTACGATTGCCTCTTGCCCATACTCGTGCGTAGATCGTAATCTGAACCCTCCAGGCAACGTCGAGTCCGGCACGTACTATGGTCTCCCCTCGGTAGATTGGTCTTTCGAAGCCTCCGAGCATCCTCATCATGCGCCATAGCTCTGCGGCGTAGCCTCCTTCCTGCTCTCCGTACTCTTGGACCATCCTCATCTATCCAAAAGGAAATAGATAAGTCCTCAATCTTCAAACGGTCTTTCGAAAAATTTGGGGTAAATTTCCAGCAAAGGTAAGGAGTAGAGCACCAGACGAGTCAAGAATGTTGTATTAATCCAATTTAGATTTTTCTTTTAGAAAATAGCTTTGGACTCTCTAACAACTAGGGCCAAGACCTACAGTCAGTATGCTCTGATACCACCTTTGTAGGGACCCGAATCCACTGATTCGGACCCACCGTGTATGCCGCACTATTCCCAGGATCAACGCTAGTGCACACGGCTTAACATTGGTAAGCATCACATCATACACAACGATAATAACAATAAGACTTGATTTATTTAATATAACTAGTGTATGATCTTATGATCACTTACATTTATTCGGCCTCATGGGCAAGACTAAGATAAAATAAGATAAATGCAGCGGAAAATAGTAGAAGACGTGATGACTCATCAGTACACCACAGGCGACTGACAAGGCTTGGCCTAGTGACTCGCGTCCACCTGAAAGTCCTCCTCAAGCACAGGCGATGACTCCTCCACTGTTGTTGTTTTGTAAGCAAGGGTGAGTACACCAGCAGTACTCAACAAGTTGTGCACAGAATGCATTTCTATTATAACTATATGCAGGTTTATCCCAAAGGAAGGCTTATGGTTCATAAGCAGTAAGGCAGCATTTTCAAACATAAACATTATGTAGATTGAAAAGACGGTAAAACAAATAATAAAAAGTAGATAGATTCCATTGTTTGCAAATCAACCCAAGTATTCATCCTAAATCGAGTTCCATTATCCACATGGCAACCCGCCATCCCAGCAGTTATCAATTTTAATTAACTACCCCTTGACTGTAATTCCCGAGCATTGCTCAATACCGTGAGCACGGCTATCCGAATAGATTGTACACTCTGCAGAGGTTATGCACTTTACCCACACGACATGATAATCTCTTTGATGCCAAGCGCACTTCCTTTGGTGTGTCGGCAGAGAGTCATGACAAAGCCTTTACAATGCATCCTCTTAACCCAGTGCTACCCGCTAAGGTTTCAACACTCAAGGGCTACGCCGCCCAGACAGAGCCCCCTCTTGCGCCATGTGAGTTTCCCGTGAACTGGGACCCACACCACCAAGATAGCACTTAAGTTAAGCATTTGCAAATTAGTTAGCTAAGCTGTCCCATTCCAGACATGTGGTTGCAAGTTAGACTCAGGTCAAAGGCTCGCAAGGTTAAGTCCTTAGTTTTGACCGAGGCAAGACTAACCAAAAGTGATCTCAAAATCCAAAACCAAATAAAAACCAAATACGACTGTCCCATTGCCACTCTTGGCCCACCATAAACAATCTTGCCACTTACCCCAGTCTAAATGAACTGCCCATCCCAGTTGATTACCAGACACCACGTGTTCTCCACAAATCAACATCGTTGCGTGACTCCGCTGTCACAACAACTCAATCTCTTTGTGCGACCACACATGGCACACAAATTCTCATCATTGTTCCATATTCCATTAGCCAAGATTATTAAACCATGATTTGTGAACATGTGATGACGTAGCATGGCTAAGCATTCTATTTCGTTCTAATCCTCCATGTTGATTTCATTATTAACCAACTATAGTTATCCATCCTAAGGTGACAAGTGGATCATGGCATACAACTAGCAAGGTAGGGTGTAATTCAAAGGGTACAATAGCTAATCCCAAACTTATGTTAAAATCCTTTGTACACATGAAATAACAAGTGCTAAAGTAAATCAAAATAGCATGCAATCTAATTTATGGGTGCAACATGATCAAAGCACAACTTGCCTTGGTTAAGTTCCTGATCTTGGTCTGAAAATAATTCCTGAGCTGAGAAATCCCCTTCAGAAGCCTCGCACAATTCAACGTCTACGCGAATCGAGAGAGAAAAGCAATTAAAGACCAAGAAACAAATATCAAACAAATTCAAAAATTCAAACAAAAGCCACCATTAGAAATATCTCATTTTTATAAATTTTTAGGAATTTGAATCACCTCAATCCGAGTTCGTATGCAAAAGTTATAAGGTTTTGAACTTTGAAAATCCTGAAAATAACCCTAAATAATAAATTCCGAATTTCCCGAATTATTTTTGTATTGAAAATCCGGGTTTTCTGACGTCAGCCGACACATGTGCTCACGTGTCTTGCCACGTAATTCAGCTCGATGCCACCTCGGCGCTGCATCACGTGGCGACAGCGTCGGCGTCATCAATCCTACCTCGGGCGGCGTGGCGTGATCGCGGCGCTCCGTTTAGAATCCGGCGGCTAGCGGAACTCCCGAGCGGCGATGGCAAGGCGGCGGCGCAAGGTTGCCGGCCCTGAGGACGACGAGGCTCCCGATGGCGCTCCGGCGTACTCCGGTGATTAAGAGACGGCTGATCCGTCGCGGCGTGCTCGGTGAACTAGAATCCGCACTTCTTTCGCGGAAGAGTTAACCGTGATGAGAAAATCTTGGCGCAACCACTTCGGTGACTCGGCGAGTGGCGCGATAGCTCTGGCGACTCTCCGTGGCGTGAGAGAAACAATCTGGCGAGGTGAGGCGAGTCTTGGAGGGGCTCGGGACCTCCTTTTATACCGGCGGTAGCGGCAAGGATGGAAGGACGACGGCGGCGTGTTCGGATTCGATCTGGCGGTGAATTTCAAAAATCGGAGCGATGACTCCACCGTCGATTGGCTTTAAATCGGCTATGATCTCCTAGGGTTTCCTATTCGGCGAAATGATGAAGGCGTTGGATTTTCATCCAACGGTCCATGTTACTCCCACTAAACCCGTTCGGCCTGCACAGTGCATGGGCCGAGGCCCCCTACTATTCATTCCATAAATTCCCGAGTTTCCTTTTTAAAATAATCTGATTAAAGGTTTTGATTTATTTAAGGCTTTAGAAATACTCTAAAAAATTCCAATAAAATTCTCAAAAATATTTTGAGCTATTCCGGACCTAAATAAAATATTTTCACAAAAACTTTATTTTGAAAATATCTTTTTATAATTATTTCTCGACAAAAGATAATGCTTTTTAATTCAAAAGAATTCCAATAAACCTCAGAAAATCCAAATAAATTCAGAAAAAAACATAAAATCCATAATTAGCAATAATATAATATTAATTTATTGAAATACTGAAATTTTGGGATGTTACATTTTGCAATTTAAATCAAAATTCAGTGGGACAAATTCCTATATTCATATAAAATCAGTAAGATTCTAAATATACAAAAATATTGAATTTTTGAATTCCAAAAAATTATTTGAATCAAATTTGTTTATATTCTTAATTTGATCTTTATATTAACTTGGTGAACAATAGGTTATAAAATAATAAGATAAATTTTATGTGATTATAAGACCAAGATGAATTTAAATCTACAAAAATATTTGATTTTTGAGTCCTAGAACAATTGTTAAAATTGAAAATGAGTTAAACATTCTATTATGGACATTATTGTACATATGAAAAATATAACTTTTACAACTATAAAATAAATTCTTGATTGTCTCTGGAATCATAATAAACTCAAATATGTAAAATCATCTAATGTTTAACTCAATTTAAATTATTTGCTTCATAATCATTAATTAACCTTTTTATGGCCATTAACAAAATAATAGCATAATGGCTCACAAAATGATAATGTAATTTGCATTAGGTTCTTAAAATAGTAAGGATCCATGTATGTAAAAATCTTTAAGATAAGATTTAATTTGCAATCTTTTAATGAAAGGAAACGTTAATTATAACAATAAGTAAATAGGTAATCTATTGCAATTAAAGTTAAAATAATGCCAAGCCAAATTTAAAACACTTCTAGAGTTGCATCATGCTGATACCTGAAAAATGAATCAAGAATCATGTATAGTGTAGTTGGAAATTAAGTTTGAAACTTGGCCAATTTAAGGTTATTAATATGATCATTTAGACTACTTCAACTATAGATAAAATAACCTATCTAAATGCTAAAACTTATAAAACTAGTTTAGAAACACTGTACAAAGTTTATACTACCATATTCTATAAAAAAGAATCTTATTCTTTTAAGGTTTCCATATTATTCTTATTAGGTCAAAACCCTTAAGTGTTAACCTTTCGTTTCACTTTCTTGACGATTCTGAATAGTGTAAACTAAACAATGCCGCATAAGCCTTTTCAATAACTCGCAAAGCAGCTCATCTGAATCTGAGTTTAGTAAAGAATAGCCTAAAATTGATCTTTAGGATATAGTCCGCAATAATCTAGAAGAATATTCTTATTTCATCTTGCTTTAACTCTGAATCCTAATAGAGCAAAACCCATAAGTAATAAAGTTACCCGAAATCGTATTGCGAATAGTAAAATCAATGAAAGCTTGCAACTAATGATTAAATCTATTAATCCAAACAATCTTTGCATCTTGAATTAAATAAATTAAGATTAATAAATTCATAAAAGAGCCACCTGTTTCTTGTAAAGAGTTTTATTTGTTCTTTCTATCTACTTTCTTTTGCCCTTATTGAAGTTAGTATTTTGCTATTTCCGTTGATCGACGTGTAGAACCCGCGTCTCTATTTACATCATCGTAAATAAATACCGCGATCCTCGTCTTCATCGTAAACGACAAATACGCAAGGCAAGCACCTCCTTTGATCATGTTGATCCTAGTATTTAAATTTCATTATTTTACTAAACCAATTTATGCATGCGTTTACTTTCTGTAAATTTGCTACCTTGTGGTACTGGTAGTTACACCTGTTGCCTCATTAACCTTCTTTGATAATTATGGACATGTGAACCTTGATAACCATAGATTGAGGATAGGCATTACTTAATGTCATCATGGGTATATGCGTTCATATTATTCATGCTTAGTCATGCTTTAGAATCAACAAGGTTGATGATCAAATCAGAGTTTGTTTCCTGAAAACATTGGAAATGGCACCGTTTGTTGCTAGTAATTTTGATTAAAAACCCAAAATAAAACTATGCTTTGATGCGGGCGATTATTGGCAATAGCCGGTTGTGCGAAAGGTATTGCACGTCGTGTAGGGTGGAGTATCGCCCGTGTCAGATTAAGGACTGAGCAATGGGACGCTATTGATCCAAGATTTCCGTGCAACCACGAGGGTGAGAATGGGGTAGCCTTAGCCTATTAAGTTATTTAGACATGGCTTTGCTCTTTGGTAGCCGGGAGCTAGCGGAAGCACTCCAGTTCGGTTTGCTTGTGAGGGACTTCCACACGTGTGGGTAATTACTGCCGATCTGCAATGTACGCCTCTTGTTTGAAACATTGTGTTGTGTGTGAAAGTGGATCCATGGCTTGGGTGTGTGTTTCTGTTTCTACGGCGTGGGTTAACATCCCGGGCTGGATCAAAGTCATGTCTAGGTAATGTAACGGCTATGTATGATCGCCTGGCAGGCACAATGTCCTATTGGAGGCGTGTGTGAGCTTGCAAAAAGGTTGATCATTCCTTGTGGGTAAAGTTGTACACCTCTGTAGAGTTTAAATCTAATCGATTAGCCGCGCCCGCGGTCATAGGCACTTGGTGAAGTCATTCCAATGTTAGATGTTTTATTATTTTCAAAAGGGTTGGTTCCATTTGTTTTGCAATTGTGCTTTATGTCGAAGGGCTGACATTGAAGGATTTCAGGAATTGAATAATTCGTCGCTCACGTCATGGAGGACTGTGAGTGTTACTATGCTTTACGAAAGTACTCACCCTTGCTTATTCGTTGTTTTTTTAGGTGTAAGTCAGTGGAGCTCCGAAGTCTTCATTTCATCACAGGTTGGGGGATCTTTATTGCTGTGTTAATTCTAAGGATTTATGCCTGGTCAGTTGCCTGCGGAATTGGATGGGTACACTACAAGGCTTTGCTTCTTTTGCTGCTATATACTCTGAGTTGTAATATTTCTTTGTATAATCATTTCCGCTTAATTATTATAATGTATGGTTGTGATTCCAATTGTTGAAATGTGCGTACTAGCTACTGATCCAGGGACTAGTACTGTATGCACATGGGATTTCCATTTTTGGCATTCAGTGCAAAAATGGGGGTCATCACAAACTCCATACCACAGATCAACCAACTCGTGATGACAGGAATAACACGAGTCACGTCACTCTATTAAGCATCCAACCAAATATCATCAAATTAATTTATATGCCAAATCCCAATCTCAACCATATCATACCACTATCGCAAAGTACTCTGATGTACTCAGAAAAAACAAAATTCTTCCGGCACTGAAGCCCATTATACCATAAGCATTCATGCTTTTAATCCCATCTAGAATGCAAAAGAAGTACAATTCTTTTGAGCCCAATTGAAACACAAGCATCAACTTGAACCCAAAGCGCTCAAATTCACTTTGGAACAAATTCGACAACATCCAAAGATCACTCATTTTCTTTTCCTAAGCCAAGTACCAAAATCCATTCATTCTTCCTTGTCATGCTAGAAAGCAAAGGAAATCTCGATCCCCTTTCTACCACTCAATCCAAATCCAACACATTAAAACCAAAGCACCAAGCTTTACCTCGGGGAAAAACTCCATTAAAAGAGAACACCGCACAAAACTTCAATGAGGCAACTCACTTTTACAAAAGTAAACCTCAAGCCTTTACCAAGACAGAACATCTCTCTTTTAGAATATATGACATCATTAAAAAAACTAATTAAGGAAATTGATCCACTTTAACTCAACGACCAACATTCTTTAAGAGTAGAAAACTCAATTCTCTTACAAATGCAAAAACCACTTTTAACATTTCCCAAACAATGCGATAAAAGTCGCATCGGGAAGGACTTCAAATTAAAAGAGAAACTCCACACAAAGCATTGACAGAAGCTCTCAATAACCACCATGATTCATTTCGTTGTCGTAAAGCAAAACCTCTCACGACTAACCAGAATCAACATTTTGGAAAGAGAAAACAAATTCTCAAATCAAGCATTTGAACCCACAACCATCACATTTCTCTTTCAAGAGAAAAGAAAACTCATTTCCAACAGAAACTACTTCAACAAAAATCACTTATCATATCATTATCAACACTAACCCAAGTCTAACTCTCGACAATCAACGAAGAGAACAGCGTTCTCGCTTCTTTTGCACAAATGATCTATCAGTTAATTCAACACAAGACATGTGTCATCATTTTCCTTGGTTCACTAACCAAAACAAACCATCATTCCTATATTTGTTTATTCCAATCTTAAAACACAACTCTTCAACATTTTTTCAACATAAACAAAAATACCCTTCGTACAACCCCTAAGTCATCACTTTGACATCCCCAATTCATTCAACTAATACATACTTCTAACAACTCGATATTATTTCCACAAGACCTATTTCATAAATAAAGGCCCAAGACAAACATTTGTTAAGGACACAACCCCAGTATCACTACAAACATTCCATACCTCCTCATTCTTTGATTACACATAGATTAAGTCATTTTGTTGACCCACAATATTAACTGACCCAAAAGCAACAATAGTCAGTAATTTACACCATCTCCTTGCTATGGTAAGTTCATCAACTGAACATTCTAAACCTTCTTGGTCGCGATCAAGACTAACCTTACCAGAACACAAATCCTGATCTCTCCATTAAATCCATGACTCGCAACACTTTGCATAAAATACGGATTCAACTTTCACCTTAGATCACTCACCATCTCTATTATTCTTTCTCTACCAACACAATAATTTAGGTTGTCTTTAAACAAACAACACATTCACTTTAACAAAATCCATAAACCACATCCTGAAAACTCTAACTCCTCAACACTTAACATCTTAATCATCCTTGTGGGTCGCGCACCCAACTCATAAGGAACCCACAGTTCTTAGGAAAAAGAACAACACCAAAAACATTTTTTTTCTTTCTTTCCAAAAAACTTAAGTCCACATGACTATAGTTTTTTTTCTAAAACTTCAGCAAACTCTTTTGAATCCATAGAATGACAAACACCGAAACAATGCCACCTTTCGCCACAAAGGGACCAACCAAAACGAGCACCAAAATGGTAGCTCTAGCCCACAACCGTGAACGACTACTCTCAGCTACGAGAGGTTCCCAAACTTAAGGGGTGGCTCTAGCCGACCACACCCACAACCGAGGCCCAAAACAAGGCCAAAAGAACAAGACCGAAAACCTTTCAGCTTGACCAATTCATAAGGGCATAACAACTCAATCATTTCTTTCATAATCATAGCAACATACATAGCCAATTGTAGCATTCAACATCAGAGTTTAGATACAACATTAAGCATAAAGCAACCATACCCATACCCCTTCCTACTGTGCATCAGAGTGTGTCAAGTTTTTAAATTAATTAACCATTCTATTTCAGATTTTAAGGTTATTGCCCTCAGGCCACACTTTAAAAGTAGATACCTAAGGCATGTTTCTACTTTTTCAAGTCAAAATTTTAGTTTACTCTAGAGTAATTTACTACATTCACAAAACGCGGACCTGAAGCCCGCTCTGATACCAACTGTAACACCCCGACTCCCCACGGAGTCCGGAATGCTACTAACTCACAATTTCACCGAAAATTTCAGCAGCACCTCCTCTAAAAACTATGGGCATCCACTTAGCAGACATAAGAGCAATTCAACATAATATCAATCACAAGGACAATTTAGTAGAAGCACTTAAGGATGTACTCTCACAACAACAATTCAGCAACTAATCAACTCCTCAACAGAAATCACAATAATACATTTATAATCAAGACTTGACACTATGCATTATTTAATTCAAATAACGGTGATTGTAGCCGTGTTCGTGCTACTACTCCCTTCCCAGCGAGACAACCTCAAAGTACCTGAAAACAAGTAACAAACGAGCATGAGTCCAAGACTCAGCGAAGTGCATCAACCAATAAAAGAACACAACCGAATCAATCGAAATACCAATACTTTGAAACGTAACATATTCAAATACTTGATTGAACTCGGTAAATAAATGAACTGAAAACTGATTCCAAATACCACAACCATCTCAAGAATTATTAAAACTTTACTCATACCTCGATAGCCACTTTTGGATGAGTCTACGACTCAATCCTCAACCTATAAATGCCATTAGCTCCACAATTAACCGTTAACAATTTCAATTCGCTGCCTTCATGCTCAAGTGCACAAAACATACAAAAGAAGAATCTCATATCCATACATCACAATCAACTCATTACACATGATTCATCATTGTCATTGCAATGGAGATGCAAATATGCTTGCATGTTCATCTGCTCATCTCATTTCACAATTCTCATGTCATTCCACCATTCTCATGCATATTTCACAAATCTCATGCATATGATGCATCATGCATGTCTCATCTCCTCTTTTAGCATATACCGATATTGCCGAGCACCACCCGTCAATGCGTGTCCTCAAACCCAACCATCCCGTGGAAGGGGCACCTTAAAACAAGACTTGCCGCTACCAAGTAGCGGTCCTACCTTACACCACTCCCATCCACGCCCGATTAGATGGGACTCTGAGTAGGATCTCTAAGCACTCCGGATTAGTCATATACTCCATATGACTTTCTCACCGACCTGGCTCTATGCACTTTTCATGAATGCACATATGCAAATGTCATTCTCAACATTCAAATCACCTTCTCAACACTCATATCCATATTCTCAACAAATCTTATCAACATGGTCACATATGTCATTAACACTCGCAACAAAGACATAATCAATTTTCATGATCGCAAATCAACTATTCCTATTAATCAAACCTCACAACTTCATTATTCACCTTCACCTATCATACTATTGAGCAATCTTATGAACGGGTGATATAGCAATATGTCAGTTTGGCAATTATACGGGGTTCAACAAGCAACCCACAAAGCATTCAATCCAAAGATGCACTTTTCATGAATGCACATATGCAAAAGCCATTCTCAACATTCATATCCACATGGTCACATATAACATCAACACTCACATAGACGCCACAATCATATATCATGACCACAAATTGAGCCATTTTCATAACTCAAATCTTATATCTTTTATATGTTCCTACTAGCCTAATCATACTAGGGAGCATCATCATGGAATATATAAAATGTAACCCATGGCCTATTGACAAGGCATGTGGTTCATCAATCGACACACATAACAAACAAACACTGATGCACTTGCCTTCAACTTCTCGAAACGGTGTGGCGAGATGAAGTGGCCACAGCCGGGGGCACACCACCTGCACAAGGATATAACCCACTCAAAAACACGCCCAATTCAACACAAAACTCATAACTAAGTCGGCTTTGCAACCCACTCCTAAAACCCGAAAACAGCAATCTGCCAACCCGGGACAGCACTCGGTAAAATGGTCATAACTTTTAGTCAGATGAACGAAACTTAGTGATTTTGGTCTCTATTTAAAGGTAATTCAATTATCTACAACTTTTTCTATAGCCGACCGACTGGGAAAAGCACCGATTCTTCTCAGATTTGCGACGAACAGCAGATGAACAAAATTTAACTTGTTCTAGACAGCAATCAGTAAAATAGCCATAACGGTAGCATCCCAAAATTTGGGTTTTCAAAAATTTATATTTAAATTAGCTTTCCAAAAATTTTACATCAATCTTATTTGATTAAAGAAGCTTAATTTAGAATTTTCTAAATCTAAAACGATTTAATGTGCCTTCTGTGTACATCAAGTAATGTAAAATTTAGTTTTTATAGTGTTTTTTGTATCTCAGGAAATTTTCCAAATTTGAGATTTGCTAAAAACTAATTAAAATTATTAATTTAAACATTTGGATGTTAATTAGATTTTTATTGGATTTTTAATTTGAATTATTAATTGTTCGGGCGAGTCTATATCCAAATTCCAATTCAAACCTTTCCTTTGAAATTCTATTTAAATTCAAAACTTGGATTTCCTTCGATGTTCTAATTAACCTGGCATCCATATCCTTCCAAAATTAAAGTTCAATCCTTTACCGTCCACAAAGTCAAAATTTCAATTTCGGTCCTTATTCGAAATTTCACCCGAGTTCTAAAATACTCCAAAAATATCAAAATTCATAGAATTAGGTTCCAAATATTCTATAGTGATTTTGAGAATTTTTAAAAATTTATAGAATCTCTCTGGTATTTTATCTCTCGCGGTCTTTTGTTAAATCCAGTATATTCGTCCCAGAATTGTCTAAATTCCCAAAATCATAAAAATTTAGTAAAACCAATTTTATTAGGTTCCAAATAATCTCTAGTATTTTTAATTAGATCATTTTTTCTATTTTATTCCTCGCGCTTTTGTCTCTTCATTTCTTCCAACCAATGAGAAAGCGACACGTGGCCTTTACTGTTCATCTTCAACCTCCAGCCATGCGCACTGTTCACGTCCAGCCTCTTTTGCAAGCCAATCTTTAAATGCTCATAACTTTTGTAATTCTCAACGAAATCAAGTGAGGTCAGTTGCAAATCGTCAGTCTAGTTAAGGGCTTTAATTCCCCTATATTTTCCCCCTCTGGAATCAAGTGAAACAGACGCTGCACTCACTTCTTTGCCGTTTCTTGTTTTAGCCATAATTCTTCCGTTTCTCCCTCCCTCAACGTGTGGGAGTACTCAAAAGTTTCTTCTCAACATCCTCCATCCTGTGCTCATCTTTTCCCTCCATTTCTAGAATGTTTGCTCTTCCAAAAATCAAAGAAACGATCGCCAGACGTCCTCCGTTGGCATCACCGTGTCATCTTTTGATCCGGTAAGGAAAATCGACTTTTGTTCACGTCATCTTGTGTGCATTAGTGTGTAGATCATAACCCCTCAAGAAACTCCAGGTTTTGCCAAGAATTGCTCTAGGAATTTGCGTTTGTTCGTCGTCAAGTCGGGTTCCGTTCATCGTAGATTCCTCCCAAACCGGTAATCCCCAATCAAATTCCTTTTAGATATAGCCTAGTATGATCTTTCTCCGCGCCGTGCTCTCACTAGTTTTAGGAAATTCTGCTTTTTATTATATTTTTGGGCACCATGCCATCCGATCGGTTTTTGGTTCTGTCGGCCGTCGTCCTCGCCGCTGCTCCGGTCATCCCCGCAGCCGGCCGTCATGTCCATGAGCATCCCCTCACCCTGCCGCCCCCACCCCACCCCATGGCCGCCCTTCCTTGCCGCCGAACCACGCTGGAGCCGCGCCGGAACCACGCAGCCGCGCCGCTGAACGTCGGGCTGTCTTGGCGATGCATTCCTGGTCGGCTCGTCATGATTTTTGGTGATCCGACTATGTCACCTCGTGCCTCATAGTACCCTCTGTCTCCCTTTCAAATTTCATGCAATTTGGTTCATAGAATCAAAAGTTACGGCCGTCCAAAGATCAAATCTTGCCGGAGGTTGTTCTCCCTTGTTTTTGCGATTTTGGCCATGAAATTTTTAAGGTAGACTCCTGGTGATATCCCCTACATGGTGCTCACCCTATCCCAATGTTTTGACCTCGTGATATTGCGCAGAAAATTCTTTTCTCCGATCAGACTGCGTCGCAGACGCCAAAAATTTTGTCGCGCGTTCCCCGTTGATCCAGAAGGTAAAACTCAGATCCGTTCACGTCATACTGTGCCAAATATTCCCAGATAGCTCTCTGTAAAATTTGGTTAGGTTTCATCTATTATTTTAATAGTTATGACCGTTTAATCTATTAGTCCTGGGAGCCATTCCTCAGCAGTTTGTGATCAATCCGGTGGGTCGCCGCCAAATCCGCCTATTTTATTGAGTTCATCTCGTCACATTCTACGCAATGGACACTTTCCCTTTTCTATTGCATCTACCAAAATTTATTTTATTTGTCGGCCGCCGCCTTTTGCCATCGCCAGGCGCCGTCTTTTGCCGCTACCCAATTTAGTTCACTTTGGCCATGTTATCTGTCCGGTGGGTCGTCATTCACCATTTAGCCCATTTTTGGAGTGCATTGGGTCCCCGTCCCGTCATCGCTTCACCTTCATCGTTAAACGTTCCGCCGTTAACGTTCCATCGTTAACGTTCCGTCGTTAACATTTTGCCGTTAATGTTTCATCGTTAACGTTATGTCGTTAACGTCCCGTTGTTAACGCTTTGCTCTCATTGTATCGCTGTCATCGCATAGGTGCATGCAAGTGAAAGCCCTAATGTGATGTCCTTACCTTTTCTATCGCCTTATTGTGATCTAGCCCATCGCGTTGAGTTTAGCCTCGTAATCCTGTCATCACCGCCTCGTTGTCGTCGAGTTCTGTCCTTGATGTATGACTAACCTCCGGATTGAACCGTAATGCATGTTGATCTCATCCGTCCTTGTCTTATCCGTGAAAAACTAATCTGCCATTAACCCAGAATTCATTCGTGGACTTGGTCGCTAGACCATTGACCATGTGTCATATCCTTGTGCCATATCTAATCTATCAGCTTATCTCTCTTTTGTTTGATTGTGTATCTACTTAGTCAATAAAAGTCCACTTTGAGCATTAGCTTAGTTCATCATGAACTAACATATCTTTGTGGACCCGGTCTATGGATCGAGAGCCATATGTCATTGTCTGTCTAATCAAGATAGCAACATCAAAGGAAATATTCTTGGGAATGTTATTCCTTCTTTCCCAGTTATTAATCTTTCTCTTCAGTGTATTTTTCGAAAGTCGTTCTCTTTTGTCTAATCAACGACCTAATCCATTCAAGTTCCTAATTTCACCTAAACCATTGTGCCCAATGCTATTCGTTCTTAATTTGGAGTTTACTTGATTTGCTTTTTGAGTTTTGTTGTATTTAGGTTTCTTATCGTTAGACGTGTTGCTGGAAGTCGCTCGAAGGAGCTGAGGATCAAGCAAGCAGAAATTGAAGATCGAGGATCAAGGATCGAAGATAAAGAGTAAAGAGTAATAAAAAATTGCAAGGGCCAGGCAAGTTGTGCTTTGATCATATTGCTCCTAGTTTTACAAATTTACTTTGATTCAAATTATTGCATGCTAGTTCAAAATTAAAATAATTAAAATTAATTTGGGATTAGTTATTTAATCCAATTGCTAATATCACCTTGCCATGATTATTTGTATGCCATAATTTATTTGTCACCCTAAGATGGTTGATTATTAGTTGGTTGTTATTACTTGCCAACGTGGGTTGGTTAGATTGTGTATAATTGCTTAGCCATGCCACGCAACTCATGTCTTTTGAAAATAAAAGGTTAATACTGATCATTGGATTATGAAATGTGTTTGTGAAATGGTGTGACGTGTTGCCACACGATGGTGTTGATATGTGGAACCAGTGTGGTTCTACATGGATGTTGAGTTGTTGTTGGCATTGTGTTGCGCAATAATCAACTGGGGTGGTAAAATGATTTAGACTGGGGCAAGTGGCAAGTGGCTTATGCCAGGTGGGCCATCGTGGCATTTGGGAGGGTTGAGTGTTGTGAGGGCTGTGCGCCAATTTTGACAGAAGAATGTCTTGCCTTGGACAGTTAAGGACTTCACTTTGCAAGCCTTTGACCTGAGTCACTCGTACAACCATATGTCTGAATGGGAAGACCTAGTTTAGTAGGATTCTGATATCTCACCTTTGGTACCTCGAGGTGGCAGTTACATGGGGGTAACTGTATGGGGGAGTGTACCTGTGCTGCAGCTTGGTACCCTATCCAATGGTGTTCATCGGTCCTATACTTCGGCTCAGCGTGAGGAAAGTGATAGTGAAGGCAACCCGGAGAGGTTCCTAGGTTGAGATAAAAGTTTCTGAAAGGCTTTGTTATGATCGCTCATTCGCATGCTCTGGTATGGCGATTCACGGCTGACGTGATGAGTTGATTGTATCTTGTGGGTAAAGTGTACAACCTCTGCAGAGTGTAAAAACTATTCGAATAGCCCAGTCCGCGGTACTGGACAATGCTCGGGGATTACAGTCAAGGGGTAGAGTTTTGAAAATGAAATGAGGTTGGGAATGTAGACAATGTGATATGGAAATTGGTTAAGGATGAGAAATGCTTTACTTGAGAATGATTATGAAATTTATTATGGGTATTATTTGTTTTACTGCTTTTCTATCTACTATGATTATTTGTGAATGTTGTTTTACTGCAAAAGAACCATTCAGCTATTCCTTTGGAATAAGCCATGCATGTAGTAATAGGACTGTATTCTGTGCATGACTTGTTGAGTACGGTTGTGTACTCACCCTTGCTTTAACAAAACATCACTAGTTGAGGAGAAGTCTTTGTCTTGAAGGAGAAGTTCTACAAGAAGGCGAAAATTCTAGGAGTTGAACCTTGTCAAATGCCTGTGGTATTTTGATGGGATTCACCGACGTTCTTCGTTCCGCTGTTGTTCGTTTTACTCTGAGTTGAAGCCATCTAGGCTTCACAATTGTAAGTTGACCTTAAGGTTGTTCAACATGTTATATTAAAAGATGAATATTTTATTTATTATTCCGTTGTGTATGATTGTGATATTCATCTTTGTTAACGGTGGGCACTAGCTCATCGATCCTCGGGACTAGTCTTTGAAAACACAGAGGGTTTTCGGATTGTGAATTCGGGTCCCGACAGAGGTAGTATCAGAGCATACTGACTGTAGGTCTTGACCCTAGATAGATTGGCCGTTCTTTAGGAACTTCAAAATTATTTTCTAAAGAGAAAATTTAACTTGAAGAATAACAAGTTCTTGACTTATCTTATTCTTCCATTCTTTTCCCCTTTTGCTGAAATTTCTATCTTTCTCCGCTGATTTAAGTTGAAAATCTTACCTCAGTTGTCTTGAATAGATAACGATGTTTCACACTTTAGGAGAAAGCATTGAGTGCCGTTGCTGAACCTGAAGATCGTGACGACAGGAATCGTCGAGCTCAAGGAAAGAGTGCCGATGAGGTGAAGTGTTCAAGAAATTCGAAGAATCAGCGCTTGAGTAGCTGTTGAGACTCATGTGTGAGAGTCGCGTCTATCTAAGTTAGGAGTGTTACCCTTTCTAGACGTTAGACTTGTGTGCTTAGGTTAATTTGGTTTTCTATTTGCTGAGTTTGCAGTATGTGTCGCATGGCCCTTAGGCTTTTGTGAGCGACCATATCAAGTTATAAATAATGGTTGGATAATTTGAGGTTTTGGGTTAAACCTAATCCCCGTAATAGCCTTGGATACTTATCCATGTTTCTCCCTCTTGCCTATTAACCTTTGTCACCAACAGATGGAGAAATTTTCCATGTGATGATATGGCAGTATTCCTGAAGCATTCCAAGTCGATTCAGAGATGTTGCGGCCGATGTCGGTATTAGAGCGAGATGTTGACCAAAAGCAATCTCCAGTCCACTAGTTGAAAATTCAACAGTGCATTCTCAGTGCAAGTTTGCAAAGTTCATAGAACTAGGCAAATCAGAGGATCGTGCATGTACTGGTTGTGGAGTAATAGGACATACCTCGGACGAGCATCATATCAATTGTTCCAGTTGTGAAGGGAACCATCCTCTTGGAGAATGTCCGAATAATAAAATTTCATGTTTTCTTTGTGAAGGCCGAGATCATTGCCCAAGCCAGTGTGCATGTATTCGGTATTGACCTCTGCAATGCAACGTCAACAAGATAATTTCCGAGTCATTGTGGTTGAATAGTTAGCAAAGAAAGGCATATTATCATCTACCCATGCCTTGTCACAGGAACAGTTAAAAGAGAAATACCAAGAATCTAGCAAGCTACCACAGAAAAGAAGCAAGTCAAAGTCACCAGGAAGTTGTTTCCTTTGTGGTAAACAAGGTCACTATGCCCGACGATGTCCCCAGAAGTCAGTTCAATTCAAAGTATAACAGCAAGATCGCATGGTGCAGCATCAAAGAATCGATTATGCTATGCCTGCCGTAAAAGAGGTCACTTTGCCAAGCAATGCTGTTCAAATATGAAGTACCTTGTGGAATTGAAATTATCCCGGAAGCTACCTCGGTTGAGCCTGTATTGCCAAGTATGCCTGAAGCAACAACAGAAGCCGATTGTTCCAAGAAGCGGTTGAAGAAAAGACGGTTGACTGATGAAGCCACCAAGTAGTTTCAGAAGCTGTGATGTCATACTCTAGTCTATAAAAGTAATGTCAAGGAATTCTCTTAGTAATTCCTATTTGCAGAATAAATGTACCTAGAATTCTAAATCAAGAGTATTAAGGGCAATAAAGGATTTGATATGTCTTTGAGCATTCACTTTACCAGATAATGTTCATGTGTATGTTGGCCATAGAGCCTGAGTTCTCAGTAATGTGATGTAAAGACAAAATTTGTTGATTTAGCATATTGAAGACTAGTACTTTTACTTCAGTGGTAATTGAAACATTAATTCGCTATGGAAAGAATATCTAGCTGATATAGAATTTCCAGTCGCTACTCGAGAACCAAACCCACAAATATAGTATCAGACCAACAGATCATCAGAGCTGGTATTTTTATCCATGCTTTTGACAAGTCCAATAAGATAAAACTAATTCAGAATCTCCAGGATTCCAGGACTCAGTCATGAAGTTAAAAGTTACCAGATTCATTTCGATCAATGTCCCTTACTCCGAAGGTCATAGGTAGTGAATTTGCAAGGATCATGGAATCATTCAAGACTTTGAATTGCCGTGAAGCAATTATCAATCAGCCTGAGTTTCTCAGATCCAGAGCTGTTCTCAAGAACCAACTCAACAGAAATGATGTTCAATATTTGATCAAGACCGCAGAATAGCAAGTTGCTTTCGTCGTCAGGAGTAGCTTGTTCAGTCTCCAAGAGAAGCAAAGAATCAAGTGTCAGTGCATAATAAAAGGTTGCTTAACAATGGAAGTTGTCAGCATTGTTAGGAAGAGTGCAGATTGTCTTTTAAGGGCCTCAGTGAAAGAAGTGTCCCATATGACAGAAAGTAGACCCAGTTGAAGCCAATTAAGTTTGCAAAAGGATCTTGTCTACAAGGAGCAGCTTATCAGAATTTGACCCAGTAGAAGGATGTTATCCAGCGTTTGACCTCGAAGCAATTTTGTCAAGTGTGCAGTTGACTGCAAGTGCAGAGAGTCTCGAAGGTCAAGTTTTCCGCTGACCCTATTTCTATAGTCAGCCGAATCTCGGCGACGAGATTCTGTTAAGGGGGGGAGGTTTGTAACATCCCAAAATTTGGGTTTTCAAAAATTTATATTTAAATTAACTTTCCAAAAATTTTACATCAATCTTATTTGATTAAAGAAGCTTAATTTAGAATTTTCTAAATCTAAAACGATTTAATGTGCCTTCTGTGTACATCAAGTAATGTAAAATTTAGTTTTTATAGTGTTCTTTGTATCTCAGGGAATTTTCCAAATTTGAGATTTGCTAAAAACTAATTAAAATTATTAATTTAAACATTTGGATGTTAATTGGATTTTTATTGGATTTTTAATTTGAATTATTAATTGTTCGGGCGATTCTATATCCAAATTCCAATTCAAACCTTTCCTTTGAAATTCCATTTAAATTCAAAACTTAGATTTCCTTCGATGTTCTAATTAACCTGGCATCCATATCCTTCCAAATTAAAGTTCAATTCTTTCTGTCATAAAGTCAAAATTTCAATTTAGGTCCTTATTCAAATTTCACCCGAGTTCCAAAATACTCCAAAAATATCAAAATTCATAGAATTAGGTTCCAAATATTCTATAATGATTTTGACATTTTTTCTAAAATTTATAGAATCTCTCTGGTATTTTATCTATCGTGGTCTTTCGTTAAATCCAGTATATTCGTCCCGGAATTGTCTAAATTCGAAAAATTATCAAAATTCAGTGAAACTAATTTTATTAGGTTTTAAATAATATATAGTATTTTTAGGAATTTTTCCAAAATTTTTAGATCATTTTTCTATTTTATTCCTCGCGCTTTTGTCCCCCCATTTCTTCCAACCAATGAGAAAGCGACACGTGGCCTTTACTGTTCATCTTCAACCTCCAGCCATGCGCACTGTTCACGTCCAGCCTTTTTTGCAAGCCAATCTTTAAATGCTCATAACTTTTGCAATTCTCAACGAAATCGAGTGAGGTCAGTTGCAAATCGTCGGTCTAGTTAAGGGATTTAATTCCCATATAGTTTCCCCCTCTGGAATCAAGTGAAACAGATGCTGCACTAACTTCTTCGCCGTTTCATGTTTTAGCCATAACTCTTCCGTTTCTCCTTCCCTCAACGTGTGGGAGTACTCAAAAGTTTTGTCTCGACGTCCTCCATCCCGTGCTCACCTTTTCCCTCCATTTCCAGAACGTTTGCTCTTCCAAAAATCGAAGAAACGATCGCCGGACGTCCTCCGTTGGCATCATCATGTCATCTTTTGATCCGGTAACGCAAATCGACTTCCGTTCATGTCATCTTGTGCGCATTAGCATGGAGATCATAACCCCTGAAGAAAATCCAGGTTTCGTCAAGAATTGCTACGGGAATTTGCGTTTGTTCGTCGTCAAGTCGGGTTCGGTTCGTCATCGATTCCTCCCAAACCGGTAATCCTCAATAAAATTCCTTTTAGATATATCCTAGTATGATCTTGCTCCACGCCGTGCTCTTGCTGGTTTTAGGAAATTCCACTTTTTATTATGTTTTTGGGCACCATGCCATCCGATCGATTTTTGGTTCCGTCGGCCGTCGTCCTCGTTGCCGCTCCGGTCATCTCCGCCGCTGGCCATCATATCCATGAGCATCCCCTCACCCTTCCACCCCCACCCCACCCCTTGGCCGCTCTTCCTCGCCAGCGAACAGTACGAGAGGCTGGAACCACGCAGCCGCGCCGCTGAACGTTGGTCTGTCTTGGTGACGCGTTCCTGGTTGGCTCATTGCAATTTTTGGTGATCCGACTATGTCACCTCGTGACTCATAGTACCCTCTGTCTCCCTTTCAAATTTTGAGCAATTTGGTTCATAGAATCAAAAGTTACAGCCGCCCAAAGATCAAATCTTGCCGGAGGTTGTTCTCCCTTGTTTTTGCAATTTTGGCCATGAAATTTTTATGGTAGACTCCTGGTGATGTCCCCTACATGGTGCTCACCCTATCCCATGGTTTTGACCTCGCGATATTGCACAGAAAATTCTTTTCTCCGATTAGACTGTGTTGTAGACGCCAAAAACTTCGTCGCGCGTTCCCCGTTGATCCAAAAGGTAAAACTCAGATCCATTCATGTCATATTATGCCAAATATTTCCAGATAGCTCTCTGTAAAATTTGGTTAGGTTTCATCTATTATTTTAATAGTTATGACCGTTTGATCTATTAGTCCCGGGAGCCGTTCATCAGCAGTTTGTGATCAATCCGGTGGGTCACCACCAAATCCGCCTATTTTGTTGAGCTCGTCTCGTCGCGTTCTATGCAATGGACACTTTCCCTTTTCTGTTGCATCTACCGAAATTTATTTTATTTGTCGGCTGCCGCCTTTTGCCGCCGCCGTGCGCCGTCTTTTGCCGCTACCCAATTTAGTTCGCTTTGGCTGTGTTGTCCTGTCCGGTGGGTCATCATTCACCGTTTAGCATGGCAGCAAGCAAGGGGAGGGGTAATTAGGTCAGGCCCCCACCCAAGAAGGCCCACAACTCCTTCACTTCTAGCCCACGAAGCCCACCAAAACCAGAGAATACAGATTTCTTTTTCTTTAAAATAAACTCCATCAATTTGAGTACTAAAACAAAATCAATCAGACTAGGGGAAAAAGAAAATAAACTACACCAACCCCAGAGACTGCAATTCAACCATATCCAAGAACTGACATTTCAAACTCACCGCAAAAAGAAAACCCTCTGAGTAAAACTTGCCACAGAAAATTACGGCTCAGAGAAATTCCCTTTTCGATACGCATCCGGCATATCTCAGAACTTTTCGTTAAAATTCCTAAAGCTGCGAGATGACCAAAAACAAATCCGGCCAAAAACCCTGGAAAACAATTTGCGGTATTACAACAGATAAGTGAGTTATCTATGGTGGTTTTTGTATGGAGCTGCCACAAATAGTCCCAGCGTTATCAGTGGCAGTTACAAATAAAAACCGTCACAGATAATGTATTATATGTGGCGGTTTTTGGATGAAACCGCCACAAATGGTTCTCCCACAAATTTCCGTGTAGACCCGCTACTGATGCATGGATTTGTGATGGTTCCAAAAGAACTGCCACAAATAGGGCATCACCTATGTGTTGTTTTGTAGTAGTGAAGCTAGTTGCCACTTGTGTATTGCATAAGGAAACTATATATCTCTCTTATTTTTTCAGGTGACAAAAAGGATACCGTTGTACATCCCTATGTGCTAAGTCACTCTCATCGTCTAGAAAGTTTTCTTACCATCCATACCGACAAATAGCTGTGTGGGTGTTACACTACTGCAAAAAGGACTATATTAGATACTTCAACAAAGACGGTTTTCAAAAACTCTCTATATTAAATTGAATGAGAGATGATTTTAGAAACATGACTGCCAAAGTTATTGGTTTCGGTAAGAACTGTCTGTGAAGATGTGGGTTGAGAAATGGTTTTATAAACCTGAACCTAAACCTGTTGACGCAACTCCTGAACCTCCCTCTGCAGTGCTTGCAACAAAGCCACAGTAGCGGCCCCAACCCCTGCCTTGGATTGCTCTGCCGGAGCACCACGATGGGCTAATTCATGGGCATTAAGGGAGCCACTCCCCTCAGCGACTGACTCACCGACGACATGAGATGGGTGACTCCCACCATGACCACGGCCTCGACAGCCACCACGAACAGGAGGGCGGCCTCTACCCCTCAGCATATCTACAACAAGCGCACAATGGTTATATCATGTCTAGCCTCCACACAAAAGAAATCAAACTAATAGCATACTCAATTTTGAATATCATAACTCAAATACAACGTAAAGGCGTAATGCAATAAATCACCATACCTTTCCTATTGTGCTCCCAAGTGTGTCAAAATTTTAGTTAGATAATCAACCTACATCAGATTTTAAGTTTCTTGTCCAATGGCCAAGTTTTAAAGAGTATACACCAAATCCATGTTTCTAGATTATTCAAAATCAAAGTTTTAGTTGACCCTATGGTATTTCTCTAAGTTCAAGCACCACGGACCTAATGCCCACTCTGATACCAACTGTAACACCCCGGCACCCCATGTAGCGACCCCCATTTTTACATAAATGCAAAAATAGAAATCTCATGTGCATACAGTGCTAGTCCCATGATCAGTAGCTAGCACGCACATTTACAACAATTGATATCACATCCATACTCTTTATTACAAATAATAAAGGTATATACACAATAAGGTCTTACAATTTAGAGTAATGCAGCGAAAAGAGTCAAATCATAATTCTCGATAACACAAGTCAAGATCCATATTTTGTAAAATAAAACAGCTAACTAATGCAGGAGCACCAAGTGTCCCATGACCGCAGGAACGGCTTTTTGAAAAGATTTACACTCTGCAGAGGTGTACAGCTTTACCCACAAGACATGACAGACTCTTTGTGCAAGCTATTAGCAAACTTCCTTTGGTGTGCCGCAGAGAGTCATGACATAACCGTTATATTACTTAACCCTAACTTTGCACCAGCACGGGACGAAAACCCATACCCTGGCAGAAGAACTTAGAGCATAGAAATGATGGAAGAACTTCCCCAAAAGTACGGCATGCACCATTGTATCGGAAAACGTTGGTTCCATGATCACCATAGTGTGGACGTCCCTTCGAGCAATCCATTAAGAAACAGCTCGTACTACTCTAGCCTTCCAATGTGCAAAGCTAGTTTTAAGTAATTTAATTGGTTAAGGCTGTCCCATAGCAGCACTTGTGGTTGTACAGAATTACTTGGATATAACGTACAATTAGTTCGGTCCTTAATCTGACATAAACAATAATCTCCCCTACACTACGTGCAAGCCATTCTGCACACCAGGCTATTGCCAATAATTGCCCGCATCAATATTATAATTTTATTTTTATTTTTAATTAAAATAACCAAAATTACCATCATGTCTGAACATGTCTAAGAATCATCATCATGCCTCAGCATATCCAAGTATCATTTGATCAATGTCTAAATTTGATATATACCAAGTCTAAAGCATGGCTAAGCAAGATTATTAAACATCGTATATACCCAGAATGACATTATATATTGTCTAACCATGATTCTAAGGTATCGAGGTTCACAAATTCGTACTTGTCAAAGGAGTTTCAGGAATCAATAGGTATAGCTACCATTTCCCACAAATATAGCAGAGTTTAAAAAATATATGCGTGTAATAAAAACGTTTGATAAAAACATTTATAAAATTGTGATCAACATGGCCAAGGGGGTGCTTGCCTTGCTTATTTGTTGTTTACGACGAAGTCGGAATCGAAGATGATGGGGGCGACGATGGAATCAACAACGTCGGGTTCTACACGTTAATCAACAGAAGTATAGCAAATAATAAACTTCAATAAGGGCAAAAAGAAAATAGATAGAAAGTCAAATAAAGACAATCTACAGAAAGCAGGCATGGCTGTGGTTTGGATTAGATGATTTCAATATCTCGTGTTTTAAATTATTAAACTTTACAATGATGTTAGCTTTCAAGTTTGATCAGAGAACAACTTACTTTTATTGATTATTTACTTTACGAATTTATGAAGTTGAATTTATGTATTCTTGTATTTATAATATCGAATTCAAGATTCAAAAATTGGTTAAGATTAAATACATATGATTATTTTAGGCTTAAGGTGAATTCTTACCTTTAATTAGGATCAGATTCAAAGCAACACTTAATTTGTATTCTAGTTACAAAAAGCTAACCTATTGATTTAGGCTACTAGCCTTATTTACATGATATTTAAGAAGGTTCTGGTGATACAAATAACTTAACTACAAATTCCTTTATTATTACCGAGTTCGTTTATTCAGTTTATTAAGTTGTAATCATAACACTTTAGGTTATTCGCTAACAAGATTCATATGCAAAGTATAATCAAATGAGGTTATTTCTTCGTATTATGGTAGTACCTACTTTGGAGAGTGTTCCTAAGTTAGTTTCATAAACTTTAGGATTTGGATGAGACATTATGTTTATCACCAAAAAGGCTTAAATGATCACATATTTAACATCATTGGAAATCAAGTTTCATTTTAAGTTTGCGGCTTCATTCAACATGACTTCTTATTCATTTTTCTGGCATTAGCAGGGGATAGCTCTAGGAGTATTTTAAAGCTAGTTTCACAACATGTTGCTTTTATCCGAGTTGTTGTTTATATGAATGATTATTAAGGTTTATCATGAGCTTATTACATAGGTTATTTTTGCATAACCAGGGTCTTTATGATTGTACTAAGGCTTATGAATTCATTTTACCATTATTTAATCTCCTGAACTCAATTTAATAACTATTTTAACTTCTTATGCGTTCGAAAGACAATATATTTCTAAATTTAATTCAATTTAGATTCAACTCTAAATATTTTTGCATATTTAAGTTCATTACTAATTTTGGAACTTACAAAACTAGTTCTACATAATTTACACCATTTTTGCAAATGATATTCATATTTTAATACTTAATACATTGAAAGCAATTTATTTTAGAAAATTATACAAACTAAGTTAGAATCTAAATATTTTTATATATTTGGGTTCCTGAGGATTTAAGGTTTCCATAAAATTGGTTATATTCAAATTTGAACTTGTTTGCATAGATTTTGTATATAGCATCATTTAATCAACTTATTTTAGTTTAAATTTATAATTTAAACAGAGTATGTTATTTAAATATTTTTGCATATTCAGGCTTCTAATATCATAAGGATTCTAAAAATATTTACTTTATTTAATTTTGAGTTTATTTGCAAAAATTCTATGAATGGCATATTTTGATTCCTTTTCTTTAAATTTAAATTTAAATTCTAAACAGAGTTGAACTTCAAAATATTTTTGCATATTATGAATCTACATGATTTTATATGAATTTAGGAATTTATTTCAATTCATTTTGATTGTTAGTTCAAAAGTTATAAGCAAATGAATATTTTCGGGTTTGATAAATACTGGAAAATGGAAAACTGCCAAAAAAGGAAAGTACGCTTCTCACCGAAACTACGCTTTTCATTTTTGGGCTAGGCCGGATTGAAGAACTGATGGCTGGGTCCTAGATGGCAGCGGCTTGGCTGTGTGCTTGCGACTGACGTGTGGGCCCGCGGCTGTGTAGCGCAACGGCTGACGACCGGGGACCACATGGCCAGTCTCCTGCGCAACAAGGCTGACGAAGGGGTCCCACCGGACAGCGATAGAAAGCAGAGCTCCGGCTTCGGAGACTCGCCGACGACGAAGCACAACCGGAACGGCGGAATCGATTGCACGGTGATGATCAGCGGATCATGGCGCACACGGGGGACAGCTTGAAAGTTATCGAAGATGGCCGGAAGAGCTGCGCCACCGAGAGCCAGCGGCGGCGCCTTGACCGGTGAGGTGGAGCTCCAGTTTTTCTAGTGATTTCATCGAAAGGATGGCTGAGTGAGTATCAGTAGGCTTACCAGGTCCCATTTTATCCTACAACCGAAAGGAAGAATAAGTGGAAGAGGGTTCTCACTGTGCGCATCCATGGTGGAAAGGGGAAGCACGGTACGGTGGCTCACCGGGGAAGAAGAGCTTGAATTGAGGATGGAGACAAGTTCTAAGGGCTATGAGGATGCTTCAGGTCTGTCGGTTTGGGCTGATTCGAAGTGGAGGTTCAACATTGAGCTCTATTGGGGTTTTTCCCTTTTTCGGGCGGTCACAGGAGATGGAGGTGCTGAAGTGCGGCAGAAGCTGTTGGATAAGACTTTTGAGTTTGCATGTGGATTAGGAAGGCACCACTCATGCTTAAATAACTGGATGAGGTGGTGCGAGCATGATTTGAACGCAAGGGGAGATGGCGGCGCCACAGGTCTTTGCCGAGGAGATCACGATGGATTTCAGCGCTTTACTAAGTTGCAGCAATCGAGGAGATGTCGTGGCAGGGAGCTGGCAGAGGTGAAGCCTCGGGCAGGGAATTGCGGCTGGAGAAACAACAAGAAGGAAGGCGGTGGCTTGGTCTTTTCTGCGTGCGTAAGAGAGCACGGAGAGGAGAGGAAGAAGGGCTGGACTGTGGCTGCGCTGGATGGATGACAAGTGGCGGATCCTGCGGTCGAGGTAAGAAGGACGGTTCACAGTACTGAGGTCACTTGCCACAGAGGTTTAAGTATTCAAACCGACTCATGATTTTATGAAATTTTTTACAGATGTTGGTAAGGTGGATATAAGGGCTCAGACAAATTTTGAGATAAAAAATCCTTTTATATATTTTATTAAAATTCTGAAAATGAATAATGCATAGAAATTCCAATTCTGTTTTTGTAACAGCACAAAGTCCATACGCGCCACGGATGCTACCAACCCTCTAAACTCTTAAGACTGGCTTAGAAACTAAGCCACCGAAATTTACAAAATTTTGGTATGACCTCTCTAGATCAGAGGACATCCACTTAGCAGACAAAAGAATAGCAGCAGTTATGATATCATTCTAGTAGGTCCTTAGTTAATCAATCACTCACCCAACAGAAATTAATAAATTTCATCACGATGAACAATAAATTACAATCACATTAATTACATCCAGATTTGATGAATTGGTTAATTAAATTGCTGGAGACCGTAGTCGTGCACGTGCTACTACTCCCAACCCGACGAGCCAGCTTCAAATGTAATACCGCAAATCATCTTTGCCAGGGTTTTTGCCAGAAATGTTTTCATTTTCTTGATTCAGATGGAATGCTAATTACGGGAAATTAATTGATGTGTGTATTATTGAGAATTCCATTTTTGTTTCAAATCATGAGGGCTTCAGTTGCAGTCTTGAGAGGCTTTTATTAATTACCTTCTTGCCCTTGGAAATGCTAGCTCTTTTACCCCTGGCTGAGCCCTGCGTTTGTTTTTCCTCCCCTGGCTGATCTTTTCCCCTCCCAGTCGTGCGCCACTCATCTTCCTGGCCGACTGCACCCAGCCAAGTCCCCTGCGCCCCTCCTCATTTCCTCCTCCCTGGCAATTTCTCTCCATGGCGCCTCCTTCCTGGCCGACTCCTCCTCCCAGCGCCACATCCCCAGCAGCCAGGCTGGTTCCTCTCAGTGCTCCTCCATGGTGTCTCCCTCCCAGCAGAGCTCCTCCATGGGCCGCACCTCCGGCCAGCTCTGGCAGCTCCTCCCCGCCAACGAATGAATGAAATTTAGCGATTTCTGTCCTCATTGAAAGGTAATTCAATTATCTACAACTTTCGCAATAGCCAAACCCCTAGGAAACGCTTACAAAATTAACAATTTTGTGCTACAGCAGGGCACAAGAATCTGCTCGAAAACAAAACTGCACAGCTCTAGGGTTCCACCTCTAATCCAGTCCTTACACAACCAATCAACCACTAAAACTCCATGGCAAGAACCCTAACCCAGCCATCCAACCACACCCAAACCCTAGCTAGGCATTAGCACAAACACCATGCATGCACAGAACAAACCCAAGCCAATATACCTCCAAGCATATCCATGGAGGAAGAAGGGAGATGGGGGGAAATGCTGGCCGAAGGAGAGGGAAGGTCACCGGAGGGAGGGAAGGTCAGCGCCGGAACTGGCCGGAGGGGAGGAGAGGTCGTCGGCCTGCCAGCGCTGCTGCTCCACTTGCTGCTGCTGCTGCCAGCCTGAACAGGGGAACAAAAGGAGGAGCCGGCCTGGAGGTGAGGAGATGCAGGGAGGTGCCGCAGGAAGGGCAAGGCGCCAGGGGGAGGGGCGACAGGAGGAAAGCCAGGCGGCTGGGGGAGTCAGCTGAGGGGAAAAAGATATGGAAGGGGAGCTAGGGTTTCACTAATTTCCTCTCTTCCTTTTATACTCCAACACTTGGGTGCAAATAGCAAAAAGGCTAGGGAACAAGAATAAAAACTACACAAACTAGAGACCACAAATCAACCAACACCCAGAGACTGACACTTCAAACGCACGGTGAAACAAAAAACCCAGATAAAACGGGTGACGGTATTACAGTTTTTGATTTATTAAAGGGTCCCAATGAATGTTTTTATTTTTGAAACTTTGTTTTTCAGATTGATTTGAGCTAAGAATTCTTATGTAAAATTTTAAGAATTTTATATTTGATATTTAAATTTTAAATATTCTGACATTGCTAATTTCAGCTTTTACTAGCTTCTGTTTTTGAATTATTTGGAGGCTTATCCAACCTGGTAAATTCTTTATATTTTTACCAGAGGTAAATTCTATATGAAGGGTACTTTGGTAGTTTTCTCAAATCAAGATAAACTATTAATATTTTTTATTAATTCGGATGATACACTGTTTCTAGTCAATGTTTATCTTTTCCATTATTACTAATATTTTTACCATGCAGTAAAATGAAAGTTACCAGGTAAAAAGTTTACCTGAGAGTTAAATTTTTTTTAATATAAATTTTTTCAACATTTTACCTTTACCCTTTTTATCTTTTTACTATTTTACCATTTCAATGCATTTAGCTTTTCTTTTAAAAGTAAAAGCTCAAGAAAATGCAAGAGGATTCAGAAAAATGGAAATTCAAATCAAGTTCATATTTCAAACTCATTTTGACATTTTATTTGTTTTGATAATAATGATTTTGAGTTTTGAAATCTTCCTTTTCATTAAGATTGAAATGGAAGAAATGAGGAGAGCATATTGTTTTAAATCAAAATTTTGATTTCAATTAAACTTTCAATTCATTCCTATTTTCAAATATAAAATATTCATTTTTCTTTATTTTTGAATTTAAAGGGCTGTTACAGACTACCCCCCTTAATAGGAATCTCGTCCTTGAGATTCGCCTGGTCAAGGGAACGGCAGGAGGTCATAGGATGGTTTTTGATTTGGCAATTGTCTTGGTCATGAATGAATAGAATGTTTGGAACCAAAAAGATTGTTTGCATGGATTGAATACACAAGGAACATATTCAATATCACGATAAAAGGGGTCGGAGGCAATTGCAAGAAAAGGGTGTTTGTGTTCAAAGCTTGATGTCGAGGCAAAGGTTTTCGAGACAACTTGGAAATTGTTGCTGACTTTCTTCAAGCCCTCAAGCTGAAGTAGAATTCTTCTTGTGTAGATGTTGGTGGAATGTCCAAGTTCATCACAATTGATGTAGCTAACATGTTCAATCTTCTTAGGAACAACAAAGGGTTGTTTTCTGATGTTTGTGAATAACCAGGAAGTGGCTGAGATCAAGGGACTTAATTTTGGAATTACTGATGAGTGGGTAGATAGGTAACGGTAGCAGAAGGTAAGATTAGAATTAGGTTGGTTATTAGGTAACCTCCAATTCATTAGAATATTAATGTTGCTCATAATTTTATAGAATAGAGAAGATGAGATGTATATGAGAGTGGCTTAGCTCAAAGTTACCTTTGTTCATTAAAATTTTTTATTAAGATTAGTCTACATGGATTAGGCAATTGCTGGTCAGTTGTAAGGCAACGTTTTGTTCTTTAAAATTTTCTTAATTAGATTTTATTAATTTAGGGTTATCACATCGTGAATTTCCAACTGAAGGGTTAATCATCAATGAGAGTAACCCGAGAAGCAATACAAGAAACAATACAACAAAAGTCGAATAATGCAAAAGATCTCACGCAATGCAATTAGGGGATGCAAATTTTAATTCAGCAACTAACCTATTCTAGTGTTTCTTTCTTTTTTTCGCCTAACGATACCGATTCTTCATTCTTCATGGAGCAACTTAGCGTTGTCGGGATCTTCGGAAACTTTCAGTCTTGGAAACGTGAATCCACCATTGCTTTGACTTGTAATCACTATATTTAATCTAGGCGAAGTGGCGAGATGGAGTCTCCAGGTTCAACAGCATGGTTACATAATATTTGTGGTGAAGTTTGAATAGTAGATGGTTTTAACGTGGCTTTAGGTACACTTGGCTGTTATTAGTATGGCAAGATCTCGATGCTAACTCATTTATGGTGGTTACTAATGTCTGTTATCCAAACTTGCTAGGATGGTCTGGTAGTAGATGAATGCGTTGCTGGAGTGGGGTATTTGGTGAATAAAGATTGGAATGATCCACTATGCTTCTGCTGTGCAACTCTGGTAATAGTGTTTGCTCAAAGCTTTTACTAATCCTACGAGGCTTATGAAGAGTTTTATTTCGAATGTCGGTAGGATCTTGACAAGTATTTTTCATGCAAGGTGGGTGCAAAAGGGAAGAGCGATACATGGTGCTAAGGTTAGGAAAATGTGGCAAAGGCGAATGGTTGTTATGTATGCGGTTTTTTATGGAAGCTTTGATTAATTTTGACAAAGGAGACTGGAAAATGAACTGGCAAAATTTTTCTTTGTGGTAAGTAAGAAGATAAGATAGCTCTGGCTTGAATGGTGAGATTTGACTGTGTTTGTAGGCTTAAGTATAGCTAGTGTAATACCGCAGATCGTTTTTCCGGGGTTTCTTGGCCGAAATTGTTTTTGTTTCCTTAAGTTCAAGGAGTTTAGTGGTTGGTCTTTGGTTTGTGTTCTTTAGAAGTGCTGTGTAGTTTATTTTTTCCCTAACCCAAAAAGCCACCAGTAGCACAAAAGGGGAGCCAGCCTTTTCTTTTTTCCCCAAGCCCAGCCGACTCCCTCCCCTCTCCTTCTCTGGTTCGTGTCTTCCTAGAGGCCAGCACCTTCTCCCTGGGCTGGCGTCCAGCTCTTCTCCAGCCGGCCGGCCCTCCCTGCGGCCCTCACCTCCTGGCCAGCTCCTCCCTGTGCCCCACCTCTACTGGCTGGCGTCGCCCCCAGCCCTTCTGGCCAGCGTCGCTTCTCGCTCCCGGGCAGAGCCCACTGGTCGGCTCCTCCCTGACTCCCTCGGCTCAAGAACACCAGTGAGAGCAGTGGCAAGATGGCGGCCGGCAAGACTGCGGCGGCGGCCGATAAAGCACAAGACACCGGTGAGCTCTCCCAGCCGGCGGCTCCTCCACCTCTTCCTCCATGAATCCTGTAACACCCCGACACCTCGTGCCCTGAATGTTACACCCTCACGAACCCAACAGATAGCACGAGTCGCTAGAACAATTTAGCCATACACTAAAATGTTTAACAACATACTGAAATTTTTAAAAATTTCGGCAGCACCTCCCCTAAATCTAGGACATCCACTCAACAGACAGAAGACAACATTTAACATATCAATATAATAAGCAACTAAAGGAACCGATCAAGCGCGAAACAACTCCCACAAACTTAATTATTACAAAACATGAGCACATTAAGTTTGAAAGCACAAGGGCTAAACTGGAACTATGGTGATAAGCCGTGACGTGCTACTACTCCCATCCCAGCATGCCGACTTCAGGGAACCTACATACATTTACAAAAAAGAAACATGAGCCGAAGACTCAGCAAGTACAACAAAGTAGAAATATCACTTTCAATTAACATGTGTAAATCATAAACATGTCCATATTTTGGAATACTAAATTACACATATAATAGAAAGAAGAAATCACTATTAGTTACCTCATCAGCTACCTTGTTCACGAGTTTCACATACCTCATTAGACAATAATGAGCGAGTACCGACCGATCCATGCTTAACTCAGAATTCACCTTCAACCCAAAGGTCATCTGTTGCCATTCACCATTAGCTTTACCATGCAATGCATCCAGCAAAACATATACAAGGAATTTGGCACGCAACTTACTTAAACAATTTTGGGAAATTACCTCCACACCTTACCTCTCACTACAAGGGCCATTACGTGTAACGCCATGCAATGCAAACATGCGGGAATGCTCAAGTGCCATTGTTATGAATAAAAATGCAACCTTCATTCATTTCCAATCATAGCATAGTCGTATTTAACTGCAGAATCATCCACTAGTTTTCACGTACATAACTTAATACTTACTTTTGTTTATTCAAACTCATGAGTAGATAAAACAAGAGTACAGTATAATAAGTTCTACAAAGTGGGCGAGATCACACAACAAGTAAGCGTGCGGGGTCACACCACATGCATCGCACTCCACTTGCATCATCGTCACATATTTAACATTTTTGACCTATTACAGGTTATAGTCATACTCTACAAGAAACAGGGAAAAATTAAATGGGCCAAAACCCACAATTTAGGCCAAAACTCACAATTTAAGTTAAATTAAATTGAGGCAAACCGTCAATTTATTTCACAAATTTAACTCAATGAAATTAATCAATTAAATTCGTGGGTACCCACAAATTTAAATTAAATTCGTGGGTTCCTGAAAAAACCACTTTATTTAATCATTAAATGGGCTAAAAATACGACTTTATTTTAGTTAAATTGTGTAAATTTGAAAGAACCCATTTATTTAACACCTAAATTGTGGGCTGAAAAAACCCACAATTTAGTTGTTAAATTAGTGGGCTCAAAACCCATGAATTTAACAGATAAATTAGTGAAATGAAAAACCCACAATTTAACTGTTAAATTGTGGGTTTTAAATGGCTCACAATTTAGTCATCATTCATATAAAAAAATTGTAGCCAAAGAAACTTCACTATTTTCAAGAGTGTTTACAAATTCGGAGAGATCAACTCATGACGGCTTACAAGATGAACATATATAAGGCAATGACCTGGGTCAAAAATAACAACAATCATGGAGGCCCAAGCCTCCCGGCGACGAACCTCCGCTCACTCCCGAAGTTAGCCTTCTTCTGAATTTGGATCATAATTCAACAAAAATTAAGTCACCGAAATATACAAAATTTCGGCATAACCTCTCTAGTAAATAGGACATCCACTCAGCAGACAAAAAACATTTGCATTTATAATATACTAGTTCAATGCCCGTGCGTTGCTACGAAAAATAAAATTGGTAACAAAACATAAAGGTAAACAATAAAAGAAAATTGTTTTACAAGATCAAACATTTATCTTTCCCGATTACAAAAAGTTTTCCGGAGAATTGTGGTACAAGTCGAATGTATGAGTGTATAGTAATATGCCCGTACGTTGCAACGAAGTTTCCATGTGATGTTTGACAATAATGAATGTGACATATTTTGCATGGAATGAATGCATGCGAAATTTTTATAATGAATATTATCCTCTGAACATTAACTCATACTACCATGTATTCCGCATAAATAAGAAATCAATCGATCAAGCAATAATTCCTAAGCAATAATCTGGGCTAAAAATCAAAAGCATCAATAATTCATAGTTAGGACATTATCACGAAATCTTGTTCAACACTTGATAGCTCATAATATAACCACCGTCAAATATTGCGGCATGGGTTAATAACATGGTACACTATAAAAGAACTCAAAATAACACATGTATTATACAACACATGATCTGCAGAATAACGTGGCTAGAGATATGCTTGTGATTGCCATACCGAGGACGAGTTCGGACGGGATATTGTGGGTGAAGATTCAACTTTTCCAACAAAACTGAATTTTCCAAGAACAACGTTTGTATTCACATCTTCCCATTGATATGTCAGTGCTAGTGCAATAACACAAAACATCGGCCAAGGCGAGCCAACTGCATACAAGCTGCAACACATCAGATACATCTGATCTACAACTAGCATTCTGCATAGTTTCGACTCGATCCTATCATGAGCAAAAATGTGTGGACTTTGGACCCTCAATGGGTTATCTGAGATCCTCTCAAAGACATAACAAGGGCGATCACTCCGGTTGAGGATCACCATTCGCTAGCGAAGCAACTACTCTCGCACGCACTCTTGCACATTGCGGCAGAGGCGGCTTTGGCGTAAGTTCGGGGTGTCTTGACATCGAGCTAGTGAACTCCTCTTCTCTTATGTTTATTGTTCTTAAAGCCCTAATGAACATGAGGACAATTGTAAAGATAAAAATGCATGCAATGCAGGGCAAAAAAGTTTGAAATAAACTATGCTTCACAGAAGGAAAACCCATCTCTTTGCAAAAGAGATTGACATGAATGTAACTTTTCATGGATTAAAAATCAAAGCAACATCACCAAGATAATTATTTACAAAAATCATTTAACTAATGGGAAGACTTCCTAGCATCACCAAGATGATTTTTAATCATATAACCACCGGGAAGACACTGCTATCACCATAGATTTATTCAAAACAATATCTAAAACAACTATTCTTGAAATGTAGATGTACCTTTCAGCTACTGCGCGTGCTTTCTCAACATCTGCAAGCTCTAACAAAAATGCCATATGCTTTATCCAGACGAAGCTACTATTTGGAGAGCTCCTGACCAACTTCTCAAATTCATCTGAAGTCTGCGGTATATGTTTTTGTAAAGTCCTTTTCTCCAAGGCACTGATTTCTATTTCCCTGAAAAAAACATACAGGATGTCAGGACGTAAAAGTCTGGATGCTTACGTTGACGTTACAAAGCAGCATAATTCAACAAAAACTAAGTCACCGAAATATACAAAATTTCGGCATGACCTCTCTAGTAAATAGGACATCCACTCAGCAGACAAAAAATATTTGCATTTATAATATATAAGGATAGATTAAACAATGAGAGACCGAGAGTAGCTAGAATAACTAAGCATATATGCAAATTTCTTACGTGGTGACTCCATACCTTCGCAGCTTTATGAATATCTGCAAAGTATAATCTATTATATAAATTTCAACTCATCCTGTGTTAAGAAGCGCAAAACATATAAAGTTCCATGGACACACAAGTATCCAACAAGGCAGGTAGCATCTTAAAATGCACATTACTAGGTGCTATGATCACTTCACATCAACTTTGAAATGCTTTGCACAAAACAAAGACAAATTAACATCACAAGAGGTTGAAGCCGGGCTATTTCTGACTGAACTGAACCAATTATGTACTTATGTACATCGTCCATCACAAATTGAAGTTTCATTTTCATGTAAACCTAGTTAGTTTGTACGGATATTGATTGCACGGATAAAGCTATCAATATCCTCAAGGCACTTCTTTGTCTTGGGCCTTACATAATACCTGCAAAACCAAAAGGTGAGATAAATCGATATGATTTAAGTTGTATGTCAATATATTACGACAGACTTACCTCGATTTGGACGATTAAAACTTTGTGCGAAAACAATGCGGTTTATGAGGCCTAGAACTTGAACAACATCTTCCTTAACACTAGCGATTCTTGTCATTGCGATCAAGGCCAGGATGGTGTATGTAGAACTTCCATTTTAAAATACCTAGACGCCGACAGATCATAAAAGCTGTATCAAAAGGTTACCTTTTATTTAACATGAACTTCTCTCTTCCTGGTAGAAAGTACCTGGTAATCATGTCGGAAATCATGACCCCACTGGCTTACACAATGAGCTTCATCAATAACAATTCTAGAAAGATGGCCTCGTGAATATACGTTTTCCAATTATCTCAATAGAGCATCACTCCTGTTCTCAGGAAACCACTACCGGTTATACAAATGCATTGATAGAACACATGTAAATGATACATCAACAAAAGAAGGCTGTAACTGTCACATGTAAATGAACACGTGAACTTCTGGATAATAGCTGCAGGTCTTATGAAGTTTTAAGTTTGAGAGTTACACTAATGTAGATGGAGTTAGCAGTCAATCCTGAATAAATCACTATGTTGAAATTTCCTACAATAACATCGATTATCTCACAACTACCACCCGATTATCTCACAATTTCCTACAATCACTATGTTGCCTTCAATTGTTTTCTCTAACATTTCAGAAAGACAAGAATGAGTCCAGAGAACAAGTGTGGAAGGACCAAACAATAATGAAAGTTTAACTCACTTCTGTCTTGCTCCATCTTAGGACACCGTACTTGTACCCTATCATTGATGCCTAGGTAAAAATAAGAAAATTCATCGATAACCCACATAAAAGTAGGGAGATATTAACCCACCAAACATTGGATATAGGACTTACCATGGTATCACCTATCCCCAAACCGAGAATTCCAAAAAAAAGGGGCAAGTGGTCGGTCATTGAATCCAGATGACATCCATTTAGGAAGTGCACTGACCTAGTAAGAGTGAGAAATGACCCACCAAACCAATAAAAATTAGGTTTATCCTACAATGGAACATAAAAAGGAGCGATAAAATCTGGAAAGCAGAACTACAAAAGATCGCTAATGCGTTCTTACCTCACAATAAGAATCTCGAGAATCACGATGATCGGTGAAGGCATTCATGAATTGATGCACAAAGATGCCCAAGAGGGTATACTTCCCAAACCTAAGAGCATGGTTAAACATTTTGTGGGAGAAACGAGCACAAGTTGGGATATTAGATATTGTTGAAATGAAAAAAGGAAAGGGAGGAGAAAGAACATGGGAAAACCAAAAGATTCTTACGAATCATCTCCAATATTAAGAACACCGCAAATGCTGCACCAAATGCCAAGTCCAAGAAAGCAGTGCAAAACATAAACAAATTGACCGAATAAACTTTGAATGTTCGATGAGAATTATATTAAGAAAATTTATACATTACGAAATATAACGGCGGAGAGAAAATCAGGGACAGCAACAAGATGATAGTACTTGCGCAAAAGAATCCTCTCTATTTTGCTTTGCTTTGATATACTATAGAACCTTCTAATTGATGCATATATCACACATATCCAAGATGCACATAAAGCAAGTCGTTCATGTGAATTCGTGAACATATAGCTAACAACCCTATGAAACAATGAACCGTTAAGCAACCAACAGATCAGTATCCACCGAAAATATATTTAATTGAAGGGTGTCAAATTCAATATATTGATGATGAAGGGCATGTTCTTATGCTCTTTCCGTGAAAGGCAAACCGTGACGCTTACCAAACAAATGGATGCACTTCAAGACCTTGAACAAGGCGCGTCCATGATGGCACTAAGAACAGCAACACCGTCAACAATGAGACATAAAATACAATGAACCAATTCTTTTTCGGTCCATTCCTCAACTGCTTGTGTTCTTCACTTTGCCGTTGTTCGATAGTAAACCCAAACTCAAGAAAACTTTTGTACAACAAAGGAAGTAGAAATAGGCCAAGCAAAATCCCTTGCAATAAAAATGAAGAAATATAAACGCACTAAAAAGCACAAGCCGGACAATCAAAATAAACTCTACGAACAAATGTAGCTATCTCGCTTTGAGTTCGGTGTGTGAATGAATACCTCGATGATACAGAGAACTCCATCTGCCAAAGACAATTGCGATGAAAAAAAGCATCGAGATATTCAGATTTTCTACTATTTTTCCGCAAACATATAGAGGAATAAACAACACCTTTGAAAGAGTGCGGCCAAAGATATCACCAAAGTAAAGAACGAGGCCACTTGACACCAAAAGTGCCTCCCAAATTTTCTGAAGAGTGTAAGTAAATAAGGAAAAGGAAAACCTCCAAGTCATCTTTGAAAGAAAAGTATGCTTATAGATTGCACTTGTAATACTGCAAAGTTTTATCTCCATTTTTTTGTGTGTGGCCATCATTCCTCCCCTTGGCTAGATATTTTCCCCAAGCCAGCCGAGTGCCCCTTCAGCCTGAGTTCCTCCGTCTTTGGTTCTTCTCCTGGCGCCCTGCTCTCCTCCCCCAGCCGCCCTTGGCCGAGCTCCTCGCCCACCCCTTCTCCTGGCGCCTTGTCGCTTCCCCAAGTCACCCTGCCTCTGTCCGCACCTCATTCCCCTCGGTAGGCGTCGCCCTTTGCCCCCCAGCCGGAGTCGCCCTCGTCTTCCTCGGCGCGGCATCCTTCTCCTTTCCCCCAGGCAGCGAGAGTGAGAGCAACAGCGGCCGGCGAGAGCAGCGGAATCGGGCAAGGCAGCGGCGGCGGCCCATGGTCTGCTCCGAGCCCCCTTGGCGGCGACGAGCCGCCCTCCCGGCCGCAGCGAGCCTCCCAAATCAGCGTTGCCTCGGGTCCTCCCAGCCGGCGTCTCTTCCCCGAGCCGAGATGCTCCCTTCTTCCTCCTTGGGTTTGTGAAGGTATGGCTTGCTCACCATGTGTTCGATGAAATGGCTATGAGGTGTACGTTGCGTTCTAGTGCCTGTTTCTGCTGCACTGATCTAGTTATTTGTTGTCATGCTTGTTTATTTGAGGTTGGTTGTATGCCCTTGTCCTGTGTAGTCTTGCCCCCAGTGTGATTAGTATCACTTGCATCATCTGTGTGAAAGATACTCGATCTCACGTTGATGGCTCGTACTAGGTAGTAGCTAATTGTCTATTCCTAATTAGATGATTTGAGTTAGTCATACTATCTTGTTCCGTTTTGTTTCGGTGGAGTATCAGGATGAAACGTGCAAAGGTGAAGCAACAGATTTATGTTGGGTGCTACCGACTCGTTGAAAATTGGGGTGATGTAATGTGCGCCACCTGTTTGCAGCAGCATACTGATTGTCAATGTGCCCATGCATTCCATGATTCCTGTATTGATGGATTGATTTCCCCCACCGAACTAAATTGTAGTGGTTGAAAGCCCGTTAGACTTGATGGAAAAAAAAAGATATGAAAAAAATAGGTACATTAAGGTTAAGAAGCCACTTAGCCTCGACTTGGCTAAGCTTATGTGCTGACCATCCTTATGGAATCAAATCTGTTCTTCGTTGTGCTCACTTCGCCTGCCTATTGTATCGGCATGGCTTCGTCGAATCAAGTGGCGACTTCCTCTTGATGGTGCTTAAACCACTTGTGGTTGGAGTTCTTGCCTTCTCTATAACCATGCAAGTGGTATCGCTCCCCACGAGAGCAATGATGATAGGAGAAGCGCATACAATTGCAGAAATTGCGGGATAAAGATAAGCGCATCCTTTATGATATGGTCCTCGTGATTAAGGATCTAGTGGTGTAAATTTAAGGATGCAGATTGCATATAGTGTGCCTTTTCCTCGTTGAAAGTTTCTACCTCACATTGCATTAACATTGTAAATTCAAGCTCATAAAATATATTATGCCGTTATTGCGGTTAATTAATGTAAAATTTGCATGTATTGTAACACAAAGAATCATCAATCGTAATTTCAGATAGTGCTCGTACAAGATGAATATCTTTTCCAATGAGATGCAACAACAATGAACGAGCTACAATGACTACTAGATAATGATGTGTATCCTCTTGTTAGACCTTTTCCGGTTTCGGTGTTGATCTAAGTTGTTAAGATTAATACATGGCGAGAAAGGTATGAATAGTTTTGGTTATGCATAAGATCCCAAATTGAGAGGGTTGTTAGAGTGTTCTCTTATTATTAAGGTTTAATGTTTGCTATCTAGGGGTTGTCGGGTTGATGTTCTGAGTTGAATTGAGTTGTTAGATGATATAATTGAAAAAAGGGATAACTTGAAAATCGTAGATAATTCCTACACTTACTCCAGTTGTATTTTATTGGTCATGTTTGGTTCAGGTTTAAAGGTTTGGCTAGGTCAATGGGCGCAGAGTTTTAGTTAGTCTTGGAAAGTTGGGTTTCGGTCTTTAGAGTTTATATCGCCAATTTAGTGGCATTTTGCTCATGAAGAATGAATTTTGCGTATTGTTTTGTTCTCTAGGGTCGGAGTATCTAATACCGCCTCGGGACATCAAAGATCGTGTCGATAAAGGCAAGTACATCGGTGTGTGCTTAATTGAGTTGTTCATTGTTATTTATTTAGCTATTCATGGCTAATTTCTATTGATTTTCGCAAGTATGAGTTATATCGGTGATCGTCCCTTCGAGGACGTGATTAACTATTGAGTTCGAGTGGTCCTAGTAAGCCTTAATCTGGTAAGTTATTTGTACCTTTGTTAATATTGCTGTGGGTAGCGAGTATGGGGTATGTGGGTACTCAGATTTAATTGTTTCCCCATCCGGAAATGGAATTGAGTATGTGTCTAATAGATTAGATGGTTATGAATGTGAGAATTTGGGCTATGTTATGTATGTGTGAAGTTATGGTTATGAATGTGAGAATTGGCTATGTGTGTGTATGTGGATATGGTATGTTTGTGTATGCATTGAATGAAAAGTTGCATTTCATTCATAAAAATTGCATTTGTGCATTCATAATGGAAGAGGCGACCCATCTTGATCAGGGCCTCTGTGTTCACACGTAGTGAACACGAAAGTCCTACCTCGTAGTCCCATTCATCGAGGTGAATGGGAGCGAGACAAGAAGAGTAGGCACCTTCCATCTACGGGATGGAAGGGGCGTGAGGGTGCACACCGACGGGGGCACCGGCAAGATCATGCGTGCATGGAAATGAGCATCCATGTGCATTGCATCTTTCATAATGAGTGTTATGGTAAATGGTGTGTCATGTGGGCGGTGATTATGGTAATTGGAGGTCGAGTCGTGGATTCAACCCAAATAGGGAGATTGAATTGAACTTGATGAATTAGCGATTTCCTGTTTTGCTAAGTATGTTGGATGAATATCGGAGAGTGTAGTTGAGTTATGAACTCAAATAAAAATGGATGAAAATGAATTGAATTACAACAAGGGGTGGTTGAGTCGGAGACGTTGTAGCTTAGAGTCAAGTGTTACCTCTTTGGCGTTGAGTGGTTTTATCATTAAGCTGATGACTTGATTGCGGTAATTTTTGGTATGGTTGAGTTATTGCTTTAAATGGATATAAATGTGTCTTGTCCGAGTGTTGTTTCATTTGTATTACTAGCTCTTACAGTCAAACTCTTGCTTTACTCCTGATAGATTGGAATTGTTATTCTCGTGTACTTTGCTGAGTTTGAACTCACGCTTGCTGTTTAATGTTTGTAGGTTTTGAAGCAGGCATGCATGGATGGGAGTAGTAGCACGTACACGACTCCGGTCATCACCACCGCATTTAATTAATTTGTAAAGCCTAGTTGTAAATAATGGTGTTGTAATGTGGTGCTCGTCGTGCTGGAGTTGTTAATTTCTTTTTGGTTGTGTGATTGATTATCTAAGGACCGCTAGATGGTTTGATTCTATTTTAAGTGTTTGATATATTATATAAGCGCTATTGCTCTTTTGTCTGCTGAGTGGATGTCCTAGTTTTAGGGAGGTCTTTGCGAAATTTTGCAAATTTCGGTGGCTCAATTTTAAACCAGTTTAAGAGTCGAGGTTAATTCTGTCTTTTAAGCTAGAGGTGACATTAGTTATTCAAAGTCTTTGGTAGCATCCGTGGCGTGTTTAGTGCCAGGGTGTTACAGTTGGTATCAGAGCGGGCTTTAGGTCTGTGGTATGTGAATTTAGCAATTTTACTCTAGAGTAAACTAAAAGTTGCTGTGTGGAATTAGAAACATGGCATAGGTATCTACTTTTAAAATTGAGCCTCAGGGCGATAACCTTAAGATCTGGAATAGCGTGGTTCATTAATTTAAACTTGACACACTCAGGTGCACAGTAGGAAGGGATGGGTATCATTGCATTACGCTTAAATATTGTATTTAAGCTTTGATGTTGAGTGCTAAATTTATTGTTGCATAATGCTTTGACCCTGAAAGGACTATTGGAATCAGTACGCTTACGTTCATGTTATTGGTTAAGACGAAGGTTTGACTTTGCTCCTTTGGCGAGTTGTGGGATTTGCTTGTGGGTATGATGGTTAGTGCCACCCCTTCTTTGGAAACCTCTCGAATTTGAGTCGTTGTTTTTCGTGGAGCGGTTTATAGGGTAAAGAGGAAGGTTGGTTTCTTTTGCCTTCTATGTTTGGATTTAAAGAGCAAGGTTAAGTGATGAATCCTTTGGATTGCTTTTCTTGTTGTGTTCGGTTTCGTTGAATTCTTGGGTTCTTGTTGATTCTCGTGGGTTGCCTTGTGTTGACAACTACTGTAGTTGATGTTCTCTCCATTTAAGGAACTTCTTGAAGCTTCCTTGGTGCAAACTAAAATCGTGTGGATCTTTGGTGTTAAGGTTTTATCATGAAGGATTTAGTTGATCATTTGGTTTTTCCATGCATCTCTTTTCCTTCCTAGAAGTTGTAAATCTTGAGATTTGTTTAAGGAGTTGTTTCCGTCGGAGTTGGGAATTCGAGAGTTGAATTCTCTCATGACTTATGGTGGAGTTTTCTGGAGAGAGAGATGGTTTTTATTGTTGCTCATGCTTAAGAATTGTGGTTCTTCTTTAGAGAGTGGGTACGTGACCCACGAGGATGTTCAAGGCATTAAGTGTATGATGTGTAGTTGAGCTTCCAAATAAGGAGGGTCACTGATTTTGTTAAGAAGAACTTGTTGGTTAATTGAAGACAACCAAATTTGTTGTACAATATAGAATGATTAATTGGAATGGTAAGTGATTCTAAAGGAAAAGTTGATTAGAGTTATTACAATGGTCGTGAGTTGTAGAATTGATTGGAAGTTCAAGATTTGTGTTCCTAGTAAGTCTAGTATTAATCAGATTGAGAGGGCCTAGAATCTTCAATGGATGAATTTATTATAGTCGATGTTGATGTAAAGTACCTGGAGTATATTAGCGCAAGGCATGAGAGTTGTTAATTTATGTTGCCTATGAGTCAATTAAATGGTGGACCGACAAAATGATTTAATCAAGGTGAAATTAAAGAATGAGTATATGGAATGGTTGAATGAATGATGGGGTTTTTGTCTTGGAAAATGTCTATTTGGGAGCCTTATCTATATATTATGTCTAGTGGAGATCTTATCGAGGTTCGTCATGGCTAGTAAACCGAAGTAAAGCATGACATGCGTCTTGTATTAGCTTAACTGAGAAGCTATTTGTGCTGAAGAAGTCGGAACGTGGTTCACTTGGTCAAAACGGGAATTGTATTTCCTTTGTGTTCTAGCTGGAGTTAAAGGATATGGAAGCTTATGGTATAGTGTTGAGTCTACTAAAGAGAATTGAGTTTTCTTTGGTCATTGGTATTGCAGCTGTAAAAGTTCAATGCAGTGTTTCTCTTGAAGTTGAGTTTTCCTTGGAGTGTATTTTATCGCATTATTTGAAAAGGATGAGAGTGGTTAGTTTTGTTAAAGAGAATCGAGGGACTTTGGGTGGATATTAATGGAGGATTATTCTCTTGATGTGGTTCCTTGGTGGTGCTTGTTTAATCCTTATTAGTGGACTACTTGGAAGTTGACGGTAATTAAGTCACCATTTCTATCGGAGACTGAATTTTGGGTTCGGATGGTTGTAGTGAAGAATTTCATAATTTGATGTGTGGTGTTTTGTAGTGAACTTTTACCTGGCAAAGTGGTCCTTTGGGGTGAAGTAATCTTAGTAGAAGGAATATCAAAAAAAAATATATTATGGAGATATGGTTGGAAGGAAATTGTGTTTTAGTGAACTAATTGTTTCGATGGTATTTGTCGGTAATGGACCTTTTGATAAAGAGGTCAATCAATTGAAAGAGGAGATAAGAGTATAGCAATCGAAATCGAGTATGGATTTGCGATGAGAGCATAGAGGTTGGTATCCTATTCATCCGAGGAGGATCATTGGTTGTTCGGATGTAAATGCAGCTGCGATGTCGAAAAAAAAGGGGTTTGTCTAAGGTTGTCGATGGTTTGCAAGAGTAATATGATTTGAGATTTTAACCTCTTGATTAGCTTTGATGAAATTCTTGCGTGAGAAAGCTGCATTAATTGAGCTAATTCAAATCGTTTTGTTAATAGTTGGATTTGGAAACTTGGTTTATCGCTTATTTCCGTTTGAAGTCCTTGCGTGGGTGTTGTGAGTTTGCCAAGAAGTTTTAAGTCTCTTGTGGACTTTGGTTTTGGTTGGCATCCTTGGAATTCGGGACGAATTCCTTTAAGGGGGAGAGTGTATCTTGCAAAGTTTTATCTCCATTTTTTGTGTGTGGCCATCATTCCTCCCCTTGGCTAGATATTTTCCCCAAGCCAGCCGAGTGCCCCTTCAGCCTGAGTTCCTCCCGTGCGCCTGGTTCTTCTCCTGGCGCCCTGCTCTCCTCCCCAAGCCGCCCTTGGCCGAGCTCCTGCGCCCTGGCCTTCTCTGGCGCCTTCTTGCTCCCCCAAGTCGGCCCTGCCTCTGTCCGCACCTCATTCCTCGGTAGGCGTCGCCCTCCCCCAGCCGAGTCGCCTGTCCTTCCCTGGCGCGGCGTCCTTCTCCTTTCCCTAGCAGCGAGTGGTGGCAACAACAACAATGCCGAAGCGGCGGCAGAGGAGCAGCATCGGGCAGTTGCGGCCGCGGCCCATGGCTGCTCCGGCGCCCCCTTGGCCGGTGACGAGCCGCCCTCCGGCCGGCAGCGAGCCTCCCAAATCAGCGTTGCCTCGGGTCCTCCCAGCCGGCGTCTCTTCCCCGAGCCGAGATGCTCCCTTCTTCCTCCTTGGGTTTGTGAAGGTATGGCTTGCTCACCATGTGTTCGATGAAATGGCTATGAGGTGTACGTTGCGTTCTAGTGCCTGTTTCTGCTGCCCTGATCTAGTTATTTGTTGTCATGCTTGTTTATTTGAGGTTGGTTGTATGCCCTTGTCTGTGTAGTCTTGCCCCAGTGTGATTAGTATCACTTGCATCATCTGTGTGACATACTCGATCTCACGTTGATGCCTCAGACTAGGTAGTAGCTAATTGTCTATTCCTAATTAGCTGATTTGAGTTAGTCATCTTGTCTTGTTCCGTTTTGTTTGATTGGAGTATCGGGATGAAACGTGCAAAGGTGAAGCAACAGATTTATGTTGGGTGCTACCGACTTCGTTGAAAATTGGGGTGATGTAATGTCGCCACTGCTTGCGGCGACATCTTGATTGTCAATGTGCCCATGCATTCCATGATTCTGTATTGATGGATTGATTTCCCCACCGAACTAAATTGTAGTGGTTGAAAGCCCGTTAGACTTGATGGAAAAAAAGATATGAAAAAATAGGTACATTAAGGTTAGAAGCCACTTAGCCTCGACTTGGCTAAGCTTATGTCTTGACCATCCTTATGGAATCAAATTTGTTCTTGGTTGTGCTCACTTACCGCCTATTGTGTCGGCATGGCCGTCGAATCAAGTGGCGACACGCCTCTTGATGGTGCTTAAACCACTTGTGGTTGGAGTTCTTGCCTTCTCTATAACCATGCAAGTGGTACCGCTCCCCACAAGAGCAATGATGATAGGAGAAGCGCATACAATTGCGTAAATTGCGGGATAAAGATAAGCGCATCCTTTATGATATGGTCCTGTGATTAAGGATCTAGTGGTGTAAATTTAAGGATGCGATTGCATATAGTGTGCCTTTTCTGTTGAAAGTTTCTACCTCGCATTGCATTAATATTGTAAATTCAAGCTCATAAAATATATTATGCCGTTATTGCGCTTAATTAATGTAAAATTTGCATGTATTGTAACACCGTAATCATCAATCAGAATTTCAGATAGTGCTCGTACAAGATGACTATCTTTTCCAATGAGATGCAACAACAATGAACAGGCACAGCAGCTACTAGATAATGATGTGTATCCTCTTGTTAGACCTTTTCCAGTTTCCAGTGTTGATCTAAGTTGTTAAGATTAATACATGGCCAGAAAGGTATGAATAGTTTTGGTTATGCATAAGATCCCAAATTGAGAGGGTTGTTAGAGTGTTCTCTTATTATTAAGGTTTAATGTTTGCTATCTAGGGGGTTGTCAGGTTGATGTTCGGAGTTGAATTCGAGTTGTTAGATGATATAATTGAAAAAAAGGGATAACTTGAAAATCGTAGATAATTCCCTACACTTACTCGGTTGTATTTTATTGGTCATGTTTGGTTCATGGTTTAAAGGTTTGGCTAGGTCAATGGGCGAGCAGAGTTTTAGTTAGTCTTCGGAAAGTTGGGTTTCCGGTCTTTAGAGTTTATATCGCCAATTTAGTGGCATTTTGCTCATGAAGAATGAATTTTGCGTATTGTTTTGTTCTCTAGGGTCGGAGTATCTAATACCGCCTCGGGACGTCAAAGATCGTGTCGATAAAGGCAAGTACATCGAGATGTGTGCTTAATTGAGTTGTTCATTGTTATTTATTTAGCTATTCATGGCTAATTTCTATTGATTTTCGCAAGTATGAGTTATATCGGTGATCGTCCCTTCGAGGACGTGATTAACTATTGAGTTCGAGTGGTCCCTAGTAAGCCTTAATCCTGGTAAGTTCGCTGTACCTTTGTTAATATTGCTGTGGGTAGCGAGTATGGGGTATGTGGGTATCAGATTTAATTGTTTCCCCATCCGGGAAATGGAATTGAGTATGTGTGCGAATAGATTAGATGGTTATGAATGTGAGAATTTGGGCTATGTTATGTATGTGTGAAGTTATGGTTATGAATGTGAGAATTGGCTATGTGTGTGTATGTGGATATGGTATGTTTGTGTATGCATTGAATGAAAAGTTGCATTTCATTCATAAAAATTGCATTTGTGCATTCATAATGGAAGAGGCGACCCATGCTGATGCGGGCCTCTGTGTTCACACGTAGTGAACACGAAAGTCCTACCTCGTAGTCCCATTCATCGAGGTGAATGGGAGCGAGACAAGAAGAGTAGGCACCTTCCATCTACGGGATGGAAGGGGCGTGAGGGTGCACACCGACGGTGGGCAATTGGCGATCTGATGCGTGCATGGAAATGAGCATCCATGTGCATTGCATCTTTCATAATGAGTGTTATGGTAAATGGTGTGTCATGTGGGCGGTGATTATGGTAATTGGAGGTCGAGTCGTGGATTCAACCCAAATAGGGGAGATTGAATTGAACTTGATGAATTAGCGCATTTCCCTGTTTTGCTAAGTATGTTGGATGAATATCGGAGAGTGTAGTTGAGTTATGAACTCAAATAAAAATGGATGAAAATGAATTGAATTACAACAAGGGGTGGTTGAGTCGGGAGACGTTGTAGCTTAGAGTCAAGTGTTACCTCTTTGGCGTTGAGTGGTTTTATCATTAAGCTGATGACTTGATTGCGGTAATTTTTGGTATGGTTGAGTTATTGCTTTAAATGGATATAAATGCGTCTTGTCCGAGTGTTGTTTCATTTGTATTACTAGCTCTTACAGTCAAACTCTTGCTTTACTCCTGATAGATTGGAATTGTTATTCTCGTGTACTTTGCTGAGTTTGAACTCACGCTTGCTGTTTAATGTTTGTAGGTTTTGAAGCGAGCATGCATGGATGGGAGTAGTAGACGACACCGACTCGGTCATCACCACCGCATTTAATTAATTTGTAAAGCCTAGTTGTAAATAATGGTGTTGTAATGTGGTGCTCGTCGTGCTGGAGTTGTTAATTTCTTTTTGGTTGTGTGATTGATTATCTAAGGACCTGCTAGATGGTTTGATTCTATTTTAAGTGTTTGATATATTATATAACCGCTATTGCTCTTTTGTCTCTGAGTGGATGTCCTAGTTTTAGGGGAGGTGCTGCCGAAATTTTGCAAATTTCGGTGGCTCAATTTTAAACCAGTTTTAAGAGTCAGAGGTTAATTCCTGTCTTTTCGCTAGAGGTGACATTAGTTATTCAAAGTGCTGGTAGCATCCGTGGCGTGTTTAGTGCCGGGGTGTTACAGTTGGTATCAGAGCGGGCTTTAGGTCCGTGGTATGTGAATTTAGCAATTTTACTCTAGAGTAAACTAAAAGTTGCTGTGTGGAATTAGAAACATGGCATAGGTATCTACTTTTAAAATTGAGCCTCAGGGCGATAACCTTAAGATCTGGAATAGCGTGGTTCATTAATTTAAACTTGACACACTCAGGTGCACAGTAGGAAGGGATGGGTATCATTGCATTACGCTTAAATATTGTATTTAAGCTTTGATGTTGAGTGCTAAATTTATTGTTGCATAATGCTTTGACCCTGAAAGGACTATTGGAATCAGTACGCTTACGTTCATGTTATTGGTTAAGACGAAAGGTTTCGACTTTGCTCCTTTGGCCGAGTTGTGGGATTTGCTTGTGGGTATGACTGGTTAGTGCCACCCCTTACTGTTTGGAAACCTCTCGAATTTGAGTCGTTGTTTTTCGTGGAGCAGTTTATAGGGTAAAGAGGGAAGGTTGGTTTCTTTTGCCTTCTATGTTTGGATTTAAAGAGCAAAGGTTCGTGATGAATCCCTTTGGATTGCTTTTACTGTTGTGTTCGGTTTCGTTGAATTCTTGGGTTCTTGTTGATTCTCGTGGGTTGCCTTGTGTTGACAACTACTGTAGTTGATGTTCTCTCCATTTAAGGAACTTCTTGAAGCTTCCTTGGTGCAAACTAAAATCGTGTGGATCTTTGGTGTTAAGGTTTTATCATGAAGGATTTAGTTGATCATTTGGTTTTTCCATGCATCTCTTTTCCTTCCTGGAAGTTGTAAATCTTGAGATTTGTTTAAGGAGTTGTTTCCGTCGGAGTTGGGAATTCGAGAGTTGAATTCTCTCATGACTTATGGTGGAGTTTTCTGGAGAGAGAGATGGTTTTTATTGTTGCTCATGCTTAAGAATTGTGGTTCTTCTTTAGAGAGTGGGTACGTGACCCACGAGGATGTTCAAGGCATTAAGTGTATGATGTGTAGTTGAGCTTCCAAATAAGGAGGGTCACTGATTTTGTTAAGAAGAACTTGTTGGTTAATTGAAGACAACCAAATTTGTTGTACAATATAGAATGATTAATTGGAATGGTAAGTGATTCTAAAGGGAAAAGTTGATTAGAGTTATTACAATGGTCGTGAGTTGTAGAATTGATTGGAAGTTCAAGATTTGTGTTCCGGTAAGTCTAGTATTAATCAGGATTGAGAGGGCCTAGAATCTTCAATGGATGAATTTATTATAGTCAGATGTTGATGTAAAGTACCGGAGTATATTAGCGCAAGGCATGAGAGTTGTTAATTTATGTTGCCTATGAGTCAATTAAATGGTGGACCGACAAAATGATTTAATCAAGGTGAAATTAAAGAATGAGTATATGGAATGGTTGAATGAATGATGGGGTTTTTGTCTTGGAAAATGTCTATTTGGGAGCCTTATCTATATATTATGTCTAGTGGAGATCTTATCGAGGTTCGTCATGGCTAGTAAACCGAAGTAAAGCATGACATGCGTCTTGTATTAGCTTAACTGAGAAGCTATTTGTGCTGAAGAAGTCGGAACGTGGTTCACTTGGTCAAAACGGGAATTGTATTTCCTTTGTGTTCTAGCCGAGTTAAAGGATATGGAAGCTTATGGTATAGTGTTGAGTCTACTAAAGAGAATTGAGTTTTCTTTGGTCATTGGTATTGCAAATTGTAAAAGTTCAATGCGGTGTTTCTCTTGAAGTTGAGTTTTCCTTGGAGTGTATTTTATCGCATTATTTGAAAAGGATGAGAGTGGTTAGTTTTGTTAAAGAGAATCGAGGACTTTGGGTGGATATTAATGGAGGATTATTCTCTTGATGTGGTTCCTTGGTGGTGCTTGTTTAATCCTTATTAGTGGACTACTTGGAAGTTGATTGTAATTAAGTCACCATTTCTATCGGAGACCGAATTTTGGGTTCAGATGGTTGTAGTGAAGAATTTCATAATTTGATGTGTGGTGTTTTGTAGTGAACTTTTACCCTGGGCAGTGGTCCTTTGGGGTGAAGTAATCTTAGTAGAAGGAATATCAAAAAAAAAAATATATTATGGAGATATGGTTGGAAGGGAAATTGTGTTTTAGTGAACTAATTGTTTCGATGGTATTTGTCGGTAATGGACCTTTTGATAAAGAGGTCAATCAATTGAAAGAGGAGATAAGAGTATAGCAATCGAAATCGAGTATGGATTTGCAGTAGAGCATAGAGGTTGGTATCCTATTCATCCGAGGAGGATCATTGGTTGTTCGGATGTCGTACGCTGCAGTGTCGAAAAAAAAGGGGTTTGTCTAAGGTTGTCAGATGGTTTGCAAGAGTAATATGATTTGAGATTTTAACCTCTTGATTAGCTTTGACAGAATTCTTGCGTGAGAAAGCTGCACTTAATTGAGCTAATTCAAATCGTTTTGTTAATAGTTGGATTTGGAAACTTGGTTTATCGCTTATTTCCGTTTGAAGTCCTTGCGTGGGTGTTGTGAGTTTGCCAAGAAGTTTTAAGTCTCTTGTGGACTTTGGTTTTCGGTTGGCATCCTTGGAATTCGGGGACGAATTCCTTTAAGGGGGGGAGAGTGTAATACTGCAAAGTTTTATCTCCATTTTTTTGTGTGTGGCCATCATTCCTCCCCTTGGCTAGATATTTTCCCCAAGCCAGCCGAGTGCCCCTTCAGCCTGAGTTCCTCCGTCTTTGGTTCTTCTCTGGCGCCTGCTCTCTCCCCACCGCCCTTGGCCGAGCTCCTGCGCCCGCCCCTGGCCTTCTCCTGGCGCCCTTGCTGCTTCCCCCAAGTCAGCGCCCCTGCCTCCTGTCCCGCACCTCATTCCCCTCAGTCCGTCGCCTCCCCCCGGCCGAGTCGCCTGTCCTTCCTGGCCAAGTCCTTCTCCTTTCCCTGCAGGCAGAGTAGTGAAACAACAACGGCAATGAAAGCAAGCAGCCGGCAGGAGCAGCAGTCGGGCAGTGCTGCAATGGCATGCCCATGGCTGCTCCGGAGCCCCCTTGGCCAGCGACGAGCCGCCTCCAAAGCCCCGCAGCGAGCCTCCCAAATCAGCGTTGCCTCGGGTCCTCCCAAATGCGTCTCTTCCCGAGCCGAGATGCTCCCTTCTTCCTCCTTGGGTTTGTGAAGGTATGGCTTGCTCACCATGTGTTCGATGAAATGGCTATGAGGTGTACGTTGCGTTCTAGTGCCTGTTTCTGCTGCACTGATCTAGTTATTTGTTGTCATGCTTGTTTATTTGAGGTTGGTTGTATGCCCTTGTCCTGTGTAGTCTTGCCCCCAGTGTGATTAGTATCACTTGCATCATCTGTAGCAGCATACTCTGATCTCACGTTGATGCCTCGTACTAGGTAGTAGCTAATTGTCTATTCCTAATTAGCTGATTTGAGTTAGTCATACTGTCTTGTTCCGTTTTGTTTGATGGAGTATCGGGATGAAACGTGCAAAGGTGAAACAATGATTTATGTTGGGTGCTACCGACTTCGTTGAAAATTGGGGTGATGTAATGTGCGCCATTTGCTTGCAAAAGACATCTTGATTGTCAATGTGCCCATGCATTCCATGATTCTGTATTGATGGATTGATTTCCCCAATCGAACTAAATTGTAGTGGTTGAAAGCCCGTTAGACTTGATGGAAAAAAAGATATGAAAAAATAGGTACATTAAGGTTAAGAAGCCACTTAGCCTCGACTTGGCTAAGCTTATGTGTCACCATCCTTATGGAATCAAATTTGTTCTTGGTTGTGCTCACTTCTTTGCCTATTGTGTCGGCATGGCCGTCATTCAAGTGGCGACACGCCTCTTGATGGTGCTTAAACCACTTGTGGTTGGAGTTCTCGCCTTCTCTATAACCATGCAAGTGGTACTGCTCCCCACAAGAGCAATGATGATAGGAGAAGCGCATACAATTGCGTAAATTGCAGGATAAAGATAAGCGCATCCTTTATGATATGGTCCTGTGATTAAGGATCTAGTGGTGTAAATTTAAGGATGCGATTGCATATAGTGTGCCTTTTCGGTTGAAAGTTTCTACCTCGCATTGCATTAATATTGTAAATTCAAGCTCATAAAATATATTATGCCGTTATTGCGCTTAATTAATGTAAAATTTGCATGTATTGTAACACCGTAATCATCAATCGAATTTCAGATAGTGCTCGACAAGATGACTATCTTTTCCAATGAGATGCAACAACAATGAACAGCACAATGCCTACTAGATAATGATGTGTATCCTCTTGTTAGACCTTTTCCGTTTCGGTGTTGATCTAAGTTGTTAAGATTAATACATGGCGTAAAGGTATGAATAGTTTTGGTTATGCATAAGATCCCAAATTGAGAGGGTTGTTAGAGTGTTCTCTTATTATTAAGGTTTAATGTTTGCTATCTAGGGGGTTGTCAGGTTGATGTTCGGAGTTGAATTCGAGTTGTTAGATGATATAATTGAAAAAAGGGATAACTTGAAAATCGTAGATAATTCCCTACACTTACTCCAGTTGTATTTTATTGGTCATGTTTGGTTCAGCGGTTTAAAGGTTTGGCTAGGTCAATGGGCGAGCAGAGTTTTAGTTAGTCTTCGGAAAGTTGGGTTTCCGGTCTTTAGAGTTTATATCGCCAATTTAGTGGCATTTTGCTCATGAAGAATGAATTTTGCGTATTGTTTTGTTCTCTAGGGTCGGAGTATCTAATACCGCCTCGGGACGTCAAAGATCGTGTCGATAAAGGCAAGTACATCGAGATGTGTGCTTAATTGAGTTGTTCATTGTTATTTATTTAGCTATTCATGGCTAATTTCTATTGATTTTCGCAAGTATGAGTTATATCGGTGATCGTCCCTTCGAGGACGTGATTAACTATTGAGTTCGAGTGGTCCCTAGTAAGCCTTAATCTGGTAAGTTCATTTGTACCTTTGTTAATATTCTTTGTGGGTAGCGAGTATGGGGTATGTGGGTACTCGTACTTAATTGTTTCCCCATCTGGGAAATGGAATTGAGTATGTGTGCGAATAGATTAGATGGTTATGAATGTGAGAATTTGGGCTATGTTATGTATGTGTGAAGTTATGGTTATGAATGTGAGAATTGGCTATGTGTGTGTATGTGGATATGGTATGTTTGTGTATGCATTGAATGAAAAGTTGCATTTCATTCATAAAAATTGCATTTGTGCATTCATAATGGAAGAGGCGACCCATGCTGATGCGGGCCTCTGTGTTCACACGTAGTGAACACGAAAGTCCTACCTCGTAGTCCCATTCATCGAGGTGAATGGGAGCGAGACAAGAAGAGTAGGCACCTTCCATCTACGGGATGGAAGGGGCGTGAGGGTGCACACCGACGGGTGGGCACCGGCAAGACGATGACGTGCATGGAAATGAGCATCCATGTGCATTGCATCTTTCATAATGAGTGTTATGGTAAATGGTGTGTCATGTGGGCGTGATTATGGTAATTGGAGGTCGAGTCGTGGATTCAACCCAAATAGGGAGATTGAATTGAACTTGATGAATTAGCGATTTCCTGTTTTGCTAAGTATGTTGGATGAATATCGGAGAGTGTAGTTGAGTTATGAACTCAAATAAAAATGGATGAAAATGAATTGAATTACAACAAGGGGTGGTTGAGTCGGAGACGTTGTAGCTTAGAGTCAAGTGTTACCTCTTTGGCGTTGAGTGGTTTTATCATTAAGTCGATGACTTGATTGCGGTAATTTTTGGTATGGTTGAGTTATTGCTTTAAATGGATATAAATCGTCTTGTCCGAGTGTTGTTTCATTTGTATTACTAGCTCTTACATCAAACTCTTGCTTTACTCGATAGATTGGAATTGTTATTCTCGTGTACTTTCTTGAGTTTGAACTCACGCTTGTCGTTTAATGTTTGTAGGTTTTGAAGCGAGCATGCATGGATGGGAGTAGTAGCACGTACCGACTCGGTCATCACCACCACATTTAATTAATTTGTAAAGCCTAGTTGTAAATAATGGTGTTGTAATGTGGTGCTCGTCGTCTTTGAGTTGTTAATTTCTTTTTGGTTGTGTGATTGATTATCTAAGGACCTCGCTAGATGGTTTGATTCTATTTTAAGTGTTTGATATATTATATAACCGCTATTGCTCTTTTGTCTCTGTTGAGTGGATGTCCTAGTTTTAGGGAGGTCTTTGCCGAAATTTTGCAAATTTCGATGGCTTAATTTTAAACCAGTTTTAAGAGTCAGAGGTTAATTCCTGTCTTTTCGCTAGAGGTGACATTAGTTATTCAAAGTGCTGGTAGCATCCGTGGCGTGTTTAGTCTTTGGGTTACAAAGACTTTGCTAAACAAGAACAGCACAAAATAGATGGACTTAAATGCAAAAGATACTAAATGTTGGGGCAATTGCATTCCTTCTAAAATAGGATTTGTTGTTTGTTGTTGATTTTTATTCAAGGTTGCAAATTGTCTTATATATGGTGCGTTGGTGGTCATTACAGAATGAACTTTGCAGGATCTTGTCTTTTGATAATTATAGTTCTTGGATCCTTGCCATCATGCATGTTTTGATTTAGACTAACATATATGGAAATACTGCAGGTTTCTTCAAGGAACTCAGATAAAAGGGCTTTTCACATGTACAATGAAAAGAACGACATCATATACAATGAAAAGTCATTATTACATTGCATACAAGACCATAAGAATGTATATTTTGCTTCACTTCTTCTTTTTTTTTTTTTTTTGAAATACTATTTTGCTTAAACTTCTCATCCAACATTTTATTTCGTAAGAAAGGAGAGGCTTGGGGATAGAATAACAGACACTTCATCGATAGTTTCTCCATTTGGTAATGCCAAATATTCTTATGCATGATCTCTTAATTAGCTCAACCTCTCGTGCACATATATATATGCATGTAAGCTTTAAATTAAAAAATTTCTTCCTTTGCAATCGCCGACAAATACAAATGTATGTAGTTTTGCCCATCTCCTTGCTTTTCACTTGCAAGGAGATGGGCAAAACTACATACATTTGTATGCACTCATCCGATTAAACACGTCCCTCTTCAATTTACTCCAACCCAAGGTTCTTACGTGATTCTCAAAGAAGTACCAAAGAATCACTTAAAACAAGTAGTCATCGACACTTACATTACAAATTGATCCTGTGTTGTATATTGTCATGGACTCTAATGATTACATAATTTATAAAATATGCAAATAACTATAGAAATGAGAAATAGGCAAATTCCAACGATCAATGCTTGGATAGTGACATCGAATGAAGCTTTGCTTTGATATTTGGTGATCGATTGCAATTAGACTAAGCACCAACTCTTTGTAACAAATGAATATAATCAGGTTTTTGAACTTGACCGACATAGATGCTTAAGATTTTTTTCCTGAACTGGTGGGTGGGGAATTGGAAAAGCCTCATAGATTAATACCGGAATAGAATTAGAAAGAAAGATCATCCACCAGTTATGAGATGCATAATAGAAAGGGAAACTTGGGTAAAAAATCATTTGAATTTCATTGATGGCCTTCCCGATCGTAAACGAACCATACAAACTAATTTCAATATATACTTGTCAAAGTACATGTACAACATACACTACCTAAACCTACCACTAGAGATGGAGGCTATAATGTGCTAAATAGAGTGATTCGAATCAATCGCCTCGCTTTACATACACCGAATATTAGACTTGGATATCGATTTCACTAAAAAAGTTGAGTATTTGTTTCTTCTATTATTCGGTCCTTGCCTTCCCAAGGATGTATGTAACATTTACACCGCCAAATTTACACCGCGCAATCCTATGGCTAACCAAATCGCGAGCATCTCCCAGTTCAATTCCATGGACATGGGGAGAGGGAGAAGGATAAGGCCGCATCGACCGGTCTTGAAGCGGCGAGTGTGGAGGAAGAGGCGAGGCGGACCCATCGACGGCGAAGCTCGACGGCGAGGGCGCGGCCATGGCGAGGAACGCGAGCGGCGCGGCGAGGTGGGTGGGCGAAAGCGCGACGCATGCGGCGAAGAGGAACACGACGAGCCGCTTCGCCGTAAAGCAGCAGCGCCGCGCCATCATGGGTGTCGGCGATCCGGGAGTCACGCGAGCGAATCTGTCGGCGGGTGGGGGCGCCGCGTGCGGCGAGGCGGGACGGCGCCAGCGTGAGGTGGGCGAGACGCCCGGCCCGTCTTGGCGAAGCGGGCGGCGGCGGCGTGGGAGCTGGTGGGTGAGAGGCGAGCGAAGAGAGGAGGAGAGCGGGGTGGGTGAGCGAGCGAAGAGAGAGAAGGAGACGCGCTAGGTTAAAACACATGTTAAATTCATGGGGCAAACAATGACGAATTTAATTAAATTGCAAGCAAATTTAAAACCGATTTATTTAAAATATAAATTGTGGGTTTTTTTGCCCATTTAATTTAATTAAATACGTGATTTTTATAAACCGACGAATTTAAATATATAAATTGTGGGTTTTTTTGGCCCACGAATTTAAAAAAAACCCACGAATTTTTCCCTGTTTCTTGTAGTGTAGCAAAATCAACACAATTGTTCTTACGTGCAGCCTCAAAGTATGGAAACTAATCACATGGTTAGAATGATTGGACCATACTCATGAACCGAACTCAAGCCCATACTAGTATACTTTCTTAATCAATGCACGGCCAAAAGCCCGTTCTCCACTAAAATTTCCTCTAATTACACGAACAATAATTAAAATAGGAAGCAAAGACGAGTAACGCAAAGCTTACTCATAACAAGACGATTTAACCGATAGCATTAGCACAGTACCAAAACAGAAATGATCACTTAAGGATATTGAGTAAAATATCGAGTGCTTTCAATATTAAATATCATCGATTAAGCTTATAGTTCTACCATTCATTTTCCAAAAACCTACTTTCAACCATAATTCATCTGAATTTGCAGGGCAATAAATGAAATAGGAAGCAGCGTTTATTATAAAACAGGAAATATCACATAATATAAAACAGGAAGTATCACCTATTACTCACGCCATAACCAACCCCACGATGTACTTGCCTTTAATCGCGGGAAGAATGAGTAGCAAGAGGTTGCGGCCACCCTCTGCGGTCACAGTCTCTTTTCTTCTTCTCCGGACAACTAGCAGGCCAAAAGGTGCAAGGCATTTATTCATCCTTTGACAAGCAGAATAGCAAGTGGAAGCTACACTTAGCATTTTTTTTAGGTATGCAGTAGGAGTTATGGCAGCCATACTTATTGGATTAGTGCATACAAATGCTATATTGATCAAGGCTACTAATAATCTAAACATCTAACTTGGTTGGAAGAAAAGAAATAATTGAATAAGCAGGCTCATGAGCAAGCATTTCAACCATTATACCTACAACATAAACACCGAGCTTATGATCAACAATCTACAAAATTAGATACCTTAGTACCCTCATTTGGGTTGAACATGACAAGTGGATCAGACTACATGCACAATATATATATATATATATATATATATACTTTCATTCATCAATTGGTTCAAGAAAATTTGAAAGGCATGGTGGGTCAAAGCATATTGACATCTATTCATACATGCATCTTCTTAGCAAATCACAGCACAAGCATGTATGAAAATGCACACATATCAAATTAGCAAACTTATCACCTTTCCTAAGCTCCATTCCAATAATAAAGCACACGATACATAAATGAATTGAATCAAACATCAAAACATTAATATCTTTTCATCTCGAGCTCAGAACCCTTACCACATCTCGTGGCGTAACACAAACATTCATTCCAATCTCTCGCCTTGAGTTCTCAAAATCATGTATGAATATGTGCATATATATATATACATATAGACTTCATACTCGCGGTGCTCAGACAACAAATAACCTTATGATTTATAAAATCAAACAAATCAAAAACTCAAGCATACAAAAATCAACTCATTCTCATGAAAACCTAGCTAGGCATTTCATCAAGCACCTGGCATGCACAAAGAAACTAACACCTAAATTTCAGTTTTGCTTGAGTTGTCACCACAAGAATGCAAGGGGCAAAGGAGGCGGGTCGCTTCTCCATTGCTGTTGCCGCCGCCAAGAGGGAGGAAGGAGGCACCACCTCCTGCTGCTTTATTCTGCTATTATTCTTCTTCTTTGGAGGAGGAGGCGGCGACGCCAGCGCTAGAGGGGAGGCCTGTGCAGGACAGCGCAGGGAGAGAGCCGGGCGTCGCCGGCAGGGGAGGACCAGGGAGCGCTGGTGCTGCTGCTCGGCAGGGAAAGGAGGAGAGGAGCGACTGCTCGTGCCTCCTCAAGCCTTCCACTGATGAGGGGGAGGAGGATCTGTTGGAGTCGGGAGGGAGACTTCTTGGTGTGCAGGGAGGGAAGAGGGAAGCCAGGCGCTCGGTGGCAAGGGGAGGCCAGTGGCGTCGCCGGCAGAGGGAGGAGGCGCAAGGGCAACCTCGGTCTGGAGGGTGGCGGCGAGGAGGCACCACTGGGAGATCGGCAGAGAGCGGCACTTGGGGATATTTTGGGGAGAAGGCAGCCAGCACAACAAATTTCAGCCACATACTTGGGAAAAGGTGAGGAAAGGTAGGTGGGGAGGGGAAATTCCAACAATACCCCTCCCGCACAGGACTATTTTCCATCCTAACACCCCTAAATGGGCCAACCATCCCCGAGAATACCTGTCGAACGGCCAAAATACTCCCGGCGGAAGGTCAAAAATTTGGAGCGAGGCGCTGCAGTATTACAAATCCATGAGCAAGATTTGAGGTATTCTAGCTTGGGTATTTTCCTTGCATGCAAGGTGTTTGTGCTAGTGCCCAGCTAGGGTTTCATGAGAATGATGCTGACTTTCCAAGAGCTTGGTGATTAAAAAGAAAAGTTGATGTGCTTTCTGATTTGTTGTGTGTATGAATCTGAGAAGGACATATGCTGAATCATTTTTTCCAGGAGATTGTTTATCCAATATGGTAATATTTATATATTGCAACTTCTTGCCTGGATTGGCTATAGGTTGAATGCCTTTTATGATATGTTTGATTATAATCTTATAGTTATTGAACACCATTAGCTTGTCGAATTCCAACTGATTAATTTTGATTACATTGGTGGAATTCTTGGTTTAGCTAATGTTAAGGTTAAATGTGTGTCTGATGTTCTGGAATTCATTTGCGCATGATTATATCTTGACCTTCTATGCAATGTGGCCAATATGTATTTTAGGCCATGGAATGAATGCTACTGTTTTGTATCTTAGACAGAGAGTAGTGCATATGTTTACAAGTTGCATTTTCCTGAGATCAAATGGTATAAGTTTTAGTGATTCTATTTATATGTCTGCATTGATGTCTTGTATTCTCAAATTAGTGAGTAATGCGAGATTGCTGCATATATTCCCATGTTCGAACATTTTGATGAACTAGTTACTGGCGTGGATAAGATGCAGTAAGAAAGATTATACTGTAGAGTTGTTGCATGCTATACTGAATATTTTGGATGGAGCAATAATTTACCTGTAGGTAGTACTAGGTAAATGGGATTGATTTTTTACGTTTGGTAGCTTACCGATGTATGTAATTAGTTCTTATGGAGGTTTACTATACTGACTATCACAGAACTCAATGCATATGTTTCATGTTGCATCTCCCTGAGATTAAATGGCACTAGTGCTAGTGATTTTGTTTAGGTGGTTTGTTGTCTTAAGTTATATTATATGTATATGTTCTAAATTCAAGCTTTCTTTAATCCTGGGAAGTCATGCAAACGCTAAGATTTCAAATGCCGCTCCATTTTCTGTCGATAAAAGGCAAGTGCATTCCCTAGAGCGTTATTAGGGTGTTAAATGCTTTGCTTGCGATAAGATTATGAAAATTCTAATGATTTGGTTATGTTTAATAGCATATCTAGAAGTTGTTCTTAGTATGATGATGAGGATGGATGAATGTTAGCAGTTGGAAAGTAAGTTATTCAATTTCAATTATTGCAATGCATTATGAATTGTACAAATGAGTATGGTTATGTTGATGCAAATGATAAAGTGATTAAATGATAATGTGCGTGTTTATATTCATGTTTGTATCGTGCTTATAAACATGTCACTTGCATTTGCGCATTCATTACAGAAGAGGCGACCCATGTTGATGTGGGCCTCTGTACTCACACGTAGTGAGTACAAAAGTCCTACCTCGTAGTACCAACTATGGATGGGAGCAAGTCAGTAAGAGTAGACCCCGCCACGGGATGGTTGGGAATGAGCGGGTGCACGCCGACGGGTGTGCACTCACCTATACCGGTATAGGCTAAAAAGGTTGCATTTTGAGCATGAACGCATAGAAGCATTGCATTGCATTGCATGGTGTGTTGCAATTGATAAGTGTTAATTGATGAGAATGGAAATGACAGGTTGAGGATTGAGTCGTGGACTCATCCTGAAATTTTTATTGAGTCATGAGTAAGGTTTATTTATATTTTCGAGTTGGATGTGATAAGTGGGGTTCGCTACTGTTTCTTTCACTAGATAATTTCAATGAAGTAATGGTTATGGAAAATGATGAAGTAATCGTGTTCTTACGTTTTGAGGTTATAGGAATTCAAACTGCTTCCTTTATTTACGGTTTTCAAGTAAAGGAACTGTTACTTTATGTTTTTAAGTCATTATATTCTAGTCGAATTCATTACTTTTTATACTTAATTGCACTTTGCTGAGTCTTGGACTCACGCTTGTTTGCTTCCTGTTTTAGGTGCTTTGAAGCTGGCTCGTTGGGTTGGGAGTAGTAGCACGTGAATGACTGCGGTCTCCAACAATTTATTTAACCAATTTGTTAAATCTGGATATAATTAATATGATTGTAATTTATTGTTCATCATGGTGAAATGTATTAGTTTCTGTTGGGTGTGTGATTGATTAACTAAGGACCTGCTAGAATGATATCATAACTGTTGCTACTCTTTTGCCTGCTGAGTGGATATCCTCTGTTCTAGAGAGGTCATGCCGAAATTTTGTAAATTTCGGTGGCTTAGTTTTAAGTCGGTTTTAAGCGTGTAAAGGTTGATTTCAGTCTTTCCGTAGAGTTGTCATTAGTTATTTAGAGTTTTTTTGGTAGCATCCGTGGCGCGCTGGGCGTCGGGGTGTTACAGCTAGAAAGGGTAACGGAGGGCTAAGAATTTTAAAAGAATATGTAGGTAAGAAATTCTACAGAAAAGAAAGATAAGCTTGAGGGAAATTTTCAGAAAGAAGAGAAACTGTTTATGAGATTTTTCCTCCTAAGCCTTCATGTTAGGATTTCTTAGATTTATATATATAAGGGCAATTTATCGTGAAACTTTAACCTAAAGGTTAAGTTTGTACGTAAATCGTCCAAATAAGAAAGACAAAGTCTGATCACATATAAAGAGGCATGAACACTACATAAGAATGCTTCATATAGCTAAAGCAGAACAATAAGGCTATGTATAGGGGTTCCTTTTCTAACGAAAAACCTAATATACTCTTAATTTCTGTGTTTTACTGTTGGATAATACCGGCTCTTCATGAAGTAGAATCTTCGGGCTTTACTTTCACCTTGTCGGGGGTGGCAAGAGTAGTGTCTGACTTCTTGAGGTTGTCTCGGCGTCGACATTGTAGTCTTCCTTGACTAGTCATTGGTAACATGTCTTGGATGTCTTCAGAAGCAACCGTGAAAATAAACAATAGACGACAGTAGTTTTAAGGAAAGAGGAATTGGTTTTACAAACCAAAATGAAAGTAGGGGTAAGAATGAGAATCTTAGAAAGGAGGAAAGAATAGTAATGACTACTCCTTGCAATTAGTGATTTTTTTTTGAAAATAATGTTTTGAATTTGTTTATTCTAATGCTAATGACCATTCTATGGTTTATCCTGTAGTCAGTATAGCTCTGATACCAACTGTAGCGACCCCCATTTTTACATAAATGCAAAAGAATTTACTGAAATATAGAACATAAACGGAATTTAAGTAAAAGCAGTTTAATATATAAGTATAAAAATTTCATGAACCTCAGTTCCTTTGATCATCTCCACGAATCAATCATTGACATCACAAGTCAATCCGAAATAATTCCTTTCCAACAAGGATATCTAATCCAAATCATAATTCTCGATAACACAAGTCAAGATCCATATTTTGTATAATAAAACAGCTAACTAATGCAGGAGCACCAAGTGTCCCATGACCGTGGGAACGGCTTTTCGAAAAGATTTACACTCTACAGAGGTGTACAGCTTTACCCACAAGACATGATTGACTCTTTGTGCAAGCTATTAGCACACTTCCTTTGGTGTGCCGCAGAGAGTCATGACATAACCGTTATATTACTTAACCCTAACATTGCACCAGTACGGGATGAAAACCCATACCCTAGCCGAAGAACTCAGAGCATAGAAATGATGGAAGAACTTCCCCAGAAGTACGGCGTGCACCGTTGTATTGGAAAACATTGGTTCCATGATCACCTCAGTGTGGAAGTCCCTTCGAGCAATCCATTAAGAAACAGCTCGTACTACTCCAGCCTTCCAATGTGCAAAATTATTTTTAAGTAATTTAATTGGTTAAGGCTGTCCCATAACAGCACTTGTGGTTGTACGGAATTACTTGGATATAATATACAATTAGTTCGGTCCTTAATCCGACACGGGCAATAATCTCCCCCTACACTACGTGCATGCCTTTCTACACACCAGGCTATTGCCAATAATTGCCCGCATCAATATCATAATTTTATTTTTATTTTTAATTAAAATAACCAAAATCACCATCATGTCTCAACATATCTAAGAATCATCATCATCATGCCTCAGCATATCCAAGTATCATTTGATCAATGTCTCAATTTGATGTATCTCAACTACTTCTAATTTTGAGTTGGTGGCGGTCCGTTCTACATCCATCCCTACGACCCTCCGACACCCTCTCTCTCCTGCGTCGCCCGTAGTCCCGCACACCCCGCCCGTCATCTGCGTCTCCAACCCTCGCACACCCCGCCCGCTGCGTCACCGCTCTCCCGCATTCCCCCACCTCGGCCCTCTCTCGCGACCGTCGTCTCCCCCACCTCGGCCCTCGCGACGCCGCCCGCAACGCCGAGCCGGGGGAGCCCGCCAAGAACTGGGCCAACCGTGTCCTCAACTCCTGCGGCAGCTCTGGCCACTGCGTCGGCAACACGCTCGGCATCATTGGCCTGCTCTACGCTGGGATCAACAGCGTCGCCGCGGGGCTCGGCACCGGCGCGCTCTTTCGTGCCGCTAACGGGCCACGATCAGCCGCCGTCGCGGGCGCCATCGGAGGGGTCCTCGCCGGCGCCGCCATGGTGGCAAGCAGGTCGCCAAGAGATACGTGCCCGTCCTCTGATGCGCTGTACGGTATCCTCTCATCTGTGATCGAATGATCGAATCAATTAGTCGCCGTGGATGTCATTTCTTCGTTTCTTGCTGTTCTGTTTAATTATTTGAGAAGGGTTATCTTCTCGACATTATAATATTCTGTGTTGTATGTAAACGATCGGATCGGACTAGATCAGCAAATTTTTGACCTGCGTTGCAATGTAACGTCTTCTTGAGAGGTTAGTTAGCTGGTATGGACACAATAATACATACATTTGCATTATGCTGGAGGAGCCCAGGACATTGTGAAATTTAATGTTCATTGTAGTGTAGTTTTGCCTACTGATGAAATAGATCCCCACAGAATGGTAGGTAAATTACATCCGATCTGTCTGCGGATGTTATTTGCATTGGAATGATGTACTGTTATTTTACGTTCATGAAAAGTTTGGATGTAGTGAGCTTTTTACGTTCTATTGCACAATGCATTCAGGTCAGAGGATCATTTAGAAGTGCTCCCTATATACAACCAATATCCTTTTGTCCATTTGGATCCTGACAGTTCTCGAGGATTTGCAAATGCATCCTTTTTGTGTATTGGTACTCTTTGTAGATTGTTGGATCAGGTGTTGGCGTGTTGCTCTATCGCCACCATCCATGTGTGTCATATTTTGCATTTGAATCTGACGCTAATAATGTTGTGCATTTGTGCTATGACACCAGAGTATTCTTGTTCAATGTTGTCTTGTTGCGGAGTCCGAATTGCAAATCGTACTTCCACCAAGTTTTGCCCACCACAATACATTGTTCATGTTTTGTGACTGCTGCAGGCATCTGCTGCTTACATTTAGGCTTTCATCTCTATTAGACCATGCTTATTGTTCTTGTTCTACAATTTGATGTGTTTCCTGTCACTTCCCAACTTTCTGGGTCTTCGGCTGATTTACTGAGCTTAACAGAAAGCTGAATGAGAAGGAGCATCCAACTTTCTGGATCTTTAATTTGGTATTTATAGAAAGCTGAAATGAGTAGCAGCGAGGGAGATCACCAGATTTTAGGCAGTAGAAGAGCTGATGTACGCCATCACCAGCTTCTGTTTCCCCTCTTCTATGGTTCTATGTGGCTGCTTTCATAATATAAGCTGGCTGGCCTGGTTCTTTTTCCTCGTTTTGGTTCTCTATACCGTTTGTAATTAGCTCTCTTTTAGCGATGTGTTTTGGACTGCCACGTCATATTCCGATGTTACCTTACATTTTTCTGTACGCAACGGTCATGCTGGTTAGGCAGACACAACTGTTCCTTCTACTAGCCATGTGCCCATGCGTTGTTACGGAAACTCAATTTGTGATAAAAAGTTTATTTGCAAATTACACTAACAGTGGCAAAGGTGGATAATTAAAGTGCAGTGGTAAAGGTGGGTAATTAAAGAGATGTGGCAAAGGTGGGTAATTTTGATGAAATGGCGCGGGCAAAGGTGGTTAACTAAAGAGCAATGGTAAAGGTGGGCAATTTTGATGAAGTGACACGGGCAAAGATGGGTAACTAAAGAGTAGTGGCAAAAGTGGGTAATTTTGATGAAGTGACATGGGAAGAAACTCTCACTTTATATAGTAGAGATTGAGCTTGTGCTGTATCCTGATCATTTCTGGTGTAGCCATCATTTTGTTCCTTTTGCAAGTCACCTGTTATGTTCTTTGGTGTCCGATGATCTCAACGTCAGTGGCCGGTTTGGCTCATTTTCTTTCCCCTTTGCCCCGTAAGATTTGGTAATTTCTCTACTACTTCTAATTTTGAGTTGGTGGCGGTCCGTTCTATATCCAACCCTACGACCCCCCGACACCCCCTCTCTTTTGCGTCGCCCGCAATCCCGCACACCCCGCCCATCATCTGCGTCTCCAACCCTCGCACACTCCGCCCGCTGCGTCGCCGCTCTCCCGCATTCCCCCACCTCGGCCCTCTCTCGCGACCGTCGTCTCCCCCACCTCGGCCCTCTCTCGCATCCCCCCACCTCGCCCCTCCCGCGACCGTCGTCTCCCCCACCCCCACCTCTCCAGCGCGTCCCTGTACCCTACCCTGCCAGCGCCGCCACAATCCTCCCGACCCCGCCTCAGACCCCGCCCGTCCCCCACCCCGCCATCCGGGATCGATGTCCCCACCCACGCCTTAATCTTGCCGAAGCCTCATGCGGATCCACCTCCCCACCCGCAGCAAGTTAATCAGAAGGTCCCGATCTTGCCGTCGGTTGATGAGGGCGCGGGGGTGTGGGCCCGTCGTGCAGCGGCGCTCTCGCTGTTGGGGCTCACCGGTGCCGTCGCCGCCAGCGCCGTAAGCGACCTCGCCGTATTCCTCTCCTGCTCCAGGTCCACCAACCCCACCTAAGCCTCTCATCACTAGCTGTATCTTTACGCGCGCATGTGTGGATATCTGTGTATTCCTGTCATCGTGTTGAGAGATTGGATCGGCTAGCTATGAATTTTTTTACCTGCTCTTGATTTGCATCTGTTCGTTGCTCAATATGTCCAGTTCTTGATCTCCATATAGTGGATGAATGATGAATTTGTGCAACTAATAGGATGCATTTAACTTCTGATGATGTGGATTTCTGTTCTGCCAATGTGCTTCTTGTAGTCATATTTGGCCTTCTTTATCAAGAACTTGGATCCAAGGCGCGTAGGTTCGTCAAACTACATCGGTACTGGATTAGAGTTTGGTTATCCATGAGGATTTGATGGTTGTTTTAACAATTCACATTTCTGTTTGTTTGTTCGATTTGTGTGGGTGGCCAGATGGAGGTTCCCCGTCAGATAAATTGTTGCTCCCCCAGCTCCACTGGTATGACGGACCTGCTATATATTTATCAGTGTTTTCATTTATTCAAGCAATTATAGGATAAAGAAAATGAAAAGGGATTATCTACTGGTTCTAATCTTCATAGAGATTAGGTAAAGGTTGTTTTCATCTGGTCTATCAGTTTGTCTTTGTAGAATTTCTTTAGATTGGTGTTTTCTCTCCCATGTGAGAAATCTGACCTGCATGTGATTCCTTAGATCATTAGATCATGTAGGAGCAAAACATTTTTCTGATCTTTACGCTATCTTTCCATCACAAAGAAGGTAAATTTTAGTTTCTAATTTATATGTACCATGGATTGCCTTGGTGCCAAGTATGTATCAATTATTCTTGCTGTTGTCTTTGTTGGGCTCTTTTACTCACTGCTGTTATTTTCTTATATGAAGTCCAATTGATGTGAGCATTATGTTATGTTGTTTTTTTCTTATCTGAAGTCTGTTCACTTATATAGAATTTTAGTTTGTGAGAATTTTAGTTTGTTCATATGCCAATTTTGTTTAGATGTTTCCAGTCTCGTTATTACCATAAGTAAATTGTCTTCTTATCTACAAGTATTCCATTGCTTTGTTTATGTTATGTTTGTACTACTTTGTGGACCAGTGGTGGTTTAGTAAGTTCCTGATTGTTTGATTTCTTGCAAAATTTGTTCGTAGGATTGCATGCCTATGACTAGACTTTGAGTTTAGGTTAGCGGTGGTGGCAGCGGTCTGTTCTACAATTCAGACTCCCCAAATTACCCCGCGCACACCGCAACCCACCCCAACCCCACGCGCCCCCCGTGCTCCCTTCCTACAACACGCTCTGATCAAAGCCCTCCGCTGCAGCCATGGCCTCCCGTCCTATCCATCGCATCCTCCCGCCCCCCAACCCACCGCAGCCGAGCTGCGCCATGCCAAAAAGCATCCAATGGCAACAGAGCTGGTGCCCGTGGTGGACCTACGCGTGCTCTCGCAGTTCGACCTGGACACCTCGCCGCCGCCTCCGCCCAGGCCGCCGCCCCGCGGAACTGCCCCGACGCCGACCCCCTCCCAACTCTCAAGATCGACCGCGCCATCTTCAATGAGAGTGTCAGTTATGTGAGGTTTGCCGCTTTGCCTTGTCATCCTTTCCCTACAAATGATGATATCTTAGTGGAGGGTGGTATCAATAAATGGATCAGAATCATAACTTGTAATTAGGTAACAATTTGAACGCTTCCTATGTTGTGTAGAGATGTGTACACTAATTTATGCAAGAATGCACGGTGGATTTGGTTTGTGCGGCTCCCCCGACGCCACCGAGGAGTCCGTCCTCATCGGTGTCACTGTCGAAGGCGTGCCCCTCAAGGGCGTCATCCAGATTGAGAAGACCGGCGACGCCTTCTTGAGTCCAAGCTCGTTTCTCTGGCGTATGCCCCCGCACCATCTTCTCCCTTTGTGTTGTGTTTGGTTTGGTTTGATTCGTTTGCTAATCCGTGGGTGCTTTTGTTGGTAGGAAGGTGGGGATTTTGGCCACGGAGATTTACTTTGCCTCTGGTCTTCTCGCGATAGGAAGGTTCAGCCATGGGTCGCTGTTCTTAATATTGAGACTTTCAAGACGATCGATTGTAATCGGGAAAGATAGATGTTTGATCTTATAAAACATTTTTTTTATTGCTTACCTTTATGTTTCGTTGACAATTTTATTTTTCGTAGCAACGCACGGGCATTGAACTAGTACCATGTCTAAAGCATGGCTAAGCAAGATTATTAAACATTGTGTATACCCAGAATGACATTATATATTGTCTAACCATGATTCTAAGGTATCAAGGTTCACAAATTTGTACTTGTCAAAGGAGTTTCAGGAATCGACAGGTATAACTACTATTTCTCACAATATAGCAGAGTTTAAAAAATATACGCGTGTAATAAAAATATTTGATGAAAACATTTATTAAACTGGGATCAACATGGTCAAGGGGGTGCTTGCCTTGCTTATTTGCTGTTTACGATGAAGTCGGAATCGAAGATGACGGGGGCGACGATGGAATCAACAACGTCGGGTTCTACACGTCAATCAACGGAAGTATAGCAAATAATAAACTTCAATAAGTGCAAAAAGAAAATAGATAGAAATTCAAATAAAGACAATCTACAGAAAGCATGCATGGCTGTGGTTTGGATTAAATGATTTCAATCTCTCGTGTTTTAAGTGATTAAACATTACACTGATGTTAGCTTTCAAGTTTGATCGGAGAACAACTTACTTTTATTGATTATTTACTTTACGAAGCTGAATTTATGTATTCTGTTATTTATAATATCGAATTCAATATGCAAAAATTGGTTAAGATTAAATAGATATGATTATTTCAGGCTTAAGGTGAATTCTTACCTTCAATTAGGATCAGATTCAAAGCAACACTTAATTAGTATTCTAGTTATAAAAAGCTAAACTATTGATTTAGGCTACTAGCCTTATTTACATGATATTTAAGAAGATTCTGGTGATACAAATAATTTAACTACAAATTCCTTTATTATTACCGAGTTCGTTTATTCAGTTTATTAAGTTCAGAATCATAACACTTAAGGTTATTCTGCTAACAAGATTCACATGCAAAGTATAATGAAATGAGGTTATTTCTTCGTATTATGGTAGTGACTACTTTGGAGAGTGTTTCTTTGTTAGTTTCATAAACTTTAGGATTTGGATGAGACATTATGTTTATCACCAAAAAGGCTTAAATGATCACATATTTAACATCATTGGAAATCAAGTTTCATTTTAAGTTTGCGGCTTCATTCAACATGACTTCTTATTCATTTTTCCGGCATTAGCAGGGGATAACTCTAGGAGTATTTTAAAGCTAGTTTCACAACATGTTGCTTCTATCCGAGTTGTTGTTTATACGAATGATTATTAAGGTTTACCATGAGTTTATTACATAGGTTATTTTTGCATAACCAGGGTCTTTATGATTGTATTAAGGCTTATGGATTCATTTTACAATTATTTAATCTCATGAACTCAAGTTAATAACTATTTTAACTTCTTATCCGTTTGAAAGACAATATATTTCCAAATTTAATTCAATTTAGATTCAACTCTAAATATTTTTGCATATTTAAGTTCATTACTAATTTTTGGAACTTACAAAACTGGTTCTACATAATTTACACCCTTTTTGCAAACGATATTCATATTTTAATACTTAATACATTGAAAGCAATTTATTTTAGAAAATGATCCAACTAAGTTAGAATCTAAATATTTTTATATATTTGGGTTCCTGAGGATTTAAGGTTTCCATAAAAATTGGTTATATTCAAATTTGAACTTGTTTGCATAGATTTTGTATATAGCATCATTTAATCAACTTCTTTTAGTTTAAATTTATAATTTAAACAGCAGGGATGAAAATGGATAGTAATTCGGATATCAATTTTTTTGTCTTTATTCTTCAATGGAAAACAAATAGGATATAGAATTTTCTATCCGAATTCATATTCTTGTTTGTGGTGTTGAGCTTATTCAAATTCATAAAAAATGAACCTCAAATTCATTATATATTTATTTAAATGATAGAAACAAAATTAGGATATCAATCGGATACTGATTAGGATATTTTTTCACCTTTTTATTTATGGGAAGCAAATAATGTGTAATTTTTTATCTAATTTTATAATCTTATTTTTTATAATGAGCTTGCTAAAGTGTTAAAAATGAAAACCAAAATCGTTATATATCTATTTAAAATGTCGAATTTGTTCGAAATTCGGATATCCGCTTTCATCCTATTAAACAGAGTATGTTATTTAAATATTTTTATATATTCAGGCTTCTAATATCATAAGGATTCTAACAAAATTTATGTTATTTAATTTGGAGTTTATTTGCAGAAATTCTATGAATGGCATATTTTGATTCCTTTCCTTTAAATTTAAATTTAAATTCTAAACAGAGTTGAACTTCAAAATATTTTTGCATATTATGAATCTACATGATTTTATATGAATTTAGGAATTTATTTCAATTCATTTTGATTGTTAGTTCAAAAGTTATAAGGAAATGAATATTTTCGGTTTTGATAAATACTGGAAAATAGAAAACTGCCAAAAAAGGAATGTACGCTTCTCACCGAAACTACGCTTTCCGTTTTTGGGCTGGGCTGGATTGAAGAACTGACGGCTGGGTCCCAGATGGCAGGTAACACCCTAGCGCCAAACGCACCGCGAATGCTACCAAAAGACCCTAAATGATGCTTACAACACTCCGGAACCATACTGGTCCAAAGTGTCCCCAACAAGACCCAAGAAATAAAAGCTTGACAAAGAAGTCCAATTGAACTAGTAACTCAATGAATGAGTCACTAAACCTTTTACCTCTACTAAAAGATTTAAATCGACCTTGAAACTTTCTAAACCAGTTTAAAGCTAAGTCACCGAAATTTATAAAATTTCGGCATGACCTCTCTAGAAAGTAGGAAATCCACTCAGTAGACAGAAAACATTTGCAGTTATGATATCATTCAAGCAGATCCTTAGTTAATCAATCACACCCAACAGAAATTAATAAACTTCACCACGATGAACAATACATTACAACCACATTAATTACATCCAGATTTAACGAATCGGTTAAATAAATTGATGGAGACCGAAGTCGTGCACGTGTTACTACTCCCAACCCGATGAGTCAGCTTCAAGGTACCTAAAACAAGAAAACAACATGCATGAGTCCAAGACTCAGCAAAGTGCAATCAAGTATGAAAAGTAATGAATTCGACTAGAATACAAGTACTTCAAGACATAAAGTAACAGTTCCTTTAATTGTCATTCGTAATAAAGGGAGCAATTTGAATTCATATAAACCCAAACGTAAGAACACAATTACTTCATCATTTGATATAACCATTACTAAATTGAAATCATCCAGTAAACGAAGCAGTAACTAACCCACTTACGACACCCAACTCGGAAATGTAACTAAACCTTACTCATGCCTCACTAATCATTTCAGGATGAGTCCACGACTCAACCCTAAACCTGTCATTTCCATACTCATCAATTAACATTTATTGATTAGAACACAATGCAATGCAATGCTTTTATGCGTTCATGCTCAAAATGCAACCTTTTAGCCTATACCGGTATAACTGAGTGCACACCCGTCGGTGTGCACCCTCTCATTCCCAACCATCCCATGACGGGGCCTACTCTTACAAACTCGCTCACATCCGTAGGTGGGACTACGAGGTAGGACTTTTGTACTCACTACGTGTGAGTACAGAGGCCCACATCAACATGGGTCGCCTCTTCTGTAATGCATGCGCAAATGCAAGTGACATGTTTATAAGCACGACACAAACTTGAATATAAACACGCACATTATCATTTAATCACTTTATCATTTGCATCAACATAACCATACTCATTTGTACAATTCATAAAGCATTGCAATAAATGAAATGGAATAACTTACTTTCCAACTGCTAACATTCATCCCTCCTTATCATCCTACTAAGAACAACTTTTAGATATGCTATTAAACATAACCAAATCATTTGAATTTTTCATAATCTTATCGCAAGCAAAGCATTTAACACTCTAATGACGCTCTAAGGGATGCACTTGCCTTTAACCATTGAATGGCAACCTTCCTCAAGTTTCTCTAGAAAACCCGCAACCCAGCGATCTGCGCTCTCCACCCACTCTTCCTGGAGTTTTGCCGCTGTACTCCACTGGGAATACGCATATACATCTTTCAGGACATATAAACAGGTAAACTTCATAGGGCTAAGTTTCTTGGTTCATGCTATCAATTAAGCAGGGACCTTGGAAGTAGGAGAAAGGATAGTGCAGTGTTTTGATCTTACAGAAGTATACTGGATAAACAAGGTATACAACTTATGTATGTGATTTAATACTCTTGAGTCTTGACCATGAGAAGCTTAATTGAACTAAACAAATGAGAACTATGTGTATAGCACATGCCAAACTAAGGTAATGGGCATGTGGCATTGCCATCATGGTAAAGTGGAGAATACACATGGCATGGAATGATAGCTACTTGTAACAATGTTTTTTTTAGCTCGCAAGAAAAGCCTATGAATTGAACCTGACCTCATTGGAGCAAATATTTGATACCACAAAGCATAATTCTACAGAAGTGCTATTTAATCTACAAATGGCATCTAGAAAGGATGATATGTTCAAACGGCATATATAACACATTTACAATTATGATGATTCATCAGGAAAAAGTAATGAAGCATGAGTTATACATCCCTACATCAACCACCCAATGATGGAGATGGAGAGAAGCTAACATGCCTGGCCATCAGTTCATCAATTGTTAAAATTCTAGTTCGACATAAAGTAAGATGATGGTGAATCTAAGTACATTTAAATCACTGAGACTCACAGCACAATCATGATTGAAACTACATACGCATTAAGTTAGTAGCCCCAATAAATTTATTGCATCTTATAGGTTCCGTTCCAACAATCAAGCACAAACCAGACAACTATATAAATTACTCACTACTTGCATATCCACATTTTAGAATTCCATATAAAGGCTCATCTACTGTAACACCCCGACGCCCAACGCGCGCCACGGATGCTACCAACCCTCTAAATAACTAATGATAGCTCTACGAAAAGACTGAAGACAACCTCTATGAACTTGACTGCCATCAACCACTAGACCCTAAAACCGGTTTTTAAACTAAGTCACCGAAATCTAAAAAATTTCGGCATGACCTCTCTAGAAAAATAGAACATCCACTCAGCAGACAGAAAACATTTCAGTAATATCATTCTAGCAGGTCCTTAGTTAACCAATCACGCAACCAATAGGATTTAATAAACTCCACCACGACGCACAACACATTACAATCGCATTACATACATCAAGACTTAATGAATCGGTTAAATGAATGGTTGGAGTCCGAAGACGTGCACGTGATACTACTCCCAAACCCGACGAGCCAGCTGCAAAGTACCTAAGACAAGAAACAAACAAGCATGAGTCCAAGACTCAGCAAAGTGTGATAAGTAGGAAAAGTAATGAATTAGACTAAAATACAGCTACTTTAAGACATAAAGTAACATTTCCTTTAATTGACATCCGTAATAAAAGAAGCAGTTTGAATTCAAATAAATCCAAATACACGATTACTTTACTATTATACATAACCATTACTTAATTGAAATCATTAAGTAAAAGTAAATGTAAATCAGCGACAACCCCACAGCTATCTCATAACTCAGATTAACTGAATCCCAAACTTGAGATTCAGTTTAACTATTCTTCATACCTCCTTTGACAACCGGATGAGTCCACGACTCAATCCCCAACCTGCACTTGCCATTAACTCAGGAACCACGATTACCATTCACTATGCAATGCAATGCAATGCAATGCAATCATGCTACCATGCTCGAATGCATCCTTTTAGCCTATACCGGTATAGCTAGAGGGAACACCGTCGGTGTTCACCTCGTCTCCCTTCCAACCCAGTGGAAGGTGCCTACTCTTACTGTCTCGCTCCCGTTCACTTCGATGAACGAAACTACGAGGTAGGACTTTCGTGTTCACTACGTGTGAACACAGAGGCCCGCATCAAAATAGGTCACCTCTTCCATTATGAATGCACATATGCAATTTAACATACTTAAATCACAAGAAAGGTGCACTCCTTTCCCACTTTCGCCGTTTTCCTCAACATGAACATAAATACGCATGTTCAATATCATTATCATCATCACAACATGCTCAACTATAAGCATACTCATTTGTACAATTCATAATGCATTGCAATAATAGAAATTGAATAACTTACTTCCCGTTGCAAACAATCATCCATCCTCATTATCATGCCAAGAACAACTTCTAAATATGCTATTAAGTATTAAACATAAGCAAATCATTAGGATTTTCATACTCTTATCGCAAGCAAAGCAGTTAACACCCTACTAACACTCTAGGGGATGCACTTGCCTTTACCGACGGAAAATGGAGCGGCATGTGGTTGAGGCCACTCCCGACAGAACCTTCCCTGCAAATAAAACAATATTCATCCAACTCAAATTCATACACTCGGTACAAGCGACAGAAAAAACAACTCTACATAGTCACATCTACAATCGAAACCAAAACACCCCTCATAACCACTTAAATGCAAATCTGGACAGCCGGCATTGAAAATGCCGTAACTTCCAAACGGCTATTCCGAAAAGGATGAAACCAGGCTTTAAATGATCACAAGAGACAACTCTACAACTTCTTCTATAGCCGACTGATCGGGAAACGCACGGATTAATCTCAGTTTTGCGACGAACAGCAGACAAATGCAAAATTAACTCGATCTGGACAGCATACACCAAAATGAGCATAACTTTTGATTGGCTCAACGGATTTTCGTGTTCTCATACTCGAAACGACCGCAAGGGAATAAACTACAAGAATAACACAGCCATCCCCTTAGCAAATGCACCAGCTGTTACCAGATCGATGATGAACAGGGGGTACCAACCCCCTCGGCTCAAACTGGACAGCCCTGAGTAAAATGGTCATAACTTTCAAACGGCTGAATGAAAATTAGCGATTTCAGTCTCTATTTAAAGGTAATTCAGTTATCTACAAATTTTGTTATAGCCAAACCCCCAGGAAACGCTTGTAGAATTTTCAAACAGCAGCTCTAACAAGGAGCGAAAATCTGCTCGAAACAGAAATCTCAAATCACTCTAATGTCTCCATTCCCCAACCTCCAACGTCTCAAAATCATGAATCCTAGCTAGGCAATAGCACAAACACCTTGCATGCAAGTCTTAAAATCCCCCAAAGACCTAGGGTTTTACCTCAAGGAGGAAGAAGGGAGGTGGGGCGCTCGGGAAGGGGAGGAGCGCCAGCCAGGCGCCGCCACGCCAGGGCTCGCTGCCGTCATGGGGCGCCGGAGGCTGGGAGGGCAGCCCTGCTGCTTGCTTCCCACATGCAAGGAGGAAGGAGGGGAGCTGCAGGGGCTGCACCAGGAGGGAAATCGCCAGGGGAGAGCACGGCTGGGAGGAGGCGCCATGGAGAGCAAACGCCAGGGAGGAGGAAACCAGGGAGTGGCGCCAGGAGGAAGCTTCGCAGGAGGAGGAGGCCAGGGGTGTCGGCTGGGAGTGGGGGAAAAAGTAACTAGCTCCTTTTGTTGAAGTGGCTTTAAGGGTTAGGGGAAAAAGAAATGAAGACCCTTTAGGGAATCCAAAATCCAACTTTAACCCTTTAGAGCGAACCAAATAATTTCAATTCTCGGCGCGAAAAGACAATTGACAAGAAAAGCATGCTTGCCGGCAAACTATACGGCTCGGAGAAAACAACCATTCCGATAAATATTTCACGGAAAAACTCAAAACCTTTAATAAACTGTGAGTGACAAAACTTTTCTCCGGAAGAAATCCTCGAATCAAGAAAATGAAGACAACTCCGGCCAAAAACTCAGGAAAATGATTTAGCGGTATTACACTCTTCCCCCCTTCAACAGAATTCGACCTCGAATTCTGAACACCTCAATAGTCATCCACAAGAGCAACAGAAATCGAATTGCCATAATCAATAAGCCCAAAAAGAACAAGCCGGGTACTTCTCACGCAAGAGAAAATTCCACAACTCAAACCACGGCTCTTGCCAAATAAAAGGAGCAAGCAGCTGAACTCCAATCATCCATCAACAAATCAACACTCACTCTAACTCCTCAACTCGCATGGTACAAAACTCGGAAGCTAGGTCTTTCTCAAAGACCAACACTAATCTAACAGCTCAAACAACTCTTCTTTATCGCCTCAATACACAACCTCCCATCAACCAACGATTCTTCCCGGAAGATCATAATACTAACTCCCAAACTCAATTTCTCATTTCTCTAGTCAATTTCACTCACCCAACTTAAATTACCTCTCTAAGACTCCATACCACAGATCAACCAACTCGTGATAACAGGAAAAACATGAGTCACAACACTCTTTTAAGCATCCAGCCAAAGATCGTCAAAACACCCAAGCTATCCGATTGAACAGCTGGGTTCTAAATTCAAATCCCCTAAGAATCAAGAAAGCACTAATTCCCATCTTTCCCCATTGATTAACCTTTCTAACCAAAGAGCCACACACCGAATCCTTTATTTTAACAAGCTTCTACCCAATTCCGAACATGACACTATCGCTAACCATTTAACACCGGAATCCCTTAAGAATAAAAACACAACTTTTATCTTTTCAACAGTTGCCCTTGGAAACAATAGGATCAAGAATATACCTTACTATCAAAACGATTAGTCCATCACGGCACAAATCCCAATTCCATCACAGTACCAACATCATACTCTACCTTATTTCGTACCTTTCTCGCATAATGAGGCAACCACTCAAAGAAACAATTCATAATTGAAACATTGATTCCAACCCAGGAAACCAAGGTTTCCAACACATTTAGACCAAGGCATTCACTGACCGATTCCAAACAGTCCACCAACAAAATAATCACACACGACCAAGAGACAACAAAATCACTTGATCCTCCCACAAAGGACTTGGATCAAAACATGCCACACCCTTCAATACTCTCCACTCTGAATCCAATTACGGTCAATACCTACCCCAATTAGACCCTCCATTAAAACCAAGTCATACTTGGTTCTCTTTCTACGACGGTCTTGCCCAAAGAACGAAATCAATGAGCATACTCTCAAATTACACTCAAGCAAAGGACCACAACTAAACATTTTCTTCTCTCACACTAGACAGCAAGGAGAATCTCGATTCTCTTACAAAGCTAACCACTTCCCCCAAATTGAAACCAATGCAATAAAATAAACAACTAGAAAAAACTCAAGCGAGAAGAGGAACTTCACAAGCGACACAAAATCGAAGAGAACTCCATTCCCTTAACAAAGATAAACCATTCCTCTCACCTTGAGCTCCAAGGTGGAAAACTTCACATCATTGAATCACTCGATTAAAAGCAACAGAACACACTAACCCAAAGAAGGTCATCTCGCTTGCCCCCAAGCAAAACCTCTCCCACTAATCCCAAACTAACATTTCGGGAATAGCAAATCGATCCAAGAATCCAACATCTACACACACCACCAAAATTTTCTTCTTTTTTTTTCTTTCAAAAGAAGGGGAACTCAAGACTCAACAAAACCCACTTTATTAGCAATAATCACTTATGACGTAATCATAAGCTTCACCTCTTAAACACATTGACAAAGATCACTCTCATTTATTTAAGTCCAACTCCAATCGAACTAAAGATACCAATAGATCCCATTCTAGAGCTTCCAATATTTTCCATTACATCTATTTGGTTCCTTTAAATGGCGAGTCCAAAGACTATCGTCAAACCATTCCATAAGTATGCATTCTTTCTTCCTCATAATCTTTCATCCACGAACTCCACCACTTGGCGAAACACAATTCATATAACAATGTTCAATTGCACCCCAAACCAGAACGCCTTAAACAAAAGGCAACCATCTAGATGATTACACCGACAACCCAATTCCGAAGGTAATTAAACCTAAGCTCATCTTACATCCCACTTATCACTACAATTCTTGCACCTTTAACAATAAAGTTTTTCAATGTTCACAATTAGCGCCTTTGGAAAGCCCCAACAAGACTTAGCAAGAATTTTATACCACTCTTCCTTGGATCACTTTTTTTCCAGTAATTATCCTTTCGATTAATTACATCAGCACTCGGAAATGTTATTACCAACATTAAACAATTTCTTCCCCATCAACTTATTCAAACAAGTTCCTTAACCAAACTTGTTATTACTTCCATGACACATCATTTATACCTTACGCAAATACCATTTCTAGATCTCCACTTATAACCGTGGGTCACCATGACCCACAAAATACTTCTTGCCATCTATCCAGTTAGGGTCGACCACCTTAACCCAACAACACAAACATTCAACTAATCCTCTACGGGAAGATCTTCAATCACCCACAACTTACTTTAACTGTCAAATTTTTCCTTTCTCGAAAAGCCAACGAAAACTTCCAAAGAACCTCGACTCTCAAAAGACTTAGAAAATGACAGGGCTCAAGCCTTGCCATTCAATAGGCCCCAGACCAATCATCAAACTCCAAAATTCCACGAAGGAAAGGAGTTGCACAAATCAATTCACGGAAAGGAAAAGCGAATCGATCGAATAACACTTTTTTCCTTTAAGGATCCAAATCCAAAAAAATTCAACTTGAAGAACGACAACACGGAAATTCCATGCCTTTCCCCCGCCATCAACCAATGAGGCGCAACACCAAAACCCCTTTTCTTTGACTTAAACCCGGAAAGACCAAATAAGTCAAAACCTGGAAAACTTACTCCATCAATTCTCACGTCTACAGCAGAAGTACACAACTCCGCTTAAACTGGGAGAACAACCAACACAAGAAAGAATCCATAACTTTCTACACAAAGCAACCAAAGAGGTGCAAAACGATACTCTTCACTTTACCGCACGACAAGATTCAACCCTTGTCATGCCCACAAACTCTGAAACATAGATAAGTCACAAAGCTCCCACGACAGAAGAGAGTCACCAAAATGATCTTTCTCAACCACGGAAAACAAGAGATCGATTACTCTCCGATTTACGGCAAAGGAATTAGGACTATCCTCACCCGGGATTATGAATCCTCCGGTGCTGGCTTTCAACTGCCACACCAACCAACACGGCTACACGACAAGGCCGAAACCTCTTTGGCGCAAGGAGTCCCACCAGACCCCGCTAAACAATCTACCACTTCAAGAATAGCCATAAATAACACCATAGCCTTATTAAGACTAACAAATAACATACCAACAAGTATCAACATAGCATCAACAACGAAATAAGCATTGTGGCACAATGCAGCGATATCCCATCTCTTTCCCATCATGCACCGAGTGTGTCAAGTCTTAAATCATTTAGCCATTCTACATCAAGTTTTAAGGTTGTTGCCCTAGGGCCACATTTTAAAGGTTCAACCTAAACCATGTTTCTACTTTCATACAGCAAAATTTTAATTCATTCTAGAATTACTCTCTACATTCAAACACCACGGACCTGAAGCCCGCTCTGATACCAACTGTAACACCCCGACGCCCAACGCGCGCCACGAATGCTACCAACCCTCTAAATAACTAATGACAGCTCTACGAAAAGACTGAAGACAACCTCTATGAACTTGACTGCCATCAACCACTAGACTCTAAAACCGGTTTTTAAACTAAGTCACCGAAATCTAAAAAATTTCGGCATGACCTCTCTAGAAAAATAGGACATCCACTCAGCAGACAGAAAATATTTCAGTAATATCATTCTAGCAGGTCCTTAGTTAACCAATCACGCAACCAATAGGATTTAATAAACTCCACCACGACGCACAACACATTACAATCGCATTACATACATCAAGACTTAATGAATCGGTTAAATGAATGGTTGGAGTCCGAAGACGTGCACGTGATACTACTCCCAAACCCGACGAGCCAGCTGCAAAGTACCTAAGACAAGAAACAAAAAAGCATGAGTCCAAGACTCAGCAAAGTGCGATAAGTAGGAAAAGTAATGAATTAGACTAAAATACAGCTACTTTAAGACATAAAGTAACATTTCCTTTAATTGACATCCGTAATAAAAAAGCGGTTTGAATTCAAATAAATCCAAATACACGATTACTTTCTTGTTATACATAACCATTACTTAATTGAAATCATTAAGTAAAAGTAAATGTAAATCAGCGATAACCCCACTATCTCATAACTTTCAGATTAACTGAATCCCAAACTTGAGATTCAGTTTAACTATTCTTCATACCTCCTTTGGACTTTTGGATGAGTCCACGACTCAATCCCCAACCTGCACTTGCCATTAACTCAGGAACCACGATTACCATTCACTATGCAATGCAATGCAATGCAATGCAATCATGCTACCATGCTCGAATGCATCCTTTTAGCCTATACCGGTATAGCTAGAGGGAACACCCGTCGGTGTTCACCCTCGTCTCCCTTCCAACCCAGTGGAAGGTGCCTACTCTTACTGTCTCGCTCCCGTTCACTTCGATGAACGAAACTACGAGGTAGGACTTTCGTGTTCACTACGTGTGAACACAGAGGCCCGCATCAAAATGGGTCACCTCTTCCATTATGAATGCACATATGCAATTTAACATACTTAAATCACAAGAAAGGTGCACTCCTTTCCCACTTTCGCCGTTTTCCTCAACATGAACATAAATACGCATGTTCAATTTCATTATCATCATCACAACATGCTCAACTATAAGCATACTCATTTGTACAATTCATAATGCATTGCAATAATAGAAATTGAATAACTTACTTCCGTTGCAAACAATCATCCATCCTCATTATCATGCCAAGAACAACTTCTAAATATGCTATTAAGTATTAAACATAAGCAAATCATTAGGATTTTCATACTCTTATCATAAACAAAGCGATTAACACCCTACTAACACTCTAGGGATGCACTTGCCTTTACCGACGGAAAATGGAGCGGCATGTGGTTGAGGCCACTCCCGACAGAACCTTCCCTGCAAATAAAACAATATTCATCCAACTCAAATTCATACACTCGGTACAAGCGACAGAAAAAACAACTCTACATATTCACATCTACAATCGAAACCAAAACACCCCTTATAACCACTTAAATGCAAATCTGGATAGCCGGCATTGAAAATGCCGTAACTTCCAAACGGCTACTTCGAAAAGGATGAACCCAGGCTTTAAACGATCGCAAGAGACAACTCTACAACTTCTTCTATAGCCGACTGATCGGGAAACGCACTGATTAATCTCAGTTTTGCGACGAACAGCAGACAAACGCAAAATTAACTCGATCTGGACAGCATACACCAAAATGAGCATAACTTTTGATTGGCTCAACGGATTTTCGTGTTCTCATACTCGAAACGACTGCAAGGGAATAATCTACAAGAATAACACAGCCATCCCCTTAGCCAATGCACCAGCTGTTACCAGATCGATGATGAACAGGGGGTACCAACCCCCTCGGCTCAAACTGGACAGCCCTGAGTAAAACGGTCATAACTTTCAAACGGCTGAACGAAAATTAGCGATTTCAGTCTCTATTTAAAGTTAATTCAGTTATCTACAACTTTTGTTATAGCCAAACCACCAGGAAACGCTTGTAGAATTTTCAAACAGCAGCTCTAACAAGGAGCAAAAATCTGCTCGAAACAGAAATCTCAAATCACTCTAATGTCTCCATTCCCCAACCTCCAACATCTCAAAATCATGAATCCTAGCTAGGCAATAGCACAAACACCTTGCATGCAAGTCTTAAAATCCCCAAAGACCTAGGGTTTTACCTCAAGGAGGAAGAAGGAGGTGGGGCGCTCGGGAAGGGGAGGGGCGCCCGGCCAAGCGGCGCCGCCCAGCCAGGCTCGCCCGTCATGAGGGGCGCCGAGCTAGGGGAGGGGCAGCCCTGCTGCTTGCTTCCCACATGCAAGGAGGAAGGAGGGGAGCTGCAGGGGCTGCACCAGGAGGGAAATCGCTAGGGGAGAGCACGACTGGGAGGAGGCGCCATGGAGAGCAAACGCCAGGGAGGAGGAAACCAGGGAGTGGCGCCAGGAGGAAGCTTCGCAGGAGGAGGAGGCCAGGGGTGTCGGCTGGGAGTGGGGGAAAAAGTAACTAGCTCCTTTTGTTGAAGTGGCTTTAAGGGTTAGGGGAAAAAGAAATGAAGACCCTTTAGGGAATCCAAAATCCAACTTTAACCCTTTAGAGCGAACCAAATAATTTCAATTCTCGGCGCGAAAAGACAATTGACAAGAAAAGCAAGCTTGCCGGCAAACTATACGGCTCGGAGAAAACAACCATTCCGATAAATATTTCACGGAAAAACTCAAAACCTTTAATAAACTGCGAGTGACAAAACTTTTCTCCGGAAGAAATCCTTGAATCAAGAAAATGAAGACAACTCCGGCCAAAAACTCAGGAAAACGATTTAGCGGTATTACATCTACTCCACATCAACACTAATCACAGTACATAGAATCTATGCTTGATTAATAGCTTGAGGATTAACGGGTTTAAGGCACACTCAACTCAGCGCGATACCATAACCTAGCCCTTCTAGGCATTACATCAAACACCTAGCATGCAAGCAATTAAACCCCCCCAAAAACAATACCTTACTCTCTCTCTTGAATGGGGAGGAAGGCCAAGGGGAGGTTTAGCTGAAGATTTCTCTGTCGATGAACAAGGAATCCTATGGTTTAAAAGTCGAATTTGTGTGGCGAATGAAAAAGAGCTTAAGCAATTGATTCTAGAGGAAGCACACGACTCTAAGTACTCTATCCATCCAGGAAGTGCCAAGATGTATCAGGATCTTAAAAAGAGATTTTGGTGGCCTAGCATGAAGCGTGAAGTAGTAGAACATGTTGCATTATGTGACGTGTGTCAAAGGGTAAAAGCAATGCACCAAAGGCCTACAGGACTTTTGCAGCCATTAAAGGTTCCAGAATGGAAATAGAAAGAAATTGGTATGGATTTCATCACGGGATTGCCCAAGACTCAGACGGGGTATGATTCGATATGGGTCATCATTGATCGGTTGACCAAAGTTGCTCATTTTATTACAGTGAAGACAACCTACTCAGGTGATAGATTGGCAGAATTATACATGTGAAGAATTGTATGTTTGCATGGTGTGCCTAGAAAAATTGTCTCGGATCGAGGTACCTAATTTACCTCAAGATTTTGGGAGAAATTGCATGAAGCAATGGGAACTCGTTTGAATTTTAGTACCGCTTATCATCCACAGACAGATGGTCAGACGGAAAGGGTTAATCAGATTTTAGAGGATATGTTGAGAGCTTGTGCGATATCTTACAGTACATCTTGGGATAAAAGTTTGCCATTTGCGGAGTTCAGCTATAATAATAGTTACCAGGCAAGTTTGCAAATGTCACCATTTGAGGTATTATATGGAAGTGCCTGTCATACCCCATTGAATTGGAATGAAACGGGGGAGCGTTCAGTGTTTGGGCCTGAGATGCTCAGAGAGGCCGAAGAACAAGTTGCCATGATCAGAGAGAGAGTAGCAATGTGATCAAAGGCAGAAGAGCTATGCTGACAATCGCCGTCGTGATTTGAGCTTTGAACCTGATGATTTTCTATATCTTAGAGTTACTCCCCTTAAAGGCATAAAAAGGTTCCATGTCAAAGGGAAGCTTGCACCTAGGTATGTTGGGCCATTTAAAATTCTGAGCCGCCGAGGAGAGGTTGCGTATCAATTGGAATTGCCTCAGTCATTGGCGGGAGTTCATGATGTGTTCCATGTATCCCAGCTTAAGAAATGTCTTAGAGTACCAGCAGAACAAACACCGTTAGAAGCAATAGAGTTACAAGAAGATTTGACTTACAAAGAACAGCCAATTAAGATTCTGGATGTAATGGAGCGCAGGACCAGAAATAAGTCCACTCGCTTTTGCAGAGTTCAATGGAGTAATCATTCTGAGAACGAAGCCACCTGGGAGCGTGAAGAAGATATGAAGGCAGAATTCCCAAACCAATTCTCTAGTTAGCCCTAAATCTCGGGGTCGAGATTCTGTTAAGGGGGGAGGTTTGTAACATCCTAAATTTTTTATTTTGATTTATTTAATATTATTTTATTTCACTTTATGATTTTTGTGAATTTTTATTGAATTATTTGGATTTTCTAAAATTTATTTCAATTATTTTAAATTAAAATATATTGACTTTTGTCAAGAAATAATTATAAAAAGAAAATTTTAAAATAAAGTTTTGCCAAAAAAGTTTATTTAAGTCGAGAATGTCCTAATGTATTTTTGAGATTTTTCTTGGAATTTTTAGAGTATTTTATTGCCTAAATAAATCAAATTATTTTCTCAAATTATTTTAAATGAAAAACCTCGGAAAATCCATGTAAGATGTCGGGCAGGGCCCATTCTCGTGTTGCTCGCGTTCGCCCAAGCGGCCGGTGGTTTCAGGAGAATTAATGTGGGCCATTGGATTGGCATCCAACGGGCTTCATCAAATCGCGCGGATTATAAAACCCTAATCACTAGCGGCCGTCGGATTCACATCGCACGGTCCTTATTAGAACATACCGATTCGAAAACCCTAAGCCATCCGGGCCGTCGGATCAAGATCGTGCGGTCACTAGTCATCGTCTCCGAGCCGGACTCAGCATCGCCGCCGTATCCGAGTAGAACTCACCGCCGCCGCCAAACCTTCCATGATTTCCGCACCACCGCCGGGTATTTAAGGACCTGAGACCCCCTCAAGACTCACCACGAGCCGCCGCACCTTTCCGCTGAAGCGCCGACGCCCGAGGAGCCTTGGAGTGCACACGCAAACTAGCCGGAGTTCCGAGGATCTTCGCTGCACCATTGCCGCCGTTGGGCACCTTCTTCCGCCATGTGGGTTCCGGATTCGAGTTCACCTTGTCGAGTCGCGTCGGATCCGCTACTTCTTCATCACCAGAAACCGCCGCAACGCCGTCGGGTTGGTCGTCTTCCCCAAGCCCGGTGAAGCCGCGCCGCATTGCCATTCTTTGAGTCAAGCAGCGGCGATAGTGGGATAAATCACCGGACCGTTGGAGGTAAGCCATGTCGTGGAATAAACAGCGTATCGCTCGGGTAAGAATTTCACCGTCCGATCTTAGATGAAGGGTCAGGATTGGGCCACGTCATCTAGGTCAACAGTAAAGGGCTCGGGTAAGATCCACCGTTAGATCTAAATCCGGTGGTTGATGTTTAGCCACGTCATAGATTAAATAGTAACCGTTAGATTAGGTTTTGACGACTCGGATTGTGCCAAGTATCAGCCGTCCTGACTCAGCCAGGGCTGATGTCAGCATGATGCATTAATTCGGATTTCTCTTTATAAAAATAATTCGGTTAATTCAGATTTTCCAATTTTAGTTATTTTTGGATTTTTGATTATTTCGAGGACTCGTTCTCCCTCATACGAACTCCGATTTGGGTGATTCAAATTTCTAAAAATTTGTAAAATTGAGATCTATCTAATGGTAGCTTTGGTTTGAATTTTTGATTTTATTTGTTCTTTGGTTTTGGTGTTTATTTCCTATTTCTTCTTGATTCGCGTAGACGTTGAATTGTGCGAGCCTTCGAAGGAGGAATTGGCAACTCAGGAACTATCTTCAAACCAAGATCAGGATCTTAACCAAGGCAAGTTGTGCTTTGATCATGTTGAACCCATGTTAGGAAAAATTGCTATTTTTGATTTAATCTATTGCATGCTATTTTATGTGTATAAATGATTTTAACCTAAATTTGGGATTAATACCTTTTGAATTACACCCTACCTTGCTAATTGTATGCCTTGATCCACTTGTCACCCTAGGTTGGTTTACTATAGTTGGTTAAAAATGAAATCAACATGGGATGGTTAGAACGGAATAGAATTGCTGAGCCATGCCACGTCATCACATGTTCATGAATCACTGTTTAATAATCTTGATTAATGGAATATGGAACAATGATGAGAATTTGTGTGTCGTGTGTGGTCACACAAAGAGATTGAGTTGTTGTGGCGAGGAGGTCACGCAACGTGTTGATTTGTGTATAGCACGTGGTGCTTGGTAATCAACCGGGGTTTGGTAATCACTTCGATTGAAGCAAGTGGCAAGGGCAAGTGTGCCAGGGTGGGCTCGATGGGCAGAGGGTATGTGCAAGTTTTGCTTTGATCAATCCTAAGGAGTTAACCTTGCGAGCCTTTGACCTGAGTCAATCGTGCAACCACATGTCTGTTATGGGGCAGCCTAGCTGACTAATTTGCAAAGTCATAGCTTGAGTACTATCGTGGTGGTGTGAGTCCGGGTGTACGGAGGAAACTCACATGGCGCAAGAGGGGGGCCCTGTTGTGGTGGTGTAACCCTTGATGTTGAAACCTCGTGGGTAATCTTGGGTTAAGATGATGCATTGTAAAGGCTTTGTTATAATTGTTCACCTGTGTGGTGCATGGTTGTATCATGTGGGTAAAGTGCATAACCTCTGCAGAGTGTACAAACTATTCAGATAGCCGTGCTCACGGTATTGAGCAATGCTCGGGAATTACAGTCAAGGGGTAGTTAATTAAAATGGATAAATGGTTGGGATGGCAGGATGCCATATGGAGAATGGAACTTGGATTAGGATGGAAACTTGGTTTATTTGAGAATCATTGAATCTATTTATTGTTATTATTTGGTTTACTGTCTTTTCAATCTATGTAATGTATGTGTTCTTAAATGCTGCTTAGTTGCAAATATACCACTTAGCCATTCCTTTGGAATAAGCCTTGCATATAGCTATGGTAGAATTGCATTTTGTGCACAACTTGTTGAGTACGTGTTGGTGTACTCACCCTTGCTTAAACAACCAACAAACAGTGGAAGAATCATCGCTCGAGTTGGAGGGGGACTTTCAGGTGGACACGAGTCACTAGGCCAAGCCTTGTCAGCTACCTGTGGTGTGCTGATGGGACATCGACGTCTTTTGCTATTTTCCGCTACATTTGTCTAAGTTTGTTCTCAAGTATAGCCCATGTGGCTGAATAATGTAAGTGATCATAAGATCATACACTAGTTATATTAAATAAATGAAGTCTTATTATTCTTATCGTTGTGTATGATGTGATGCTTACCGATGTTAAGCTGTGTGCACTAGCGTTGATCCTGGGACTAGTGCGGTAAAACACAGTGGGTTCGAATTGGTGAATTCGGGTCCCGACACTTACTAGGTCCCATTTTAGCCTACAACCGAAAGGAAGAATAAGTGGAAGAGGGTTCTCACCGTGCGCATCCATGGCGGAAAGGGGAAGCACGGTACGGTGGCTCACCAGGGAAGAAGAGCTCGAATTGAGGATGGAGACGAGTTCTAAGGGCTATGAGGATGCTTCAGGTCTGTCGGTTTGGGCAGATTTGAAGTGGAGGTTCAACGTTGAGCTCTATTGGGGTTTTTCCCTTTTTCGGGCAGTCACAGGAGATGGAGGGGCTGAAGTGCGGCAGAAGCTCTTGGATAAGACTTTTGAGTTTGCATGTGGATTAGGAAGGCACCACTCATGCTTAAATAGCTGGATGAGGCGGTGCGAGCAGGATTTGAATGCAAGGGGAGATGGCGGTGCCACAGGTCTTTGCCGAGGAGATCACGATGGATTTCAGCGCTTCACTAAGTCGCAGCAATCGAGGAGATGTCATGGCAAGGAGCTAGCAAAGGTGAAGCCTCGGGCAGGGAATTGCGGCTGGAGAAACAACAAGAAGGGAGGCGGTGGCTTGGTCTTTTCTGCATGCGCAAGAGAGCACGGAGAGGGGAGGAAGAAGGGCTAGACTGTGGCTGCCACTACAGGAGTCCTAAACATTTTCGTGGGCCAGAAGCCCACGAAAATAAGACCTTTGCCGACAAAAATAACTTATTTTCGTCGGCAATACCTTATTTTCATCGGGACACGGCCGCCAGAGATAAGGAGTCAAAGTTAGCTTAATTTTTCGTCGACTCTGAAGCGAAAGTTATTATTTTAAATCGACGGTAGCCGATGAAAGTCGGTCATGAAGCCACAATTTTAAATTCGAACGACGGTAACGAGAATTATATAATTTTCGTCGGTTTGCTTATGCGCCCACGAAAGTTAATAACGTTAATTTTTGTCAGTTTACTTTAGCCCACGAAAGTTAATTTGGTTAATTTTCGTTGGTTTCTTGGCCCACGAAAATAATTTGGGTTAATTTTCGTCGGTTTCTTAGCCCACGAAAATAATTTGGGTTAATTGTCGTCGGTTTTTCCTGGCCCACGAAAATTATTCTGGACCTGACAAAAAAAACGCCCAGTAAACCCATTTTTCATACAAATTTAGACAAATATCATTGATAACATATATCATTCATTCAATTCAATCATTCATCCACATATATCGCTCATTCATCCACATATCATTCAAATATCCACATACATCCATTCATTCATCCACATATCATTCAAATATCCACATACATCCATTCATTCATCCACATATATCATTCATCCACACATAATAGTTAGTTGAGTTGTCGCATCACAAGATTACAGATTATTACCAAACATCTCAAGATTACATAACATGGTCATTTGAGTTGTGGCGCCACTATGAGCCAAATAGGTTTTGAACATGCTCTCCGGTCTTTTTGGTCGTGGCAATGGAGTTTGGTAAACTGGGCGATTTGTCCCGATCCCTATGATCTGATGAGACCAAATTTAGCGGAGTCTGTAAGCATCTTTACTTTAAATTTGTACAAATCAAATATAGACCTGCATTTAAATAAATGAAATAGTAGTAGCACAATAGAGTAAGTGATCGATGCAAAATGCAGTAAGAGAACAGCGTGTGTAACATCTCAAAAGCATTGATAGGTAGCACAACATTGTAGTACTGAAAAAGGATAATGTTATGGGTACTTAATCAACCTAATAAAATACTCTACAAACAATATTTTCATCAAGATAATGTTATGGGTACTTAATCAACCTAATAAAATGTCAGGTCCAGAACTGAAATAATTGGGCAATGCAATGTAAAATATTCTATTTTCATAGCATGTTCCAATCAAGAGGATTAATCTTTCTAATTCATTTATCAAGTTCCAGTCTACCTAAGAATGATGCCGTATGTTGAAGATATCATGAAATGCTAAAGATGCACCAGTTAGGATAGACTTTTGTCAGATTCAGGATTGAAATAGCACTAGCAATGCTGTATGTAGTTCCTGTTCAGTACTTCTTTTCCTTGCAATGATGTTACTATATGAAGTACCTCTTTCATCAGGCATTGGATCCAATCTGAGAGATACATAGAAGTTGTCAACAAATAACTTTGTCATGGTTATGTTTAAATGGAAGATTAATCCAAACCCTACTATACTAGTATGCACAGATCTGATTAATAGAGCTTACTGGAAATATATTTTATCGTTAAGTTAAAAAAGCTATCTTCTAGTCAGTTTTATTCAAGTGAATGCTATTATAGTACTTGATGTTGGTAATACTACTCAAGTACCTATGTTCTTGATGAAATCAAACTAGAATTGATCCTTGGGTAGGTTCCTAAGACCGTAGCATGCCGCTTTACTTAATTTATATGGCGTAGTCCTTGATTAACTATGCTAGGGTTTCGCAATTTCTATTTTCTTGTCAATGCCATGCTAATTAAGAGGTAATCTAATAACTGGAGTTATATGGTCAAATTTTGAGAATGCGTTAAGGACAGATCATCTTTCTGGTGTGGCGATTCTATCAAATGCTAATTACGTCATGTCTGTATCATTGATGTTGTGATGATATCTTATCTGCCTAAACTTCTAATGATGAAATAGGCTTACAATATAGCACAAGTGAAAAGAGATGTTGAGACAAGACCAAGTTTAGCTCTGAGCTGCAGGAGAAGGTGCCGGAGTATTCATCCCCCATTGTGGTGGTGGTGGTGGCGGCCGCCATGGTGGAAAGACAATGGTGCAGCCTGCTTCTTTGGAACATTGCCTATAAATGCAATGTGTCGATTTCATATATTGTTGCATGCTCGGAATGCTAACTGTTGAGGCTCAAACTTCCTTGAATAGCCGTTCTTGCTGTGCCATGTCTTGAGCATAGTATGCCTCCTGCGACCTTTGATGTTCATCCGTAGCCTTAGCTCCTCACGCAGACCTAGCAACCTCTACCTCCTGCTCACGAGGCGACGGCTACTAACCCCGAGCTCTGCGAAGAAGACCCTCTGAGCTCACACCTCCCTCGAGTCAATCACTCCGTGAACATGGAGTACCTTCAAAATCTGAAACACAAAGGCTTTAGAACTTCAATTTATTGCTCGCATTAACAAATTTTGAGAAACTATGACATTTTACCGTCCATGGCTCTTTCCGCCTCCGTAGCATGCACGCCACGCCATCAATAGGTTCCTACCGCCAATCGTAGCCTTCACCATGGCCTGACCATTTCACGCCCATAGCTCTCCTGCAGTGTGACGAACCATAGAACTTAGAGCTCGAAAGTTGATGAGAACTCAATGAAAATTGTGGATAACTCACGGTCGATCTGAGGCCACACAGTGCTGGCCTGCCGGGGTGTGATGGGTCTCGTCCCTTATGACCTCGCACATAAACTTCGATGTCACTCGGCTGAACACCAGTTTGAGCCTCCTGTAGCTAGGGGTTAGTGGCATACATATACTTGTGAATATGTTCTTGCAAATATTTGGTACGACCTGTCTTACCATGCGTTTAGCCATACGGATGTGTCCATCACCACCATACGTATGGCCTCCGCCTTCGCCTCTGCAGGCTCTGTGCTTCCTTGACTTCGCGATCCATTCAGGAGAAGCCCATCGCTGACAAAGAGCCCGGTAAGCATTTGGACGGTCTTCCATCCACGGAAGCATGACCTGCACACATGTGTTAATACATCAAAACAATATTAACATCACAACCTAATGACCATGAACCCTAATATGCGTTACATGCCCATACTGTTCTTCGGTCAAGTAAGTTTCCGAAGCTGACCGAAACTTGACCGTTCGACGCCCTATGCCCTTCAAGTACATATTTGTTGCTTGAATCCGGGCATTGGAGAATGCATCCCTGACTACCTTCGTTGCATTGGCATGGAACACATTAGTCGCGTGGCCCAATTCGGCAGGATCAGCCAAACGGTAACGTTTCTGCAATGTCAAATTTAAGAATTGTTATTACAAAATTATAGAACTCAACAATTTCATGACTCAAAATCATCCAATCAAGAAATATGGTAACGTAAAGCGTAAATTTACATAAACGTAAAGCTGTAAATTGTAAAGAAGAAACAGAAAAGAATTCTCCATTCTCCGAATATGAAAAATGCAGATTACCTTGTTGGAGCAACAATATTGGGAACCCTTATAACAAGCAGGTCGTAAAAAGCTAAATCATTTCAGATTCAAATGACCTACCCAGACAGACATGTCTACCTGATGGTGCCAAGCATATAAATGCATCCCCATCACAACATATAGATGTGGCCTCTGTGTAATGTGCTATGCTGCACAAGTGGGATCTCTGGAGTAACAAGACTCCAAATATTTTGTTCAGGTCAGTCAACCCCTATATGTACCATAAATGAAAAACATAAAATGCTATACAAAAATTCATGAGGAAAAGACATCTAACAGTTCTCAAAGGATAATGGCCACTCAACTAAACAATATCAGAATCCCTATAACAGGCCTTAAAGCCGAATTATTTCGGATGCAAATGACCTACCAAAATAGACAGATGTATCATATAGAACCAATCATAAATATACATCCCCATCACAACATTCAACCATGTAACTGCGGTGTCCTACATTGTAGTATAAGTTCATATGGAGTAAGAAGATTCCAAATATTCTGTTCACATCAGCTCCCTATGCGTTTTGACCATACAGGAAAAACATAAGATCTGTTAGAAATTCTGGAGAATGGAATTTGCATACTTCCTCCATAAACCAAAGTCAATGATTTGTTGACATTATATTTTATTATTTAGTTTTGATTGAGAAGCATAGAGGGAAAAAATGCAAAAACAGTGTTCTCACATTAATCACCTATAACTAAGAAACTGGTTTGTACAGGGAAAAAGTGGAATTCAAAGCAAAATAGTCAACAAGGTAATCTGCATTTTGTCATATTCTGGAGAATAGAGAAACGCCTTTTATTCTCCTAACACTAGCAGTTGGAGCAATTTGAGAGGGAGGTGAATGCTGCTGCCAATCTCCAATGTTCATGTGGAGAAAGTGCATGCAAAGGGTATCATAACAGTAGCGGTATGTGTAGCTTGGGTGGTGAATTTCAAGATTGGGTTTGTCCTTATACAAATTCACCTCCCTCTCAAATTGCTCCTAACCAACTGTACAGAGCAAGCATGCCCTAATTAAAGCACCTCTACCAGTACAAATGCATGCATGGTTTATGCTATTTGGGTCGACGATGTTAGCAGTGATGATACAGAGTACAGTACATATATATATAGGGAGTAGAGGAAAGGAATCTGGTAGAGTTTACACTATTAGATGTCAATTCCTTTTCAATACAACCAGCTAGCTAGAGAGTAGCAATCAAAATATAAGAGAAATTTCCTTTTATCTCCATCCTTCTAACATGAACTTTGAGCTGTGGTTTGCAACCATCCCAGTGGCCAGTAGTAATTAACCTTGAAGCAGCAGCCATACAGGGCAACTAAACAAGCTCTGAAATTAACTCAGGTTCAGGCTAGAATGAAAGTTGATCAAATTATAGATTGTTATAGAGAATCTTACCCAGAAGTCATTCCACACTGCTCCCTGAGCATTTACATGGTTCACATCAGGAGATAGCTTGTAATGCTTCCAACTTGTGGCAGAATGCTCTCACCAAATTTTGTTAATCACTAATCCGGGTAGTGCAAGCAGAGAGGTTACCAATACTGGCGTTAACTCCGCCTATGGTGTCCTCTGTCGAAACCCGTGGTCATCCCATGAGCTGCAAGAAACACAAACTCTATAGATTTAGTTATAAAGTAAACACCATAAAACAAACATAAATAAATGTTCTCACCTATCACCAACTGGTCCGATCACAATCTTGTCCTCCTGCTACAGGCACCTGGAGGAGGCGACAAGATGGCTCCTCCTAGTCCGCCTCATAATAAGCTAGAACCTTCAGCCGAATCCTCGTGGTCCTCCTCATCCTCCTGGTGCTCCTCATCCACCTGGTGCTCCTCGTCCACCTGGGCCTCCTCATCCTCCTGGTCCTCCTCATCCTCCTGGTTCTCCTCATCCACCGGTGCTCCTCGTCCTCGGCGCATTCAGCATCTGCACTCACCACTTCTTCCTTCGACCTGTGTCATCACGAGAAATTATATAAGAGATAAGTACATATGAAATGCTACGTACATATAAGAGATTAGTAGATATGAAATGCTAGGTACCTCGGTTCTTTGAAGTGTGATCGGTCGTCCCTGCAATTCCGGCCCCCACGTGTCTCAACAAGTCCTGGCGTCTTTGGCTTCACGAACTCTTGCTGAAAAAGAGACTCGCTGCGCACGACTGTAGCATCTTGCTCAATAACATCGAGGAAGCCCTTCGCCGTTTGCTTGACCTTGCGCGACATCCTGTTGAAGAAACAAGTACAAGGTATTAATACATGAATACAAGGTAATAATAAATGGACAAAATAATAGCTGAACAAAATAAGAACTATAAATTAATGTTTACTTGTCAAAATTCATCGGCATCACGATCAAGTAGTCTCCTTTTACATAAAGGCTGCCACGTAAATTTTTTCTTCATCGGTCAGTTGTTTTCGTTTCTCTAGAACAATTACATCGCCACGGTCTCCAACTAAGGAATCGAGTCCTAAACCGGCTCGATAACAAAAGAGCTTGGCAATTCTTCATCTTGGTAAACCTCATCAACCTCCTCGGCCTCCGGTGACTATCACGATAACCGCATCACTAGGAGTATATAACCGTTCACGGGATTAAGCTGTATACTACCCACCAAGCAGCCACTTTTGTGCACGGATATGGCATATAATAGACCTGCTCAACTTGGTGTGCAAGGATAAAATTGTCGTAGCCCTTAAGCCTATCGTTGTGTTTCACTTCCACCATGCCATACTGGTTTTGCCGAGTCCCTTTATTGTTATCGAACCATTCACAATCAAAGAAGACTACTTTCAGTTTCTTGTCCCTGCAAAACTAAACTTGAGGATGTTTTGAATGATTCCATAATAATTAGTTTCCGCCCTTGTGCATCGATTGCCCTAGTCACAACTCCAAAGATTAGTTGTGGATGCAAGAGGAAGACACCTTCACGCTTGGATGAATGGAAGCGGAACCCATTGACATCGTGAACGCCATAGCTTTTAATAGCCACCCTTCCGTAAGATAGGCGACACAAGTCTCGATGGGCGCTTGCGTTTTCACGCACGGTATTATAAGGACATGACATTATAAGGATATATACTATTGAAACGTAACATAATAGAATAATATATCACGAGAAGATTGTACATGATCTCTGAACCAAGTGATGAAATTTGGCCCTCCATTTATTCCATCCCGTCGCATCGTATTTAGTTGCTTGCTCGTAGGTTGCTGCCTAGAAGTCCAGTTTTGCTTATCGAACTCACTGTACAAGAACATAAATAAATTAGATCTATAGCAGCATGAACAAAGAGATAATTACACAGACAACACTTACGTGAAATACTGTTCCATCTCATCCATATTGGTGTACATGTAGAGCAAAGCAGCCTTCCGTTCTTCCTGAGTATAATAGTAGGCCGTGCAGCCACATTAGCAGTGTGCCCCTCCATTGAAACAGCTTTGAGGTCCTTTGCAAGGTGGTTTTTCATCGACATTGTACCGCATCGTAGGAGCATTGACATTGTGTTAAATCCGCAAAATATACACTCGAGAAGTATGCTATCTCCTTAATTGAAAATGCTTCCGCGATGCACCCTTCAACTCTTGCCTTGTTGCCAACCATAGCTCTAAGCTTCTTGAGGGCCCTTTCAATGTGATACATCCACCTATATTGCACAGGACCACCTACCTTAGCTTCATATGGAAGATGAACAAGGAGATGTTGCATTGAATTGAAGAACCCTGGAGGGAATATTTTTTCCATCTTACAAACAAGCACTGGTATCTCTTTCTCCAACATCTCCATCATTTCCTTCGTGATTTCTTTAGCACAGAGTTGTCTATAGAAATAACTTAGCTCAGCTAGCACCTTCCACACATCATCATTAAGGTATCCGCGAAACATTACAAGCAGGAGTCTTTCCATTATTATGTGGTAATCATGGCTCTTCAACCCATTTAGCTTCCCTGTCTTCACATTCACAGCCCTTCTCAAGCCCGCAGCGTAACCATCGGGGAATTTCAGTTTTTTCATCCACCTCAGCACTTCTTTCTTATCTTTAGGTTTAAGACAAAATGGAGTGTGTGGCTTACTACCACTTTCGTGAGTCAAGGGTTGGGCGGTTACAAATCTCTGCTAAGTCTCTTGAGCCTTGAGGTTGTCTTTTGTTTTGTTCGTCATATCCATGCACGTGCTTATGATGCTTTCGAAACATTACGTTCTCGTGCATAGCGTCAATGTTGTGCATCAGAATCAACGCCTTGGCATAGGGGAGCTCCCATATTCCAGATATGTGAGTCCAGTTGTGCTCCACTCCAAAACCTTCGAACCCATCTGCATCTGCTTTTGGGACCAGTTTACTCAGCTTATCAGCAATTTCTAGCCCGCTTAGACGCTTCGGCGGTCCCTTTGTGACAATGGTGTTCTTCCTAAAAGCGTTCTTCTGCCGTCTAAAGATGTGTCTCTGGGGCAAGAAACATCTATGGCAATCGAAGTAGCTGATCTTTCCACCAAAAGCTAGGCGGAAACAATCCGTGTTCGAACCACAGATCGACAGGTCAAATTTCCATGGCGCTTCCATCCAAAGAAAATACCATAGGCGGAAATCATGAATGGACCATAAATACGCAACTCGAAGGTTGAATTTCTTCTTCTTGTAAGAGTAAATGACGCTTCAACTCCGTCCCACAAATGTTTCAACTCTTCGATTAAGGGTTTCAACATCACGTTGAGGCGTGTCCTGTGATGTTGCGGGCCGTATGATAAGGCATAAGAACATAAACTCATATTTCATGCAAAGAGCGGTGGAAGGTTATACGGAATGCAAAGATGGGCCAACAAGAGTAGGAGGCAGCGGATTGGCCAAAGGTGTGAAGCCATCGATTGCGCCAACCCAATGCGAACATTTCTCGCATCGCGGGCGAAGTCTCGTCAAAGCTGTCCAGCCCTCCATGCCTCACCATCGACGGGTGCACCATCACTCCGTCGTTCTCACGTCTACCTTCCTTGTGCCACCTCATGTGCCTAGCGGTTCTCTTTGAGAGAAAGCAAAGCCGTTTGACCCGTGGTGTAATCGGCATGTAACGGTTGCTTATGTGCAACATCACCATCACATTTGCACCGTCTTCATTTATGACCTCGGCGTACCTCGGTTTGCCACACTTTAAGCACTTCTTCTCATTCTTATGCTCTTTCGAGAAAAGCATGCAATTGTCTTTGCACACATCAATCTTCTCATATTTCATACCGAGAGTAGAAACCAATCTCTTGGCATGGTACATGTCTTTGGGCATGTTATGAGGCTTCTAAGCACATCACCGATCAAGTTGGAGAGCTCGTTGTAACAATTATTCGAGAAGGCAAACTTTGACTTAATGGCCATGAGCCGTGTCACAAAAGCTAGGAGGCTCACTACATTGGATTCGTGCAGCGGCTCTTCCAAGCTTTGAGGGCCTCAAAGAACCTTTCAACCTCTCGGTGTGGCGGATCCTCGGAATGTAGTTCAACACCGCCGTATAGCTTCAAGCATCTCGTCCATCCTATCATCACCCGCCCTATCATCATCTACCTCTTCTACTTCACTTGAGAGAATGACTCGCCGTGGTGCACCCACTACTCATAGCTTGGCATGAAACTCGTGCCTTTACAAAGGTCTAGCGCCACCTTTCTCTTGTCATGTTTGGACAAATTTTGGCACTTGCCACATGGGCACCTCACCTTATCGGTATTAGACAAAGAGAACGCACGGTTCACAAAAGCCGTAGTCTTGGCCACCCACCATCCGAGTGAGCCCCACTTTATCCCAACCATCATACATCCATCGCCGATCGTCACCCATCCTGAGGCTATAGATTAAAGCAAGTGTAATCATGAGTTTTTTGTTCCTATATATATCATGGCCCTACATCTATAGGTAAGGATATGTCCTAAACCCACCCAAGAGTGGCCGACAGAAAGCACGGATTTATGATTTGTAGGGTCCGAAAGATTTTAAAGATATTCTCACTGTTCTCCATCCGCACGCCTCGATATGGTGCAGCGGAGAACATCGTGGTTATGCCATCAAATCTCGTTCGACCCCGTGGCTTGTCATTAATACCACGCCCATCTCGGTCCCGAGGCTGTCCAAAAGGGACAATTCCTGACCAACGATCTCACATGTGTGGCGCATGTGTGGCGGCTTGCCTCGAACGGGTAACACATAACAACAGTAATTTGGAAAGGTAAGCATCAAGAACATGCATATATGAAATAAAATGGATGGTCACCAATGTAAGACATGTACATTGTATTATTCAAATTTTGTCTAACCATGTAGTGGTAAGGCTTAGTCTAGTTATTTATTTTAATGGGAAAGCCTTAGAGTAATTATTGAATGCTCTTGATTTAAATTGTAGATTTAGATTGAACAATTACATAGAAACCCAACAACATCAAGGATTCACCGCTTTTTTGTTACCTACTACTACGCCTTTAAAATTGATGCACTCGAGTGAATTTTGTATTCAAATGAGTTAGGGCAAGAAGAGCTATTCGATGCGTGATCTTGCTAAGAATGTGGCTTAATCTTTTCAAAAATTGACAATGATATGACAGTACTAATAGCTCAGAAATCCAAGCCATCTCACTACAATGATGTTGTCTGCATGTTGCCTAACATTCCCCGAGACTTTCTATTCAACAAATAGAGCATGTAAACCTAACATGGAACTTTGATAGCTCACGCTTCAAAATCCACAGTAATCTAGTTCTTTTTTCTCTTTTGGTAATGAACCATTCTCAAGGTAGATGGTACAAATCGAGCACTAATATAATCGATAGACTAATAATGTAATGTCGCCTCATGCATTTCATCATAACATTTTTAATGAAGTGCTAATAGACAATTGTAAGTGCATGGCCAAGTGGAGTTAAGATGTTGTCCCTTGGCCCCTATACATGAATACAACCATAATTTTTAGATCATGCAAGCACTTTGTCCGATTGGTTATGCACTAAAATACGTAATCTGAACCAACATTGACGGTAGGGAAATAAAAGTGCATAATGATTGGGAAAAGGATCAAAAGTATGCAATGTTTATTTCTCTTGGTCTTGATCAATATCTAGTCAAATATATTAACACCATCGCTTCACAAACAGTAACATATAAAGTAGGATGATTATGTGTTTGATGACCGAAAAATACCTAGACATTCGCTATTATTTGTTGACTTTTGAGGTTGTTGTCCGAAAAAGTCCGCTATATGTTTAATGGCTTTAGCTTTCAGTAGTGAACTGAGTGGCAATCTTCGAGCCTATCATTCTTACACATGCAAAACAGACAGAAACGGTTATTGGCCTGCGTGACAAGATCACCATTCGCCAAGTCCCCAATGCTTTGACAAGAGTATGAAAATAGAATTTGTGCTGCTTATAGTCCAAATTAACATTCCACGCAGAAGGAACCAAAGTTGGTTTGTATGGAAAGTTGTACTCATCCTTTTGGCTTGTCAACGCCATCGGTGTCCGAAAAATCTGTATTGACAATTCGAATGTATGAAAGTAAGGCTGTGGTTGCTAGTTTGCTCAGAGGGAAGGATGCATGAAAAATTCTTCTCATGACCGATATTGAGATTTGAGAAGAACAATGGTGGCACTTCAATGTTCTTAAAGGGATTACATCCGTACTATATGAACTTGACAAAAACACATGCACACCCTAATTTTGTAAGATCACAAAAAAACAAATACCTTGCGATTTTGTATGCCGTGGGAATCGGGGAAAATCTACTTGGTGGCTCAACGTCTGGCGGCAGCACCGGCGCGGAAGAACTGCTCGGTGGTGACGGCGACGGCGTCTCAAGGGTGACAGGCGGCGTCGGGAGGGCGGCGTGGGAAGATCCGCTCGGGCGTTCGACGGGCGGGAGAGGACAGAGAAGATCTCCTCGCGTGCATGACGGGCGGGCGGCGCCTCGGCGGGCGGGAGAGGACGACGTCTGAGGCGCGGTAGAACGGGGTGACGGCAAGGCGGGCGGGGCGGTGTGGCAAGCGGCCAGCGGAGCGGGCGGCGGGCGGGCGCGTGGGAGATGAGCGCGGAGATGAAACAGTGAAATTACCGTGCCGAGCCGAGCTGAACCCTGGGTCAATTAAGTCGACGAAAGTTAAATTGGCCGACGAAAATTTTCAGGATTCCTGTAGTGTGCGCTGGATGGATGACAAGTGGCGGATGGAGCATAAGTTGCGAGTCGAGCGAATCGCGCCCGTGCGGCAGTAGGGCCGCTTTCTCCGGGAGAAAGTTGCGATCATCAAGGAGAACCTGGACAAGCTCTTGAAGGCCGGTTTCATTCGCTAGATCGACTACTCTGAATGGTTGGCAAACCCGGTTATCGTCCAGGAAAAAGGCGGGAAATGGAGGATGTGCGTGGACCACATGGGGTTGAACTCGGCCTACCCGAAGGACAACTTCGCGCTCCCGCGCATCGACCAGATCGTCGACTCCACCACGAACGCCAAGATGCTAAGCTTTCTGGATGCCTATTCGGGGTACCACCAGATCAAGCTAGCGGCCGACGACGAGAGCAAGACGGCCTTCATCACGCCGTTCGGCACCTACTGCTACACGACCATGTCATTTGGTCTGCGCAATGCTAGAAACCACGTTTTCAGCCGCGTCGATGACCAAGGCGTTACGCTTCCTCGGACGAGGCGGAACCTTGAGGTCTACGTGGATGACATCGTCGTCAAGAGCCCCTCTAAAGGCGACCACGTTCGGGACCTCGAGGAAACCTTCACTAACTCGGACAGGCACAAGATCAAGCTCAACCCCGAGAAGTGCGTGTTCGGCGCTGCGTCAGGAAAGGTGCTCGGCTATATGATCGGGGGCTCGGGGGTTGGCCCGAACCCAGAAAAGATCGAGGCGACGAGAAGATGGCACCCCGACCTCGGTCAAGCGGTCGCAGAGCCTCACCGGCCACATAGCCGCCCTCGGCAGAGTTCATCTCGAGGCTCGGCGGCGCTGCTTCCGTTCTTTTGAGTTCTCACAAGCGAGGGCTTCGAGTGGACCTCGGGAGGCGCAGTCTTTGACGAGTTGAAGGTATACTGCCACCCCCCTACTCGCCATTTACCCTCAACCCGGTGAGAGGTTATTGCTCTACCTTATGCCACCACCAGTGTCGGTGCATATCCCGGTGGTGGCGGGGTCCCAGCGAAGACCCGATCTATTATGTCGATGAGGTCTTGCGGCCCAAAGGAGCGCTACCCGCAGTCTGGCTGTTATGCGCGCCGCTCCTCATGGCCGGCACAAGAAGCTTCGCCATTATTTCGAGCGCGCACTCTGTGGTTGTCCCGAGCAACTTCCGCTCGGGGACATCTTATGAGTCCGATATGACGAGCAAATGCGCCAAGTGGGCTATGGAACTAGCGGCATTCGATATCCGTGTCGAGCTCGGGCGGCCATCAAATCGCAGTGCTCGCCCGACCGTGGTCGGCAGACCTACCAGCCGATGCGAGCCCGAGGTCGAGGAAGAAAAATACTGACCATGTTCTTCGACGGCTCGAGGTCCTTCAAGTGCTCGGGGGCTGGAATCCTCATTCTCACCCCACGTGGCGACCACCTGAGGTACGTTGTTCATTTTGGGTTTCCAGCGACCAACAATGTGGCAGAATATGAGGCTCTCCTGGCGGGCCTGCGAGCTTGCAAGGCATTGGGCGTGCAACGGTTGGTCATCAAGGGCGACTCTCAGCTCGTCGTCAATCAGTACAACTAGGAGTACCAGTGCTCGGGAGACTCGATGCCAAAGTACCTAGCCGAAGTGCGCAAGATGGAAAAGTGGTTCCAGAACCTGGAGCTCAGGCACATACCCCTGAAGGATAACTCCAGCGCCGACTTCCTCTCCAAGCTCGGTTCTTCTGACGACGGGCTCCCGCCCGATGTCATCTTGGAGACGCTGGCGGCTCCCTCGATCTCCGACCAAGAGGTCTTGCTCGCCGTGGTGGAAGGTATCCCCTCATGGGCTGGACCCATTTATAATTTCCTTGCAAGAGGCGACCTACCGTTCGACCTTGCCGGGAGGAGCAGGATCAAGCGCCGGGCAAGTCTATACACGCTTGTCGGCGGACGCTTACTGAGCGAACGTCTCCGGCGTTCGGCGGCGATCGTCTCTCTACGAGGAAGGTAAATACTGCTAAATGACATACACTCGAGCCTCTGGGCGCACTCTTCACTCTGAGGCGATGGTCGCAAGGCCTTCCGCATGGGATATTATTATTTTCGGCGCTTTAGGATGCCCGCGACATCGTCTGCACCGCCAAGCATGCCGCCCATGCGGGAAGTCACATCAACCACAGTCACGCATCTCCAGACCATCCCGCTTTCACCGGCCTTTCTCGACTTGGGGGCTGGACATCCTCGGCTCTTTCCCTTAGGCGGTCGGGGGTAAGAAGTTCCTGTTTGTTGCTGTTGACACTTTCACCAAGTGGATTGAAGCTGAGCCGGTCTCGACCACCAACGCTTCTGCCGGTCATTCGCTTTTTCCGTTTGTTCGTGGTCACAGTCACGGGTTCCATGCAAAATTATCACTGATAATGGTACTTAGTTTACCAGTGAGTTGTTCCAAGAATTTTGCGAGGGCCTCGGCATCAAAGTGTGCTTCGCTTCTGCCGCCACCCTAGAGCAACAGGCGGTGGAACAGCGCCAACTAAAAATCATCCAGGCCAAGAAACGAGTCGCAGATGAGCTCTAACGCTTACGGGTAGACTCCGGTGGACGAATTTCCCACCGCCTTATGGTCCATTCGCATTTCGCAAAGCCGAGCCACGTGGTCCACACCCTTCCAAACTCGTGGTTCGACATGGTTCGCCCCGCTCTCCTCGAGGTTACGCGGGCTCTACCAGGTCACTTTGGTCGACCAGTCGACTTCGAAAAACGGTCTCTCGAACTTGCCCTCGCAGAAGAAGTAAGGTGCCGTGCCTCGCCACGATCAACGACTACCGCAAGCTCTTCGCAGACATGCGCCTTGATTGGATTTACCTAGGGAGCTTCTTGTTGGGGACTTAGCCCTCGAGACGGATTCAGCAATCGTCCAACACCAATAAGTTATCCCCACGGTGGGCCCCTATAGAGTCGCTTTCAATCAGATCACACGGGCTTACCGAATTAGCGATGCCCAATAGCAGAGAGCTCTCTAGCTCGTGGAATATAGATCAACTTCGAAGTTTTATGTGTAAACCTCTTTACCTTAAATTTCAATAAAGGTTGTTCTTTCATTCTCGCCTTTTATATCTTTTCTCTCTGTGGATCGCAATGCCATTGTTGTTCCATGACTTTTTCTTCTAACACGACTTCCGTGCCTGCGCCTTTCGTTTGGTCTAAGCATCACGAGCTTAGTGTTTGCCCCAAAGGGTCGCTTACTACTCGAAGCTGAAATCTCTTCACAATCCAGCTCCTCCCTGAGTTTAGGCTCAAACCGCAAGCCTCGCAGCTTTGACCATTGAGCAATGCGCATGGGTCGTGGTCATGGTTCGATGTTAGTCTGGGTGTGGCCATCCCGCTAGCTTGTGTCACGTTTGCTCTCTCTGGGCCTTTTCTCAGCTCTGCAGGTCGTGGTCGTTTGCTCGTGTCTAGGTCTTGCGCCCAAGGCCGATGTTGCTCGGCCTTGGACCCAACGAGGGCTGGATAAGGGCAGGTAGCCGGCAAACGACCTAAGGAGCATGTCAAAAGGTGGAAGAGACGTACGCCACGGATCCTCGACTAACAGGCTTGACACAAAAAGAGTTTGTTGTCTCCCAAAAGAAATGTTACTCCACTACAGTTTTCTGTTTTAATCATTTTTTACAGGTAGGCCAGCTCGCGGGCAAGCTTCTCCTGCTCGAGCCCAGCTACCTTGGCCCTCAAGGTCAAAAGCTCGCTCTGCAATTGGAGGGCTTCCTTGGAGGTGTCCGCGGCTCGGCGACATTCGTCTTGGAGTTGGGCCATGGCGCTCCTCGCCACTCTGCTGGCACGCTCACGCTTCACTTCGAGCTCCAAGATCTTGGCCTCGAGCTCGGGGGACACCTTCACCAAGGTAGACGCCTGCTCCACGGCAGCCTTCTCCAGTGCCTCGACCTTGGCCCGCTCGGCTTCGAACGCTTCGTTGGCACGCCCAAGGTTCCCTTCGAGGTCCAGGATCTTGGCCTCGAGCTCGGAGGACGCCCGACGCCGCCTGCTCATGGCGCTTCTCCATGCCTCTCGACCTTGGCACGCTGATCTCGAGCGCCTTAGCCGACTGCAGCGCTTGCTCTATGGCCTTGAAGCCATGCTCACGTTCAGAGACCCCTGGTTTGCTCGAGCTTCTAGTGTGGGGATACCTCCAAATACCCTCATTGCTCGGGGGAGGTCGCTCAAGCAGCCGGGACTTCGCCGAGCTCCTCTGTCGACCTCAATGGTCTCGATGAGCCTAGAGCGCTCAGCTTCCCGCGCCTCCACCATGTTCAGGAGGCCTCTCAGCACATCCTCATGCTCTTGAAGTCCCCGCAGCCCTTGGGAGATGTTGCCGATCGCCTTCATGCTAGGAAGGGTGGCCCGAGGTAAGAAAAGAAACGGGGAGTTTAGGCTAACCAGCCGCGAAGTGCGCAGGGGGTCCTTTCCACGCAAAGACGGTTCTCAAGGCGTGCGCGGGTGTACTCTTTATGGTCGTCGATGCACGTGCGGGAAATCTCCTCGTCGGGCGCACCTGAGGGGTGGCTGACCTCGGCCGTCACTGGCGCGCTTGGGCCAAGACCTTGTGTCTCCGCGCTGGTGGTGGCCTGGAGTTCTGGCGTCCTCCCGGCAGATCCATCTCGCCAAGGGCGGTGCGCGGCGGCAACGCCGACCCGGTGAGGTGAGGTCGAGCTTCATTCCTCCGGCGCTAAGGGAACGGCGGCCGGATCCACCGCGTGCCCTTCCGCTGCGTGGTCAATGCTCGTGGCCTGGGGTGCCGTGGCCTCGTCGCCAGCGCAACTTCGCCGGGCGGACTTCCGAGATACGTCACGCCACATGCCATCTTCAGCGCCGGTGGCATCACGACCTCAGTGCTCTTTGCCAACGTGGTCGGGTGAACCAGAGGTGACTCCGTGGCTGCGACCAAGGCGCCCTGGGAACCCTCCTCCACGTCGGCCTTCAGAGGATCGGTGATGAAAGAATCGCGCATCTGTCTCACCGTGTCATATCGCTACCGGTCGCGGGTTGGTTCCTCATGACCGAGATGTCGAGCCTTTGGTTGAACTTCGCACGACCGGGCCAAGCTCGGGGCTCAGATGGAAGCGCTACCGCCCGGGCGCTCGAGTCAAGACGTAGGGAGTCCGTCTCCTTCTCAAACTCGGACTCACCCTGGACAACAGCCATTGTCAAAATGGGCAAGTTTGAAAGCGCAGCGCCGAGGCTCGCGATCAAGACACCGAAATAAAAATCACGAAGGGGACGGAGCAAACCGAAAAGGCCAAAAACTTACCTGAGTCTCCAGCCTCCGCCTAGTCGAGGGCCGTCAGAGGTCCTCTTTGCCTGACGCCGAAGGGCACTCCGCTTCCATGGTCCACCGGCTCGAACTCTGACGGACCCATTGGTCCACGTCATCCGCGACGGCGGTCCTAGCGGCCCGAGCCTGGGCACCCTGGGCCGGCTGGGAACTCGAGGTCCTGGCGGCGGCTGCCGCGCTCTGCTGCTGCAAAGGGAAGAGCATGTCAGGCAAACAAAGGCGCGGCATGGGCTCGGGGGCTCGGCTGTGGGAATCCTTACCGTGGCACGTTCACCCCACTCGACGTGGGATTTCTTCGCCCCCTGGTGGCTTGCTCTGACAGGGGGAGACCTCCTCTTCCCCTTCTTGCCCTTGCTGCCACCGGGCAGTGGGAGCATCCTCCTGGCAGTCTCGAGTAGCTCCTGATGGTCTCCGCGAGCGCAAGTTTCAGGAAGGGCTTCGTGGGCACTCGAGTTGGGAGCTTGGTCAGGGCGGCTTACCTCGGCCTTCTGATGTAGCACATTCTTCGGGACGGGGTCGTCGATGGTGTAGTCGAATGCCATCTTCCCGAACATCTCACTCATCCTGGCGGCGATCCAGGACTCCTTCGGTGCTGCAAGGGAAATGACCATCAGAAAAGATCAAAGGGCGAACTCGAGCAAAACCTCAGGGCAAGAGGCCTCACCGGACGTGCCCTCGTGGGTTGAGTCGATGTGCCCTTGGATCTCATAGAACGGGTGCATTCTCCTCCGCAGAGGGGAAACTCGGTTTCGCAGGAAATCGTTAGCGATCGCCTGCCCGGTGAGACCGCGCACGGCGCAGATGTGTATCATGGCGATGGCCTCCTCGTCGGCTTTGAGGTCGTCCGCCTCCCGGTCTCTTCTTCTCGACAATGGGGCCCCTCAGACACCAAGGTGCCGAAGTTCCCCCTTTCAGTAGAACCATCGCCGCACTATGGGCCGAGGGAGTTCCCGAGCTTGAGCTTGGGGAAGGACCACTTGAGCCCGCCGTGCACGAAAGTAGAGGCATCCGACCACGGGTCCTTCCCCGAGCTAAGAGGTCAAGTACGGAAGAAAAGCGAGGGGGTGGGAAGGATCCCTAGGAACCCCTCGCACAGATGGGAGAAGACGGAGAGAACAAGGATGGAGTTCAGCACCAGGTTGATGAGTTCGATCTCGCAGCTAGCGAGGACCACTGCGATGAACTCGTTCTCCGGGGTCCGCAGTCCGAAGAGGGCGTAGTGCTCGGTGTAGACGATTTCGTCGTCCCTGGGCCGCGGCTCGGTCTCGTTGCCCGGCAATCGCCACGTCACCGGATCAATCAGCCCTAGTGACTCAAGTTCCTTCATCCTTGCCAGCGACAAAGCGCTCCTCCCCAGCTTGGCCATGGCGACCGCAGCGGATTTGGTCAAAGGGAGAAGGGGAGTTTTTGCTCGGACACAGAGGCTTGGAGGATGAAGCACAAGATCGAGTTTTATCAGCGGTTGCTGTGAGGCTCGGGTTCGTGGGGCGCGTCACCAATAAACCTAGTCCACGGCGTTTCAAAAGGCGTGCTAGTCGTGATTTGACGGGCGCAATTAAGGCCTGGGCCGCGGACTCGAGGCGCCCTAGGTGTCCGCCAGCCGTTCGCATCCGTACCATCATCGTAAAGATCAAGGGTCGCCAGGTGTCAAGGCCGAAGATTTCACTTCGTGGTCTCCGCCCGACCTCGGCCAAGGGATCGGGTCCCACAGGAGATTGCTTCCCATACTCGCAGGGTGAGGCTCGAGGTCATTTCAAGTGCTCTCTTCGACCTAGAGCCTCGGGGGCTAGCTGACGAGGGCTGGGGCAACCCTTGGCCAGTCAGCGTGCGGTCAACGAGCTCCCAAGATCGGGGGCCCCGACCACGACCTAGGCACACGCCGCTGCACGCGACCTAGACCGTGCTTGCCCCCAAGCACGGCGTCCGCACGACCTCGAGCTCGGACTTGGGTTCTGTTCGTGCCGCAGTCCCCCTTTGGTTTTGGAACGTGCATTTGACCCGCGGTTACCAAGATGCGGATCGTAGGGGTGAAGCAGGCGTGCGCGTCAAGTCCGGAGCGGTTGCTGACCAGTCGTCAACGTGCATGAAGGCCACGATCCGGGAATATCTCCCGTCCGTTATAGGCAGGGAGGATATAACGCTAGGGGCGTGCAGCCTGAGGGAGACACAGAGCTTGAGCGTTAGACATAGCCATTGTAAAAGCTTGAGCTGTAACACACCGCCACACATGAGAACAACAAAGTTCACCACCGCAAGGCGACTGGAGTAGAGCTATTATCTCCACAGGGGCTCGAACCAGTATAAACCCTCATCTCACGCTCGTTGACGCCCAGCTCCGACCTTCGCCATCTACGGATCCTTCCCTTCGTTGAGCCGAGCTCTGTTCGGGTCCCGAGTTCCTCTAACCCCCGTTTCATTTCTGCGGTCGGCGATCCCGATCGTCGACATATACCTTGTACTATATGCGGGAGTCAGTATAATAGAAATTATGTAATAACAGACACCCAATAATAATTTTTCTATGAGAGGCGCTAATATGCATCTCCCTTAAGTACAAATTGCATAGATCTTAAATCAAACAAACGGGTGAATAATTATTATCAATCTTTTATTTATATTTTAATATTTATGTAACTTTTAAAGAGATGCATGGAAATACATCTCATTTTGTATTATTTACTAAGAAAAATTAGTGTATACCTCCTTCCCTCCACCCTAAAAGAGGTGCAAAGCACTCTTCAGGAGAAAGGCTTCTATGATTCCATAGAGAGAGCGAGAGGCTTCTACGGAAAACATGAAGCAAGCAGCCTTTTTTCCATGTCAGAGACTACAGGGTTGTGTTACTTGCGTATAATTTTAATGTTCACTATATATATTTTGTGCTCCAAGAAAGGAAATAAGATCGTTTACAATGCAAAATACTTATAGGATAATCAACCTTGCTAGTCGAGTGACACAAATAACACGAAGTCAGAAGTTGTCCAATAAAATAATTACCACTCACGAGTCGATAGAGGGGAATATCTCAATCCAGCGGTGCCAAATGCGTCATATTGGGCCTATAGAAATTCAAATCACACGACACATAATCTAATTCTAGGAAAAAAGAACACATATCCTTGATATTTATCCAACTAAACACAAAAAGCTAAATAGCTTACAGATTGAATTGAAATGAGTTGTGACAATTCATGTAGTATTATTCTTGGGGTCCATCAAGGTCAAATTTATCCATTCTGTGAATGCCTCCCAAGATACCAACTCATATCACTCAATGGGCACCAGGGTTCACAAAACCGAATTAAAAAACGGCTCGAAATTCGCGGTACGATTTTCTCAAATACCGCTCAAAAACCGAAGGGTTTAAAAATAAAAAAATTGAAATTTTTTTGAAAATAATTGAAAACCGCGGTTTTTCACGAAAAACCACTCGGTTTTCACCGAAATCGACCCGACCATTTGAATGTTCTTCAAAAACGGTTTTGAACGGTTTTTGACGAAAAACCGCTCACATAAATTTTTTCAAAATTTTTAAATTTTTTAAATTTTTTTAATTAGAACGGTTTACCGAGCGGTTTTGCATTTCAACCTGAGCTAGAAGACCGGTTTTCACGGCTTCGAGCGGTTTTTCGATTTAAATTAGAACTATGATGGGCACCACCCCGGCCCCTTTTCCTCCTCTTTATTTGGCGGAGCCTTGGTTTTTCTAGTCCTTAGCACTTTCTTTTACAAATATAGACTTGTATGAATGTAATTAAAAAAAAATAGTCCTCTTTTTGACCGCAGAAGCACCGATATGTGTCACGTGTCACATGCAGCAGCCGTGAACCGCGATAGGGGCCTAGACCCATGGCAGCAGCCAGTGGACCCACCACGACAAGCATGCTACCATGCTCCCCAGCCACGGACAACATGTCCCTGCCGAGTCGCATTGGCTCGACAAATTACCATCGCCACTTGCCGCTTCTGCTTTTCCGTGATCGGCTGAGCTATCACTGTTTGAGCCCCTACCATACACGGACGTGATCGGTGACATATGCCACCTGTCAGCGCTTCTGCGATAGGAGAAAGAGTTAATTTTGTAATTTTATTTGTATGGACGGCAGATTTACAAAAAAAACATGTTAATAGGCCAAAAAAGAAGGTAGCATACCACGACACGTGGAGCTTGTGCAAGCCTTCCTCGTCAGACGTGTACCGTACGGTGTTTCCTGCAATTTTCTCATTTTGAAAGGGCAACCTTGTAATCGCTGTGATTTTTTACGAAAAAATTGGTAATATGCCCCCTCTGATATTGCCATTCGTTAAAATACCACCCCTGTCTCAATGACATATGGGACCTTCTGTGTCTATGACAGTGGGTCCGAGTGGCATTTTAACGAATGGCAATATGAGGAGTGGCGGATAACCAAAACCCCCGATTTTTTACTCTGTTTGACTTGATATGACGGGGTGATCCCTTAGGGTCTTCTTATATTCTAAAGAAAAATTGATACAAACAAATATGAATGTGTGGGTTTGTTGACATCAAAAACGTGAAGGGAGTTTTTGATCACAACACACTGGACGAACACCAGATTCAAGCGTGCCAATCGATTTGACCCTGCAATCGATAAGGAAAGATCGTAAATTTCACTCAAGCCGATATGAGATAATGATCGGCTAAAATCAAAATCAGCCAAAGGCCGATTGAAAAGGTAAATAGATTAGCTGATTAAGGCTAATCAGAAGGATAAAGGTAGATTGATTCTGAAAAGACGATGTGCAACAAGTCAGAACAAATCAAACCTGAAGAAATCGAAGATGATCAAACAATCGGCGATACGCAACTTTATTTGATCGATGTCGACTTACAAAAGGAAATTACAAGGCTAAAAGACTAAAAGCTACAGGAAATGAAAAACTGGCAGATGTGATTTGCTGTGTATGATGTCCTTCAAGCAGCCCTAGCACGCCTTATATACCCGTCAGCCGATCCGAGTCCTGTTCTGTCACGGCAACATAATCCGAGTCGGCTATAGTTTCCTAATTGGTCTCTTGTTTCCAGATACTCGCCGCATGTTATCCAAACTTTCCAAAAATATCCCGTGCATTATCCAAACTTGTATGGTTTGCCGATTTATCTTGTAATTTCCAAAATCTGGTGCAAACATATGCCCCCCATTTTTGGAAGATAACTTATTATCTTTCAAAAATTCATCGGCTTCTTCCTTGTCGGTTAAAGAATTGATCCAGTAACTGTTGTATTAATTGCGCCGTAAAAATCTCGGTGTGGTTTAATGGCACGCGTCGCATCGAATTCATTTCCCGTCAATTTCAACTTTTCACCATGCTATATATATGCGGGACCCCCACGATCATTTTCACGCTTTCCAGCTCTCGAACGACCTTCAATCGGCTTTCCTCCTTCAATCGACTTCTCTGCCTTCAACTTCTCTGCACTTGTGACCAGGCTTCCCACTTCTTCAGTCGGATGAATGGATTTCTCGAAGGTACTCATCCCAATCCCAGAAAGCAATGATCAGTATTACCTAGGACCGGTAGAGAATCTAACTGCCGATACAGTAATTAACAAAGAAATCCCTAGACTTCCCTTATCGGCAAAAGGTTATAATGTAGAAGAATGGGGAAAAAGTTTTAGAGCTTGGCCGACAGCTCTCAAGGGATGGAGGGGCTGGTACATCAGAGTGTCGGCTCAGAAAAGAGGGGAATAGGAGAGAATGGGCATAGCCGAGTGCCTTCCCTTAAGCTTAGCCAACCCAGAAGCCAATGAGCCCTTGGTGGCCACGGCATGCTATTTCTGGTCGGACACTTTTAATGCTTTTCTTTTCCGCCCTGGCCCCATCGGCCCAACCCTTTTGGATGTAGCCGACCTATGCTGCCTTAGGCTGGATGGAGACCAGTTATCGGCTTTTAGTGGTAAGCCAAAATTCAAGTTAATCCGATCAAAAGGTGAAGGGTGGTCAAAATACATCCAGCATAACAACAAAGTGAACGGCCTAGTATCGGACGAAGAACATGTAGCCTTTCTGAATCTGTGGTTAGACCGGTTTGTTTTTTGTGGAGCTTCTCTTGGGCCGACTCAAGTATACCAGTTAGTGGCAGAGCAGCTGGTAGATGATCGTCGGCTTGCGCTTGGAAAAATGCTTCTTGGAGTAGTTTATTAGATTATCAAAAGTCGGCTTTTCTCCAGATTTGCACAGTTTGTTGTTAACAACATAGGCGGTTCTCTATGGTTCATTCAATTGTGGCTTTATAGCGTTTTCAGCCGATCGCTTATTTCTGAACCTCTGGAGGACTCGGCCTTTCCTCGTAAAGATTACCCCGAAGGCACTACTCCGCAATATAGAGCTAGCTAATCGCCAGGGGAGAGACTTGTGATGTGCTCTAGTGGTGACACTAAGATTACCCCAGCCGATGTGAAGAAATACTTGTCATTTTTTCTGAATCTGGATAGCACGACTTTTGGTCAACAGGATTTCTTCTCTTACAGTAATGTGGCCGATTTTCAATGGCCTTCATTCCTTCACTTGGATGCTAATAGTTCGCTGATGCCAGAAACGACCTTGAAGTTGTATCGAATTTTCATTTCTCAGATCCTCCATGTCGCTTAAATTCTCAAATGTAACATTCCAACCCTCAGATGAATTTTACCAACCTTCGGTTTACGCCACCGGGTTTTGGCCAAGTAGTGCCTTGTCTGCCACTTCTCAATCGTCTTCAGCCCATGGCTAGGGTGAGAAATGCTACAACGGCCGAAACAGTTTTAGAAATAGCCGACGAGCTGCAAGTCCTTGTTCTGCCGCATTTCTTTTTAAACTCTCGCTGGCCGCTGCCGGCTTGGTGGTCACCCGTGTCGAGGCCTCAGACTAGATCGGACCCGTCACCATTATAGAAAAATTCCTACCAGACTTCCACGAGCCGACGGTAGTCCCCAAAGAAGAAGAAGCAAATCAAGTGAGGATAATTCTCGATTCTAGCAGCATCTTCTGTTATACTAACTCATCGGTAGTCGAGAGGTATCGGCTTGTTTTCTTTTTTTTTTCAACCTTTCGTTATTGACTCTAGTTCATCCCTCACTTCTAATCACCTCATTTCTTTTCAGATGCCGCAAACATCAAGAAGATCACGCCACCCATCGGGGATGGGGCAAAAGGGAAGAGGCCACTTTAATCGACTGGCCTAACTGGTTACACATCCGGCAATCTTCATGTTCAAAGCCCATCTCTATCAGAGATAGAGAAAAGCCGATCAATGAGTAAGTACTCTTTTAGCCGATAATCGCCGCTATCTTTCGTTGCTAACTTTGTTATCCATATTTTGTAGAGAAACCCAAATCCACTAAAGCCCCTGCTAGGCGACAAAAACGCATGGAACAGAGCGCCGAAAGCTCTCCTCGCACATCGGCCTATATAGAGGTAATTTCTTCATAATGTCCTTATCCCCTCATGCTCCAATTCTCATATATTTACCTTATGCAGCCCGCTGCGTCAAATCAAGTAGCCGATATCTTGGTCCGACCTTTGATTTCGTCAAGAACTCAACGACCCAGCCACCTTTTCCTCTGTCAGAGCCGGATCCAATGGACCTAACGAGCCTGCTCGGCTTTTCTTTGGACGAGCTAGCTGATCCAGAAGTAGTGATGACCAACGACCATTCCGCCGATGTTCACAAAATCATAGATGCATCGATGGTGGCATCTGCTTATGTGGTCCAGTCTGCGCCTAACGTGAAGGAGAAGTTAAATCAGCTTTTTATTGAGATCAGTCAGCCAGAATCCGCAATTCTCTCCAATGCGCAGTCCATACGTGACGCAATGGCCGATGTAGAAGCCGACCTGCCCCCCGAAGCTATGGCCACACTTTTAAATGTATGTCATTTAGACGAGAAGAAGGCAGAAGTCGATGCAGCTAATGCTAGGATCGCTCAACGGCGGGCCCAAGAAGTTGATCAACGCCTTCTAGACAAGCTGGTGGCAGACGCTAAGGCCAAGAAGAAACAGTTTGATGAAAGTTGTTCATCCCTTACGATTGCCAAATCTTCTATTCGGGAGCTGGAATTGACTAAGAAGGCTCTTGAAGATGAACTAGCCAAGGTAAATGGGCAATTGGCCGATGCCCTGACCGCCATGAATTTGACGGCTGCGTCTTTGAAGAGTCTCAAGGAAGACGTCAGCTTGGTCGTTGCCAAAGTGCGCGATCAATCGGCCAAAGTTGTTCCTGAGCCAGGCAATGCCAAGGATGACGAAAATGTTGTCTATGGCATTACCGAGACTTTGGCGAAAGCAGTTGCAGCACTGTCGACCTTAGGGGCTAGGATCCCTAGGTCAGGCTTGTAATTTTATTGATGTTGTTCTTGTTTCGAAAACAGTTCTGTTATACTTTTGCTATGCTCCTCAGACACGCTTTAATCTACTGCTTAACCGATTATATTTATCTTTTCTGAATACTTGTGTTGTGCTTTTGTAATACGCTTAATCGAATCCAATTAACCGATTATATTTATTCTCAATTCTTGTACTATTCACTCGCATACCGATCCATACGCTAGGGTGGTACTTTTAAAATATTTTCCATTGATCGCCTTTGGTAACACGGTTCCTTCCCACGTCGGTGACTATTTGCCAAATCGATTATCTTTTGATCCGATTGACAATATCGTTTTCCAAACTAAATCGGCTTCGCTAAACGACTTCGGCACAACTTTCTTGTTATATGCCCTCACAACTCTTTTCTTATTCTTCTCTAGCCGATCTAGTGTAATTAATCTTAATTCCGCCAAATCGTCCAAATTGCACAACATCAAGTCCCAGTATTCATCGACCGATAGATTATTTTGTTTTGCTACTCGCATTGATTCGATATTTATTTTCACAGGTAACACAGCTTCTTGGTCGTACACCAATTGATACGGTGAGAGTTTAGTCGATCCAAGGAATGCTAGCCGATAGGCCCATAACGATTCTGACAACGTAGTATGCCAATGTCTCGGCTTTTCATCAATCTTCCTTTTGATTGACTTGATCAGAGATTTGTTGGACGATTTGGCTTGTCCATTAGCTTGGGCATAATATGGTGACGAATTAAGCAATTTGATGCCCAGATTTTCTGCAATGCTTTTAAACTCATTAGACATGAACACCGTTCCTTGATCGGTTGTAATAGTCTGAGGAATACCGAATCGATGGATGATGTGTTCATTGACAAAGCCGATAGCTTCTACGCTGGTGACCTTCTTGAGTGAAATGGCTTCTACCCACTTTGAAAAGTAATCTGTGGCCGCAAGGATGAATTTGTGGCCTTTGCTTGATGCTGGGAATATTTGGCCAATTACATCTATTCCCCATCCTCTAAACGGCCAAGGCTTGATAATCGGATGCAAGACTGATGCTGGCGCGAGTTGCACGTTTCCAAACTTTTGACAACTCTAGCACCCTTTATAATACTTGAAACAATCCTCTAACATCGTTGGCCAAAAATACCCTGTTCGTCTCAAGACCTACTTCATTTTCTAAGCCGACTGATGTGAACCACAAATCCCTTCATGAACCTCACCCGTAGCCACTTTTGCTTCTTCATTGCCTAAGCATCTTAAAAGTAAGCCTTCCATTGTCCGATAGTATAAATCATCTCCCAACACAACGTACTTTAATGCCTGTTGACGAATTTTGCATTCAGTAGGCCTAGATGGGTTCGTTAAGTAGTCCTTTATCTTTGTTCTCCAATCAGCAATATCACTACACAATATTGCTTTGTCAATTGAGTCAAACGCTTCACATCGGCTATACTCTTTATAGCCCGATGCTGCTTGGGCCAACATATTGGCTTTGTCGTTCATTTTCCTAGGCACATGACTGATAGAAAATGAAGAAAATATGTTGATAATACTGGAACAATGCTCCAAATATTTCAACAGTATTTCATCGTTGCATCTAAATTCTCCTTTAACTTGTTGAACAACCAACAATGAGTCACCATATGCCTCCACGCTATTTACTCCGATACTTCTAATAGTTGGAGCCCTTGAGCAATGCCTCGTATTCGGCTTGGTTATTGGAGCATCGACCATTAAGCCGATATGCAAACTCAGTGCCATGCCCTTTTGGCGAAATTAACACCACGCCTATCCCACTCCCTTCCTGGCAAACCGATCTGTCAAAATATAGTTGCCAGGGAGCCATATCAACCATACCTGCCACAGTATCGTGCTTTGTAATGAAATCGGCTATTACCTGACCTTTAATGGCTTTAGCCGATTCGTGTTGTAGATCGAACTCGGTCAGAGCGTAAGCCCACTTCCCAAGTCGTCCTCTCAAGATAGGCGCAGACAGCATATATTTGATGATGTCTGTTCTACATACTATTATGCAAGTCGATGCCAATATATAATGTCTCAACTTTGTACAAGCAAAGTATAATGACAAGCATAGCTTTTAGTATAATGACAAGCATAGCTTTTCTACTAAAGGGTACCTGATTTCAGTCTCCAAGAGTCGTCGGCTTAAATATAATATCACTCGTTCTTTGCCATCGATTTCCTGGGCCAAAACTGCTCCAATAGTCTCATTTTCAGCCGATACGTATAACTTGAACGGGACCGCTTTCTTTGGTACAGCCAGAACTGGCGGGGATGCTAAGTACTGTTTTATATTATCAAAAGCTTTTTGCTGATCGGCTCCCCATGCGAAATCCTGATGATCCTTCAATTTTAGCAATGGTGTAAAAGCTTCAATCCTTCTAGACAGATTTGAAATAAATCGTCTTAAGTAATTGATTTTGCCGATCAGCTTCTGTAATTCATTTTTACATGTCGGTGGTTTTGTATTGACTATAGCTTTGACTCTTATTTGATTGACCTCAATTACTCTCTGGTGAACCATAAACCCGAGGAATTGGCCAGCCGATACGCCAAACGCGCACTTCAAAGGGTTCATTTTTAGCCCGTGAGCCCTTGTATTTTGGAACACCCTCTCTAAATCGGCCAAATGCTGCCAGACATCTTTGGAGTTTACCACTACATCATCGATATATATTTCAACAATGTGGCCAATTAGATCATGAAAAATCAAATTCATTGCTCGCTGGTAAGTTGCACCTGCGTTTTTCAAGCCGAATGTCATTATAGCCCATTCATACAACCCCAGAGCACCAGGGCATCTGAAGGCAGTTTTAGGGACATTGGTTTCTGCCATAAATATCTGGTTGTATCCAGCATTCTCATCAAGGAAACTGATAATCTTATTACCTGACGCAGCATCGATAAGCATATCGGCTATAGGCATTGGGTATTCATTTTTTGGCGTGGATTTATTCAAATCCCTGAAATCTACGCATACCCTAAGCTTACCATTCTTTTTCATGACGGGAACAATATTTGATACCCATTCAGCATATCGACAAGGCCTTATAAATTTGGCCTCCAGTAACCTTTCAATTTCCTCTTTTATACATCATACTATTCTGGATTAAAACGTCGAGGAGATTGCTTGTATGGACGATACCCTGGTTTTATAGGCAGCCGATGTTCTACTAATTGTCGGCTTAATCTAGACATCTCATAATATTCCCAAGCGAAATAATCCCTGTATATCCTAAGTATTTCGACCAACTTGTTTCTGTACTCTAGATCTAACCTTGCGCTTACAAAAGATGGTCTTTTTCAGTCACCTTCTCCTATATCGACTTCTTCAAGCATATCGGCAGACGTAAAGCCTTGACCTAATTTTTCATCCTAGAATTCCTCGATTGCTTCGCAAGAATCGATAGCTATTCACCTTGTCTTGCAATGCTTGGATTACTTTTGACCCCATCTTCTCAAGACTTCACTTGCCCGATCAAACGTGCCTAGCTTAACACTGATCGGCATCAATCCTAGCTTACTAATGCATATAAAGTCGCAATCGTCTAAAGTTTTACCCGATATGCATTTCGCTTCTTCGTGTGGCCAATTCGCATCGGAACTAGCCATAGCAATTTGAGCCGATGTGTCGGCTGAGACGACTTCAACCTCATCTCCGTTCCATTGAACAAGAAGCTGGTGCATAGTTGATGGTATACAGCAATTTGCATGTATTCAATCTCGTCCAAGGAGCACGCTGTAGTTTCCTTTTGCTTCGATTACAAAAAATGCGGTCGGCAAAGTTTTGCTACCGACGGTTAACTCTGTAACCATCACTCCTTTTGCTTCAGTGGGATCACCTGTGAAATCATTTAATACCATATTTGTCTTGATCAGGTCTTCATCGGTTTTGCCCAACTTCTTGCAAGTAGTGAGTGGCATCAGGTTCACAGTAGCTCCCCCATCTACTAACATCCTGGATATCGGCTTTCCATTGATATACCCTTTTAGATACAACGGCTTCAAGTGCCGATGAGGGTCTTATGGTTTTTCAAACACGGCGTCTTGTGCACCTAGGAACAGTTGAGCGAATGTATCTTTAACCGATTCAGTTTTAATCCTCAACTCTACCGGTAAAGTAAAGACCATGTTGATATCCATGGGGTTGTCGCCTCAATCATAGGTGACAAAGAATCATCTCGAGGAATCCGATTCATCATCGGCTTGCTTTTTTCTCCTCCACTCCCTTTTGATAAGTTTCATCGGCCGAATTGCTGAAGGTTTCATCTCTTTGTTTTTCTTCTTCACCTCCTCATCTCTTTGCGCCCTTAGACGCGGGTTGCCTCATGGAGATCGCTAAGTCCGCTGCTGGCACCACCTTGGCTTAGGTTCAATCACCGCTGAATCTTACCACCAGATTCTCTCAGAGGCTCCACGCTCTTTTCTTGGTTTGGCGTGTTTCACCTTTCCCTTATCGGCTTTTTGTACCTTGACTCTGCCTGACCAGGAGTTGGTTTGGATAGTCGTTCTTTTACTGATTGCCTTGGCCAATCTCTCCATGGGTAAAGTTCCATAGGGCATGATCTTAGGGAAGGCAATGCCACACCCCTTTCCCAACAAAATTGCCAAAATGGGCATCTCTGGTGAGCTCTTTCTATGTTGTCTGGCCGATACAAATTATCTGGCTAGAACACGCTATTCGTCCGATGCAAGTTGTCTGGTTGGCGAGATTGCTGCCTCTGCCGATGGCTTATATTCTCATACTTTTCAAGCAATTGTGAAAAAGTTGGTTTAGGTTTGAATGTTGGTTTTCAAGGAGGAGGCCATTCAGCTTTGTACCATCGCCTGACTTGTAACTCTCCTTTTGGCTTGACTGTCCTTGAATTTTTTCCATCTTGATCGGCTTCTATTTGTAGTGAGCCAATTGTTATCTTCAGTGTTTTGCCTTTCGAGCTAGACTGTATGTCGACTTACCGCGTTGTTTTGGGTCTTTCGTCGATGATCTCCTTTCCTTTGTTTGAGCATTGAACCATGTTTGTTGGGAAGGGATTGACATCAACTTCCATGGCCTTCTTCAAATAATTTGAGCCAATTGCCTTCAATGGTCGTTTGTATCTGCTCAATAAAGATTTTACAGTCATTAGTATTATGAGAAAAAGAATGATGCCACTTACAATATCGTCGCTTTTTGATCTCATCGGTCGATGGTATGATATGCCCTTCTGGTAGTCGTATCAACTTCTCTTGTAATAACATATCAAATATGCGGTCACACTTGGATACGTCGAAAGCATACTTAACCTCTGACTTACTCCTTGTCGGCTTAAGTCATGAACAAATAAGTGGTTTCTTGGGACCCTTTATCCATTCGGCTATATTCACGTCTGCTTCATCCCTAGAAGTTTTACTTGAACTATAATCGACCATATTACTTTGGCCTTATCCTTGCCATTGCCATTTAGCCTAATTTTATCCTTGAGTTCTTTACTTAAATATCGGTTTTCCTGCATCGATACACAATGAAGCAGATGACTTAGATCAAGAACTCCTGTCCAAAGAAATTTTTCCTTGAGTGGGGAATCACTTTTGAAATGCTAAATCGGCTAGTTGGTTATCGGCAACACTACATCAAGCATCGATTTCGCACTTTCTAAACCTTCTAATATAATCAAAAGTCGACTCACCAAATTTTTGTCAACAAAGACTTAGGTCCCAAATCCTTAGTCTAGACCGCCAAAGAAAAGTATTCATGAAATCGGCTTCTAAATCGTTCCAAAAATGGACCGAATTCGGAGGCAGATTCGTAAATCAAGTAAAAAAAGTTCCTGATAATGACAGAGGAAAAAATCTAATTTTCAATCCGTCAGACTGAGCTACTTCACCACACTGGGCGATAAACCGTCCAACATGTTCTAAGGTAGTGACCGAATCATCCCTTGAAAACTTCGCAAAATCTGGAGTCCTAAAATTATGGGGGTATGGCATGCGGTCAATATAATCTGCTACGGCTTCCTATAGCCGATTGTTTTTCCTTTGGGTCAGAATCCGAATCGATCCTCAAAACTATAGAAATCGATCGCCCAATTAACGCATTATCGATGTGGCACCGAATTCGCCAACCATAATGGATAGCGCCCCGCCTCGAGTGCAAACTTCACGGCTTCGGCTTGGTCTAACCGATGGTACCGCCATGTTATGACTCACACCCATCGGTTCGACAATGACCTCGGCAATGGAACGAAGGGTTCTGCGCATGAAACTACCCTATGTGGAGCCAGATTTCTCACTTGGGCTGGTCCTTGGGGTTTATGACTTCTATCAATCGGCTGATAAGCTGACTAGACGCAGGCAGTCCCTAACGCCGATGGTATATTACCTGTATCTAACTTTGCAGCGTCAGTATATGCATGGTAGTGGGTAACTGGACTTGGGCGAGAATTTGCCGGTGCCAACACAGTGGATTGAGTTGGCATTAGCGAGGGTGCAGGTGCCGACACCTTTATTGTGTTAGCATTTGGTGCCACAGAGTACATCGGATGCGTTGGGAGTGGCTGCAATGGATCTAATAACCCTCCAGACGCTGCCAACTCTTGTGCAATAGTTTTTACGCTATTTTCTATCATCGGCTTTAGGGTCGTAACCAAGGCCGATGACTGATTGATTAATGCATGATGCACGGATTGCTCAATCATAACAGATAACTCGGCTTGAGCCGGCATATATCGGCTTACCGAGTTCGATGTGACACCAGCTTCACCAAGGGGATTCAATGTTGGGAGCACCATCTTCTGTGTGACCCCTCATCGGGTTTTCTGATAACAACCCAACATTAATTCCTCCAAGGCAGCTTTTCGATCTTCAATCTCCTTACGCTGCTCCGGAGTCAAATCGTCCAAAGTAGGGACGATTATGGCGCCAAGATTGACGCTATTAGTGTAGGATCGAATATACTAATGTAGCAATCGAGGGGGGTGAATGATTGCGCGGAAGTTAAAATCAAATTTTTGAACTTTTCAAACACCCCAATTGAAACTCAAATTGCTTGGAAATCGCTTTATGCATTGGGAAACAATAGACCATTTAGGCGATCAAGAGATCACTTAACGCACCAATTTGGGCACTTGGGCTACTAGTAGAGCACATGGGCAACCAGTTTACACTTGGGCAAGCAGCTTGGGCACTTAGGGCCACCAAGAGAGCACTTGACGACTTGGCACTTGGCGGCGAGGTTGGGTACTTAGGCCACTGTGTTGGGTACTTGGGCGACTGGGCCACACTTGGGCAAGCTTTGGGCACTTGGGTGACCAGTAGAGAGCACTTGGGCGACGGTTTGGCACTTGGGTGAGCAGGTTGGGCCACCACGTGAATGTTGGGCCACCACGCACGCACATTTTGGGCTAGTAGACCAATATATATCCACTAAAATAAAATTCCCAAAGATCCAGCCGTTGAATTGATGTGAAATTTTAACTATAGAAACTAAACTTAATTCTGCAGCTAACACAAAAAGAATTATGTCAATCGGATCTACGGATCTAAAGTTATGTCCTTCGCAAGATGACCAAACCGGGGCGACCACGCGAGCAGTCGGGCGAGCAGGACATCAATCTGGCCGACCAGAAATTACAGAAGATCTAACTATTGGATTGATTCTAAATTTTAACTGTATAAACTAGATTCAATTCCAAAGTGAACAAAAAAAGAATCAGGTCGATCGGATCTACGGATCTAAAGTTATGACTTTCGCAAGATGACTGAAACAATTAGCGATCTAACAGCTGGGCGACCAGGCTAGCAATCTGGACAACCACAAATTACCAAAGATATAACCGTTGGATTGATATGAAATTTTAACTGTAGAAACTAGATTCAATTACGAATCAAACCCAATAATAATCAACTCAATCGGATCTACGGATCAAGAGATATTACCTTCTCAATCTAACTGTTGCAACAAATGACGAGGAGATTCAATTTCACCTTCAAGGCTGCGACGGACCAAACACCAGAGAGGACTTTAGTTGTCACGGATCAAACTTCTCATCACCGAAATGTACATGTCCAGATCATCATCTATCTTCTGGTTGACTTGATGTATGCATGCACGATCAGAATTTAAACCCTAGAACCAGAAGAACATCTCTTCACAATGCACAGCCGCCAGACATGAAGTATCTTTCTGGAAGATTAATTTTTTATTTCATACTCCAACACAAGAGTACAAACCCTAATACCTGAACGCTCTCTCCAATAAACAGGAGACACCTCCCCCTATTTATACAGAGCAAACTCATAGAGATTGACTACAACTCCACTTCCAACATGGAAAGAGTTCGTATCTATCTCAACTTGGCTCAACATGGCCAAAACCAAAACCTTGCACGCATGATCAGCCCACCTGCTGCACATATATGACTAACTAGCCTTCACATGCATGTTCTCTAGCCCGAATGTCCCGCATGACATCCTTAACCACCAAGATCTCGATTCCTCCCTGAACCTAGTCTCGAACCTTAGTTCCTCCATGAACCTAGTTCCGGTCCCGTCATCGACCACGTTCGCCCTCGAGCAACACCTGCACATGAAGTAACAAACAACGCGTCCGAGTACAAGTCCACAACTTGACTCAACATCAATCCATGCAACCACTCACATGAGTGCATTGCAGCAAGCAAACTCCATCATGCTATCACCAGCATGATAATCATCTCAACATAGCACATGCACAAGCACCTCATATGCCATAACCAAAATCACTTTACAATGCCAATTTCACCATTCAACCAATTTTTTATCACATGATCTCACAGCTGGTGCAATAGGTTTGCCTGCAGTCATCTTTCCGATCGTGGTCCTAGCGGGCGTGCCAAAAATGTGTTGACACCAAAAACGTGAAGGGGGTTTTTGATCGCAACACACTGGATGAACACCGGGTTCAAGCGTGCCAATGATTTGACCCTGCAATCGATAAGGAAAGATCGTAAATTTCACTCAAGCCGATATTAGATAATGATCGGCTAAAATCAAAATCAGCCAAAGGCCGATTGAAAAGGTAAATAGATTAGCTGATTAAGGCTAATCAGAAGGGTAAAGGTAGATCGATTCTGAAAAGGCGATGCGCAACAAGACAGAACAAATCAAATCTGAAGAAATCGAAGACGATCAAACAATCGGCGATACGCAACTTTATTTGATCGATGTCGACTTACAAAAGGGAATTACAAAGCTAAAAGACTAAAAGCTATAGGAAACGAAAAACTGGTAGATGTGATTTGATGTGTATGATGTCCTTCAAGCAGCCCTAGCACGCCTTATATACCCGTCAGCCGATCCGAGTCCTGTTCTGTCACGGCAATATAATCCGAGTCAGCTATAGTTTCCTAATTGGTCTCTTGTTTCCAAATACTCGCCGCATGTTATCCAAACTTTCCAAAAATATCCCGTGCATTATCCAAACTTGTATGGTTTGCCGATTTATCTTGTAATTTCCAAAATCTGGTGCAAACAGGGTTATAACCAGGGTTCACGTTACTCAAATAACCTCCGAAATCGCCTCTAGCCGGTAGCGATTTTCGTCAAAATCATAAAAAATCGAAGAGTTTAAAAATAAAAAAATAAAAAATTGACCCAACAAGTTGAACTTTTTTGCAGTCTATTGTTTTGTTCAATTTTCATCAATATTCGACCGGTTTACATCGCATAAATTTTTTTGATTTTTTTGAATTAGATCAGTTTACCGACCAGTTTCATATGCTGAGTCGGCTCGATATGATCGATTATCACGATATTCGAGTTGATAATCGTGATATTGTTAACCCTGGTTGTACCTTAATACGGAGGAAAGTGTTCAAAGGTTGACTGTTAGATTTTTGTTCTTGGGTGTTCTTTGCGGTGTATTTTCTTTAATAGAGTGTACAGTAATAGAAGAATGCAAATCTATCAGGAGTCATGAGTTTAGTGGGTATATGATTATTGAAACGATATATTTATGGCAGAGGGGAGGAGATGACTGGCGGGAGGGGAGGAGTTACACGGGCAAGAGGCATGGGCAAGTGGGATGAGTTGAGTCGTTTGGAGTAGGGGTGAAAACGAGTCGGGTACTATCCGGCGGGTATCGGATACGGGTAGTATTTTTACCCGTTTTCTTAGATACGGATACGGGTATTTTTTTCTCGGATCGAATACGGATAGTATCCGGATAGCTGAGCGTCGGATTCGGGTCGGGCACTACCTGGCAAATACTCGAAGATCTCGAGCAGATACGGGTACCCAGGGTTCAGATACCCAGGAGTATAAAATACAGCCCACTCAGTGCCCACAGCCAAAATACAGCCCACTCAGTGCCCACAGCCCAAGAGCCCATGAAAGTGCATCGATCGACTGACGGTCCAACCCAAATAGCAATTGTTTAGGTCTTTAGAGTTTGGGTCCTTAATCCTTTGGAAAACACGAGTGGTCGAGCACAGGCGACTGAGGCGAGGGCGAAATGGTGTGCTACGCCGCGCTCTCCCCGTGCTCCTCGAGGCGCCAGCGCGCGTCGCCTGCCCTGATCCTCCAGCGCTTATCCCCTCCTCCCTCGTCCCCCACTGGCCGCGCCAGCGTCAGGATCTCCTCGCGCTGCTCCTACTCCGCCGCCAGGGAGGCGCAGCCCGCGGCGGCACTCCGGCGGGTGCTGGAGACGCCGGGCGCCCACTAATCGCCCGCCTACTACGACGCGCTCAGCGGCCGCCTCGTCGAGCGAGCTGGGGTTCAGGGTTTGCTTCACGAGCGGTACATGCTCGCTCTTTTGCCTATGCCAGGCTCCCTCGCCGTCCTTCCAATCCGTCGGCGTAGCAAAGGGTGCTTGTTGTGTAACCTTGTTTGTGTGGCTTTGTGATCCTTTCCTAGCTTCCTGATAGAACATGCTCCTGCTTAGTTACTCAAAGACGCTCGTATCGTACTGGGCAGTGGGTGCTAGATATGCTTAAGACGCCACAGAGTTGAAACCTTTGATTGACGTGAGAATTTCCTCTTGTGCTGATTTATATTGGTTGTGCTTCTGTTGTGGGCACTTTGATCAAGTGGCATTGTACTTACCAAATCACCGAAAGTCTGCACTCTGCATTGGTAGCCAGTACCAAAAATTGGATCCGGACAATATTTTGCTTACTGAGCATGCCCAGGGCTACACGTAAAATGTTGAACATCTAGGTATTATTTTTATTTCAGATTTGAATATTAAGCTAATTTCTAAAATAATTAAAGACAACAGACAAGAAAATAGCCACCACATGCTACTGAACAATAGATCCAGAAATGCCATGTATGAGACAAACAGAGAATTCTTACGATGGGCTTGATAACGAAAAAGGAGGCAAAGCAAGAGCGACCAAAACGTAGAGAGAAGTAGTCGACGCCGTGGATCGCGCCCAACGCCCGTAAGGTGAAGAAGAGCTCGAGCGGTCGCGCAGCTTGCGCTGCCCAGAAACCTGATTGCCGCCCCCGTGCAGGTTCTCGCAACGGCAACGGTTCGGAGATCCCGCTCTCCTTGCCTCGCGGTGCACGCCGAGAGGAAGGTCGGTGAAGAACGAGCGTAGCACAAAGACACAACACAGCTCACAGTGGATGAACGCGAGCGCAAAAGCCAAAAGCTCCCATCTGTCTGGACGTCTCCAGATTTTATAGCCTCGCACCAGAAACGGTCACCATTAAACGCTAGTAACTGCAGGTCATTCAATCGACAGTTTCTAGTAGAAACTGACGCCATTATCATGGCTGTTTCAATTCTCAGTAAATGACCCTATTAATAGAGAGAAACCGAAAATTCAAAAGGGTTTAAACGTGCCAGGAATTTAATCCACGATACAGCAAGTCACAAGTCACGCTGTATTCGCAAATATACGCACAGCAAGGCAGGACTTTAGTCAGGTTCTCATCCTCCATATGCCTCATTACAAGGCATGGTGGGAGCTCTCCTTTTAAACCGTGTTCTCCTCTCTCAACTAGCAATATGGTACTAATCTTTGTAGCTTTGGCATTAGAGATAAATGGACCACTTGGACCTCATTTCTACCATAAAAGGAGGTTTAGGAGCGCTCAAACTCTAATAGCGTTTCGTCTTCTCAGGTTTCTCAATATCTGCTGCACGACTTGGATTACCAGATGTTGGTCTCATCTCCTATGGGGAAATGATAGATCAAGGGCGTCCAATCACTGAAGCAGTATCGATACCTGTGATTGGTGATGCCGATAATGGTTATGGAAACTGTATGAATGTCAAGAGGGCAGTGAAAGGGTTTATTAGTGCTGGTTTTGCTGGAATTCTTCTTGAAGATCAGGTATGCTTTGCAAGGAATATTGACTGTGAATGTCATCCCATAGATTGTATTTGTCCCACCCGTCTTGAAAGTTTAGCAATTAGGGAATTCTATTATATTCTTTTTTGTCAATATGGTATTTCCAAGGAAACTATAGGGTTTATTTTTTAAAAAAAAATGCTTCATGGGATATGAACAGCTGGTATTCCTCTAGCTTAAAAGAAATGCAAAGTTAAGATCAGGACTCTCGAAATTTAATATTAATTTGAGTGTCATGCTGTCATGTTACATTTACTCTGCTTAAATGTTGTGTTTTTGTTTACAGAATTTCAGCAGTTGTTTTGCTTCTATAACCTATCTGTTGTGCACAATTATCACATTACTCGCCAAGCTTTGTCTCTTGATGAAGCGTTATGGAGAGTACGTGCTTTTGCTGATGCTGGAGCAGATGTTCTTTTTATTGATGCCCTTTCTTCAAGAGAAGAGATGAAGGCGTTTTGTGTGGTTTCACCTGGAGTTCCAAAAATGGTTAGATCCACTCTATGCAGTAGTGCTTTTCCAAATTATTTGTAATGGACATAAGGCCATGAAAGAGTTATGTCTTAATCATACTGTGTGCTTCCTTCCGCAGTTGGTGATCAGGATGTAGGTGAATTTATCATCCATGTTCCTTTTGTGAAGCAGATCAAGGTACAAAGTCCTAAAAATTTATTCACATCAGTTCTGTTGAAAACTAAATTCAGAACTTGTGTCAATAATCGTAGAGGCTAGGTTGTTCTTGTTTTTGTGTCAATAATCGTTTGACTGGCTCTCTGTAACATATGTTTCGAGTTGCATTTGGTTTCGAAAAATAGTATACTTTGTCATGACTACCTCCATCCTGCACAGAACGGCTGCAGCTTTTTAAGTCATGAAGTTCCTGTAAAAACAAGGGTCATGAAATTATGTTAGAATAGAACACTTTCTGAGCAATTGGTATGTTTTCCCTAATATATTCCTGTTAACTGTGTTAATTAGGTTATGCTCCAAAAAGAAATGACTTCCTGTTTGTGAGGGTATGCATCTTTACTAATGTTCTTTCTTCAAAACTAGAGGGGAAATCAGGGAGGAGTGTTAAGTTAGATGTGTTCTGCATCTCCCTGAGCTATATCACACTGTGCCCGACATACAGTAGTGATAAAGTCAACACAATTTTTGTGAGAATCCATTTCAAATATGGAAGCAATTGAGCTAACCACTATTGCTTTTTTATGATTTTTTTTCTGATATTCATTCTATTTTTCCAGCAATAAAGAGAAGGGCGTGTATGTAGAATATGAGAGATCTATGGTGCTTCATGTATGCTATTAAGTCTCAGTTTTTCCTGTAAAATCATCATCATTGATATATAAACATATTCTTCATTTTGCTTCATATATATTATATAAACATATGCAAGTTTTGTATATGTGCTTTGATTCTAGGTAGTTTGCGTACTAGCCGACTAAGTATCCGTTATCCGCATTGTATCCGTTCGTATAATATCCATATCCGTTTTCTACCCGTTCGTAAATACCTGGTATCCGTATCCGTATCCTACCCGGTTTTCCACTACCCGTATCCGAAAAAAATAATTAGGATAGGATACAGGATGACCTACTACCCGACCGTATCCGACCCGTTTTCACCCCTAGTTTAGAGAGGGTGGGAACAATCATATAATGCACAGAAGAGGAGAGGTTGATTGATGGGGTAAACTCCATCTTTTTATTAGTTAGATTTGATATAGTAGTGCTAAAAATTGGACACATGAATGAATTAGGGATTGTGATTTAGATATGCTAATAACTTATTATGCCATAAAAAAACAGGGAGAGAGAAGAGAGAGAGAGAGAGATTGTGTGAATAGCTGTTCGAAAAAGTTTCTCATACTGTAATCTGGCTATGACCATGAAATTTTATATAATCACGTGTGGCAATAAGAGCCACTCTATAATCCTTTAGAATTTTATTAGTTGATTTAGTTCCCTATCTAGATGGTTAGTATGTTAAAATTGAGTTAGGGGTTAGAACTAGATATATGTGCTAATTATATTAGAATAAAATACAACCAAAAGGATTAAGGTGCTGTTTGGAATATGAGAATTATAACTGTTCCGATTCTGTGGAAATTGAATTGTTTCCTATGAAATTTATGCATCCCAAAATACACCTAGACATTCTTTTAAATGAAAATAGAAAATAAGAAAATTAAAAATATAGTCTTCATGTTTTCTTTATGGTTATAACAATGGGACGAGTGATGTTTATCTTGCTGATGTGACTTGTCCAAAATTCTTTTTATAGTTAATAACATAGGGCGAAAGATATAAAAAGTGCTATACATCGGTAACTAATTTGGTGACATTCATGTTGCAGTCTTCACACATCATAAATTGCAGCCAAAAGTTTAAATTTCTGCATCTTTCTCCACGGTAATGCAATTGAACAATAGATATGCTATTGCTAAATTAACAAAAAAAAAATGGAAACAACCGAAGGCAAATTGTATTCATTCCTCAACATTTGTTGAGTAAAACAGTGGTAAGACCCTCATTTCACCAACTGAGAAAACATCATTGGCATTGGATTTGTAATTTCATAAATACTTGGACGCAAAATCGGCAATGTTCTTGTCAGAGCTCCCTCCTTGCTGCATTGCCTTGGCCCTCTGCATCCACTTAGCAGCATTCCTCTTGTACTCCACCATCTTCTCCCCACCCATCACCTCCTTGATGCACCTCTCCACCTCTTCGCTCCTCACCAAACCTTTCTTGTCTCGCCGCGCTCGCAAGCCAATCCCCCACGCGCTCTCCACATACTTTGCGGTGGTTTGTTGGTCGGCCCATTGTGGTATCGCAACCATGGGCACACCAGCGACAATCGCTTCGATTGTTGAGTTCCATCCGCAGTGTGTCAAGAAACAACCTGCATTATGACGAGTACAAGTAGAATTATTGTAATTTGCTTAGCATATTCACTAACAATTCTTCGATTTCTTGGTACATGTGTAGAATTTTGCTCACTTCATACCTGTGGCCTCATGAGCCAATACCTCAAGCTGAGGGCAAAAAGGAACAGTTAGGCCTTTGCCGTTGCATTTGTGACGGAGTTCTTCGGACAACTTTTGTGCCTCGTCGGACCTCAACACCCAAAGGAAAGGCCTACTGGAATTGCACAATCCATTGCCTAGCTCATCTAGCTGTGCTGTGTCGAGGTTGGCGACGGTCCCATAGGATGCGAGGACTACAGAGGAAGGGGCCTGCTTGTCCAGCCATGCCGTGCATGGAGCAGTGCTTGAGGAGAGGTTGAAACCGTAGGTCTTGTTGAATGGCAGACGGACGTCATCTAGGTAGAAGGATGGCAAAGTCGGGCCGATTGTCTTTGCACGCCATGTCCATTCCATGTAATCTGCCTCCTGCTCAATTAGAAAAAGAGTAGTTGAATGTCATTGTGCAACTACACGGCTAGATACAATAATAAGTTGCATTTGGAAATAAAGTTGTCCACCTTTCCTCATCAGCTTAAGTTTTTGGGTGAACTGGTTGGTGCATGCAACTCAATATGGTATCAGAGCTAAGTGGTCTCGAGTTCAAGACCAGATTGGTGTAATTAAAAAAATAATTACAGCCCACTTCTATTCCACGTCCTAGACTTAAGTGAGCCTGTACGCACTACTAGAGAAACGACCTTTCATACCGATCCATCAGTCCCGATTAGCCACGAACCGGGACTAATAGTCGCAACAGTCCCGGTTGGTGGCTACTAGGCTAAAAGCATGATTTTTCACTCACATTAGTCCTGGTTCGTGCCACGAACCGGGACAGAAGAGTGCTTTGGCAGACAGCTGGCATGAGCACACATTAGTCCTGGTTCGTGTTACAAACCTGGACTAAAAATAAGGCTTTAGTCCCGGTTCGAGTTACGAACCCGGACTAAAGGTACCTTTAATCCCGGTTCATATTACGAACCGGTACTAAAGGCTCGTTCCAGCATACTTTAAAAGGAATACATATCCTAGTCTATTCAATACGCGTGGGTGGGTGGATTGGGAGTGTCTTGTGGTGGCATGCAGGAGGTTCGAGTCTTGAGTTCGTCATAATTTTTAGATATTTTCTATATCGCGAGAGGGCTTTAGTCCCGGATTGGATGTCCCGGTTTGGCAACTAGGACTAAAGTCAGTTACCAACTAGGACTAAAGATCATTTGTGTAGTAGTGACGTGAGGGAGAGTGTTGAAGTATAAGTGAACTATCCACTTTTCCTCATTAGCTTAAACTTTTGGGTGAACTGGCTGGTGCATACAACTCAATATGGTATCAAAGCCAAAAGGTCTCGAGTTCAAGACCCGATTGGTGTAATTAAAAAAATAATTGATGTCCACTTCTATTACACGTCCTACACCCAAAGTGAATTGTCTATCTTTTCTCATCAGTTTAAGTTTTTGAGTAAATTGATTGGTGCATTCAACTCAATACTCAGTACTGGCCTTTGGCTCGAGGTCAAGGAAGGAGTTGACAAGCACGTCGTCGGCCTCCTCCAGCCCGTCAAACTGCCCCAGCGCTGACTTCGTGTACCCCGGGTACCACTCCGGCGCGGCCATGAATGGCGGCACGTCCTCCGGCCCTAGCTCCACGCTAAGCTTCTCCCGCAGCGTGCTACCGTCCATCAACGGCAGCGCCACTCGCCCCGCGTACACCTCCCCGTAGATGAGGTCCACCACGCATAGCTGCGTCAGGAACGCAGCCGCGACCACGCCGGCAGCCCGCGCCACCCGCCGCGCCCACGGCAGGTGCGAGTCGTACACGAGCACCCTCACGGGCCGCCCCGCCAGCGCCTCATCGCTGATGAGCCGCGCCAGCGTCTCCGACCCGTGGGCTTCTATCTGGCGCCCGTACTCCGTGGTGTCCGGGCACGAGGCGATCCCACCGTCGTCGAAGCCGTCGGAGATGGCGACTACGGGGAAGGGGCACCCAGTGTGCGGCCCGATGATGGAGAGGACGAAGCGGGTGACGATAAGGGTGGGGCGGAGGCCGTGGTAGGCCAGCCGGCGGCCGAGCTGGAGCGTCGGGTTGGCGTGGCCCTGCATCCCCGGGAACGGCAGGAGAAGGACGCGGGCGCCGCCTCCTTGGACGGTGGTATCTGCGCTGTACATTGTGCGCACGCCACGCTGTGAACGTTATGATCTTGTGTTTGCCTCACTTAGCTTGAAGCGGACAATTAATAAGTGAATGCAGTGGAGTGGCGCGCAAGTTGCCTCACTTGATCACGTGAGGTGAGCCGGCGAAGTGACGTGGGCAATCTGGAATTCGCTTCGACTTTGAATTGGTCACAACTACAGGCTACAGCACGCAGGACAATGCAGGTGACTGGTCATGTGACGGATGCTTCGTGGAATCGCGGGCAGATTGTCGCGCTTCCTGCCGCTTGGACGCATGCAATAATTTGCACCTAGAAAGTCTCGGGCTTCTTTTCTTTCGCCGTCGTCAATTAAGAAAGTAAAAAGAAAAAAGGAAACTTGCCCGCCACTCTTCTGCTCTGCAAGCCTGAACCTGAAACCAGTATTAATCCTGAGCCGCCCACCCCCACCGAACTAAAAGCTAAACAAAACTAAACTATGGATAGCGTGAGCACCTCCTCCTCCCGCTATGAAAACGGCGGGGCCCACGTCCTCCTGCTGCCATTGCCGGCGCAGGGCCACACGAACCCGATGGTCCAGTTCGGCCAGCGCCTCGCGTTTCACGGTCTCCGCCCGACACTCGTTACAACCCGCTACGTGCTCTCTACTGGCCCGCCCCCCGGCGACCCCTTCCGCGTGGCAGCCATCTCGGACGGCTTCGACGCCGGCGGCATGGCCTCGTGCCCAGACCCAGTGGAGTACTGCCGCCGGCTGGAGGCCGTGGGGTCCGAGACGCTGGCGCAGGTTATCGACGCGGAGGCCCGTGCAGGCAGACCCGCCCGCGTGCTGGTGTATGACCCGCACGTACCGTGGGCGCGGCGGGTGGCGCGGGCGGCGGGCGTGCCAACTGCTGCGTTCATGTCGCAGTCGTGCGCGGTGGACTTGATCTACGGGGAGGTGTGGGCGGGGCGCGTGCCGCTGCCGATGACTGATGGGAGAGCGCTGCTGCGCCGAGGGGTGCTCAGCGTGGAGCTGGCACCGGAGGACCTGCCGCCGTTCGTGGTGAAGCCGGAGTTGTACCCCAAGTACCTCGACGTCTCGACCCGGCAGTTCGAAGGCCTTGAGGATGCCGACGACGTGTTTGTCAACTCCTTCCGCGATCTCGAGCCACAGGAGGCAGAATACATGGAGTCGACATGGCGTGCGAAGACGATTGGTCCGACGTTGCCGTCCTTCTACCTCAGCGACGACCGCCTGCCATCGAACAAGACCCACGGCGTCAACTTCTTCAGCAGCACTGCACCGTGCATGGAATGGCTGGATAAGCAGCCCCCTTGCTCAGTTGTCCTTGCATCCTATGGGACCGTCTACAACCTCGACGCCGCAGAGCTACACGAGCTAGGAAATGGACTGCGCAATTCCGGTAAGCCCTTCCTCTGGGTCGTCAGGTCCAGCGAGGCACAAAAATTATCTCAAGAACTCCGAGATAAATGCAAGGCGAAGGGCTTAATTGTGCCTTGGTGTCCCCAGCTTGAGGTCTTGGTGCATAAAGCCACAGGTATGAAATGATAAAATTTTAAACATGGAGCTAATAATGTCGTGAGACTGAGAGATTAAGAAATAATCTTGGACTCCTCCGACATGCAGGTTGTTTCTTGACGCACTGCGGATGGAACTCCACAACAGAAGCCATTGTTGCCGGTGTGCCAATGATAGCAATGCCGCGGTCGGCGGACCAGCCAACCACAGCAAAATACGTGGAGAGCGCATGGGGGATCGGTGTGCGGATGCCCCCCAATGAGAAAGGCTTGCTGACGAGGGAGGAGGTGGAGAGGTGCATCAGGGAAGTCATGGATGGGGAGAGGAAGGATGAGTACAGCAGGAATGCTACAAAGTGGATGCATAGGGCCAAGGAGGCAATGCTGGAAGGAGGGAGCTCGGACAAGAACATTGCTGAATTCGCATCCAAGTATTTATCGAGTTGAATTAAAGTCTAGCCCTGCAGGCTTAGTTAGCTGGTGACCGTACGTAACTGGTGATGATCGTGTGGTGTAGGGGTGAAACGGATCGGATATGGATCAAAAACCATTTATATTGTATTTGATCCATATAATTTTATTGAATCAGATTCGGACACGGATAGTATCGGACACGGATTCGGACACGGATAGTGCCGGATACGAATATGGATAATATTCGAACGAATACGGATAAAATAAGTTCAGATAATCAACGGAACGGATATTTTTCGAATAATACGCATAAACACTAAATACAAACGGAGTGATATGCTACAACAAATATTATCGATAAGAAACTAACATAAATTGTATAGGATATTGAGAGATCAAGACCGCTAAAACCATACAGTTTATAGTAATACACTGAGTCATATATCGGAATTACACTTATACATCATCTATAGAAATTGCACACCATTCATAGAAAGTATACAAAAGTAACAAATCACATGCATGGCACTAAGTACCAGCTTGTATATTTATTATTCAACTCAAGTCTAGATGGGTCGGCCGAACATACGGGCCAAGCCGCCGGGTTAAGTTAAAAAGGCTGGAATTCGGATATTATCCGGCGGATAGTATCCGAAAAAATGCTCGAATACTATCCGATGGATATTATCTGAGATATCCGTATCCGTATCCGTATCCGTATCCGTATCCGGGACAATTTATCCATATTCGATCCGTATCCGCACAAAATATCCGGATATCCAAAAAATTATCCGAATTGCTATCCAACACGCTTCGATCGGTCGGTCGGTCGGAAATTATCCGTACCATTTTCACCCCTAGTGTGGTGATCAAAGTGTTCGTCTGCGATGCAAATGTTGAGAGGATTAATATATAATTTTGCCTTCGACGATTACCAAATACTGTGGTATTGTGATGTCACTGAGAACAAAGCTAAAGTTTTCTTGTATCAGCAGATTGTAAGAAAATCCAGCTTAATTACGTTCATTTTAGTTTAATACTAGAATCATTCGAGAATTGCAAGCGCTATTGACATCCAGAGTTCAACCGTATTTTGAGATGTACTGTTGTGCTCAACTAGAAGAGAGTTGGGAAGTGGGAACCATTATCTTATGGCCGGTCAAATTGCCTAGAAGTCACGGTCGTCGCCTTCCCTTTCCGCACAGAGTGCACCGCACTAGCACACCCCCTTCGTTCCCGTTGTCCCCTTCCCTTCCCCATTTCTTGCCAAAAAAAAAACTTCGTGGAACTTTCGTATCGGGAAATTTTAATTTGAGAAACTTTCATCTCAGAAAGGAAAATTGAATTCAAGAAAAATTTATCTTGGGAAATTTCAAATAACAGAATTTTAACTTTGAAAATTTCATCTCTAAAAACATTCATCTCGGGAAAATTCAATTCCAGAATCATATTGGGAAATTTCAATTTGAGAAGTTCCAACTTGGGAAAAATTCAAATCAACAAATTTCTAAGCCAAAAAAATTCTAACCGATAAATCTCAACTCGAATAATTCAACTATGGAAGTTTTAACTCGAATACGAGGGATTCTCAACTTGATTGGGGAATTTCAACTCGAATACCAGCGATCCTCGCCGGTGGTCAATACTCATTCGTCATCCTTCAAACCATCCACGGTGACGGACCGACAATGGCGATGTCCATGATTTCATATGCCCAACAGGACAAGATCCAGAGACTGGCATGGCATGACGACTAAATAGGACAAGATCTGGACTAGCATGGCATGATGGCTATATGGCATTGTCAACCAAATGCATCAAATCTTCTAATCGATCAAAAGACTCCAATCCATCAAAAGAATCCTAATTGTTGCAAACAAAGAGCTCGCAAATATCACAGGAAGCCAGGGCGTATCCAATGAATACTACAAGATAATCCTAATTTCCCGGCGTTTATTTTAGCTGGCACATAAGTTAACTGCCATTGTAAAAGAATTTCCCAGCGTTTATTAGTTTTAGCGGCATATAAATTTCTTGGCATATATATATGCCGGTATACATGTTACTACGGCAAATCTATGTGCCGGTAAATCTTAATATTCTAGGGCGTTTGGAAACGCCGTAGTAGATTTTATTACTGGCATTTGTTAATGACTCAAAAAGTTGGATATTAATGGCATTTACAAATGTCGTTGCATACTTACTAAGGCATAAATAAACGTCGTAGAAAATTCGTACAATTACGGCTTATACAACTACCAGGAAACCGTATCCCGGCGTTTCCACGAAAAAAAGGGCGCGCAGATGAAATCACGGCGTTTCCACGAAAAAAAAAATGCGAGATGATGAAAAAGTAGTCGCGCGCACCAAATGCGCGAGGCCTAGCTATACCACGCCAAAGATAACCCCTTGGAAAAATCCCCACTTCTCCCTAGCCTCCATGGCTCCATCTAAACCTAGCCGACCGGCCTCCGCGTCGGTGCCCTCGATCGATGTCGCCACACCTTGACCTCCTGCTGTGCCCCTCGATCGATCTCCCACACGATCTCCTTCCCGGTCGGATGGCGTCGTCGCGGCGGATCTTGAGCGACAACATGGGTCTAGAAGCGGCGCCGCTCCGACATTCGCCGCCACTCGATCGATCTCGCCACGACGCCACCCGTCGGCCCGTCGCCTGTGCCATCGCCCCCAAGTCCCCACACCGCGCCTCTGCCCGGTGCTCGCCCCAAGCCGCCGCCGCCCTCTACGCCGTCGCCTCGCCGGTCCTCACCTCAAGCCCTTGTTCACGCCTCGTCCCACTGTCCTCGTCACCGGCGTCGCCGGCGTCAGACAGTGACCTCCTTGCCGTGGTCTTGAGAGTAAGCACTAGAAAGATGATGAGTGTCATCCTCAAGGGTTTGTCTCATGCTTGCTTAGCATTCTGCTTTCTGAACCGTGGTCTTGGCACAGTGTTGACATGCTAAACCATGGTGACTGATTGCTAGGTGTGCTGTTCTCTGCTTTTAAAGACATTAGACTTGGTGGATCTAGGTCTTACCAAGAACTCTTGACTACTGAAAGGTGATTAAGCAATAAAAGGGGGAAGGTAGTTTACTTGCCCAATTTTGTGTTGTGCCAGCATTGTTAGATTTTGTGTTGTGCCAGCATTGTTAGATTTGGAAATGGATGATTACTATAGTAGTTAATTTGAAGTTGTGGTAAATCCATGACCATGTGCCATCCAAGGGGGTCAGCTTTTGTGACTGATGGTGTGGATCTAGGTGAACTCAAGAGAGAATATATGAAAGCTGCAGTAGTTTCTTATGTCTGACTCAGGGCCATGCATGCCACAGTTTATAGTTTGAAGATCAACTGTTGTTTACTATGTGTTTTAGAGCACTACTATTCAATATAACATCTGCCTCTCCTAAGTCTTTCATATCAAAGCATTGAAATAAAAAAGATTTGATCTTGTCAATTATGACTTGACCCAAAAGCAAATTGGGATATAACTACACTTCATGCATGTCTTGTGCTTGTCTTAGGATGGTTCAAGGTCTATACAGAAATCATGAAATTAGAAAGGTTTAAATGAACATGGAATATTTTTCTTTATATGTGATTCAGATGAGATTGGAATATTTATCTTTACTTTGCTCAGTTAAATTCTAACATTTTCCCTTTCCTATGTGATTGGCACTAACACCTTGGATATTTGCATCAAATTCAGCATCAATTCGTTGCTGGTAAGCTCCCCATCTTATTTTTGAATTAGATGAAATAATAAGGTAGAAGATGTACTATCTGAGGACTATATTAGATCCTTAAAGTGCCTATCCATGGCTCATTTCGAGTCACAAATCTGGAGTACATTTGGTCACAAGTATATAGCAGCTTCAGATAGAGCAAATGTTATAGAATATCAGCCCTCTTGTTTCTCATATTTGTACTAGTAATTTATTTTAATTTGAACTCTTTCCTGATATTTTGTTAACCAAGGTTTTATTTTTTGAAGAAAATCTGCACTAGCTGATGCAATGGTTTGTGTACCTTCTTTCCTTTTGGAATGATTAACAATTAATCCATTCTTTTAGAATGATTGATAATCTGTCTAATTTTAGCTCCTCCGCTTGGATTAGAATGTGGGACCTTGTGCCAGGAAAGCAAGAAGCTGAATCCCACTAAGCAGTCATGACCAGTGTAGCAAACTTCTGATAGCTATGCCATGGCCTTTGCAAGTTTGCATGTCTAGTAGGTTAAAGATTTCTATGAGAGCATTTACCATTTGTATTCAACACTATAATAACTTTCTCCCTTTTGGCATGTTTAGGATGAAAATGGCAGAAGATGGTCAATCAATATGTCCACCTCGGCAAGATTGGTGCCGAAGCTATGGCAAAGTGGTAAGATAGCTTAACTGTACTATTAATTAACTTCCCATGGTTGATGGCTAAATCCTTTTTCTTGTCACTGAAAAAGGTTTTATACCAAGAATGAAAGATGGGAAGCTATATGCAGTGAAGGTAATGCTTTCCACTACTCTCTTGTGTTGGTAATATAAATGCCTTTTTATGAACCACTTCCATGATAAGCAAGACATTTGCTTGTTGAATCTCATGATGTGCTATTTCTTTCTCGGTAGTTATTGATTTTTATTTATCTGTGTAATACTTGTCATTTTGCTGTTTTGTCACACATGTGTAACTTAAAGTTCTCTGGGAATGTAGTTGTGCACACTTTGTACTCATTAGGATCTATTACACATAAGCTAACCAAGCTGAGCATGCTCACTGGTCATGTTCTGTTCAGTACATGAATATGATAAAAAACACAATGTTTGCGATTATTTGGTTGGATTGATGAGAATGAAATTGCTTGCTTGCTGGAGAATCTTGTTTTATGGGCACCCACTGTTTAAGAAAATCTAATTGGTAGGTGCACTACTCCTTAGCATATGGAGAATGTGTCCCTCTGGGATCAATAATGCATTTATCTGATACAAAGGTGGCTAATGATAATGACATAGATTTGCAGTGGAGTTCTCTTGTCATGAACACAACATAAATTCATTTATCCCGGCTTGGCTGGCTACTGTCAAGCAGTTAACCACACTATGTGTGGAAGCCCTTTTAGTCTCTCAGGAGAAATGGGTTCATGGGAGCATAATACAGAATGCATGAATCTTTTGTTTATTTCAAAATTCCTGTCCATTGCCATTTTTTTCAGTTCAATTTCATTGAACAAATTTCCAGAGTGCTAATTACCACCAAGAAGCTGCTTCATTTCCTTTTAGAAGTCATGTCAAATTTACTCTTGAGATGTTGTAAGGGATTAAATAGATGTCCATCACCACTATATTTGTGGCCAAAAGGTTCAATGATTGTCAGTAATCAATGTTCTTTTTGGGGTGAAAAATGCAGAAACATGATATTTTGGGTAGTAGCACTAGCCAAATTAGCACAAGTTGTGCATGTATACAGTATGAGGCATTTCCGAAAATTGTCTAATAGCTTCCTTTTTGTATTGGTGACAGGTATCCATCATGAAAATGTTGGATCATCCCAATATATAGTAAATCTCATTGAGGTGATTGATGACCCAAACATAGATAAATTCTACATGGGTATTTAATGATATTCTCATCATTTTATTGTTTTATTTTCTTTTATTTATTCTAACATAGCAGTTTTTGGCTTGCTTGTTGGCATTTTTGTCAATATTTTATATAATCATAATTTACACTTTTCCATTGGCATTGCCGATTCATCGTTATTATCCCACGTGACATTCATAGAATCATGGAAGTGGCTTTGGATAAGGCTATCAAAGAGATTATAGGCCCTGTTATTCAAAGAAGTGTTACAATAGCTAGCGAACCACTAAGGAACTTATTCTAAAGGTGAGCACCATTGACTGTTTTGCTAGCCGTCCAACATCGTTAGCTATTTGTCTTATCGCAGAGAAAAGTTCCCAACATGCTGTCATATTGCTTTCTGCAGGATTATGCAATGGACTCGATGATAGTGCAAGATCTCGTCAGGCACATTTCATGGTTGGCACATTAGCTGGAAGTCTAGCCCATGTTACTTCCAAGGTACTTCGCTTAATGCTTCTTAGATTCAGCTTTGCAGCTGTAGTTACATTCTCAGCTTGTTGATTAGTTTTGTACAGGTTTAGATATTACGTGTGATGGCATATTCAACTGTTCTATCTTCTCAGTTGCGAAGCCTCTTCGCGTTGCTTTGTCATCTCATCTTCGAAGTCTCATTCGTAACCTGAATAATAAAAGGAAAGCACCGAGCAAATAATTCATATTCTTGTCAATGATAATCTGGATCTTGGATGTGCCCTAATAGAGACTGTTGCAACACGCAAGGTGTCTCTTTGGCATTTTATTTAGTTTGTTTATGCTTGTCGGCAATCCTTAGCACGCCTAGTTTTTGCTCCCATAAGTGTTTTATTGGTCAAATAGCCAACAATATTTTGTTACTCGTGTTTATTGTGTTGTCAACTCATCATGTACCTTTTAGCTTTGCTACCAAATGTGTGCACTAACAGCAAAGATAGCGTAAACTATGGAATTTTCTCTCAACATCAATGTTTATTCCTGCAGTCGTTGAGATGATTGATGGAGAAATCAAGCAGCCCTTTTCACAACTAAGGAGGCAAAAGAGCTTGGTTCTGCATATTATGATGCTTTTCCTTACACTCAAGGTCTTACATGTGTACCGATGCACTTCGTCCAAGCCTCTTTGGCCATTTATCACCGTGGCAAATGGCGAGTGTATGAGGTGAAGCACCAATCAAAATTTCACTTATTCAGTTTTTTTGGTTCCTAACATGTTTGATCGTCGCATCTTGCTTAACCACAATTTCAGGACTTTATTACTGTATGGCATTGCCGCCTGGGTATGTTGAAGGAAAAATGGTCTGTGATAATGGTTTAGGAGAAGCTACTTCCGAAATTACTTAAGTAGACATAATCTCGGTGTTATATATCTTCACTCATGTAAGATTTCAATTTTTCTTTTCAAGAAAAACTGTTTCATCATTGTGAGTGCTGTGTCGTGTCGTGGCCTATAAATCAAGCTATATCATGTTGAATAGTGAAAACAATTTACTAGTGCCTTAATGTCTTTCATTAGCAGTCTAATCATATTAAAAGGATTTTTGGAAAAGAGATTTGAACATCACAAGTTTGTATCGCACAAATTAATACAACCAACCTATTTTTAACTTTCACGTATCCCTCCCGAAAAAAAAACAACAACACCACCACTAAACTTCGGAAGCTCAGATCTTTTTAGTCCATGGTCCAGGACAATTGCTTACACCAATCATACAGTTCTTCCTGAAGCTCTTGAGAAATGGTCACAGAGTGTAATGAGGAAATTACTTCCGTGACACATGGTTTGTACTGTTGTTTTCCATTTCTCTATTCAAGAGATAATAGAGATACTGAGACAAGCAAAGTGAAAATCGGTGTTGTTTATTTAACAGAGTTAATTTTATTTTTCATGACAAATGACTTTGATTCATGTTTATGTTGATGGTTTAGTGTATGCGATATGGTAAGAGACTATAATGATATAGATAAAGAAATTGTGCATTATGGTGTTGTTATTTCATTTGTTACAGTCATCACTACTAAGATTAGGCTTTTAAGAGTGAACATTGTTACTTTTAGTGCATCCTTACAGTTTACAAGCTCATTCTCATCGAAAAGCTTTTGGCTGCAATATGATTTGTTTGAAATCAGTTAATTGATGCTCGTTATGTTTTGCTGCAGTCATTGAAACTTTGTTATTTAGTGTAGAATTTAGCATATTGTCCTATTCTCTTTCCTTCTCTTTGACAAAGACACCATTGCTATGTGTGCAGTTGTGCCTCGTTATTTGGGCTGCGAAATCTTGTTAACACTTTCTCATTAATCTTCTTGAAACATTTTCGTGCCTTTATGCTGGGTTGAACATATGTCACCGACAACTAAACTGGATTAGATAAACCTGGAATAAGAGTTAGGCGGTCATCGGCCTTGTTGCAGCAGCTATTTTGTCCCTGGCTATTTTGTTTGGGCAGTCTTGATTGCTAATTTAGCTCATCTTGGATATGAAGAAAAGACCATGTACATGGCTGCGTATGATTGGAGGTTGTCTTTCCAAAACACTGAGGTAACCTTCTTTGATGTACTTATACAAATCTTTTGATTGTCTCTGATGCATGGCTATATTTTCCTCAGTGTGTGTTAATGTTACTGCTATAGGATGTACTTATGGGTTGAAGCACCTCCTCCCATGGGTGGTGGTGGCGGTCCAAATTGGTGTGCAAAACACATCAAAGCTGTAATGAATATTGGTGGACCTTTCTAGGGGAACACTGATAGTAATTCATTTTTGAAGTTGTGAATACATGGTTATGCACTCATAAAAAAAAGAATACATGGTTGTACATTGTGGTATAATCTGACTGTAGTTAGTGGGGACCAGGAAGTATTTGATCTAGTGTAGAAGTGTGAAGTGTCATTGCATAAAAATTGTTCTGTACTACCTGATAACAGTAGTTGCCTTCTTGATACTATTTTTGAAGTAGCACGAATGAATGGTAGATAATGATTGCTTGGTAGATAATGATTGCTTACCTCTTTGCTTGCTTCAAGATTTGTGCAACTTGTATTGGAAGGGAAAGCACTAAAACACTGCTATGCATACAATTGTTCTGCATTAAGATGATAAAACCATAAGCCTTCTTGTTCCTTTTTTTAACACTGGACAAATAGCTGCTGCTATTGTCCATTTATATCATTCTTAAGGAAGTTGATAGCTTCTAAACTGAATGCTGCACCCCACTTTAAAATAATTGCGAGCACAGGTCTAAGAAATTCTCTGTTAAGTGGCGTTCTTATCCTCAAAAATGGTGTTTGTATTTTCATAATTCTTCATCATGTGCTTTACAATCTTATCAATACCAGTATCACAAGTGTACATTATCCATTCCTTTGCCAATCGAATGGTTAGGATCCCAAGTAAACATTGCCCAATCATGCATAAGGTGCTGCCTTGCAAATTTTGTGATGTGTATGGTATATTATCCTGACATACTTTTCTTTACTTGTCCAAAGAAAATTGCCCCTCCTTTAGTATTATGTTATTCACATACAGAGCTATTGCACCAGAAGTGCTAGACTCCAACTTTCCCAGTTTAACACGTAGTATTTGCAATAAATAATTATTTGACCCAAAATCTCAATGCAAATACCTTGAGAAGCTGTGTGGTTTATCCTTTTGCGGTAGACGGGAGAAAGGACCATTGTTTTTTTGGTAAAAAATAGTCAATGGTCAATACAGGGGTCCGATTACCATTGTTTTTGTATTGCTCTCGCATTTGCTAATATGCTTTTGATGAGTTTTTACATATCCCATCCATCACCCCCACGGCCCCACCCATTTCTCCTTACAATCATGTCAGTATTGAACTGGGAACAATAGACACATCTAACATAGCTTTGTTGGTTCTATGCAGACAAGATTAGAGCAATCCAACCTGCGGATTGAAACCGCATCGGAGGAGCAGAAGGGAAAGGAACAGCTTGATCAGCAGTCGGTTACGCAGCTCCCACAGGCCAGCTTCGTGCTACCATTATGATGTGCGAAGATGTGCAGGAGCCTAGTGTTGGTGTGAGGGAAAAGGTGGATGGGAGAAAGCCTGAGGTGAGCTCTAGCCTCTTGGCCTCTTCCTTCGGCTTCTCAACTGCTAGGATCACTGGCTTCTGGTACTCAGTGCTGGTCTAGGGGATGGTGGCCACGTTCCCTGTGTTGATGTTCTTATAAGAAACAAGTTCAGAAAGATGGAAGAACATGAAGAAACTTCTAGTTAGCTCAACTAGTTTCCATGTGTTCTCTCTTTTGCCTTTTTTGATGTTTCTGTCTATCAGATGATGGGAAAAAAAGCAAGAATCTGGTTGCTTATGCGCCACAAGATAGAGACAGCTTTTAAACATTTTGGGAGTTTGTAGTGACAGATAGCTTGTTCTTTTGGTGTAATTAGCCTGTTTCTCCTGTGATGTTTACAAGAAGTGGATATATGGTTAATTAGCAACCCTCTTTATCTAATCATTTTTGTTGCATGTTGCTTTGATGTTTTCAGTTTGTCACTTGTTATGTTGTGCATGTTTTATGAGTGATTGCGTCAGGGGAAAAATGCATGGTTGTACTTATTGACTAGTAGTTATCTTTCCTGGATGACGGTGTAGAAATGTAATTTGGCCTGTGATGTAATTAGATGTGATATTTGAATTCGCCCTGGGAGAGATACCGTTTATAAGTGCCATGCCAGTAGAAACCTCTGTGATTTTAAACGCCATGAATAGAGGGATCCCTGCGTTAGTAAACGCCATGAATATGAGGAACCCCGACGCTTATAAGCGCCATGCCAGATGAAACCCGGCGCTTGTAAACGCCATAAATAGAGAGAACCTAGGCACTTATAAACGCCATTAATAGAGGGAACCCCGGCGCTTATAAGCGCCATGCCAGATGAAACTCCGGCGTTTGTAAACGCCATAAATAGAGAGAACCCAGGCACTTATAAACGCCATTAATAGAGGGAACCCGGCGCTTATAAGTGCCACGCCAGATGAAACCCCGACGCTTGTAAACGCCATAAATAGAGAGAACCCAGGCACTTATAAACGCCATGAATAGAGGGAACCCCGGCGCTTATGAACACCACGGTAGCGGAAACCCTGGAGCATGTAAACGCCATGAATAGAGTGAACCTTGGCGCTTATAAGTGCCATGAATAGAGAGAAACCCGGCGCTTGTAAACGCCAAGGAAAACTTAATACGGTGCTTATAAGTGCCACCGTATGGTGGGAAATAACGACATATAAAAACGCCGTGGATAATTAAGCGCCGCGAATTACTTTTCTTGACGCCATTTTTCTTGACGCCATGTAAACGCCATCTAAAATCTTTTTAAGGCATTTATAAGGTTTTAAAGGCATTTATAGGCGCCATGGGATGTCCGGCGTGTTGTAGTGGAAGGGACATAGGTGTACAGATGTACACCTAAATTTTTTTACAAAAAATTAATTATATAATATATATATTACCTATATATATTAATAATAGGACCAAATCAATACATATATTCACTTATTAACTAATTTTAGCCTATTTCCATTCTTCCATAACTTTCCTCCTCAACCGGCCATCGTAGCCCATTAACGAAAAGCCTACACCTTACATTTCTCAACCGAGCAGAGCACATTGCAAAGCACAACCAACCCTAGCCGATTTTTTTGTCTTTCATGCTCTTTGCCTCTCTTTCACTTGGCCTTGGGGCGTCGACTGGTGATACAGTTCGATAATCAGGCAGCGGTGGAAGGATGGGGGCTGAGGCAACAGTCGAGCTATCGACCAAGTAGTAATCGCAATACTATAGGCTGCACCGCTGCAGCAGCCAGTCAAGGCCATCGACCCTATCATATGGATTTTCATATATTATTTCTTTGAATGTTGAGAAGTTGAAATGTTCATAAAAGGTGAATTAGTGGGATTAATTAGTTGATTTTGTGATATAGAGCTTAAGAAAATTAATTAAGAGGTATTCTATAGATCAGAAAGCTTTGTGGGATCAATCTGGAAAAGACATAGAAGGCAGCTACAACTACTAACTCCACATCAAAACCAACACCTATAGAAAGAAAATTTGTTTTCGATAATTAATTTTGTGAAAGAACCAACTAAGTACAATGGATAATCAATAATTTTTCTACAAGTTAGTGATGAAGTCATAATATCTCACTTTCAAGTTACAGATTCTCGTGAGTTAATTTGTATTTTTTTTCTTAATTATTATGAAATTTTCTAATTTATTGGGACATATTTTCTCTAATATGAATAATTTGTATTTTAATTTTGTTATTGTGAACCTTAAACTTTGATATTGAATAATATTTTGTTAACTCTGTACATCCATATGAAAATTCCTGGATCCACCCCTGCAGGAACCAATGAGTTGTAATCGCTTTCACCTGAATATCCTGTAACGTGAATAATTGACCTGATATCATTTTCTGCGTTTCAATATGCCAGTTTCAACTTTGTTAACCACAGCCCACAGCAACAATAGGTGGATCTATGGGTGCCGGGTATGCACTGACAACTTCAAAAAAAATTGAAAAACATCAGGAGATCATCACTTCAATGGATCAAATTTATTAATTGAATTTGTTATAATTTTAATGGTTTAGGATTTATAAGATCTTAAAACTAATTGTACTGTACTTTTAGCAAATTTTGAATATATATGTTACATTTATAATATTATCAAACTATTGTACAAGACTATAGAAATGTTCGTGTGGAATATACATACACTGCTGTTTAAAATTTTCTAGCTTCATGGCTGACAGGAACCACCGAAAACATAAAATAACAGACGCTTATATACCAACAACTAACCTCTACAAGTGATGACTCGTCTACTAGGACATAACACATTGCCCTGTTTCTGTCATGGGAGGATACGCATGGCTCATGGAATCGCTCCTGGTGTCCATTTGTTGGCACAGGAAGCAACACGGAAGAGGGCCCGGCGGCATTATGTCAACATCAGGTGTTGTCTCACGGTCTCGATCGATCTCCTGCTACAGCTGTCTGCTAGAGGCTAAAATATTGCCTTACAATTGAAATTTGCGCCGAATGTGACACAGACAGTGTTTCTGCTGCAATATTTCTTCTAAAGCGTATATTTAATGATATATGTAATCTGCGCCTAGCTTGTTTCCTACGAAATGTCCGGTCAATGCTTTTTTTGAATTTTGGCCAAGAGCTCTGGCATTCAGTATAGAAGAAGAGAATAACAGCTGGACTACAGATGCACACACACCTGCACACACACCCACACACACCCGCACACTGCCCTAGCTCCCTGTGCGCACCCGAGCGAGCACGGAGGATCGAACCCGGGTGGCCTGCTCGCGGCACCGCGCGGCAAGCCAAACGAGCTATCGCTCGTTCGCAAAATGTCCGATCAATGCTCACGGTTACAGAATTCAGCTAATATCTGTACTGTCTCTTACTATATAATTGCGTACAACTTCGATCATTTGATAAGCATAGTTTTGCTCACGGTTGGACACGTCTACAGTGAAAACGGATCGGATACAGACGGATAATAACTCTACTATATTTGTTTTCATATTTTTTTCTTAGATGCGGATACGGATAATCCGGATATAAATACGAATATGACTAATGTTGAATATGGATACGGAGCAAATACGAATCGAATCGGATACGGTCACAGATATTTATCGAATACAATAACCCTTTATATTGTACACACAAAATTTTCTAAAAAGTAACTAGTTTATTTGCTTAAACATTGACGAAGAAGATGTAATAACCCAATATTTGTATTCTTTTTTGAATTATATTTAAAATAATAAATTATATATTTATGAGTTTTATGCATTTTAGCTACTTATTTAAAATATTTAAAAGCTTATAAAATCATAAAAATAATTTTTTAAATGATAGATTGTGTCAAAATTTCTCTAAACAATTTTGTAATTTTTAGAGCCAGTTTGCCCATTTTAATAATTCAGATTTGATTTATAGATTAATTAAATTAGAAAATAATTTTAAAATTATAAAACCTTTTTGGGCCAAAAGAGTAGATTTGATCTAGCCAGCATGCATATCCAGATATCCGGTCCATAAATATCCGGATTATACAAATCCATATTTGTATCCAATGGATAGTGAGCTACCGAATCCGTATCTGTATCTGACAGAAAAAATCCGTATTTGTATCCAATCCGATACTATCCGATAAAAATATGATCCAACAGAATCCGTATAAAAAAATTATCTAGATCGATTGAAAACTATCCGATCCGTTTTCATCCCTAAACACATGCATGATTTATACTTCTAAGTACTGGGTGGTTTCTACAACACTTTAATTCAAATGTTGTATTAGTTCATTAAAATGCCATATATGTGAGAACCCTCCCTTCTAGCTTGCAATACTGAGGTCCCGTATGTATACAATATTAATCTCATGATTAGTGGCTAGTACGTATATTTACAATATTATCATCACATCTATACATAATATTATACATATATTAGCATAAGGTAATTATACAATAGGGCTTAAAAAGGCCGAATAGAGTGCAACGGAAGATACAAAAATCTAGTAGTATATCCATAGCCAACACTCGGGCAAGTGATAAGGATAAAACTCTTAGAAGAACACATCGGTGAAATCCCCATATCCTCGTCAGATAGAATGTGTTGTCGAGGTTTTCCATTACTTTGCCCATTGAATATCAACAATAGCAAAGTTGAGTACTTTCATAATTAAGAAGACTTGTAGTATATCATAAAAATATGATTAAATGCAGGCTATGTCAAAAGAAAAAGCTACTAGGTTCATTTTCATAAAGCGAATTTGAGTCAAGAATATCAAGTAATAGATTTGTAAACAGAATTTCTAAGAGTAAATATGAGTAGCGTAATATATAATAATTCATAGTCCTCTATGATTGTGAGCATCGAATCGTCTTGTGCCAAACCTTGGCATAAAATCTAAAACAAGATTTTTCAACAAATATTTTCAATTTCACACTTTTGTGAAAATATCAAAACTCTAACTATTATCAATACTCCAAGTCTCTCATGACCACGAGCATGACTTTTTGAAAAGTTTTACACCCTACAAATATGTATATCTTACCCACAAGAAAGCGCCAACTTTTTTGCCGATATTTTCACATTTCCTTTAGTGTGTGGCCAAGCGGCTATGACATGACCTTTACATCAACTAGACCTAACTTTGCACCATCCCGGTAATGTTTTACCCTTACTTTGGCAGCAGAAATAAAATTCACACACATAGTAACCATGATAATCCGTCCTTGTCATTTACACAGTAACCATGACAGTCTATCCTTTCAAACCTGTCGGTGTATTCTACACCGGGATACTCTCTCCACCACTGTCAGGTGGGACCGCACCGCAAGATACAAAGAGAAGAAGGCCCTGTGCAAGGGACTCAACCTGTTGAAGAGAGGCTTGGCGGGCGACTAGGTCCTGCATTTCAGGCGACCAAGACACGTGGCGCCAAAGAGAGGCGCTTGGGTGACTGTGTCTCAAATGGGCGATCAGGTCACAACTGCTAAAGACCAGGACATGTGGCCGCCCGACGAGCAGTCGGGCGACCAGGCCACGTGGTCGTCCGACGAGTAGGTGAGCCCATTCTCAGCCATCTAAGAAGACAGAGCTAGGGGGCTTTCGCTCGAAGCATTCGCTAGGATCATAATGTATCACAGCCATTAAATGCGCATGGGAGCCATTCAATTCGTGGGGAGCCATTACAGTGCGCCTGGAGGCCATTAAATAGGCGTGGCTCCCTGATGCCATGATGACCTGTCCCTCCGACTGAGCCAGCTTCACCAACTCTCGTTCCATCTACACCGCCCAGAGCGAGACGGGATGACGCGTGTATCAGGCGTTCGTCACATAGCGTCCGAACCCCTCCTCTCGAGCGGTCCGAAGACAGACGGCGTCAAGCAACGGTGTAGACAAAGAGGCTCCGAGGGACAGTAGCGATAGGACTAGACACAGTCAATATAATTAATGTAAAACCACTCCCTCTGCTCGTCCTAGCTAGTCCCGGGAGTATATAAGGGAGCTAGTGTGCATGAGGCAGGGGAGGTCGGTCGATCAGTTCACAACGGAGAGCAAGCAGAATACTAGAGCAACACGAGCTTGAGCAGGACATAGGGCTGTTACCCGCATTGGGGGCCCGAACCTGGGTAAATCCATGTGTGTTCTTGAGCTTCCTGTCCTGCTCATCACGTGAAGAGAGTAGAGAAGAGAGCCGACAGTGATGCAACTGCGAAGACCCCCCTACCGAAACTCGGTTATACACTCGAACCAATACTGTCGGGCACAAACATGCCGACAAAACCATTTTCCCCTAATAAGGCATACACCATTATATCGGCAAGTCTTATTCCCAACACCTCGGTATGGGCACCCCTTTGATCAAACCTATCGGGATTGCTCATACTACTATAGCCTTTCAATGTGCAAAACTAGACTTGAGTAACTTCATAGGTTAAGGTTACCCCATAATAGCATTTATGGTTGCACTAAATATCTTCTATTGTACAATGCGTATATATTCGAATATACCCAATTTGACATTAGTAGATGTCTAAATCTAGCTTAGCGTTATCAAGATTGTCATGTCAATATTTATTATGGAAGTTCCATCATGGGTTATACCTACTCATTTACTAAAAACAAGGCATTCATTCATACATAGGCTTGATGAAAACAATATAGCCTTAAGTGAAATATTAGGATGACATGATTAAAGGAGTTGCTTACCTTGCTCATTGAATTTCTGGGTGGAGTTGGGAATGGCTGTTCCAGTTTCTAGAACAACGGTATCTATACACAATTTTAACACAAAGCAACAATAAGGAGAAAAAGAAGTCAACAACATCAAACTCCAAATATAATTATAGAAATAGAAGGTTCTAGATTTACAGAGATTTTTAGAATGTAGGTTTACAATTTTTGAGACTTATTTACATAAGTTATGATTATTTAAATTTTAAGTTAGGACAAGATTCACCCTAATAAAGCAATAAGTGAGAATAATGTTTGTCGACGATCGGGATCACTGGACCGCAGAAATGAAGGGGGGGGGATCGTGTATACGGGACCCTGGATCGACCTCACTCGCCAAGGGTTAGTCCAACTGCTCTAATGGTCGGAGGCAAAGACAGAGAACAGGACACCAAGGATTATACTAGTTCGAGCCCCTGTGACAGGTAATAGCTCTACTCCAGTCTTGCCCAGAGGTGGTGAACTTTTCTAAGTTTGAGTACAAGAAGGTCTTTTCTAGCTCGAGCTTCCGTAGTCTGAGTACTTGTGTGTGCGTATATTGCGATGTCTCTTTGTACATTCGCCCTAGGGGGCTATATATCCCTCTTAGCCATTACTGGAAACCTCCCGGGGAGATTCCCGGGAGAGTGGCTTCATGCGCAATGGAGGTGGCCCGTAACCGTCCCGGATCTGCCGCCCACACCTGGCTTAACTCCACCACTTAAGGGCCTTCGTAATTGCCAGTTGAATGCACGATTCGTATCCCGAGCTTGACCCCCTCAAGCGGAAACTAATTCCTTGCCCCCTAGCTCGAGGTCGTAAGGGAGTCGCGCGGTCCACGCCGTGGTCAAAGACTTCGCGGCTCGAGCTCGAGCTAGGGGCTTTGTTGACCATCCGTTGTCCAAGCATAGATTTCTCAGTCCCCAACAGCTAGCCCCCGAGTCTCAGGTCGTACTCGGGCACTGGGGACGACCTCGAGCCTCACGATCTGGAAAAGGGGATGATCTTCTGGTTGTGTCTAGAGCTGCCCAAGCCCAAGGTCGAGGTCGGACGGAGACCAACCACAAGGCTTGACACAGTTACACCTGGCGGCCCTCGACCTTTGAAATCCTGGTACGGATACGAAAGAGTAGTGGAACTGCCTACAACACCTCGATCCTGCCACCAAATCTCTAATGCACCTATCAAATTGAAACCGGCATGTCTTTTAAGATGCCATATCTTCTAACTGACGACGATCGAGGCCTATAAATCCCGGACCATCGGCTTCCCTGAAGAATTCCCGAACTCTCCTGAACTTTCTTCGATCTCGCCCTCTCTGGCACTCTGCTCAACCTGCTTTTCCTCCCCCGACCAAGCACCAGGCATCCTTCGTGGCCAAGTTTGGGAAGAGCTTCTTGTCGCTGGCCAGGATGAAGGAACTCGAGAGCTTGGGGCTGCTGGACCCGGCGACATGGTGGTTGCCGGGTGGAGAGACCGAGCCACAGCCTCGAGAAGACGAGCTTGTCAGCACCGAGCACTACATACTCTTCGGTCTGCGGACACCGGAGAGCGACTTCGTGGCCTCGGTCCTTGCGCAATGCAAGATCGAGCTCGTCAACCTAGTGCTGAACTCCATCGTCCTTCTTTCCATATTCTCCCATTTGTGTGAGGGGTTCCTTGGGATTCTTCCCACCCCATCTCTCTTTTTTCGTTTCTTTTCTTTGTTCCGCACTGGGAAGGACCCCGTGGTCGGGTGCCTTTACTTCTGTCTACAGACGGGACTTCTCTGGGCCTTCCCCCAACTCCACGCTCGGGACTCTCTCGGCCCCTGGACCGAGAGATGGTTCTATCAGAAGAGAGGGGAGGACGGCGCGCTCGCATACGATGGAGCCCCCATCGCTGCTAAGCGCTAGACCCCTGAGGCGGACGACCTGGCGATCGATCAGGAAGCCATCACCGCCAACCACATCTACGCCACCCGCGGTCTCACCGGGCAAGCCATCACCAATGACTTCTTGCGGAGCCGGGTGTTCCCTCTACGAAAGAGGCTGCACCCGTTCTACGAGATCATGGGTCATAACGATCCCACCTGCAAGGGCACATCTGGTAAGCTTTCTCGAGCTGAAGTTCATCTAAGTATTTTTTGACAACCTTGATCTCCCAGCAGCGCCGAATGAGTCCTGGCTGGCGGCCAGGATGACAGAGATGTTTGGGAAGGCGGCGTTCGACTACTCCACGGACGAGCCCGTCCCGAGAAACGTGCTGAGACGGAGTGCCGAGGTGAGATGCCTCAAGTCGTGCCCCGACTTAAGAATGTTAAAGCTCGCCCGGACCTTGAAGTGTGTTTGCAGGAGAACCAAGAGCTGCTCCAGACGGCGAAGCGTATGCTGCGCTGCCCAGAGCAAGCAAGGGCAAGAAGGCTGGCAAGAGATCGCTTCCAGACGCCCCGAGCGGCAAAGCCCCGAAGAAGTAGCACATTGAGTGGGGCGACCGCGTAGTGGTAAGTTCGAGCTCAAGCCCTTGCCCAATAACAGACTATAGCAGATTTTGACCTTTCCTTTCTTTTCCTGGCAGCAGCAGAGGGCGGCAGCCGCCGCCAGGACCTCCAGCCCCTAGGTGGCTCCAGGGCTCGACCGCAGAGCCCTAGGCCAGCCATCACGGGCAACCCGGCGCCACCGCGCGCTCCAAGGTCTCCTGTGCGAGGTGCTCGGAGGAAGGCCGCTTCCTCACCCTTGGGACGCCGAGACCAACAACAAGCCCCCGCGAGATGGAGGCTCGTGACTCAGGTACTTCATTTTCCCCTTGATCGCAGAATTCCTTTCCGCCTTATTTTAGCAATCTTCCCTTGCCGCAGACCTTGAGTGCCCGAACTCACCCCCACCCCCCCTTGACAATGGCTATCATCCAGGGCGAATCCGAGTCTGAGGAGGAGGCTTCGTACGAGCTAGTACACCGCTTCCCCGCGAGCCAGGGTTGCACCGCTAGAGGCCCCCATAGTTGTGTAGTGGCCGGCGAGCCTGAACACGAGCTCACCAATTCAAACGAAGGTGGGGCCTCACCTGCCGTTTACGAAGAGGAGGCCGACGACACAACAGCCTCCGAAGCTGAGGTTTCCCTAGCCAAGACTGCAACGGGGAGTGAAGCTTGAGATGACTCCCCTACTGCGGCCGAGACCATTCAAGTTGTCGCCGCCATGGTCGCTATGACAGCCGAGGACGGGGCGATCTCGACCACCGAGGCCAGCAACCAGCTGGCTGAAGGGACTAAGGAGGACCGAGCCGACGACCCGGTCGGGGCCATCGTCAGGGAAGAAGTAGTGGACCCCCCGTTCGCAGAGGTCGAAGCCAACTTGGTCAAAGGGACCTTGCCCGAAGGAGAGTCTGGCCTTCAGGCAAACGAGGAGGCCCAAGCCGAGGGAGTCACTGGCGAAGTTGGCCCTGCACTAGAAGAACTTCGCCCCAGCACCTCGACCTTAGCGGAACACCATGCCGTGCCAGAGGTGTCAAGCAGCAGACCGACTGGGTCCCACCGCGCGGTGTTCGAAGACCGACTTAGCCAGGTACAACACAATTTCCCCGCACTCCTTTTGTTCCATGACTTATTTTTCCTAGGGTCCTAGGGGAACGATCTCGGCACACAACCTCCTCGCACACGCTGCATACACACCCATCCGACCTTCCTCTCAAATCCAACGCATAGCGCCTAAATTGCAAAAAAACCCCCGCCTCCCCCTTCCTCGGCTCGTCTCGCATGCGCCTCCCTTGGCTCGGCTCATCTCCCAGGTGGCTCATGATTGAGTCCGGGAACGCCCGACGAGTGAGCCTCGCTCACACCCGACGCCGGGCGATAGAGAGGGCACGAAGGCACGTCGAAGGAGGAGTCCCGATCATCCGCTCGTGCCCCGCACCAGTATCGCCGCGCCCTCCCCCGATCGTAGCCGAGGATGCCGTGCCCTCCCCCGATCGTAGCCAAGGATGTCGCGCCCTCCCCCGGACGTAGCACCGGGATCGTTGTGCCCTCCCCCGAACGTAGCACCGGATGCTGCACCCTCCCCTGAATGAGGATCGCCGCGTCGGACGACGATGGGTACTTGGTTCCCTAGCTCGATCGCGCCATCGTGCCCTCCTTCGAACAAAGATTGCTGCGGCATCCTCCTGTCGCCCATGGATGCCGCACAGGACATCGGTCGCGTTGACCTCCATTCGCCCACGGTTGCTGCGCAGGGCAACGACCGCATCGTCCTCCCTACATCGCGGTCGGCGGACGCCGCCGCGCTTATCCTCCTTCGCCTACTGGCCGCCGCCTTTCAGACATCGATGGCCAATTATGCGATGCCTGTCCCCCTCCCCATGTCATCATCAAAAAAGAAACCGGCCATGGTGCGCAGCCCTACCAAGACAGTCCCCGAGGACCGAAATTGGACTCTATTGTTTCTGTCCTACCAACCCAGATGAACAACGGTGAAAATTCAATGAGAATGGTGCTATTGAAATCTCCATTAATCGCAGAAGATGTCGGAATGAGCACTCCAAAAAGAAAATGTAGCATCCCTCTCTTGGTGAGTGGTGTTGTACTGTTCATCTTCATAATCTTTGTGTGTCCCCAATTAATTTTTTTATGTGTGGTATTGTAGTGTTCATCATTTACATCTGATTGCGAGGACAGCTTGAAGCCCGTTGTAGGGATGTCGTTTGAAAATATGGATGCCGTGCTGGAGTTCTACAAGACTTATGCACATAAAGTTGGTTTTTCTGTTCGTGTTGGTCAACAGAAGAAAGAAAATGATGTTGTTCAATGCAAGCGGTTTATGTGCTCAAGGCAAGTGTCGGCGATTCCACCAGACAGGCCCGTGATCTATAGACCGGTTTTGTCTGTAGGAGGGCGTCTTCGTGGTCGGCTTAATCGAGAGGGCGGAAACCTAGAGGACTCCCACGGAGGGTTTCAAGCCTATGAACTAGGAAGAACAAGTGATTTTTACCTGTGTTCAGCCCCCTTGTGAGAAGGGTAACAACCTTACGCCCCGCTAGATTTCAGATATGATATTTTGAGCCAAGACAGAGTTCGTGTGTTACAAGTTCTCCGCTAGCCCTTTCTAGTATTGCTCGGCCGATTGATCTAGGCTCCTCCTCTTTCCCCATGCACCGAGGGCCCTTATATAGGCCAAAGCTAACGGGTAGGTACAAGGAGGGTCATCATGTTGATCTAAATACATTTAATGCTTCCTCTCGTCTTTGTCCTGCTCTCCAAATCATTAAATGCTTCTGCGTGTTTTTGCACTGTCCACGGATGGACCTCTTTATGACAGTAGGTGGAGGCGCCAGAGGAATGGGTCAAGGCGTAAATCTTGCAGAATCGATAAGCTCGCTGTGGCGTGCCCGCCATCTGACACAAGACGGCCAGAAGAAACCTTCGAGGCGGCCATCGTGCGCCTAATTTTTGCCTTCGGCGGGCGGCGCAGTGGCGTGCTCCACCACCTGCCGCCACCGCCGCGCGGCCGGGCGCGGGCGAAAAGGCGTGTTTCGCCCACCGCTTCGTCGGGCGCCACGGACCGACGCTGCCGGCGGGCGCGACGCCGCCGTCGCCAAAGCCGCCACGTGGGGCTGGCGCCGGGTGGCGGCGTGCTTTCGCCCACCTTTCGCCGGCACCACGGGACCGGCAAGCCGGCGGGCGCGATCGCCCGCCGTCGCCAGTTACCACGTGAAATTGGGCGCCGGCGAGCGGCGTGTTTCGCCCACTGCTTCGGGCGCCACGTGGACCGACGCTTTGGCGGGCGCGACGCCCGCGATCGCCCGAGCCGCCACGTGATTGGACTTTAGGCGGTGGAGAGGGTACCCTAGCGATAATACGCCGACAAGAGCCGGGCCTGCCCTAGAGCGCAAGCCTAAGACTCCTTTTTAGAACCTTCATTCAATGCACTTAATGCTTAGCGCGCTCTTGGGCAGGGCCACCACACATGAGGATACGATCGCTTGTTCTCAAGCACAGATCTCTGCGGTTTTCTTGGGACCCAACGGCGATAACTTTGTCTTCGCGAACGGTTGCGCAATGCGTACGATATATAGACGCACTTAAATCGAGCGGTTCCACGCTTTTTCGCTTCCACTTCGCCTCCTTGCTCCTTTGCTCTCTTTTCTCTCGAGCTCTTCGTCTCCCTTGTTTCCATGGCGCAGCCATTCTCCGCTTCGATCGCGGATACTCTCGCGTGAAGAGAATGGCCATCATAGCGCCGAGGGCACCTTTTCGCTTCGGGCAGGACCGCCACGCCACGCTTGCCTCTCAAACGAGATCATCATACACACATGGGCACCGATGGCGTGTTTGGTCCCGCCTTTTTCTCGATTTTTTTTCACCGTGACTCACTTCTACGAAATTCACCACCTTCACCTCACCCCCAACTCTATCGCTCTTCCTTGCCATCTTCGCACACCTCGTGAAATGTTCATGGGGTGATGCCAATCTTCCTCTCTTCCGCTACTTCTTCATCCGTCGCGCCCACCGACAATGAGGTAGTGGGAGTTGCCACTTTCGGCTCTTCGAGACGGATGGCCTTCGCTACATCGCCTTCAACACAAATCCAACTGGAAGGCGGGCGCAGCCGATCGGGTCAGACGTTAATGACGGCAATGAGGTCGACGCTTGGGAGTGCTCGGGAGCGGCGCGATGCCTTCAAAATCGGAGTTCGCCGGTCGAAGAGACGGCGAAAATCCTGCTATGGCGGCTCGTTGGCAGATCGCGTCACGGATTGACTAGAGCGATGGTGGCTCGACTTCGATCCCGGAGAATCACCCTTTGCGCCGCCACCGCCCAAAGATGGCAAAGATTCGGCGACAATGACAAAGACACGACGCGTGGCCCAAAGCGTAAGTCTTCCTTCTTCTTTCTTTTCTGCGCACACGTTCTTTCCTGTGGCTCCCTGCCAACCGACAGCTAATATCCTTTGCCTTTCGCCAGGCGCGGGAAACATGGAGGATATAGTCATCGGCAGATGGCTCTCCGTGCTGATGCCGCTATCCGTGGGCAGTTCGTCGTTCCCGGCGCCGGCTCGGCCGCTCGCCGATCTGCCGTACGCCGAACGCCTGGAGCACGTCAGGCGACTCCCGCAAATGGACTCCACGGGACCGGCCGTGAACACGCCCCGCGGCCCGCTGGTGATCAGGGACACGGCGCCTACCAGCGACCGGGCCACGGGCAAGCGATCGATTGCCCCGGACGCCACGGGCTCGGACCCTAAGAGGGTCCGGGCCACGGAACAGACTTCGTCCGCCGCCAACCCTGCTGCGGCGGCGTCTTCACCAGGGGCGGTAATGCAAACCGCCCCAGCTACGACTTCACCTCCGGCGCCACCGCCTCCCGCGGCGCCGGCTCCGGTACCACCTCCTCCGGCTCCCGCCGCGCCGATCGCGGCGCCGACACCTCCGGCCACGGGACCCCAGGCCACCACACACCATGGTGGTCTGACGCTTCCGACGGCCGGGCTTCGCTTGAGGACGCCGCCAAGGTGGTTTCGAGGCGCGCCGACGGCGCCTCAAAGACTGGATCGAACGGAGGAAGCGCCGCCGACGCCCGGCCTTGGGGAATCGCGGAGGCCAACCCCGAGGCCAGCCTCGGACTCGAGTGCCTCTCCGCTTATTCTCCCGCCACGTGCCATGTCGAGATCTTCACCCGGCTTGGCGAACTTCAAGACAGATTCGGCAACACCCTCGTTGAAGCCGCCAGGCACGGAGCCGAGACCGCCCAGGCATTGGCATCGGTGAGAGGTGAGCTGCTGCGCGAGTGGACGAGGGCGGATGCGGCGGAGACGACGTTAGCGGAGAGGATCGACGCGACGCCATGCGCGCGGGCAAGGAGGGCGAAGAGCGCGGAGAGAGGCGTAAACAACAGCCAAGACCTCGGAGCTGGAGTCCTTCCGCCTGCAACGCAACCTCTCCGTCATGCTCAAGAAGGCATTCCAGCGCACCAAGAGGTGCCTGGAGCCCTTGGGGGTGGAGCTGAACACGCCATCGAGGACTCATGGCCGCACTCGCCCCACGCGACCAATCAGGCCGCAGAGGCGCTTCGAGGGCTACCCGAGGCCCTGGCTGCTCGCTCCGCCATAGAAGGACGTGAGGTCGCGATCATGACCACGACTCACATTCTGGCCCGTTGCGCCAGCCGCGACGCCGCTTTCGACCCAATGGCGGTGGTGACCGCCGACGTCGAAGGAGATGTTGCCCAGGCGGAGGCGCGGGTGCACGCAGCCGCCGAACACATGGCCGGCTTTGGTAAGTAGACCACCGATCATGGACGCCTCCACCCCATCGGGCGGAGGCGAGGGCAACGACGAAGCTCGACTTTGGTGACGCATTTAATCGATGAGCCGGGCCACCGCGCTGCTCTTTTTTGTTTTGTCTTTATTTGTTTTTCTCCCGTTCTGCGTGCATCAGCAAACTTTGAATATTTTCCAGTCAAGATTACCTGCACACTTTGCTTGCTTGTTGCTTCTATCTGTGAACCTGCGTTCAGAAAAATCTTGGACAACTTCTGGACAAACGATAGGTGTTTAATCGTCATTCATATGTTTGTTTGTTAGACGGCCGTTATTTGACTTAGCAGAAAACGCTTTCCTTCTAGAAAACATCTAATTCAGGGTAGCGCTTCCGAGTCTCGCCAAGTGATTTTACGTGCCCGCCGTGATCGCAAGCATAAACTATGCGGACCACATAAAATGTAGGCGAAAAACGGTCGTAAACCGAACAAGGAACACCAGACGTAGCAAAGTCTTAGCGCCGAAGCTTCCGTGACGAGCTATCGCGGGTTCCACCTTCCGAACTTATACCGATGATCACTTAAAAATATGCTACTCGGTATGAACGCGGCTAAACAACAAGTTCTCGGAAGTGCGTTTTAGGCCAAAACACTAACGGAGACGACTCGGCGGTGCTTCAGTGAGCCAACCCGAGGCGCGACGAGCCGTGTAGGAGCGCCAGGTCTAATCGACACTCGATGACTTGGTTTCACGGACGCTAACACTTAGCACATCTTCTTTTATCATGAGGAGCCGTTGGTTTCCAACATTTGCGATAACCACGCCGCATCTTGACCCATCTCAGATATAATCATAAGGAAATGGCCAAAAAGAACGTGGTATAAAGCGCTTATCTTGTTTTATATGTCACGGACGTAGCTAGGGGCATCAAAAGGGCAAGCAGCCCAAGCCACCGGCGCATCGACCTTCGAGCAACGGCCACCAGAACACTAGGCGCCAAGCGAAGATGATGGAGCGGCGGGCGGCAAATTGGGCACCGAGGCAGCATTTCCAAGCCACCGAGCGACCAGTATTCGAGCCCACAGCCATCAGAACACTGGCGCCGGCGAAGATGATGGAGCGGGCAGCAGCTTGGGGCACTTGGGCGGCAGCCCCAAGCCACCGGCGATCAGCCTTGGCGGCACCAGAACACGGGCGCCGGGCGAAAGATGGATGGAGGCGGCAGCTTTGGGGCACCGGCGGCAAATCCAAGCCAAGGCGACCAGCTATCAGTTTTCAGCACCGCCATCAGAACACTTGGGCGCCGGGCGAGCATGATGGAGGCGGCAAGCAGCAGCAAGACACAGGGCCTTCGAGGAAGTCGCCAAAGATCTTCATGCTCGCTTTGTGCGCATGAGATGACTACCGAAAAGGTGAGTAAACAGTTGGAAAGGTATACGCAGGGTAAGCTTAAGACATTCTAAGTTCTAGCATGAAGTCGCCGCCCGCCTGCTTGGATCCAAGTCCTTGTGAACTTGCTAATGAATCGAGTCATGCGGTGCCGTATGCCAAAGCGATTTAGACTTGGGTGGCTTTAGGCCGACGGCGCCATGATGACGACTCAACGGTGCCGGGAGCCAACCCGAGGTGTGCGAGCCGCGTCTGAGCGCCGCACCTAGCCCGCCCCCCAGTCGCCCGGGCTTAAGCGTATACGGGCGCCGAGGATCATCATGGACTTCACAAAGGAATTAGTAAACACACGGGGCCAGCCTCACACATGCGCATAATTGCCACTCAAAGCATAATGAAGAGGAACTATAAGGGCGAAATAGAGAGCTTTCCGGGCAACAGCCTTACTGACCGCCAGCAGCCGCCGACCGGCCGGGAGAGGGACGTACCTCGAGGCCGACCGGAGCAAGCTGCTGGGTACTTACAATTCCCTTAAGGATAGAATTTTCGAAGCAGCTCGATGTTGTAAGAGTTGGCCAGCTCCTCGCCGTCCTCGGTAGCTAACCAGATCTTGCCGGGCGATAATCGAGATCACCTTGAAGGGGCCTCCACCAGTGGAGACAAATTTATGTAACCCTAAGATGCCTCTGAATTCTTCAAGAAGACCAGGTCACCCATCGCCGATGTTCTCTCGAGAGACCCGTGGCGTGGTATCGCTGAGGTTTTGCGATATGGCAAGCGGCAAGAAGCGGCCGATCCCGCACCTCTCCAGAGGTTTACCTCTTCTCACGGAGATCTTCTTGGTTTCTTCATTAAACACCGAGACGCAGCTGGGAACCGAAAGTGACAACTGAGGGGAGAATAACCGGCGCCATACACCAAGAAGAAGGGTGTCTCGCCGTTGCAGACAGTGGGCGTGGTGCTGGCGACCACAACACGGTAGGGAGTTCTCCGTCCACCTTGCACCCCTCTTATGGAGTCGATCAAACGCCTTGTCTTGAGGCCCTTCAAGATTACAGCGCATTGGCACGCTCCGCTGACCATTGCTCATGGGATGGGCCACCGGTTTAAACATACCTTGGTGCCCATTTCTTCACGAACTCTAGAAAAACGCTACCGGTAAACTAGCTGCGCCGTCGGTGATGATGCGATTGGCGACTCCAAAGCGGGTGAACATCCCGCGCGTGAATTTGATACAGCACATGCGCGTGATGGCCCTCACTGCTTCGACTTTGACCCACTTGGTGAACTTGTCGATGGCGACAAAGAGGTGGGTGAAGCCCTCAGGTTCAAGGAACGGGCCCAGATATTCAATTTGCATCATGACGGCCAAGAGAGGGATGGTTTGCGAGCTTGGCCGGTTTGTGGGTTTGCTCGGCGAAGAATCGCAAGCAGATGTCCTCACCAGCTCTCAAGCGTCCTGGAGGGCGGTAGGCTAATAAAACCCTTGGCGAAACGCCTTGCCGACTAGAGTTCGGCCGGACATATGGCTCCGCACATGCCTCCATGGATATCGAGAGCGGTCGCCTCCCTCTTCGAGTGATGCACTTCAAGAGAACTCCGTTTTACGCTCGGGCGATATAGGTCCCCACCTACCGCAGTATAGCACTTGGCCTTTCGTGCAATCTTCTCACCGAGGCATCATCGTCGGGGATCACTTGGTCACGCAGAAGGCGAGATAGGATCCATCCATCGATCTCCCCTGCCAAGGGTGGCGACCACTCGGCCGCCTCGCCGGGTACTGGGCCGAAGCTTTTCCCCGCAAGATCCTCGGCTTCCTGCCCGACTTCCTCCGGATCGAGGGGCTGGCACGCCGCTTTCCCTCCTCGAATCGGAGGCCGTGTGATGGGCACCGCTTTCCCCCACCTAAGCCGGAGGTCATGACGACAGTTTTTGCCGTCGTCCCCACCTGAACTGTGGGCTGCGACAGCGACACCATCATCCCCACCTGAATCGTGGGCCGCAATGGACGGTCGCGATAGTCTTTCTTCGAAGACCCCGACCGGAACAGGAGCCCTTGAGGATGCAAGCTGGGACAGCCCGTCCGCAAGGTGGTTGTCACGCCGGGGGATATGAATATACCCCAGACCTTCAAAATGGCGCTCCATTCTTCGGACCTCCGCCAGGTACGCCGCCATGGTGGGGTCGGAACATTGGAACTCCTTCCGTGCTTGATTGATGACTAGCAGGGAGTCTCCCTTGACTTGGAGACGCCTAATGCCCAAATAAAGCGTCTGTGACTTCCTTGATGAACCTTCATACTCAAGAATATTGTTGGTGGCCTTGAATTCGAGGGTGACCACGTCATCGAGGGTGTCACCGGTCGGGAGACCAGACAACTCCAGCCCCGCGCCTTCCAAATGAAAGACCCATCAAAGAATAACGTCCAGGGGGAAGGCACGCGCTTCTTCAACCGAGGAGTGGCGGGAGTCCACTCGGCGATGAATTCCACCAACTTTTGGCTCTTGATGGCGGTCAAGGGGTACAAACTTGATGTTAAATTCCCCGGCTCCACCGACCATTTAGCAATTCGCCCCTGCTTCACGGTTGTGGAGAATCTCGCATAAAGGGTAGGTCAGACCACGGTAATTTCCGCCCTTGGAAATAATGTCGCAGCTTCGGATGCCACTAGGACTGCATACAACATCTTTTGAGCTCATGATACCGGTCTCTGCTTCATGCAATACTTTGTTGATGTAGTAGGCGGCCTCAACGCCTTCCTCTCCGCGATCAACATGCGCTCACCACCTCGGGGTGGCGGCGATATCTGAAGAAAGGCTCACGGTATGGGGAAACCAGCAGGGGAGAGGAAATACCGCTTCAAATCTTCAAATGCTGCTGCGCCTCGTCTGAGTCCACTCGAAGTGATTAGTCTTTTTAGCGGCTTTGAACAGAGGCAAGCTTTTTCTCTCCAATCGGCAATGAACTGCCCAGGAGAGCCAAAGCGGCCGGCCAAACATTGGACTTGCTTGAGTCGCTACTGGTGGCTTCATGTGCTCGATGGCCGATATCTTGTCGGGACGGCCTCAATGCCCCTACCGGACACCGAAAACCCAAAGAACTTGCGGAGGGCACACCGAACACGCATTTTTCCGGGTTGAGCTTCAGGCAATTCATCCGGAGGTTAGCAAAGGTTTCCTCCAGGTCTTGGATCATTTCTTCACTTTTTCTGATCTTCACCACTAAGTCATCAACATAAACTTCAAGGTTGCGCCCTATCTGGGGGCGGAAGGTAATATGCATGGCACGCTGGTAAGTAGAACCTGCATTCTTTAAACCAAAAGCCATTCTTACATAACAGTACACACCGGTTGGGGTTACAAAAGCAGTCTTTTCTTCGTCTTCAAGCGCCATGCTAATCTGGTGGTACCCGGAGTACGCATCCAAAAAGCACAGCAATTCACACCCGGCCGTGGAGTCTACGATGAGGTCGACTCGTGGCAGGGGATAAGGATCTTTCGGGCAGGCTTTGTTGAGGTCGGTGAAATCGACACACATGCACCATTTCCCGTTGGATTTCTTGACGAGCACGGGGTTGGCAAGCCACTCAGGGTGAGAGACCTCCCTAACTATCCCCGCGCTCAGTAGCTTCTCTACCTCCTCTCGAATGGCATCCTGCCGCTCGGGCTACCGCCTCCGGACCTTCTGCGGATCGGGCGCCGCCTGAGGCGTTACTTAATCGGTGCTCGATCACCTCGAGGACCCGAAATATGTCGGACGGTTGCCGGCGAACACGTCTGCGTTTGGTGGAGGAAGGTGACAGCGCGTCTTCCTATTGGCGCCGAGGTTGGCGCCAATGTTGGCGATCTTTCGAGGTTCGCCCCACTCAGGCGACCACCTTAACCTCACCGGCGGAGCCGGGCGAAACCTGGTCGAACTGAGGGCTCCAGAGGAAGTAGTCGCCGGTCGGCGCCGAAAGTGGCACCGGCGGATCCCAAGCCAGCTTGTGGCAGCCTGAGGCCTCGACTTGTCCACGGTGAGGACAATGGGGCGGCGGGCCTGGCATCTTCACCACCATGTAAGCATAGTGGGTGACCACCATGAACTTGACCAGCGCCACGGCCAAGCGAGGCGTTATCACGGGAGGTCGAAATCGGCGACCTCGAAGTCCACCATCTCGGTCGCGGTAGTTATCCTTCTCCCGAAAGTGGCGGGAGGCAAACTTGACCCAAGAGACAGACCAAGATCCCGGCTACCCCAAAAACGGCGGGTAGGGCGCAAATCCTGCCTCGGGATCTGCGGCGCCATGAATGCCGGCAGACGGAGGTTGAGGAGCTACCTCAGTCCGCCGAAGCCTCCCGCCCGGCCGCACATTCCGGACCGTGGGTGCGACCACGATCGGGAGAGGCCCTAGGCTGAGGGTGCATTCAGGGTGGTCGGCCCGACTGAAGGTGATCGTTTGCTCCGACCACTTCAGTGTCCGACCCGCCCCTGAGCTCGACGCCGTGGCGCACACCTCCCTTCCGATTAAACTTATAAGCGGTGTTGGAGAATGGTGGATGAACCACCATAGATGTACGCCACAGTGTGATCCGCCTGCTGAAAAGCCAAGGGGGCGGGATCCTCGTCTCGATCATCATCACCAGGGCGGCGCTCCTTGAGCCGCTGCTCTACCATCCTATTTACGACCCGGCATCCGTCCAGGTCGTGCGTGTTGGTCCTGTGGATGGGGCAGTAGAGTTCGCCCTCATACGCTTTCGCGGCGGTCGTTTCGGCGACCGCGGCGGTCTTCGCGCTGATCACGACGGTCTTCCCGCCGATCGCGGCGGTTATCACGCCGGTCACGGCGATCGTCACGCCGGTCCCGGTGGTTGCGCTTTGGTGGCGCGGGGTCTTCATCGTCGCGCTCGGCGGCCAAGACCTGTCTGGTCTCTCCTGCCTCGCGCTTCCACGCCTTCTTGCACTGCCTGGCGGAACCGCCGAGGTCCCGACCTCATCCTTGCCCGGCCACCGGCGAGGCGGCCCTCGCCTTCGCCTCGGCTGCGCGCGACACTTGTGTGCGAGGCTTCGAAGGTGGTGGAGATGGTGCAGGTAGCCATCTTCTCCTTCATCTTGCGGTCGCGCACGCCCCTCCGGAAGGCGATAATGACCGACTGCTCAGAAATATGGGGGATTGTGTTGCGGCAGTGACAGAACCGCCGAATGAAGTCACGCAGCGACTCCCCCTTCTCTGCTCCAGGCGTGGAGGTCATCCTCCACGCCTTGGCTATGAAGACCCTTGAAAGTTGGCGACAAAGAGGTCACTAACTCTCCCCACGAGTGCCTGAGACCCTCGGGGAGGTTCAACTTGACCAAGAAGGCGGAGCCCGCCAGGGCCGTCGGGAGGTAATTGGCCATGACCTTTTCAGACCCACCGGCCGCTCGAACCCCCGTTGTGTATATTTGCAAGAACTCCTCCGGGTTGGTGGTGCCATCGTACTTCTCCATAGGCAGGGCGAATCTGTCGGACCACACCACGTGGCGCAGCCGGCGAGAGAAAGCCTGGCACCCGACACCGTAGAGGGAACCCAACCGCACGCCGGGCAGGGGCCGGAGATCTGCCCGGGCGTTGGGCTGGTTCCTGTCGTCGGAGGTGATCCTCCTCCTCGATGCAGGAATGAGAGCCTTGGAAACTCTCACCGTCGGAGCTATCTGCTTCCCGTGGCGGCTCCGGGGCGGGCGGCAGCGACAGCGCCACGGCGTCGTCGCCAGGCGCTGCGGCGGCTTTCATCCAGTGCGACCTAAGATCCCCACGGTTCATCAGAAGCGGGACCGGCCCATGCGCCCTTCTTCCGTCCTGCCCGCTGCCACGACCACCTTTATCGGGCGGCTGGGCGCTGAGTGCGCTCGGCATGCGCCTCGAGCACCCTTGCACTAACGGTGCCCGCCCGGTCGAGGCCCTACCGGCGGGCCCGTCCACGAGACGGCGATGCTCGAACCGCGGAGTGGCGGAGAAGTCTCTACAAGTTCCACCGGTGGTGGTCCAGAGAGAGCGGACAGCATGTAGGTTTTAAGCTAGGTGGCCACCTCCGCCTTGGCGGGCGCCGCGGAGGCCGCCGGATCCACAGAGGCAAGGCCGCCATCTGCGAGGCGGGTCGTGGTGACCCTCCGCCGGCGAGGCTGCGGGGCGCCTGGCACCACTCACCCCGCTTGATCTTGGCGATGAGCCCGCCATCTCGAGATCTTGGCGGACTCACGATCGAGCAAAAGAACACCGAAACTTCACCGGGAGTTGGCGGAAAAGCCAACCACTAGCCCCTACAGCGCGCGCTACTGCCGGCGTATTCACGAGACAGGCCCGTGATCTACAGAGCCGGGTTTTGTTCGGTAGGAGGGCGTCTTCGTGGCTGGCTAATCGAGAGGGCAAAAACCCTAGAGGACTCCCACGCGGAGGGTTTCGGCGCCTATGAACTAGGAAGAACAAGTGATTTTTTACCCAGGTTCAGGCCCCCTTGTGAGAAGGGTAACAACCTTACGTCCTGCTAGATTTCGTATATGATATTTTGAGCCAGTACAGAGTTCGTGTGTTACAAGTTCTCCTGCTAGCCCTTTCTAGTATTGCTCGGCCGATTGATCTAGGCTCCCCTCCTCTTTTCCCCATGCACCCGAGGGCCCTTATATAGGCCAGGCTAACGGGGTAGGTACAAGGAGGGTCATCATGCTGATCTAAATACATTTAATGCTTCCTCTCGTGCTGTCCCGTTCCTCCAGCCTCATTAAATGCCTACGCGTGCCTTTGCCCGGTCCGCCGGATGGGACCTCTTTATGACAGGTAGGTGGGAGGCATCAGAGGAATGGGCTGGTTGCAGAAATCCTTGCAACCGATAAACTGCTCGCGTGGCGAACGCCATCTGACACAATGACTGATCTGCGGAAAAGAAACCTTCGAGGCGAAGCCATCGTGAGCCCACCTTTTTGCCTTCTGCGGCAGGCGGCGGGGCATGCTCGCCCACCTTTCGCCACCAGCTGCGTGGGCTGGGCGCCGGGCGGCAGGCGTGCTTCGCCCACTCGCCAGGCGCCCGTGGACCGACCTTTGGCGGCGGGCGCGATCGCCCGCCGTCGCTAAACGCCCGTGGGCTAAGCGCCGGGTGAGCGAGGCGTGCTCGCCCACCTTTCGCGGGCGCCCGTGGACCGACGCTGGCGGGCGCGATCGCCGCCCGTCGCCAGCCGCCACGTGGTGGGCGCCGGAGTGGCGAGCGTCTTTCGCCCACTCGCCGGGCGCCACATGGACCGACGCTGGCGGCGGGCACGATCGCCCGCCCGATCGCCCGAGCCGCCACGTGGATTGGACTTTAGGCGGTGGAGAGGGTACCTAGCGTATATCTGTTGACAAAGAAAGATACAAGATAGACAGAGGTAAAGGAAAAGTTGATCCCTCCCATCGAGAAGAATGTGGTCAAACTAGATGTGGATGTGGCGCACATATTTATGTCAAGTTGTGCGGATATACAGGTACAAAATTGCTTCCATGATTGAGCAAAGATAATCATGCTTTCATCTCGCCAGATAAGACACATTTGATTAGGTCAAACCGTGTGGTTAGTGAGAGAGCTAAGCAAACACTATTCACATGTCACAAGGCAAGTATTGGCACCTCACGAGCATATAGGATCCTTCATGTTAGTTAGGGCGGTGCGAGAATGTTGGATGCACTAGGCGGGACTTCTGAGAACTATTATCGTGGTCTTAGGCTAAGAATCAAGGATGCGAGATGCTCAAATGTTTGTTGCACAACTCGAGAGAAAGAAGGAGGTAAATCCAACATTTTCTATGACTTTGGCGTAAATGAACAGGGGTAGGGTGATGAGGGTGTTACGGGTTGATGCTATAAGCGTGAAAAATTATAAGCATTTTGGTGATGTAGTATCGTTCGATTCCACATATACTACGAACCAATATAACATGATATTTGCTCCTTTTACCGGAGTGAACCATCATTTGTAGAGTGTATTTTTTGGGGCTGCATTCTTGTCAAATGAGAAGGTTGAGTCGTATGAATGGTTGTTTAGAACTTTCTTATTGGCAATGGGAGGACAAGCGCCGAGACTAATCGTAACCGATGAAGACGCTAGCATGAAAGCTGCTATTAGTAAAGTTTTACCTGAAACAATTCATAGACTTTGCATGTGGCATATCACGGAAAAAGTTCTCGAGAAGATTGGACCTTCCGTTAGAGAGGACTCTCGTTTTTGGACAAGATTAAATTAATGTGTTTGGGGCTCAGAGACTGGTGAAGAATTTGAGACACATTGGAATTCTATCATATCGACTTTAACCTTGGGGAAATGGTGGTTGGCTAAAAGGTATCACATTAAGTGATTCATGGATTCAACTTACTTCATGGACATGCCTCTAGCGAGGCATTCTTAGAACCACCTCAAGATCGAGAGTGCAAACTCATTTTTTAACCGTTTATTCATCATAAGTTGTCTTTTGTTGAGTTTTGGCTTAGGGTTGACCGGCCTTAGAATGCCAATGTCGGGAGGAGTCAAAAGTGATAACACTAGTTTACATACTACACCACATTTGTTTACTCCATGGTTTGTGGAGAAAGCAGGGTAGTATATTGTTCACACGAGGTGTTCAAAAATATCAAGAAGAGGTGGTTGCTGCGAGAGACCGTTGTTACTGTCTTGAGAATTAAGCAGTCAAGGAAGAAAAGTTGTGACTATCGGTGATGAGTCTACAAAGGATAGGGAGGTTATTTGGCACACATCGAAATGTTTGCAAATTGTTCTTGTAAGTTGTTCGAGTCGAAAGGTATTCCATGCCGCCATATTATATTAGTGCTAAGAGGTGAAAAAATTAATGAGCTATATGAAGCGGTGGGAGAAAAAAGTGCAAAAGGTAAATTTTATTTGACCTCGCATTTAGTTTGCTAGTACTTCACTAACTTTCTTTTTAATCTGAGAAAGTGTCTATGATGAAGAAGGAAATCTACTAAGCGATAAGCCCATTGACCCTTCAGAGGTAACAACAAGAAGAATGATTTATTTATGCGCAACAAGATGGAAGATTTGATTCAAGGGCAAAGCACTCCAAGGAAGGAATGAACTTCTTAGTTTCAGGTGTGCTCAACATGGAGGCTCCTCTACAAGAGATAGTCCTGAAATGACACAAACTATGCAAGATGAGTATGAGGCTTTTATTGGTTGCAAAATTCGGATGAAGTTGGGATACATCCTCCGTGATATTCATTCTAAGGGAGAAGCAAAAGAATCAAGAAAGCAAAGAAAAGAAAGCATCTGCTAAGCCACGCAAGAAAGGATGACAAGAATGTGCAGGACTTGCAATCAAATGGTACTTCATGATGCTAGAAATTGTCCAAACAAATAATTCTATAGTTGGTGTAGAGACTCATTTTGTTAGGAATAAAGATACATTCTGTACTTTCATATAGATTACAAAATTATTAAAGTGAATGGTACTCCATAAAGTTGATTTCTGTTTTGTTGGTTCAATCCTCGATTGGTATCACTTGAATTTGTTTATCTTCCGAAAAAAATAACTTGACAAAACTTCAGTTGACAAGCTTCAGGTTGGCATTCACAGTTTAGTAGCAAATGAGCTCCATATCGCATTCATAACCAACTCAGATAAACATACAACAATGAGAATGACAATCTTCTCATGTTTGCAATTCACTAGCAACAATTTCAGATTGTCAAATGAGCTGATATATTCATAAAAAAATGATAATCATCTTTTTTACATCGCAGTTACAATCCTCCAGATATTACATCTCAGTTACAATCCTCTAGTGTCTTCGAAGAGGACACCCTCCACGTTCTTTTGTGAAAAATATTAGCTGCCACCAAACGCCAGATTGTTGAGCCCTTCACTCGCTAGCCAAATAGGCAGGAGCTCCACAGCACCCTCCTACCAGCTTCTCTTCCTGTACACTGAAAATGGAAGTCACATTTTCAATGGAGAACACTTCAAATAATGTTAATTGATAGAGATAATGTTTTGTTTGATGTAATTTCATACTCGAAGGAAATCTTAAATAACACAGTAAAACTACTTTTGTCGAGAAAAAGGAATGAAACTAGATATGATTAAATAGGAATGCCAAAACCCATTTAAAAATGAATGAAGAGGGGAGAGACCAACATAAGAATATAATTTTGTGCTTTTAGACATAAAAGTCTTTAGAAGTAAATTCCACACTTCAAATTAGCTTTCTTTGAAGAGACAGCTGATAATATAGTTTGTTAACATGCATGATCTTTGTAGTGTTTGCAAGCAATTTGTACAGATGCAGATTAATTTGTACAGATGCAGATTAATTTGACCAGCCTGTCCTTTTAGTTCTTCCACTGCCTGCAGCCTCTCTTTCGTTTTCTTTAGTTCAGCTTGCAATGCTTCTATTGTCTACTTTGCTTCACTGTCCACTGCAAGAGTATTTACCATCGCAGTACTTTTTGTGCTTGAGGCAGAGTAATCTCCATGACCCAGCTGTCAAATATGACAAGAACATTCAAGGTCTGAAGCATGGAGCATAAGAAAAAAAACATTGCATCGTTACAATTCTTCATTGTACTTACTGTAAATTGCACGCTCAACTACTCTATTATTGAATGAAAGATGGCACTTCTACTTAAGACTTGACGACCTGACACCGCATTATAACAAAGGATAACTCTTGACATTGAGCATAGCAGACATTCAGCGTAAAAACCATCCACCATTGATTCATTTGAAGCTGACAGGAACATAACAGTTCTTAGCTAATGCTTTTATTCACATGCAGCAGAATGATACAAGCTACCCGAGAGCTCGGCTGATAATGAGAGAAGATAGCGGGCATACTAGCACAACTAAAAGGAAGAAGGCTCGAATATTCTTCCAGTGAACAATAAATCTACACAAATAATATTCCAACAAAAACTTTTTGATAACTTGCCCACTAGCAATTAATCCAAATTTAAGATGTTTGAGACAAGTTTGAGAGGGTGTGTGTGTGTGTGTATTAGGTTGCCTTTTCAAATGAAAATGGTATAAATAATGAGCAAGCATACCAAGATACCAGTTCAAAAGTTGATCTTAGTCCTTACCTTTGACTCAAGTAAGGCCACACGAGGCGTAGTTGGTCACCCTCTCGCTCCAAAGATTTTGCTTTTCTTGCTTCAATGCTCAATTTTTCATTCATCAGTTGAGCTCGATGTCTTTGTTGACTAATTAGTTCTCTCTATTAGTGTAGAGTGCTCTCCAGTTCTCTTATTAGCTTTTCCATTCAAGATTGCTCTGACTCCATATTCTGCATTGTTCCCTCGGAAGAAATATTTTACATTTAAGAAAAGTTATAAGGGCATGAAACCACCAATCTTAACAATATATATAGAAACTCACTAACCCTGGATGTTGTGTCATCACCATCCAGAGGCTTTTGTTTAGTCAACATAGCATGGTCCTTTCTTAATCTATCTCTTTCTTCACTGATTGCAGCAAGCTGTTCAGAAGAAACAAACCACAAGGGGAAATTAAAGCAAGTGCATGTTCCTAATGAGTGAATGTGTAGTGTTACAAACAAATTTTTCATGAAAGTTCGTAATGCTCACTACACACAGACCCTAATTCGAGATGTGCAATCAGCTCAATTCTCACTTGATGCCCAAAATTTCACAACCAAAAAGTAATCAACACAGAACAATCTTTGTTTTTGCATGCATCTTGTTACAATGAGATAACAAAAATTAGACCAGAATTTATGGAAGCGAGCGGCACCAACGACAAGGCTATCTACCGTATGGACCTGTTTCGATTCGCCTTGATCCACATCTCAATCCATGCCTGAAAATCTCAAAACAAAAATTCACCGATAACAGGCTATCTACACACAGCAATGGATGAGTAATAACTACATATGGAAGAATAATAATTTGCAATTCGACACACTGAAATTTAACAACAAGAGGTGGATTGACTACAAAACTGAAGAATCACGGATAACAGCATGGATTTGCCTCCGGGTACCAAAAAGCAGGCCAGCTTCACGATGTCTTCCACAAGGATCTTTCATACGTGAGGCATACAAATAGAAAATGGTAAGAAAAAATTGGACATGAGCTATCATGAACAGAAAGGTTGCTGATAAGCTCTTGGATGCAAGGAGCTTGATAATCCTCTATGAAACACCAACACAAGACATTGAACAACAAGCGTGTTCTTCTCCATAAAGAAGTAAGTAATTAGGATTGTAATTAGGCATGAGTATTACACACAAATCATGGAGGTAATCAGGATTCTACTCACACATTTTGGCACCAGTGGGGGAGGCTCGTGTCCACTACACCGTCGGGGGGAGGCGGCCTCCACTTGCCCGGGCCGCCGATGGAGGAGGTCTCCACTTGCCGCCGGGCGCGGGTGGGGCGGCTTCCTCGCCGGGCCACCGATGGAGGAGGGGTCTCCCTTTGCTGGGCGCCCGGTGGGGCGGCTTCCACTTGCCGCGGGCGCGGTGGGGGTGCTAGTGGGGATGTGCCCTCCTTTGCCGCCCGTCGCGAGAGCAGCCTCCACGTCGCTGGCGAGACCAAAGCGGCGCGCGATGCGAAGCGAACTGAAGCGAGACGAGCCGAGGAAGGGGGGGCGAGCGAAGAACGATGCAAGCCGATGCGAGACGAGCCTAGGAAGGGGGAGGCGGGGTTTTTTTTTTGTAATTTAGGCGCTGTGCGTTGGATTTGAGAGGGAAGGTTCAGATGGGCTGTGTACGCGTGTGCACGAGGAGGGCCGTGTGCACAGGATACGTTCCCTTTTCCTAGATATGTCCTGACCTTTTCTTTTATTTTCTTTGAATTTGGTAGGCCATTGACCTCATCGGTCAGGGGCTCCAGGGTCTTCAGAACCATTCTAGTGCTCTGAAGATCCTCTTCGACAAGGTGGAGGAACGGGAGGTTATCTACTCCAGCTCGAAGAGGCTCTGCTGGGCGAGCAGGAGGAGGCTGAGCAAAGGACCGTGGCCCACGCCGTCAAGCTTAAAGCCCTCTAAGGTACTTTGACGGCGCTGGAGACAACTCACACGTCTAAGCTCAACCAATCCATCAACACCGAGCGCGAATACGCCTTCAAGGCCTTGGAGGAAGAATGTGCTCGGCCGGCCAAGACGTTCGAGGCTGAGCGTGCGAAGGTGGAACAGCTGCAGAAGGAGGTCGCGGACCAGGCCGCCTCGGCAATAGCCCCCGCTGAACTCGAGGCAAAGGTTGTCGAGCTCAAGGAGAAGCTGGGGCGGGCAACCAAGACAGCGAAGAACGCCTTGTCCCAACTCCAAGACGAGCGAAGGCGCGCCACCGACTCAGCGAACAAAGCACTTCGACTTCAGGGCGAACTGTTTGCTCTAAGGACGAAGGTCACCGAGCTCGAACAGGAGAAGCTTGCCCGCGACATGCCGACCTGTAACTTAGACCAGCCCTTAGGCTTTGTATTTAGTACTTTGTAAAGAAGAACTTAATGAAACAAAATCATTATCGAACGAAATGAACTTATGCCTCTTTATTGTTTTTTTTGTGTCGTGTACTTAGCTTTTTCTCGGGGTAGGGGTAGTATGCCCTTGTCCAGCCCCCGTTGTGGTCGAGGTTGAGCAACGCTGACCTTGGGCACAAGTCAAGAGCCACAAAAACTTGCTAAGTACCTGATGACCTGCAAAGTCAGTGAAAGGTATGTATCCCATAGAGGAGGCCGTTAGAGTTGTTAAGCATAATAAGCGAACGCTCATATGAAAAAAGCTTAGACCCAAAGACTCCAGGGTCATTTAGACCTTAAAACACCGATCGCGATGTGTGCTCAAGTGACGATCCGAATGTGGGCTACGGTTCAAATTTTGCCACAGGGGGGCCGAGATGCGAACGGAGTCGGCTTACAGATGGCACAACCCCTGGAGGTGAACTGCAAGCTCATAACACTCGGATCGAGTTCGAGAGCACTTATACGCAGGTCATATTTAGGGAATCATTAGCTCATTTTAAAGCTATACACTCTGGGCCGGACCCTTGATTCAAACCCTGCCACAGGGGGAGCCGTGACGCGATAAGGATCGGCTTACTACTGGCATAAACCTTGGAAGAGAATCGTGAAGTCGCAACACCTAGTGCAAAGTATGAGATTAAGAAGGGACAAAAAGACCAATATAGCCAATAAATAATAACTTTTTATTGCAATTTGAGACAAAAACATTACACATAGAATTTTCAGAGTTGGTTAATGTTCCACGACTTCGAGAGCTCTCTGCCATCGGGTATCGCTAGCCGGTAAGCCCCCGTGCGATCTGTTGAAACGACTCTGTAGAGGCCCTCCCACTACGGGGATAACTTGTTGGTGTTGGACAAGCCCTGGATTCGTCTTAGGGCTAGGTCCCCAATAAGGAGCTCCCTAGGTCATACCGATCGAGATGCATGTCTGCGAAGAGCACATAAGTAATCTCGCCTGATCGTGGCGATTACCTGACATCTTACTTCTTCTACTAGGGCAAGGTCAAGAGATTGTTCTTGCTCGAAGTCGACTGGTATGGTGACCCTAGCAGAGCCAGCGTGACCTCTGAGCGGGGCGGCCGGTCTGCGAATATAAGCCATAAGGGGGTTGACCCCATTGCTTGGCTGGCCGTTGTACGAATAGACCATAAGATGGTGGAGAGTTCGTCCACCCAGGTCCGGCCGTGTCATTCGAGCTCATCTGAAACTCGCTTCTTAACGCCTTGAACAATTTACCCGTTGGTGTGTTCTATTGCTTCATTGCTCTGCGGGTGGCTCACCGAAGCGTAACACACTTTGGTTCCTATGTCCTCGCAATATTCCTGGAACAACTCACTTTGGTAAACCGTGTTCCATTGTCGATGATAATTCTGCATGGAACCCTAGACACAGTGACAACAAGCGGCGAAAAAACTTGTGACCTTGAAGCGTTGATGGTCGAGACAGATTCGGCCTCTATCCACTTGGTGAAGGTGTCAATAGCAACGAATAAAAATTTCTTCCCTCCAACCGCTTGAGAAAAAGGGCCTAGCACATCGAGCTCCCATGTCGAGGAGGGTCATGCGGCGAGAATAGTGCGAAGCGCGTAGGCGGTTGGTGTGACTTCAAGCATGGGCCCGCAAACTCGGCAGTGCGAACAATATCTTGAGCATCTGTGGCGGCCATTGGCGATAGAACCCCATCTTGAGCTTTGCTAACCATTGTCTTGAAAGAAGAGTCGCTCCACGAGACTGAGTGGATGTCGTTTAGCGATACTTACCCTCCTCCAAGGAAATGCACTTCGTCAAGACTCCAGAAACGCTTTGATGATAAAGCCGACCATCGACGATCCTATACGAACATGCGCGACGCTTGACTCTACTCCTCTCGGTGAGGCCAGACGGGAATTTACCCCGTGCGAGGAAGTTGTAGATCGGCTCTACCTATGAGGGGGCACCTTCAATGAGCGTGACCGAGACCTCCTGACCGGCAATCAAGGGCATCGCCAAGGTCTCGAGGACGACGTCCGGGGGAATCGCATCATCCGACGACCTGAGCTTGGAGAGAAGATCGGCACTGGAGTTGTCCTTCCTGGGTATGTGCATGAGTTCCAGATTTTGGAACCACTTCTCCATTTTACATACCTCGGCGAGATATTTGGTCATCGAGTCTTCCAAACATTGATAGTCTTTGTTGAATTGGTTGACAACCAGCTGAGAATCGCCCTTAATAATCAACCGGCACACGCCCAACGCCTTACAAGCTCGAAGACCCGCCAGGAGAGCTTCATACTCTGCCACATTATTAGTGGTCGAAAATCCAAAACGGACCACATACCTCAGTTTTTCTCCTTGAGGGGTGAGAATGAGGATCCCAGCCCCCAAGCGCTTGAAAGATCTTGAACCATCAAAGTACATGACCCAAGGCTCTTCCTCCTCAACTTCGCACCCGGGAGCTGGCTGCGACGTCTGCTCCACCACGAAATCAGCAAGCGTTTGCGACTTGATGGCCGTGCGTGCCATGAACTGTATGTCGAACATAGCCAGCTCTATGGCCCACTTGGCGATGCGACCTCCGGCCTCCAGGTTCCTCAAGATTTCACCGAGCGGGAAATTGCTTGGGACTACCACCGAATGTGTCTGAAAAAAATGCTGAAGCTTGCGCGAAGCCATAGGAGAGCATAGAGCAGCTTCTGAACCTGGGGGTAGCACTCCTTCAGCCCGTGAAGCACTTCACTAACATAGTAGATTGGATGCTGCCGACCATCTCGCTCGGCCACCAAGACGGCACTAACGGCTTGAGTTACGGCCGTGAGATAGAGCAACAACTTTTCACCTGGTTGCGGGGTCGTGAGCAGAGGTGGACTTGAAAGGTACGCTTTTACCTCGTCGAAGGACCGTTGTGCCTCGGGCATCCACTCGTAGCTCCCTTGCTTACGCAAGGTCTTGAAGAACAGTAGCCCACGCTCGCCAAGTCTTGAGATGAACCGGCTGAGGGCGGCCATTCGACTAGTGAGACACTGCACTTGCTTTACCGAAGTCGGTGGAGCCATCTTTTCAATCACCTCGATCTTCTCCGGGTTTTGGCCGACTCCTGAGCCCCCGATCATGTAGCCGAGGACCTTTCCCGAGGCAGCGCCGAACACACACTTCTCAGGATTGAACTTGATCATGTTCTTATTCAGGTTGGCGAAGGTTTCTTTAAGGTCTCGGATGTGGCTGTCCTCGAAAGAGCTCTTGATGATGATATCGTTCTTGTACACCTCGAGGTTTTGGCCGATCTGAGGGTCGAAAGTCTTGGTCATCGGTATTTGAAACGCGTTGCCGTGTTGCGAAGATCAAGGACATGGTTGTGTAGCGGTATATGTCGAATGGTGTGATGAATCTTTGTTTTGCTCTCATCATCATTGCTAGCTTGATTTGATGGTACCCGGAGTATGCATCCAGGAAACTTAGCATCTTGGCGTTCGCAGTGGAGTCGACGATCTGGTCTATTCGCAGAAGGGGAAAGTTGTCCTTCGGGCTGGACGAATTTAAGCCCGTGTGATCCACGCACATCCTCCATTTCTCGCCTTTCTTCTGCATGATGACTGGGTTGGCTAGCCACTCGGAGTAACGAATGAAACCAGCCTTCAAGAGCTTGTCGAGATTCTTCTTGATTACCGCCAACTTTCGGGGGAGAAACGTCGCAGCTTCTGGCACATGGGTCGGTTGTCTGACCTTACTTGCAACTTGTGCTCGATCACCTCCCTTCGAACACTCGGCATGTCCACTGGTTCCCAAGCGAATATGCTCTTGTTAGCGCTGAGGAAGGTGATGAGCTCAAGTTCCTATTTGGAACTCAGCTCGGACGAAACGTGAACACACTTGCTCAAGTTGCGCTCCTCGAGCTGCACAACCTTCGTCGCCCCGCTGGGCTGGATGACCGCCTTCTGGCGGGCAACCTTCATGGTCACCTCGGGACCTCACTGAGGCAGCATGCTGGCGAGAGCCAAGGCCTTGGTTTCGCAACCGTGCGCCGCCTTGAGATCAGCCTGCACCGTTATGATGCCATTAGGCCCTGGGAGCTTTATGCAGCGATGGCCGTAGTGGTTCACCACCATGAACTTGACTAAAGCCGGGCGCCCGAGTATAGCGTTGTAGGGGAGATCTGCTTCGACTACCTCGAAGGTGATCAGCTCGGTGCAGGAGTTGTCCGAAGCGCCGAAGGTGACGGACAGGACCACCTGCCCGAGAGGGGTGGTCGAGCTCCCTAGAACGATCCCAAAGAATGGAATCGCTATGTTTTTGACCTTCGACCGGGGAATATGCATCCGGTTGAGCGCGCTGGCCAAGAGAAGGTTGAGGGAACTGCCCCCATCGATCATGACACGCCCGACCGTGGTGTTGCTGATGGTCGGGGTCACAACTAGGGCAGTCTTCAGGTCCTTGGACATACCTTAGGGAGCGTCCTCCCAGGAGAAGGTTATTGTGGCCCCAACCCACTTGCAGGGCTGGTCAGCGGGCCTCTCGAAGATGGCAGTAAGCGGTGCGTCGGCATCCTTGATCTTCGCGTGTCGGGTGAGATGCGCCGATGAGCCGAAGATGATGTCGATCCGATGATCATTTATCCGCGGCCGAGTCGGTTGATTCCGCTGCCAATTTTAGCGCCAGTAGTAGTTGTGCCAAATCGGGATCGATTTTCGACTTTGAGCGCGAACCAAAATTTAGCGCTCTCAAAATTTTGGCTTAGAAAAAAATTGAATCGATGATTCAAATTGGGGGCTTAGTCTTTTGGTGCTAGTCTTCCCATGTGGGATGGCAATGTGGGCAAGCGGTAAATGATCTTTTCTTTTCCCCATCTCCTTACACTCACTCTTCCCAACAAGCCCTCCCTCCCCTCATTTTTTTTCTGCGCTGGCTCCTCTACCTGGCGGCCAAGCTCTGCCCCGCCTCCTGCGCCAGCCAGCCGCCCTCTCCCTCGGCGCCTCCTTCCGCCGCCTGCGCCCACCAGGCCGCACCTCCCTCTGCGCCAGCTCGCCTCCTCGATGCCCTTGCCTTGCGTTGCCCATGTATGCCCGCCTAGCTCATGAGCCACCGTGCGCCGCCGCCCTCCTCCATGGATTGCGCCACGGTAGCTCTCCTCCCTCCTCTCTCTCCCTCCTCTCCATCTCCATGGCTAGCTAGGGTTTGAAATGTGTTTGAAATTGCTCCAAATTAGTGCATGCTAGGTGTTTGCTAAATTGTCTAGGAGGCTCTCAATATGGTATAACTTGGTGATTTAGTGTCTTGAATGCTAATGCATGGTGTTGTGGTTGGGAAATGAGTTCACTTCTATCTCGTTGACCGTCGTTTGATTTCAACTTCAAAGTATGATGGGTTAATTAATTAGGTTGTGGCTATTTGGTCCTATGATTGTTGGAGGTGTCTTTGGTATATCAAGGTTGCTATGTTACCTTGGGTAATGAATTGGCATGTTGGAGATTATATGTAATTGGATGAATTAGTCTTGAGATGAGCTTTGTGCAACCTCATTTTAGTTCAGTTTATGTTTCCAATAGCATGCTTCTTTCTTTTAGGCTCTTGCTCCATATTTCTTTCAAGATGATTTTTAGTAATGTCGAGGAGTGTTATTCTGATGAGAAAAGAAAAAAAAGAAAGAAAGGAAAGAAATAATAACTTTTGTTGTCGATTTGGCCATGGTCGTAGAAACAAAGTCAATTAATCTCGGTGTTCTCTCCTTCAAGTTCCGGAGTTGTCTTGCATATCATAAATCTTATTGACCTTGTTCTTTATAAAATAAGTGAATATCAAATTAGCAAGTAGATTTGAACATTTAAGTGTAATCTTCTAACCTTGGGTTACAAAATAGTTCGCTTGTGCATGAGTATGAGGGAGTTGAAGATGTGGAATCGAGTGTATTTGTGCCGAGATCATTCCTTTGTGATCTGTGATATATGGGGGCCTAGTGGAGGTAATAGTCTTTGAGGTTGTATGGCATGGGTGAATCCAATTTATAATGGGTGATAAGCGGTTAAGTCTCTAGCTATGGAGGTTTAGGTTCAAATAGTGTTGAGCAAATTCATAATGTCGCTTGGTTGCTAGTGTGAAATTAGCATTTGTATTTCATTTTGTCTTGATGAGTGCTTGCATTATAGTCTTTAATTCTCATTCCATCTCATATGCATTGCATGCATCTCATTCATATGCACTGCTCGTGTGAAAACGAAACATGGAGGGTGGCGTGGCCGTGGTCGAGGGACATCGGTGGGCAAGTTGCCGTTGAGGATCCGGCGAAGCCTGCGAGCAAGCACCTAAGCATGTTTATCCTTATGTATCGTTATTTTTTAGAATAATGTGATTAATTGAAATGTTAAGTATTGCATTAGGAATTGCCATGTGGGATAGGAATAGATCCTATTTGCTGCACGTACACCTTGTATTAGTCGAATATCTCCTTTTGAGCTAGACTATGGGTATTAATGAGTCCGTGCTTAGAATGCTTAGATGTCGGGGTTGGGCCAAGTGACGGAGGGTTACATCACTTGCGGTTGTTATCATTACACACATACTACATTATGTCGGACTTGGAATTGGGAAAGGTTTTGGAAAGAAATGAATTGTGGACGAGGCGGGGAGTTGGTTCATTTGGATGCGGAGACTCAAATGTGTAGCCCGTCTGTGTCGATTAAGACCGATCCGTAAGTGGAATAAGATTGAGCACACCCGGTTGGTCGCATGCCCGATTATGGTGCGGTAAGCCACTCTTTCTCTCATATGGAATCGATGGACCGTAACTTCGTGGTTGGGCGTGGTTGAGGTGAGGCTTAGGCGACTCTCGGCGCCAAGCGGGCTTGGGGCAGCTTCGAGGGTGCTAGGTTTTGGACCGGGAGGGCGCTTCAGCGATTGGGTATGATTGGGAGGGTTGACACTAGGCCCTTGTGGTAAGTGTCGTGCGATCAATGCTTCCCTGCAGGGTTAATTAAGCGATTCGAATTGCCGCGCTCTCGGATATGAGCACGCTTGGTCCTAACTTCTTCTGCGTAGTAAACAACTTGAACTTGTGGTTCGCCGTTGGGCTTGAGCTAAATTTTGATATGAGATGACTTGCTTTACATTCTGTTAATTACAATATCCTGCTAGAAGTAGGTGTTGTTACAACTGCTAACTATATTGAGAAAAACTTGAGTAGATGACTAAAATTGAAACAAAGTTAAGCATTTCCGCACTTTTAACCTAAGCCTGTTACCTTGCTACCGCCAAATGCATCTCCTTTGGAGTCGGTCATATATGGACCCCGGGTAAGTCTTGTGAGTACCTTTTGTATTCATGCTTCTGCTTTTGTGGTTTTCAGGTGAGGATCAGGTGGGCGGATGCGAGTTCTGCCCTTACTGCCTCTCGGTGACCGGGCGGGGCACCGAGTAGAGGCTTAGCGCGACATCGCACACTCCTTTATTTTGCTAGTGTGTTGCGATTTGATTCATTTTTGTTGTATAGATAGCCTTTTAAATTGTGTTTAAATGCGTTGTTTAAGTCTCTGTCGATGTCTCGTGGATGGTTTCTAATTGTGATCGTCTTCTTTGTTGTGGTTGTTGCATTACTTTTGGATATATATATCTGCAACTATGTTTTCTTATGCGCTAAGTGGATGTCCATAGGTTCTAGGAGGGTCATGCGAAATTTTCCGATTTTGGAGTCTTGGCCAAATTCTTAGTTCGGTGTGGTTTAGAGTCTTGGAGTTGTTGCTAAGTGTGGTTTGGTGGTTGTCGGGTTTGTCTTTGTGCGGGTGTTTCAGCGTCGTGTTTGGTTGCTTGGTTTTGAGTTCGTTGCCCCTTTATGCAAACTGAATTGATATCGCATTGAAACGGTATATGCGAAGCGATCTGGCGAGTTCGGATCGCATATCTAGGGAATCTGGGGCGGTTGTCGAGTTCATCGAATGGGGTGGCGTTGTCTCTATTGGGCTTGGGTGTTAGCATGCGGCGCCACCGCGATCGTTGCTAACCTCCAATTCGATGTGGACGACAGGACATTCGATAATCCGAGGACGATCTGGCGGCTCCTCACAATCACCTGGCTGGAATTCTAAGTCGAGGTCGGACTGGTTTGCTCCCCTTCTTTCGAGAGTATAGGCATCTCTCCACGCCCATCGTAGAAGGTGTCTAACCTATTCTGCCAGGCCCTACAGTTTCGCAGGTCGTGGCCCGGGGCCCTGTGGAATAGGAAGAACTTCTCTTCGTCATATCGAGGATGCCTTTCAGGATCTTATGGCCAGCCGTTGGCCTACCGGGACCTAGACCGGCGATCCCCCTATCAAGGTCGGCGCGACGCCTGCTGAGGTCGCGGTCAGTTTCGCTAAGGTCGGGGCCCTTCTTGGTCCAGTTTTGACACCTCCATGATTTCACGGTGACCGTTTGCTGAAACAACCACCTACGGCCAGCCGCTGCCATGCTTGCGGTCCCTTTTCCGCTTCTTGGCAGTCGAGCCTGGGTCGGCGCTCTTGCCGATGGAGGGACCAGACTCACCCGAGTTGATACCAAACTTACCTTGGTCGTAATCATGCTTCCAGTGAACCGCGTCGTCCGCGTAACGCTCCGCCATGCGAAACAACTTGTTGACGGTGAGCCTCGTCGTAATTTCCAGGTCCTCGATGAGGCGTCGGTCGCGGACGCCGAACATGAAGGCCTTGATCACGGCCTCGTCGGAAATGCTCAGAATCAAGTTCCTCATGCGAATGAACCGCCGCACGAAGTCGCAGAGGGGCTCGTTCTTCCCCTGGATAACGCGATCTAGGTCCTTTTCCCTGCCAGACCACTCATAACAACTCTGAAAATTGGAGCGGAGGGCGTTTTGTACCTGATGCCATGATCGGAAGGAAGCAGGCTTCTAGTTGAAGAGTCATGTACGCACAGCTCCGTCCAATATGGTCGGGAGATAGTTGGCCATCACCACCTCATCTCCCCTAACCGCCAAGATAGCGGTCGTGTAGATAGAGAGAAACTCGTTGGGGTTCTTCGTCCTATTGAAACGCTCGATCAAGACAAGCTTGAAACGGGTTGGCCAGCGCACCCGACGAAGGTCGTCGGAGTATGCCGAGCAGCCATAGGCTGGTACAGGGGCACGCCGAGGAAGGTGTTCACCGCTGCTGGAGTCGGAGTCACGATCGCCCCGGCGACCGGATCTACAACCGCGTCGGTCGTGGCGAAGGGCGCGGGCGTCGCCCAGGAGGTATCGTAGGCGTTCGTGAACCCTGCGATGCCTCGGAGGAATGTCCGGGGAAAGACTCGACATGCTGCTGCTAGAATGGGAGTTGCTGTAGCCCTGTCGTTACCGCACGTCATCTGGGGTTGCGCTCAGGGAGCGATGATGTGGAGGAGTCCGGGACAAATCCCGGGATCGCTGGCATGAAGGAGATCGACGGGGGCGCCAGCTCCTGCGTGAGGAGCTGCCGTCACTCCTGAGGGAGCGGGACCCAGAGTGGCGACTCTGGTGCTGCGAAGGTATGACTTCAACAGCAGCTTTGTCGAGCTCGTCTGCGAGAGCTCGACCGAAAAGTCCCGACCTCGCCTGAGTGGGATCGGTCATAACCTGGGTGATTTCACGGAGGTGCTCGCCTGACCGAGGGAGCTTGGATAGTCCCGAAGAAGTTCCAATCTTCTCATGCTCCTTTGCCGAAGGGCGGTTATGGCCTGCTTGATGGCGACTTGGGCCATCCAGCGAGCATCTTCGGGGGTCTTCAGACTGTGCTCCCCCGCCTCCACGCTTGTGTCATGGCTGGCAACCATGAAAACAAAATGATCACGCAGCGGCGAAGAGGGCGAAAACAGGGATGTGGAGCTACCATGCTTAGGGACCGCATTCGAACCCGAGCTCGCGGTATGTCCCGCAGCGACGAATACCATGCCTCCAAGGTTTTGAAACTCCTTCGAATGAGCGAAGCTTTCGGGCCCCATGGTGGACGCCAGCTGTCAACAATCGAGATCGCTGGACCGCAGAAATGAAAAGGGGGGATCGTGTATACAGGACCCTGGATCGACCTCAATCGCCGAAGGGTTAGTCCTACTGCTCTAATGGTCGGAGGCAAAGATAGTGAACAGGACACCAAGGATTATACTGGTTCGAGCCCCTGTGATAGGTAATAGCTCTACTCCAGTCTCGCGCCGGAGGCGGTGAACTTTTCTAAGTTTGAGTACAAGAAGGTCTTTTCTAACTCGAGCTTTCGTAGTCTGAGTACTTGTGTGTGCGTATATTGCGATGTCTCTTTGTATGTTCGCCCCAGGGGCTATATATCCCTCTTAGCCGTTACTGGAAACCTCCCGAAGAGATTCCTGGGGCGGTGGCCGTCTTGTGATGGAGGTGGGCTATAATCGTCCCGGATCTGCCGCCCACACCTGGCTTAACTCCACCCCTTAAGGGCCTTCGTAGCTGCCGGTTGAATGCATGATTCGTATCCTGGGCTTGACCCCCTCAAGCGGGAACTGATTTCCTGCCCCCCTAGCTGATGAGGACATCACTTCCATGGATATAACCACATCTACACATCAATTCGAACCCACTGCAACTATACAAGGACCGGTCACTCGAGCTCGCGCACGACAGTTTAATCATCAGGTGAATGTGTTCCAAAACCTGCCCACTATTAGTGATAATATGAATGGAATGCTATTTAATACTTGTGATGATTTGATTGTACTTAGAAACCATGGAGAAGGACCCTCGTGGATCAAAGTTGGGTCAAAGATCAAGTACAAGTCGGATTGGGAAGAGAACAAATCCGAGTCCAGTTCGGCCTCTGCAACAGCACTAACTTAAAAAGGCCATAACTTTTGATTCCGGAGGTTTCTAGAGGCCCATGAGTACAAGTTTGAAAGATCTCGGAGTCTACTTTCCAAAGGATCTGGCCTCACCTCAAAACTCCTTCAGATGAATACGAAAAGTGCGGAAAACCACACGCTGTTTTTTCTATCCGAGTCTAACTCTAGTCAAAGAAGACTTTGTGTTTTGAATTTGAGTTGTATTAGGTCTCCAATGCTATGGACGACCCCCTCCTGCTCTCCTAGTATAAATAACCACCCAAACCCTCATCTAGGACTTGGGTTTTGTTTAGTTATGTTTAGCCTTTGCTACATATTGATAATCACGCGTGTCGACTAGACCGCCTGTTTTATCATTACAGAACCCCACCGTTTGTGTTTCTTTCAGATTTGAGCTAAATACATATTTGCCAATTTAGTTGGTTCTTCATCTTTTTCTTGCTATGTTCTTCGATTGCTTGCAGGAACAGTGACCTTCGTGGTCAGGTTGATCGCATCTCGGCGAGATCAATAACCATCTGAGTTGGTGTATCGGTTGCTAAAGGCATAGCGTCCTCGGCGGTTGTAGTCGGGCCGTCAACATCGATTCCTACCAAATCGATAGTTACCCTCCTCTCATCGAAAGATCGGGACCCAAAGTCATATCAAGTGGTATCAGAGCGCCAGGTTGATCGGTGAGAGATTACTTGTTTGCATTTATTTACCTACAGTCCAGAAAACAAAAAGAATATAGTAGATTAGATTGCCTCTGTCCAAACCACTTTGAGCTTTTGCTTTTACTACTTAGTCTATGCTTGTTGAGTCTTCGGTTGCATCGTTGTGTCGTGTGCTGGTTTTAGTGTCTTTCCTATAGAGTTTCGAGTTCGTGTCACGTTTATCGTCACCTTTGTTTTCATCATCATCATCATCATCATCATCATTGTCTCTTGTGTCGCCTAGGGTTTCGTTGCAGCATGCTTTCATTGTAGAATTGAGCCGCCTTCATCACAATTCTAGGGTTTGTGTTCATCCTAGAAGGAAATTCCAAAATTATTGGTCAATCTTTCCAAAAAAATAGCATATTGGTTTCTAAAATTGTTGAAGCGATCTTGCGAAAAATAGTGGCTTGATTTCCCTATAAAAGTTTTAGGCCGTCTTTGTACCATCGAAAGTTGAAAAAGAAGGAAAAAGGCAAGTGCAAAAAAAAATCGCACAAAGAGGAAAAAAAAGGCAAGTGCACATAAAAGAGCCGCACTAAAAAAAGAAAGAAAGAAAAAAAAAAGCTTGGGGTAGAGCCTTTGCTTTTCGGTTAGAAGGTTGGATTTTCGTGATGGCGTTTGTGTCGAGCTCGCGTCTCTAAATGCAGTTAGGACTAGGACCAGCCGCAGTACCATCGTTGAGCGATTATTCAACTTGCTTTGACTAATGTGGTTTTAGCTTTTCCTTTGTACTATTTTCAGCCACCTATAGCTCCACATATACTACTACCCCGGTACATGTGTTTGGCACCGATACACTTATCTCCGAAGTTATTTTCTTGTGGGTTGCCATCACCTCCTGCTTTCGATTGGTAAGATTAGTAAGAACTTGATTGAACAAGTTGAGTGGGAGCGACTTGTTTAGCCACATCAAGTAGTTGATAGGGGATTACATATGGTTTTGTTTTTCCTTGTTATCTACTAATCATGACAGGTCCACATGAAATGAGTTCACTTCAATTCAATCAAAGGATTTGTGACATAAACAACATGAAGGCTTCGTCTCCTACTCTGAACACGGTAACCTCAAAATAACATTGCCTCCTTATCTTTGGAAACTTTGACCTGAAGCATATATTGATTGGGAAATAGCGGTAGACAAAAAATTTAGCATGACTAATTTGTGCGAAAATGAAAAGATTAGTTTTGCGCTAATGTGCTTTCTAGGTATCGTTAACATTGTGGAAGCATGTTTGTAGAAAAGGAGAAAACCTAAAATTGGAATGACATGAAAAAAATTATGAGACTTGAATTTGTTTCTGAATATTATGCTGAGTGTTTGCTTACAAAACTTCAATGCTTAAAACAAGGGAGTAATACTGTTAGAGAATACTATCGTGAATTGCGAACTTGCTTGTTACATTGTGGTTTAGAAGAATGTGATGAAGCTATCCAGTTAAGGTTCTTTCATGGGCTTAATAAGGGTATTCAGGAAATTCTTATTGATCAAGCATATCAATCTCTTTCACAATTGTTGGAAAGTGCTTGTAGTATTGGAAGTTTGAATGCACTACTAGCTTCACTTAAGACGCTAGTTGCTGCACCTCCTCTTGTGGCTAACATTTTGCAGACAAAAGAGGACAAGCAAAAAGAGTTTGAGAACATGGAAGATGAGAAAGTCGAGCATGGGACATTCCCTTCGACTATGAAATGAGATATGAATACCCCGACACCTACAACAATGGATAAAATTTTAGAAGGTAATGTAAAGGTGTTGATTTTACGTGGTGAAAATAATTTTGATATGCTGAAATTGTCCACTACTCATCTTGTCATAGAGCAACCTTTAATGGAACCCATGGCTGAAATTTCATTATTCTGAGGATGATGTGCATGCTATCTCTTGTGATAAAAAGAGTTGTGTGAGAATGCTTCACTTATATCCACGTCACAATTAGTGAATGAACATGTTTCTTCTTTTACAAAAACAAACACTTGTGCTGATAATAACTGTGTTATTCACATTGCTAGTGAAGAAGATGAGTTTAGATTAATACCTTCTTTAAATACTTTAAGTTACATTGAATTTGATATTCTGTGTAATCTAAATAGTTTAAAGGAGAAATTTTTTGTATATGCTGATTTGCCATGGTTATCACGAAACACTTTTCATATTATCGGCAAACATAATGAAAATGGAGATTATATGGTACATTGTGTTTATATTTGTTCAAATACAAATCCATCATTTTATATGCAACAATGTGAACAATCCATAAAAAGTACTTCTAGTTTTGTTTTCAATCTACATGACAGTTTTCAAGAAAGGGAGTACATAGATGTTGATGATTTTAGTTCCAACAATTTAATTGCAAAATATGTGCATATTGCTTTGTTCCCTGTTGGTACTAACATTTTGTAGAAGACTCTGATGGAGTCGAGGACAACTCCAATTCAAGAAAGGGAGAATGATGAGACCATGTTCGGCATGGATATGACCAAGGCTATTCCTACTATGCTACTTTCATCTACATGGTTTCATCGACCTCCACCTTGGCCAGGGCGATCACACAGTTGGCCTTCTTGGCTTTTGGATTTGGCATCATCATCTACGTCAATTTGGCTACCACCTTGGCGCGCCTGGGCTTCAGGCATGGGACCTTCACCTCCGGCGATTAGGCGGCACCTTCCCCGCCTCGATGAGGACATCACCTCTTTTGATACAACCACGCCTACTACAACTCACCAGCGAGCCGATCCTACAATAGTCCAAGGACCGATGACTCGAGCTTGCGCCTGACAGTTAATCATCGAGGCCATTATATCTTTGGAAAGAAGTCTTGAGCTATATCGATAATTATCAGGTGCATCCTCTAAATATTTTTCTTGTATTTAAAATAAATAAAAGCGAGCTACTATTTTATTTAAATAAATGCAGATCCTATATGAGAATGTTTTGTCTTTGAAGATGTGCTAAAAAGTGAACTTGAGTCGGGGCGACTCAAATGCAAGAAGGGGAGGATGATGAGGACATCACTTCCATGGATATAACCACATCTACACATCAATTCGAACTCACAGCAACTATACAAGGACCGGTCACTCGAGCTCGCGCACGACAGTTTAATCATCAGGTGAATGCGTTCCAAAACCTGCCCATTATTAGTGATAATATGAATGGAATGCTATTTAATACTTGTGATGATTTGATTGTACTTAGGAACCATGGAGAAGGACCCTCGTGGATCAAAGTTGGGTCAAAGATCAAGTACAAGTCGGATTGGGAAGAGAACAAATCCGAGTCCAGTTCGGCCTCTGCAACAGCGCTAACTTAAAAAGGCCATAACTTTTGATTACGGATGTTTCTAGAGGCCCATGAGTACAAGTTTGAAAGATCTCGGAGTCTACTTTTCAAAGGATCTGGCCTCACCTCAAAACTCCTTTAGATGCATACGGAAAGTGCGGAAAACCACACACTGCTTTTTCTGTCCGAGTCTAACTCTAGTCAAAGAAGACTTTGTGTTTTGAATTTGAGTTGTATTAGGTCTCCAATGCTATGGACGACCCCCTCCTGCTCTCCTAGTATAAATAACCACCCAAACACTCATCTAGGACTTGGGTTTTGTTTAGTTATGTTTAGCCTTTGCTACATATTGATAATCACGCGTGTCGACTAGACTGCCTGTTTTATCATTACAGAACCCCACCATTTGTGTTTCTTTCAGATTTGAGCTTAATACATATTTGCCAATTTAGTTGGTTTTTCATCTTGTTCTTGCTATGTTCTTCGATTGCTTGCAGGAACAGTGACCTTCGTGGTCAGGTTGATCGCGTCTCGGCGAGATCAATAACCATCTGGAGTTGGTGTATCGGTTGCTAAGGCAAGCGTCTGGGCGGTTGTAGTCGGGCCGTCAACATCGATTCCTACCAAATCGATAGTTACCCTCCTCTCATCGAAAGATCGGGACCCAAAGTCATATCACTAGCTCGAGGTCGTAAGGGAGCCGCGCGGTCCATGCCGTGGTCAAAGACTTCGCGGCTCGAGCTCGATCTAGGGGCTTTGTTGACAATTCATTGACCAAGCATAGATTTCTCAGTCCCCGACAATGTTTAATTTCAATTATTTTTGTAGAGATAGAGACTCATGTTTTTAGAAGCTAGTTACAAAATTTTCAGAACTTGTTTGCAATAGCTATTCATATTTGAATGTTGTACGCATTGAATACTAATGTAAGTAGTAGTTTAATCTAAACTAAGCCCAAATTCAAATATCTTTGTAGAAACAGAGTGCTTATTATTTTATAAAAATTCAGAAGTTGCTTTCATTCATTTTGGAATCTGTTTGTGAAAATTTTCAAATAGGGAATATGCTAGGATTTATTCAAATTTTGAACAATGGTCAAACTTTAAATATTTTTTGCATAGGTGGTAAGTTCATGATCTTATAAAATTTTAGAAACTGGTTTGACTGAATTTGGAGCTAAATTGCAAAAGTTATGAGTATTTGAATTTGTATGTTCCAAAAATTTCCCAAAAATAGGAAAAGGCACTTTCACAGTAGAAAAAGCGTATGTTCTATTTTTACAGATTTTTGATTAATTCTTAGTCACTGATAATGGCGACTTACATGTTAGTGACTCATTTTTTAATATTATTTTGGTTCTTAAATTTAATCCTTTTTAATTTCACTAGGCCCACGTAGGGTTTGGAAAACCAATGAAAACTATTCAGTTTTCATGAAAACCAACCGTTTCAAGCTAGTTCGCAATTTGAAACTGCTTGGTAAACTGTGGAGTTCAAATGCAAGTTTAAAATTTTGGAAAACTTTAGCAAAATATGTTAATATTTTTTGAATTTTTTTGTGTGAGGTCCTAAGATAATATTAATGATGCTATAAAATTTTCAAATGAGTTTTAGACTTGTGTATTTTTAAAAGAATATGTGCTCTTAGTTTTTTATTTTCTAGGAGTACAAAATAAAGTCTAATATTTCTTAAAATTTTTGTGTAATGTTCTAACATAATTATAATGATGTTTTAAAACTTGTAGATAATGATTAGATATGTGTATTTTTAAAAATTTTGAAAGTGCTCTTGTCATTGTATATGTTCTTCTATTTTTGATTTTATAAGGGTAGTAAATGAAGTCTAATATTTCTAAAATTTTAGTACATGATCCTTTGGCACTAACCATTAAATTTTTAAAACATAATAATACTTTTAAATACCTATAGAAAATCGATAGTGTCTTTGTTCCTTTTCATTAATTGCTATTTTGGATTTTTTAGATGTAATAAATGATTTCAATAATTGTTTAAATTTCTCGACATGTTTTGTAGATTATTTGACATTTTTTATAATTTTATCGATTTGTTGAATATTTTGGATTTTCCTTTGTTGTGCTGAAAATAAAAAATCGCTTGAAAAATAGTGAAATCACTAAAAAATAAAAAAAAACCAGCTCGAAAATAAAAAAATTTGCTCAGAAATCAATTATCAATAGGTAAAATCGCTCAATTTTTGTTTTTTCGGCTGTTGTTTGACTACCGAGTTAAAAAATATTAAATTCAAACTTCTTTGATTTCTACCGATTTTTGACCAAATTTTGCTCAATGTTTATCGATTTTTGAAAAAACCATTTTTGGAACCTTGGGGCCCACGTGTCATACTCTCATTACTTAAAACCTTGTTTTATTAAATTATTGAATGTGTGGGACCGGCTATCAGCAGCTCGACACAAGCGCTGGGTGGCTGTTAGCAGGGGCCCACCCATTGGTCTCATAGAGCAGTGGCCCACCCATTGGTCTCACAGAGTAGCGACAGTGGCCGTGGTGCCTACCAGCGACGAGGGGGCCGACCAACCCTAGCCATCGGTGGGGTAGGCTAGAGGGGAGGACAACGAACTTAGGGGTTCAGTTGGTGGTGGCAGAGCATGGTCAGAGGTGGCTAGCCATGAGGAAGGGTGGCTGCGGGCATGGTAGAATGGAGAGGAGAAGTTCCAGGCATGCTTAAGCTAGGGAGGATGGGGAAAGCATCAAGGGTGGTTCCACTTGCTCTATTTTGGGGTCTTATTGCGAGGGAGGAGCTCAGGGTGGTCGGCACCATTCACGGACATGGAGAAGAAGGGAGCGATTACGACGATATCTCAGGCTTCCGAAACTGAAATAAAGCAACATGGAACAATTTGTATGTGCCAGAGATGCTCATGTTTGCTCAAATTGGAAATTACACCACCAAGGAGGCTCAATTGCATTTTGCCACTTTTGATGGAGTGCGTAGTAATGGTGACTATGGTGGTTTCGTGCTCCTGGATTGGTCCTAGAGAGGCTTGGTGATGCCTTTGTGATGCTAAGGAGGCTTAGCCGCTTTTATCGGAGGAAAAAGGAAGTTGGCAAGGTGTCCACAAAATCGGGCCATGGTAGAGGGGAGAAGGATAGAGGCGGCCGAGCCACGAGCTCTCAGAAATTGCGCATGCGTGGTCGATGAGGGCAGCGGGGGCGTGATGGAGATCGATGGCTCGATGGAGGGGGTGGCACTATCTTTGGCTTGGGCACGACTCCCGGCGGCGACTACCGACTCGTCTTTGTGATAGGGAATTGTAGCTGCCATAGCATAGAATAGGCTAGGCGGAGGCCTACCATGGTAAGGGCGTAGCAAAGGGGGTCGGGGATGGCGTACATAGTAGAGCCGATGCAGGGCGTGGACTACCGCAAGGGGATCGTGGTGGCATGCATGGGGCCGGACGAGGCGGAGCGTGGTCGCGTGTACATAGAGAGGGGCACTGCTATAGAAAGACATATATTAGACGTCTCTTCACAAATAGTTAATAATATTGACTTCCATTGGTTAATATATCTAAGTTTATATCTAAAATGGATGTGTCGTGCAATAATCTATACGTTATCTTCTTGAGCTATGATATAATCTGAGTTGATTGCTGAAATGAACATAATGTTTGTAATCTAAAATGAATGTAATGCTTGTAATCTGAGTTGAGTTAATATGTAATCTACTTTTTTGAGAGGGCATGGCTAACATTTCCTGAGAATAGCAAATGCCGTATATTTTGTACATTTTAGTAGCAAAACTGCTTTCTATTAGGATAATAATGACATGATTGGCAGAGATTTAGGGTGCGTTTGGTACGGTTCCAGATTCTAGTAGAAACGGAAACGGTTCCAGATTCTTGGTAGAAATGTTTCAGGTAGAATCAGAATCACCATCTGGAAACCGTTTGGCTAAGTTTTTGGATTCAGATTCTGGAAAGAAGATTAAGTGATGAAAATGACCAAAGTGCCCTTTGTATTTGTGATGGATTTGTGGTACATTTTAATGTAAAAAATGACGATGAAATACATGCATCCATAATAATATCATTACAGAATTTTTGTATTAATACTATAAAAAATCATAAAGTGAACTACGATCTAGATTCCATAATTGCCTCTGCAAGATCATCACGAAATCTATCCATATTTATATCATTTGCATCGGTTGTAGCCGTATTTGATGAATTTTGAGATGGTGATGTCTTGCATATCTTTGTGGTATTGTTGGCATGTGTCTGGATTCTCGTCACACATTAAAATCTGCATCAAGCACATGATTTTCATGAATGTAGTTATGGAGACACATAGTTCTTGCAACGATCATCTTCTGTTTGTTCATCGAGATGCGTAGGCATCTTTAGAAGGATCCTCCACTTCATCTTCCATCGCCAAAATGCGCTCAACCACATTACGAAGGCTAGAGTGCAAATAGTTGAATACCTCTTCTTGACGAGACGGCGCCACACCTCTTCTCTAGTCGGTACATGATACCTCGCCCTTTATGCGGTGCTAAGTACCCGATGCATTTGGGTAACAAGCATCCACAACATAATATTTACCTAATGAAACACGAAATAGCATAAGTAAGGTGATAGTAACATGACAATAGATTTGTGTAATGTATGAACAATTTTACCTTCGGAGGATGTGGAAAGACTTGTGTATCATGTTCTATAGCATGATAGAGCACTGCTGGTGTCATGCATAGATCTGGTTGTCCAATAGAAGCATCGTGAAAGCATATCAAAGTCAACCACAACCATCACATTTTTGGTTGGAGTCCACGATCTGCCAATATATCGAACATAATCTCTAGGCGTGGTGTTGCTAGGATATGTGTCCGTCAATGGCTCCAATGCAATCTTTAAAATCGTACATCCTTTGATCACCGATAATCCTACTATGCACATTGGCGAAGTTTGATCCTTAGGTCTTATGCAATCTTTAGCCATTCGAATTAAGCATTGTAAGACATCATCGAATTTTCTCTTGATTGTCTCCTGAATGCTTGAATGTATTCGAATCGAACTATTGGATCTATTTTGGCCTCGGATGCACGAGAAGATATGGCGATTCTAATGAGGTAATATTGATGGATGACTTGACCGTAATTGCTTACCAATAAGTCATGCAAACTGAAAAAAGACTTTCATTCATCTGAACATTCTGTGACTTTCTCGGTGTGTTCAATACCTCCATAATCCATCCATAACCACCGAGTTGTGAAGTCCTTGGTAGATTCTTATCATAGTGCATCATGTAATATTGATGTAAAAGCGGTATGATAGCAATTAAGTTGGTGCGCAAAATTTGATGTTCACGTATAACCTCCGCATGAACCTCGCTATCACTATCACTTTCACTTGAAGACATCTCTAACATAGAAGAAATCAATATTAAAACAAAATATATGCCAAGTGTAAATTGCAAAAAAAAAATCGAACTTAATTTTATTAGTATTAAATCAATCAAATCATGGTCAATCAATCAATCAAAAAAGAAATCATTGAACCCTTTTATTAATCTATTCTTATTCTATACCCTTTAAATGAATTTCCCTAAACCGGCCCATATTTGACAAAGTGCTTCATTGTGAGCCATGCAAACCGGTCTTACAGTGTCAATGTCATAAACATCTCTCTCTCAAGCGCTTTGTGAATAATTGATGGCGATGAAGTGTTGCTTTGTCCCGAAATCGCTCCACACTCCTTCACAATGTTCATTCTTGCTGGATAGAACACTCATCCTTGTTTGCAAGCGACTCAATAGAAGCGGCGGACCTCTCCTTGAAGGTCACCATTTTACTAATATGTTCTTGATCCACTTTCCTCCACTTGTCTTGGCTCTCTTTGTCTTCTCTTTGTCATGACAGTATGATCTCTTGCCTTTGCCCTTGCTAGTTGGAGTTATTTCTTACGGTTCACTTTAAGACTCTGAATCCACAGACTCAACACAATGAATAGGGCTTGGAGGAATAAGACCAGACGAAGTACCAAAATGATCGTCACCGGTATTTCTAAGGTCTTCAAACATAACCTTCAACTCATCTTCATTTTGAATTCCCTTGTCTTTAAATTTTCCACATCCCGGATTTTTCTGCAAACATGAAAACATATGTCAAAAAATAATAATATTGCTGCAAACAAAACAAGATCAAATATTTTACGGTTTGCTCACTTACTTTTCTCATCATCTTCCACCAATCATTGTTCATGTCAACCGTTCCCTTCCTCTCATCCCAACCTATGCTGTTTGTTTCAACAACTCCTTCCAAGCATTGTACTCTAGCTTCAATTTGGACCATTTATTCTTAAATTGCCCCTAGTGTACAAAATCCCGTCTCCTCATTGAATTTTTCAATCACTATTTTATACCCACATTGTTCAAATGGGTGCTAGAACGATTTCCGCACCTCACTTGTTAACAAACAATCTACAAACAATCCTAGTGTGTTCTTGGACCATTCAACTTCAACCATCTACACAAGCAAACCAATATCATGGCATGAACCATAACAAAGTAAAATAAAGGCGAACCTTTTTTGTTAACCATATGAGAACTAATCATGGCATTACTTCTAACTAAAGTCCTTAAACATTTCTTGTTTAGATGACTTAGTGTAAAATTCACTTATCAATTCATCTCTAGATGAAGAGTGTGCCCAGAGTGATAATGGAAAACATGACAATGGGGTAAACATTGCAGGACCATGACCACCGGACTGGCCTTTGAAACAGTTACTCACTACTCATATAATGACAAATTATCTTTCATACTGTGATGTTTCAATCAGAAATTACAAACTACAACCAAATAAGGACTTATTAAAGGAATACACAATCAGCCGTTACAGTCATACTTTCTCACAGTAAACACAAGCAAAACCACAAACTTTCCCAGAGACCGAATATAATCTAGACAACACGTTTTGTTAGATGCATTGACCTACATAACAAGGGTTTATTTTAATTCAAATAGCATAATAGACTAATATTTTTTAAACATAAGCAAAATAGAGAAGATAAGCTTCAATTAAGCAAAGCAAAACAAGCCAGAACTATGTAGAATAATTATCATATTCTTTCTAACATTGATAAATTAGCATTTTCAGCTTCATTTCAATGTTGAAATACCATGCTGTATGACTATCAAGTGTCAAGTATAGCAGCTTACAAGCCAGCATATGAACGTCATAACTTCAGCAATCAATCATGCTATTTCAACATAAAACTTTGCAGGTCGATAACAAACACAATTAAAAACTCTACTAGACATCCGAACTAAACAGTCATTGCAAATAGCACTAGGGAAAAACTGAATCCTGACCACTCAAGCACCCTGAGCAATCAAGCACTGTCGAAAACTCTACTCCCAGCTCGAGGGGGAACTCTCCAGGTCTGAAATTCCTTCCACCCTTTGAGTCCAACCAATCTTCATCACCATCCAGAATTGTGCCGGGAGAAAAAACAGTCAGCTGGACACCAACGACCAGACCGCAACCAAAAAACCCAAGCCAAAGCAGAAAACTAAACTTGTCCTCCATCTCTTCCGACACAATCAGCATTTACCAAACTAAAATCATATTGCATTCATTTAGTTATTCATTGTTAACAGTGAAAGGGTAACTTGCACTAATATCCCAAGACAATTTTCCAGGGAAGGGAATAAACATCCGATCTGCCATAAATAACATCCAGCAGTGCATTAAAACAGGACATGACATCACCATTCACAAGATATAGCACACAACAGAAAAGAAAATAACTACATCCATTTTCAATACAGTGTCCGTTTACAGCCATCAGGTGGGTGGTATGTGAAATGACCCACATGAAGGATATTGTTGGTTCTATAGATTAATTCTGATGCTAAACATAGTCACAGTCTAAGGAAGTAATATGTCCACTCCTATCTAGCACAAGGATTTCTGAGTGATCCTAAACATACCAGTTACAGGCATAGATTTCTGAGTGATGCTTAGGACTTGGAAATTCCAATGCAGATGAATTGCCAAACAAATGCATCAGAAAACAATGCAGGCAGCAATCATATAAGTGCCAATGCTGGCAATGGGTCGAACACACACACACACACACAAAGCTTGTACCATCTGATTACTTCAGAAACTACTGATTACTGAAATCTGAAACTACTCATTACTGAAATCTGAAACTATGCAAAATTTCTGCTGGATTTTCATAGACTTACATCCATATCTAGAAACCAAATACTTTCTACAGCCTGACTCATTCCCACACAAAGAAGATATACACATACAGATTCAAAATTTATTGACTCGTTCCCACACAAAGTAGATATTGAATAAGGTCTTGTTGAATCACAACTTATACTAATTTATATAAATTATCTCTGGACCAACCATTACACCTAACCATCAACCAATTTGTAAAGAGCAAAACACAATAGATTGATCTAACCTTCGTTCTTTTTTGCACAGGTAGCTAGCTACTATCTTCTCTGTCTCCTCCAAGCTTCAGAATAATCTGAGACAAATGTGATTAGAGGGCACAAAAATCTGAGACAAATGTGATTCTTGGTACACATCTACTGGAGGAAGTTCGGCGACAGGTTCATGAGGCCAACCTTGGTGCAGGTCCTTCTTCTAATGCTCAGCGGTGCAGGTCCTTCTTGGCGGCAATGTGGCGTCATGGCGGGCTCGTCACCTTCTCCTGCACCAGACCAACCCAATACCCAAATCACACACAATCCAACCCAAATCACCTCAATCCAACCCAGTACCTTGGCGGCGGCGGTGGGGTGCGCGGTGGAGTTGGACTCTGGCGGCAGTAGGGGGCAGGAGGCGAGCGAGAGTTCGGAGGCGGCAGGCGTGTTCGATATGGCGGCGGCGGGGGTGCTCGGGGCGTCGGCGGGGTAGGAGGCGGCGGGGTAGCTCGGGAGGGCGTCGGCGGGGAAGGAGGCGGGGGAGTTCATGAGAGGCGCGTGATTTGCGGGAGTTCACCTCGAGCCTCTGGCGCCATCGTTTTATCAAAGCGAAGAAATAGTCTCGGTGAATCGGGAGGAGCAGGTCGTGGCCGATTCGAAACGGCCAAATAAAATCGAAGCGCTCGTGAGAATCGTTCCGAGTGTATTACCGTTTGGTTGGTTTCTCTTCAGATTCAAGGAGAAACGGAGAGGTTCTAAGGTGCAAACGCACCCTTAGATCCTGATTCTTCAGTTTTAGTTTCTGATTCTTTATGAAATCGATTCTCTGGTGAAAGTGATTTTTATCTGAGAAATAGTTATAAATTTAGTGGAGAGGTTCATAACTGAGAGATTGTGAATCAGGTGAGGAGTAAGTTTTTTACCTCTCAGGCTGCAAGTCAAAAAATATAAATCACTTTTTCAAATTCCTATGTAAAACTGATTAATTTTTTTTTATTTAGTAGAACTTCTTAACTTCTCATAAAAAAATTGAAGCTAAGAGCTCTACTAAACCCACCTTTAAGGGCATCTCTAATGATACTAGCTATAAGAAATGTACATATCATTTATAGATAGCATATAGACAACCTCTCCAATGGATTCGCTATAGCGTTGTCTATAAAATTAAATATTGGCCCACATGTAATAGATAATAAGTGTCTTAGAATCAGCTATAGCCTGACTATACATTAGTAGCTAGTCTATATCTCTCTCCTCATTTTCTCTCTTTCATCTAAGCAAAATGCTGAGATGATACTCTTATAACTAACTGAAGTAATATTATTGAAGATACCCTAACACAACAAGAGAGAAATCGACCTAGCATGCATATCCTCTCCCATTACCAAAGTGATGTTACACAAGTCCCCAAGTCCAACTCCTCTTTCGCCACCATACCGGAGGCCACAAAATTTGACCTTCCCGAGAAGAATCTTCCGCGCAACTCCCCTGCGAGTCTGTGACGCCTGCAAACCCTTCAGCGAGCACCGAAACACCCCAATTACCAAGGCCAAAACTAAAACATGGGGAGCACGAGCGCGCCGGCGACGGCTACCTCCACCTCCTCCGTCGGCCAAGAAGGCGGTGGCGCGAACGTCCTCCTTCTGCCGTTCCCGGGCGCGCAGGGCCACACCAACCCGATGCTCCAGTTCGGCCGCCGCCTCGCGTACCACGGCCTCCGCCCCACTCTCGTCGTCACCCGCTACGTGCTCTCGACAACACTACCCCCGGGCGAGCCCTTCCGCGTGGCCGCTATCTCTGACGGCTTCGACGCCGCCGGTATGGCGGCCGCGTGCGGCGATGATTTCTTTGGGTACTGCCGCAGTCTCGAGGCCACAGGGTCGGAGACGCTGGAGGAGCTGCTCCGGTCGGAGGCGCTCGCAGGGCGGCCGGTGCGCGTGCTGGTGTATGACCCTCACGTGGCGTGGGCGCGACGCGTGGCGCAGGCGGCCGGCGTGGCGGCCGCGGCGTTCCTGTCGCAGCCGTGCGCGGTAGATCTGATCTACGGGGAGGTGTTCTCGGGGCGACTGGCGTTGCCGGTGACGGACGGGAGCACTCTGCTGGCGCGGGGAGTTCTGGGCGTAGAGCTCGGTCCTGAGGATGTGCCGCCGTTCGCGGCGGTGCCGGAATCGCAACCGGCGTTTCTTAAGGCGTTGCTGGGGCAATTCGAGGGATTGGAGGACGCCGACGACGTGCTCGTCAACTCATTCCGCGACATCGAGCCAAAGGTGTGTGATTACTGATTACAATCATACTCTGCTGTGTAGGTGCTTTGTCTTCAGACTCTTCTTTGCTCATAAAGAGATGGTCAACAATAATTTCTCTCGCTTTTTTAAGAGTATACGGCAGATACACACTCAACACACCGCACCCACTGACTGATACACGCGTACATATATGCACACGTCCTCTACGCAAGTGTTAACAATTATTTTTCTTAGTTGATAGCGCAATTGTCCTCCAGATTTTATTCTTTTTGATTCGTTGTCGTTGACATGTACTCCTTGTTAACTGAGCAGGAGGCAGACTACATGGAGTCGACATGGCGCGCGAAGACGATCGGCCCAACATTGCCATCGTTCTACCTTGATGACTACCGCCTGCCATCCAACAAGACTTACGGTTTCAGCCTCTTCAGCAGCACAGTGTCGTGCATGGAATGGTTGGACAAGCAGAGTCCTCACTCTGTTGTCCTTGTGTCCTATGGGACTGTCTCCGAGTATGGCGATGCCCAGCTCAAGGAGCTTGGCAATGGACTGTCGCGATTCGGCAAGCCTTTCCTTTGGGTTGTGAGGTCCAACGAGGCGCTAAGTTGTCTGAAGAACTCCGTGGGAAGTCGAGGAGAAAGGCCTTATTGTTTCTTGGTGCCCCCAGCTCGAGGTCCTGGCACACAAGGCCACAGGTATGGAATCACTAACTATATAATTTTATATGGTCAAAAGACAAAAAAAGTTTATGAAACGCCTAATAAGTAATGGGAGATTAATCTTTAACTCATAAACATGCATGTAGGTTGTTTCTTTACGCTTTCGCGGATGGAACTTCGGCGTTGGAGGCCATCGGTACAGGTGTGCCGCTTGTGGCAATGCCGCATTAGGCGGACCAGCCAACCATCATAAAGTACATGGAGCGCGTGGGGCATGGGCGTGCGGCTGCAGCGGGCGAGAATGGCTACTTTATGAGGGTGGAGGTGGAGAGGTGCATCAGGGAGGTGATGGATGGGGAGAGGAAAGAGGAGTTCAGGAGGAATGCTGCAAAGTGGATGGAGAAGGCCAAGGAGGCAATGCAGGAAGGAGGGTGTTCAGACAAGAATATTGCCGAATTCGCCGCCAAGTATTTGTCAAAATAAAACTGCAGTAATGCAGTCTTAGTTGGTGATTATAACTTGGAGATCATGCAGCAGTGATCAGCTATCACCACTGTTTTTGCCGTATAAATGTGAAGGGACGAGTACATTTGCCATCAACAAGTGTCATCCATGTGATGTAATCTTGTTGCCAGGAAGTTCTGATAGTGTTTAGTTTCTGACGTTGGTCGCGGTCGTTAGAAGATAGCTAGTATCGTTTGTGGAGTCCTGGAGTAAGTTGCAGAGTCTGTTCACACGTGAGTAGTGAAGTCTGGAGTCCAGTAGTTTGTTAAGATTTTGAGTTGACGTCGTTTGCTGTAACAAACAAATTTGATCTGATGCTGACTATAAATATAAGGAGAAAAGCTGGTGGAGGTATCGCCAGGCAAAAAGAAATCTGAAGTTCCTATCTTGCTTTGCGCTTCAGAAGTTTTGTCGGCGTGGTTTACTGTTCCACGTCCGGCAATGTTGCTGTGCTCTGTTTTGCCGTGAATTCTGTTGCTTGTTTGTTCTGTTCCCGGAAGCGATAGTCTTGCAGGCGAACTAGTTGCTGTTCTGGAAGGTTTGGCGAAGGAATTGTAGAAGACTCTGGCGTTCCTGAAAGCGATCTCCTGAGGCCTGATCCAACAATTCAGAAGGATGCTGGAGTTTTCGTGTTTCAGCAGCCTTTGGAAAAGTAAGGTTTAGATGTTGTATGCCACCGAATTAATTTGCATAATCTTACTTGACGATTGCATGTGTTGCCAGCTCGAATATAATGTTAACGGCAAGTGCTTCTGCACTCCTCCAGGACAAACAGTTTGCAGACCTTAATTATTTTATTTCTAAACCATTTGAAACGCTTTGAGTGCATGTACTTTCAAAAAGAGAGTTGATGCTGTAGTACTATACATGCACATATATGTTCAGAAGAACTAGGAAATCCCCCCGTTTAATTTCCTAACGGAAGTGGAAACTAACAAAAAAAAAACCCTTACACATGTATATATGTCTCAGTTTCAGCCACACAAATAATATGAATCCAGCGGCTGTAATAGAACTTCATTAAAGCACATTAGAAGCAGTACATTTCACATGACTGAAGTTACCGAACCCTGCCCCCCTCAGGCATTTGCTCATCCATGCATCGGCAACATATACAGAACACCACGATGGCAAATCACCATCCATTATTCTCACAGATTGGCAATATGCCTACATGTTTGAGAGACTGCTTCTCAAAACACTAATTATTCCAAAAGTTAGTTATACAGGCACAGGAGGCAACTGTAAAGAAACCTAATAGAACCGTTAGCAATTGCTCAGGGTGCACACCTCAACCGACTGCACGGAGCGCGCACACACACACCGTGTCGGATGGATAACAGTGCCATCAGCGACAATAGAGAATACACGGTACATATGGCCGATCAAATATACACATTTATCTTATCTCTAGCTACAACTAACTTGTACTTTCAACAGCAACATCTAGCTATCTAGGACAACATCTTTTCCAATTTGTTTGAAACATTGCTAAACATGTTAGAAATGCTAAATCTCCGAGTCATGTAATAACCAACATGAATCCTTAATGTTTTCACATCCAACATATTTACATGGTATTGATGAGGTATAAATGTGTATGTACATAACATAATGTTAGAAATTGGCCCATTGGGTGGCCCATGTCCTTTAATTCCAAAGCATGCAGTGGTTTAGTACTATATTGACTAGCCAAGTGGAGGAAAGGTAACTTAAAAGGAGGAGTCCTTGCCACCTCTTGAATAATGACACTTGGCATGAGAATGGCATAGGGTGAACAATGGCTAAACACACACGCGCGCGCGTATTCATGTATTTTCGCGTGACTTGTGACTTGCTGAATTGCTGTACTGTTGAGCTGAGCTGTTGAACCTTGCCGGCCTTCATCCTCGACGTGCACTGTGAAGGAGGGTGAGCGGTGATGAGATCATGCTCGGCATGGATATGACCAAGGCTATTCCTACTACGCTGCTTTCATCTACATGGTTTCATTGACCTCCAGTTGGCCTTCTTGGCCTTTGGATTTGGCATCATCATCTACATCAGTTCGGCTACCGCCTTGGCCGCCGCCTAGGCTTCTGGGCATGGCACCTTCACCTCCAACAGTTAGGCCGATCCTACAATAGTCCAAGGATCGATGACTCGAGCTCGCACACGACAGCTTAATCATTAGATGAATGTGTTCCTAAGCCTCCCCATAAGTGATAATCTGAATGAGATGCTATTTAATACTTGTGATGATTTTGATTGAACAAAATTGGGCCAAAGATCAAGTTCCAGTCGGATTGGAAAGAGAAGTTCAAGTTCGAGTCCAGTTCGGCCTCAACAACAGTGCTGACTTTAAAAGGCCATAACTTTCGATTCCGGAGGTTTCTGGAGGCCCATGAGTACTCGTTGGAAAGATCTCAGAGTCTGCTTTCTAAGGGATCTAGCCTCATCTCAAAACTCCTTCAGATGCATCCGAAAATTGCCAAAAACCACATGTTGCTTTTTCACTCCGAGTCAAACTCTAGTCAAAGTAGACTTTGTGCTTTGAATTTGAGTTGTATTAGATCTCCTATGCTATGGCCGACCCCTTCCTGCTCCTATAGTATAAATAACCACCCAAACCCTTATTTAGGACTTGGGTTTTGTTTAGTTATGTCTAGTATTTGCTACATACCGGTAGTCACGCGTGTTGGATAGTCCGCTTGCTTTATCGTTACAGAACCTCACTGTTTGTGATACTTTCAGATCTAATCTTAATACGTATTTGCCAATTTAGTTAGTTGTTCATCTTGTTCTTGCTATGTTCTTCGATTGCTTGTAAGAACAAGGACCTTCGTGGTCAGGTTGATCGCGTCTCGGCGAGATCAATAACCATCTAGAGTTAGTGTATCGGTCGCTAAGGCACAACGTCCTGGACAGTTGTAGTCGGGCCGTCAACATCGATTCCTACCAAATCGATAGTTACCCTCCTCTCATCGAAAGATCGGGACCAATCCTTCTATCAAGCGGTATCTTCGAGCCATTGCCGCAGAGTTTACCTGCACAGGGCGTGCACTGTGAAGGAGGGTGTGTGGTATCTCCGAGCCATTGCCGCAGAGTTCACCTGCACGGGGCGGCAATAAGGTTTCTAGGCAACGCGACTGCTTTGCTTCTTCCTCGACATCGACTACTTCCACGTCTGCACTGCCTCTTTTATTCATAAAGCCCGATTCTATGCCTGCTGTTTTATACATCTCTAGTCTTTTGTTATTTTTGCCTCAATATAAAATCTAGAATAAAAATATTGTGTTTATTTCCAACAATCTAGAAACCTTATTGCGAATATTTTTATTATTCAACAATGGCTGGTGCTTCGGATGCTATGAAACCTAAGAGGTTTTCTGGTGTAAACTTCCGTAGATGGCAAACAAGGGACAAGTTTTGGCTCATGTCATTAGGGCTGTGGTGGGTGATCCACACATAGTATCCATTTATGGTTGACCAGAATATGCGGTTTGATAGTCACGAACAACCTTTTGCTAGATTGCCTTCTAACTATTTTGGCAGATCAGTTCTATGATGTGTATATGAACTACACATCTGCCACTGAGTTGTGGGATGCACTTGACCAAAGGTATGCGAAGCGGTGGTCATTTGGTTATGCGTGTGTGAGCAATTTTTCGATTATAACATGGATGATGCTAAGTCGATTGTTGCACAAGCACACGACCTCCAATTACTAGTTGGCGAGATTGCACATTTGGGTTGTGCATTGCCTCCTAAGTTTGTGGCTGCAGGTATTGTTGCCAAACTTTCGCCATCTTAACGGGATTTTGCCACTAGCTTAAAGCACAAGAGGAAAGAGATTTCTGTTGAGTGGAAGAAAAGGCAAGAGCAAAAGATGCACTAAGCATCACTAATTAGAATAATGCCATTGTCATCAAGAAGAAATCAAATGGCAAGAATTCAAAGGACATAAACCAAACATGTAATACCGAAAAATCTCATTTTCAAGAGTGGGCTTTAGTGGAGAATTTGAGGGGTTTTAGTAGATGTTTTTAGGGCTCAATGGAGGGATTTTTCACCCTAAATCCCTAACCCTACCTCCCCTAATTAACCATTTTGTCCTCACTTAAGTGGCAGCCTCCCCACTCCCTCCTCCTCTCCTTTTCCCCCCAAACCAGAACCAAAGGAAATCCTGGTTGTTCTCCTCCCAAATGCTTGCTCTTGGAGAGCCTCCCATGGCGCCTGCTGGAGGAGGCCTCCCCCTTGGCATCGCTCCTGGAGAAGACTCTCTGCGTCCTCCACCTCCTCCCAGCCAGCCCGCTGCTGCAACCGAACTCCATCCTTTGTTGTTTTGGAGGTAAGAGCCAAGGTGATTTCGTGGGGATTTTGTTGTGGATGCTGTGGCTTGGTTTAGGGTTGATCACTTGGTTATTTTGCTTACTGTTTAGCTGTGTTTGGTGGTGGATTTGGAGGATTAGGGCAGTTTTGGTCTGTTTCTGTTTTCGAGCAGATCATACCCCTCTGTTAGGGCAGCGATTTGAGGACTTTAGAATCATTTCCTGAGAGGCCGGCTGTAGAGAAAGTTGTAGAGTTTGCTCTTACCTTTAATCAGAGACCGAGTTTACTCTTTTTGGTTCAGTGGTTTGAAAGTTATGCTCGATTTATGGCATACTGCATAATTTCTGTTTCTTCAGGTAGCAGTTATGTTCAACTGTGATTTTGGGCCAGTTAGGAGCCGATTTAGAATTTCTCAATACCTAGAAATAGTTGGGAAATTTCCCCTAGATATCTAAAATATCTTCATTAGCTTGATTTGGATTTGTCTAGTATTTATTAGACCCTAATGAGTTTGTTGTCCAGAACTGTACCATTCTGCTGGAAATTCAAATGTGCACAATTCGGGGACAGAGGTTCAGAGATACTTTTGGGGGCTTTATACTCTATTCCCAGGGGGTTTGTAGTTGCGAAATATGTGCGCGGATGACTTAAGAATCATTATAACTTGAGAACACTCATTTTGGTTCAACCACGTAAAAGATATCGCCGTTTTAGTATTTGCTGTCCAGAATTGGGTTTTCTGGGCAGAGGCTGTGATTTTGGTCTTTTAGGGCTAGCTAGAGGTTGATTCAAGGGTTCTCATCACCTGGAGTAAGTTAGGAAATTTCCTCTAGATGCAAGAAATGTCTTCGTTTACTGAGTTTGGATTTTTATATCCATAGTTATGCTATAAACTGTGCTGCTGTCGGTTGGTTGCAGACTGATTTTCATGTAATGCTGAAAAAGGGTTTGGGAGTAGGTTCTTGGATTGACCGGGTAATTAATCTTGTCGGGATCTTTGTGAGGTTGTGATAAGTTGTTGGGAATCCTAATGTGGGTTGTTGAGCTGAATTTTATGCCCTTTAGACCGTTAGTACCGCTTGGGGCGAATGAGGATTAAGAGAATTGATTCTTCTCATGTTGCATAGTGGCATTTTATTGTTTTGGCTTGTGGAGTGAGAATGTGTAATTGTTGTAGGTGGTGCTTTTTGAGTGAGGCCTCGAGCTCACGTCCGCCTCTTCTCGAGAAAGGAGGCAAGTATATGGGTTAGAAATTATGTTATGATTGATGTTATCTTACTATCTTGAGCAATTTACTATCTTGTGCAATATACTATCTTGTGAAATCTACTATCTTGTGCAAATCCTTATCTTGTGCAAGTACATCGAGTAGGGTGCCTAATTGAATTGTTTGTTGTTATTTATCTATTCATGGCTAATTTTTCTATTGATTATGGCAAGTATGAGTTATATTGGTGATCGTCCCTTCGAGGACATGATTAGCTATTGGATTCAAGTGGTCACTACTAAGCCTTCATCTCGGTGAGTTCTTGTACCTTTGTTAATCTTGCGTTGATTAACTAGGATGGGGTATACATGGATATTCGCGGTTAATTTATAAGGGTTGTACTTAACTGTGCCCCGTCTAGGGAATGGAATTGAGTATGTGTGCGAATCGTTTAGATGATTATGATTGTAGTTTGCAATTAATTGTGTTAATTGCATGACAAAACTCTGTAATGTGTTGTCATGTCATGTTGTTGAATCTGATGAGACTAGTACCGCTGGCAACTTATGAATGTAAGAATTGGCTATGTGTATGTATGTGGTTATGGTATGTTAGTGTTGGCATTGAATGAAAAGTTGCATTTCATTCATGAAAATTGCATTGTGCATTCATAATGGAAGATCGACCCATTACGATCAGGGCCTCTGTGTTCACACGTAGTGAACACGAAAGTCCTACCTCGTAGTCCCATTCATCGAGGTGAATGGGAGCGAAGACAGATAAAGTAGGCACCTTCCATCTACGGGATGGAAGGGGCGTGAGGGTGCACAAGCGGGTGGGCACTCAGCGATCTACGTGCGTGCATGGAAATGAGCATTCATGTGCATTGCATCTTTAATAATGAGTGTTGTGGTAAATGGTGTGTTATATGGATGTTGATTATGGTAATTGAAGGTTGAGTCGGGCCTCAACCCAAAAGGAGATTGAATTGAATTTGATGAGTTAGCGCTTTTCTTTTCTTTGCTTTGCTAATTATGTTGTATGAATATTGTGGAGTGAATTTTGAGTTATGACTTCCAATAAAAGAATTGATGAAATGGTTTGAGTTACAAAGAAATAGGTGGTTGGGTCGGGAGTCGTTGTGATTTAGAATCAAGTAAAGCTTCTTGGGCGTTGAATGGTTTCATTATCAAGTTGATGGCTTGTTTACTGTAATTGTTTTGGGTATGGTTAAGATATTACTTTGAATGGGTATAAATAAGTAAATTCTGGTTGTTGTTCCAATTGTATTACTTGCTCTTATGGTCAAGCTCTTGTTGTACTTCTGATAAATTGGAATTGCTATTCTCGTGTACTTTGCTGAGTTTAAGCTCACGTTTGTTATTTAATGTTTGTAGGTGTTTTGAAGCCGGCATGCATGGATGGGGGTAATAGCACAATCACATTCACATAAACACCGTTCCCACATAATGATTCATAATTCCGATCTTATTAGCTTGTGAAGAATTCTTGTAAAAGGTTATGCGTGGTTTTGTTTAATGAGTCCTTGTCTGTAATAATTATGCGGTGGAGTCGATTAATTTCTATTGGATGTGGGATTGGATAACTAAGGACTGCTAGAATGATATCTTATAAGCGCAATGTTTTACTGTCTGAGTGGATGTCCTAGTTTTAGGGGGCGTCTTTGAGAAATTTTAATAATTTTGGACAACCTCCTAGTAGTTAAACTTGCTGCGAATATTTGTTCTTAGCGATTTGTAGTTTTGATGCTAGAGGGTGTAACATTCAGGGCACGGGGTGCCGGGGTGTTACAAAACATGACAACTAGCTTTAAGAAAAAGAAAATTGAGAAAAGGGACATGAAGAACATCACCTGTTTTGTGTGTGGAAAAGATGGTCATATAGCAAAAGACTATCGCTATCACAAAAACAAAACAAATGAACCGGGCAAGAAAAATGCCAACGTGACCACATAGGCGAGGCCTCGACTTCAGGAGGGTATGGTAATTCTCCTGTTGTTTTTTCAGCATGTCAATCTACTGATTGGTGGGTTATACTGGTGCTAATGTTCACGTGTGTTTTGATGTTTCTTTGTTTTCTTCTTACTAAGCAGCCAGGGCTTCTTTTGTCCTAATGGGGAACGGGTCGTATGCTTCTGTTCTTGGTGTTGGCACGGTGGATCCGAGGCTTACTTCAAGAAAGATTGTCCACTTAAAGAATGTGCAGCATGCGCTAACAATAAAAAAGAACCTTGTTAGTGGTTCTCTCCTATACAGAGATGGTTATAAGCTAGTATTTGAGTCAAATAAAGTTGTAATATCTAAGTGCGGGAACTTTGTTGGTAAAGGCTATGAGAGTGGAGGTTTGTTCCATCTCAGTATTCTAGAGTCTTGTTATAACACGAATATTACAACTGGTTTGAATAAATGTGAGGCCAATATTTGGCATTCTCGTTTCTGTCATATTGGTTTTGATAGCATTGCTCAAATGTCCAAACTACAATTAATTCCAAAATGTAATATTTTCAAAGGATCAAAGTGCCATTCTTGTGTGCAAGCAAAGCAACCTAGAAAACCCTTTAAGGGATTAGAGGAAGAAAAGAACTTAGCACCACTAGATTTTGTCCATTCTGATCTGTGTGAAATGAATGGATTGTTGACAAAAGGAGGAAAAAGATATTTTCTAACTTTTATAGATGATGCAACACGTTATTGTTATGTGTATCTGTTGAAAACAAAGGATGAAGTTTTAAACTACTTTAAAATTTATTAGGTCGAGGTTGAGAACCAACTAGAAAAGAAAATTAAAAGACTAAGGTCTGATCGTGGAGGAGAGTATATCTCTCATGAAGTCTCCCGATTCTATTCTGAGCATGGTATAATCCATGAAGTTACACCACTATATTCTCTCCAATCAAATAGGGTAGCTGAGAGGAAAAACCGAACACTAACAGACTTGGTGAATGCCATGTTGGAGAGTGCCGGTATGCCTAAAATGTGGTGAGGGGAAGCCTTTCGCATCAATCTTTTGTTCTTGATATCCTGTGGATTCCGCAGCCTGCCTAGTGCATCCTTGCCGTGAAACCCAACCGTGTTGTTTCCTAGCAGAAAAAAAAGAAAAAAAAAGGAAGAAAAAAAAAGGGAAGGAAAAAAAAGGAAGGAAAAAAAATCCGAGAAGAGATCCTTTTATTTCCATAGTCGGTTTTGCAGGAGAAAAGGAAGGTAATTGTTTGGAAAAGGATCAGAGGGAAGGAAAGTTTTGCTGCGGTTTCCCTAGCTTTGCTTTGTTACGGTTTGTCCTGGTGATAGGAAGGAATTAGCTAGCCGCACCTCTCAATTTTCGGATCTAGCTTTCCTTTTGATGTGGTTTCGGAACCCCCTCCGGACACCTTGTACGAAAACTGCCATAACTTTTGCATACGACCTCCGATTGGGCTGTTCGACCACTCTGATTGAGTTCCCGAGGCTTTGAAAATTTTGTTCGACCCCAAAAAACATCGTTTAGGGCCTCAAAACGGCCCCGGAAGTTCCGAAATTTCCGACCTTCTCCGTTTCAGCCAAATTTCTTACTGTTGTGTCCTGTGTTCGTGTGTATCACTGCCTCGTGGACAGTTTGCCTTTTCAAGCCTTCCAACTTCCGGTAGACCGCTGTCTTTCTATGCTGCAGCCCACCCCCCTTTTTGAGCCTTTCTGCTCGCTGACATTGATTATCTTTTCATCGGTCTGGACTAGGATCAGCAACATTGACTAGTACTTTGAACGAATTTTCAACTTGCAATTGCTGAATTGAATTATTGCTAATTCTTGCTACACACAGAAGCTTGTCCTAGCTCCACCTTTTTCTACACTGTGCAGACTTTTCGTTCCACCTGGCAACCGCTTTACTCAACTTTGGAGGGACATTTGACACCGCCATTGGCCGTTCACCCCCGCTTGCTAGGTGAGAATTGGTAAGAATCTGATTTAAGCGTGAGAGTCGAGAGACTTGTCACCACATCCTAGTAGTGGATAGGGACTCTATAATTCAGTTTGTTGTTTCCTTTTCCACTAACAATGTCGAGGATACTTGAGTCTTTGATGAACCACTCTCCCGTCTGAAGAATCATTTCTCATTTCGGCGCTTGGTGGCGCTTCGACAGACGGACTCACCGAGGATGTGCGGCTAACCAATGAGCGATCGGCTCAACTTGAGGAGTCCCGTGAAGATAGACTCAAGGCCATCGAGGCGGCACAAGAAACTACTAACACTACCCTTACCACCATTTTGGCTCGTCTTGATGGACTTGCGGTGCGGCGGCCAAAGACCCTGTTCTTGCCCCACAGATGCGGCCGTCCGAGCTCATCATGTGCAACGTGTTCCCCTTGTCGCCCGCGTTTTTCCAGCGGTTCTGCGCTTTGCCGGTGTCCCCGATCGGCACCAAATCGGCGTGGCCCGGGCTCCTCGGTGTCACCAGCATAGTGTGCGTAGTTGTTAACGTCATCATCGAGCTCATCGTGTGCAACGTGTTCCCCTTGCTACTCCGTTTTTCCCGGCGGTTCTGCGGCACTGCCGGCGTCACGATCGGCCTAAAGCAAAGCGTGGCTTCAGCGCCGACATGGATGATGATGGCGTTAACAACTCGCACACTATCTTTGGTGACACCGAGGATGAGCATCTTGCCGACCACCACAATGATCGTGCTCACCGACGATTGCGCTTCAACCAAAGAAGGTATGAGGCGACATCCCCGCGTCGTGAGGTGCGTGATCGTGACAACTCTCATGCTAAGATTAAGTTCATCATGCCCCTTTCAATGGGAAATATGATCTGATGGTTACCTCACTTGGGAACTACTAGTTGATCAAAAATTTGAATGCCATGATTATCCCGAGGAGGGACGAGTTAGGGCGCCACTAGTGAGTTTACCGATTTAAACTTCGCTTGGTGGAAGAACATTGCCAGTAATCATCTTGCTCACATACCCACCACTTGGGAAGCTCTGAAATTACTTATGAGGCATAGGTTTGTTCCATCGTATTATGCTCGTGAATTGTTAAATAAGATGCAACGCTTACAACAAGGTAACAAATCTGTGGAAGAGTACTATCAAGAGTTCTGAGATGGGTATGTTGCGATGTGGGTTAGTAGAGAATGAGGAAGCATCTATGGCTAGGTTTTTGGGAGGGTTGAATCGTGAAATTCAAGACATTCTTGATTATAAAGATTACAACTCCATTACTAGATTATTCCACCTTGCTTACAAAGCTGAACGTGAAGTGCTTGAGGCCGCAACACGAGGACACGAGCTAGTTTTTCTGCAGGTCGCACAGGATCATGGACACCGCACACCCCCTCTGTTCCGTTCACCCATCCGTCCACACCTTCATCCTCAAACAACAAACAGCGTCCCACCACATCCAATACAACACCCCGAGCTCCCGAAGCAACCAAATCAGTACCACAAGCTCCATAAAAGTTCTTCATCGATTGCTTCGACGGACGAACAAAGGATGTACAATGCCATCGATGCAAGGGCTATGGACACTTGATGCGGAATGTCCCAAAGAAGAGAGTTTTGATCATCTGCGACGATGGTGAGTACTCTTCGCTAGTGACCTCGACGATGAGACATATGCTATGCTTGCCCGACCTGCAGGCGAGACAACGAACTCGATCATGAGGAGGAACATGTTGGAGCTGAAGATGCAGACAAGTATTTGAGCATTATAGTACAACGCGTGCTAAGTGCTCAGGTTCCTCACGCCGAGCAAAATCAGCGCCATAATCTATTCCAAACTAAAGGAGTCGTCAATGAGCGATCAGTTCGCATCATTATCGATGGAGGGAGTTGTAACAATTTGGCGACAAGGAGAGTGGTGCTGCGTCACCTACATATTGGCCCTTACCATGTAATAGAGTCTATATTTAGAGATAAGAATAATAGGAAAGAGACTTAGCTAAGGATGGAAAGAATAGGAGGAAGGTCTGATTTTTCGGCCACAACTCAAGGCATGGCCGAACAGCCCTCCCTCCCACTCCTTTTATGTCACGGCCAGCCTCCAAAGTAAAGGCGGATTTCATTGAGTTTAGGTTTAGCCTCGTGCAAACTTACATTCTTGATTGTGTCGGTCGACCACCTGTAAAGACAGCTTATTCGGAATCCCAACTTTGTTTTCAGAATTGCTTTCATCTTATTCTTGCTAGTTCTCGATTGCTCGCAGGGATTGAACTTCGTGTTCAGGTTGATCGTGCCTTCGGCAAAGTCAATAACCTTTTGGAGTTGGTTCAGCGATTGCTAAGGCGCAACGTCGTCGTACAGTTGTAGTCGGATCGTGAGGGTCAATTCCACCAAATCGACACTTATCTACCTCATCGAAAGATCGGGCACCTTTGTCGCATCAGAAGGCGACCGAGGCCCCTTGGTCGGAGATTGAGGGCGACGCTAGGGTCTCCAGGATCACATCCGGAGGGACTTCGTCGTCGGACGACCCGAGCTTGGAGAGGAAATCTGCGTCGGAGTTGTCCTTCCTCGCTACATGCGTGACCTCTAGGTTTTGGAACTATTTCTCCATCTTGCGTGCCTCGGTGAGGTACTTGGCCATAGAATCCTTCAAGCACTCGTAGCCCTTGTTGAACTTGTTGATGACGAGCTATGAATCGCCCTTGACAACCAACCGGTGAACACCCAGCGCCTTGCAAGCCTGGAGCCCCGCCAGAAGGGCTTCGTACTCTGCTGCATTATTTGTTGCTGGGAATCTGAAATGAACCACATACCTCAACCTGTCGCCCTGCGAAGTGAGAATGAGGATCCCAGCCCCCGAGCGTTTGAAGGACCTTGAACCGTCGAAGTACATGACCCAGGGCTTCTCCTCCTCGACCTCAAGTTTGGGAGCCGGCTGCGAGGTTTGCTCGACCACGAAATCGGCAAGCACCTACGACTTGATGGCCGTCTTTCACTGTTAACCGGAGGTCGAGGCGGCCCGGCTCCATGGCCCACTTGGCGATGCGACCTCTGGCCTCCGGATTCCTCAAGATTTCCCCGAGCAGAAAGTTTCTTGGGATAACCACGGAGTGAGTCTGGAAATAGTGTCGGAGCTTGCGCGAAGCCATGAGGAGTGCATAGGGCAATTTCTGGACCTGAGGGTAGCGCTCCTTCGGCCCATGGAGAACCTCGCTGACGTGTAGATCGGGTGCTGCTACGCATCCCGCTCGGCCACCAGGACAGCACTGACGGCCTGGGTGGTGGCCGTGAGGTAGAGCAGCAACTTCTCGCCTGGCTACGGGGTCGTAAGTAAGGGTGGTGTTGACAGGTATACCTTCAGCTCATCGAAGGACCGCTGAGCCTCAGGCGTCTACTCGAAGCTCCCCTGCTTGCGCATGGCCCTAAAGAAAGGCAGCCCACGCTTACCGAGCCTCGAGATGAATCGGCTGAGGGCGGCCATGCGGCCAGTGAGGCACTGCACCTGCTTTACCGAACTCGGAGGGGCCATCTTTTCTATTGCCTCTATCTTCTCTGGGTTTGGGCCGACCCCCGAGCCCCCGATCATGTAGCCGAGCACCTTCCTAGAGGCGACGCTGAACACGCACTTCTCCAGATTGAGCTTGATCTTATACTTGTTCAGGTTGGTGAAGGTCTCCCCAAGGTCTTGAACGTGGTCAGCCTTGGCGGAGCTCTTGACGATGATGTCATCCATGTAGACCTCGAGGTTGCGGCTAATCTGAGGCTCGAACGTCTTGGTCATTAGGCGCTGGAAGGTCGCACCGGCGTTGCAGAGACCCAATGACATGGTCGTGTAGCAGTTGGTCCCAAACGGTGTGATGAACGACATCTTGCTCTCGTCGTCAACCGCCAGCTTAATCTGGTGGTACCCGGAATAAGCGTCCAGAAAACTTAGCAGCTTGGCATTCGCCATGGAGTCGACAATCTGGTCGATGTGCGGGAGAGGGAAGTTGTCCTCCGGGCATGCCGAGTTCAACCCCGTGTGATCCATGCACATCCTCCACTTCCCGCCTTTCTTCTTCACAATGACGGGATTGGCCAGCCACTCAGAGTAATCGATCTCACGAATGAAGCCGGCCTTCAACAGCTTGTCGAGATTCTCCTTGATTATGGCGACCTTCTCGGGGGAAAAGTGTCGCCAAAAGCGCAAGACAGCCGGCCGGGCCACACACAATCAGTGCTCGACCACCTCCTCGAGACACCGGCATGTCTATCGGCTCCTGACTAAGGCAGATATGCGGCGAGGCCAAGGCCTCGGGTCTCATGAATGTGTCTGCTTGAGGTCGCCCTGCATGGTGATGGCGCCGCCAGGTCCTGGGAGCTTCATGCAACTTGCCCAGAGCTGGGCGCCCGAGGATGGTGTTGTAGGGGAGATCACCCTCGACCACCTCAAAGGTGACCAGCTCGGTGCGGAAGTTGTCCGAGGCACCAAAAGTGACGGGCAGGACCACCTGTCCTAAAGGGGTGGTCGAGCTTCCAAGCACAATCCCAAAAAATGGAATCGCGATATTCTTGACCTTCGACCGGGGAATCTGCATCCGGTCGAGTGCGCTAGCTAGCAATAGGTTGAGGGAACTGCCCCCATCGACCATGACCCGCCCGACCAAGGTATTACTAATGGTGGGGGTCACGACCAAGGCGGTCTTGAGATCGTTGGACATACCTTGGGGGCATCCTCTGGTGTGAAGGTGATCGTTGCCCCGACGCACTTGCAGGGTTGGTCCGCGGACTTCCCGACGGTGGCCTGATAGACCACGTGCGCGGCATCCTTGATCTCGCGTCGGGACTGATACGCCAAAGAGCCACTGAAAATGACATCGATTCGATGGTCGCCCTGCTAGAAATCCAGGTCGAGGTCGGCCTGGTCCTCTCCAGCGTTAACCCTATCGGGTTGATCTCCCTCTTCGAGAGCATGGGCATCTCCCGTGTCCGTCGAGAAGGCCTCGGCTTGCTCTGCCAAGCCTGCGCACCTCGCAGTCGTGGCGAGTCTGTGGAACAGTGAAAATTACCTTCGTCGAACCGAGACCGCCCCTCAGGGCCTTGCGGGCAGTCGTCGGCCTACAGTGACCCAGGCCGGTGACCCTCTTGCCGAGGTCGGTGCGGTGCCTATTGAGGTCGTGGCCCATTTCACTGGGGACGGGGCCCCTCCTGGGCCGAGTCCCGTACCTCCATGACCTCACGGTGACCATCCGCCGAGACGGTCACCCGAGGTCGGCCGCCATCGCGCTTGCGGTCTCTCTTTCGCTTCTTGGCAGCCAAGCCTTGGTCAGCACCCTTGGCGTTGGAGGGGCTGGCCTCGCCCGAATTAACGCCAAGCTCCGTAATCTCCAGGTCTTCGGTGAGGCGCCGGTCGCGAACACCGACCTTGAAGGCCTTGATCATGGCTTCGTCAGATACAGTAGGAATCAGATTCCTAGTGCGAATGAACCGTCGCACAAAGTCGTGGAGGGGTTCATTCTTTCCCTGGATCACTCGGTCCAGGTCCTTCTCCCTGCCGGGCCGCTCGTAGCAGCTCTGGAAGTTCGAACGGAGGGTGCTCTGAATATGTCGCCACGAGCGGAAGGTGCCGGGCTTCTGGTTAAAGAGCCAGGTGTGAGCGGCGCCGTCCAAAATGGTAGGGAGGTAATTGGCCATCACATACTCGTCTCCCCCTATGGCCAAAATAGCGGTGGTGTAAATCGACAGGAACTCATCAGGGTTCTTCGTTCCGTCAAATCGCTCGATCAAGGCGAGCTTGAAATGAGCGCCAGCAAGCCCACCAAGGTCATCGAGTCGTCCACGCAGTAGGCGAACAGGCACGCTGGTAGGTCATCCTTGGTGAGGCGTTCGCTGCTGCTGGACCCAAGGTCGAGGCTCCCCTGGCACCCCAACCTTCGGCGAGAGCGGTCGTGGCGCCGAGCGCGGGAGTCACCCGGGAGATATCCCAGGCGGTCTTGGACTCTGCGGCGCCTAGGCGGGATATCCGGGGAAAGACTCCCAGACCTATCGCTGTTCGAAGGTGCACTGGTGTAGCTTGGCTGATGCCAAACACCACTCGGGACCGCATCCGCGGGGCGGCGACGAGGTGGAGTCAGGGACGCATCCTGGAGTTGTTGGCGAGAAGGTACCTCCCACCGGGGAGGCGATCGGTGAGTGTGCCGGCGTCGGCGCAATGAGTTGTTGTCACTTCTCAAGGAATGAGTCCCTGAGCGGCGACTCTGGTGCTGTGGAGGTATGACCTCTGTCACAGCACGATCGAGCTCGTCGGCCAGAGCACGGCGGAAGAGTTCCGACCTCACCCGGTTCGGATCAGCCTTGACCCAGGCGATAGCTCGGAGGCGCTCTCCCAAGGGAGGGAGCTTGGGATGGCCGGACGAGGCGCCGGCCTTTTCCTGGTCTTCTCGCCAGAGGGCAGTTACGGCCTGGTTGATGGTGACATGTACCATCCGACGAGCGTCTTTAGGGGTCTGCGGGTCGCGTTCACCTTCCGCCACGCCACGCCAGTGTGTATCGCCATGAGACATCTTTGCCGCGGGGGTGAAGGCGAAAATAGGGACGTAGAGTCGTCGCGCTCGGGTTCTGTGCCTAAGCCCACGCTTGAGGAATGTCCCTTGACAGAGTGCACCATGCTCCTGAGACCTTGATCTCTTTCCTTCGAGTGAGCGAAGCTATCGGGCCCCATAGTGGGCGCCAGCTGTCGACGATCGGGATCGCCTGACCGCAAATATGAAAACAAGGTTAGTGTAAACAGGGAACCCGAAAAGCGCTGCGCTCAACGATGGATCGAACGTAGGTCGGGGCGAGGCATCAACGAGCAAGAGACAATGAGTTATACTGGTTCGAGCCCCCTTGAGGATAACAGCCCTACTCCAGTCTTCTCCTGAGGTGGAGGAATTCACTATCCTGAGTACAGAGTGCGGATTACAGTTCGAGCTGAAGCGTCTTTAGTGTGTCTAATGACCTATCGCTGGTATGCTGATCCCCCTTTCATCACTCTGCTTCAAGGGATTTTATACCCCCAGCCGTTGCCAGAAACGGCCAGGAGAGATTCCCGGGGACGTGCATGTCGTGCATTGAAGACGTGCTGCAACCGTCCTGGATCTGGCGCCCACGTCCGCCTTAACTCCGGGACCTTCGGTCTTGGAAACCGCTGAGTACATGCACACCCCTGAGCCAAGGTCGAGGTCGTGCGGGGTCGGGACCCCCCACTACCCAAGCTCAAGGTCGTGTAGGGTCGGGACCCCCCACTACCCAAGCTTGAGGTCGTGCATCGCTTAGGTCATGGTCAAGGCCCGTTGTTGCATTGTCCCAAGATGGGGACCCTGTTGACCGCGCATTTGACCTGTCAAAGATTTCTCAGTCCCCGACAGTGGGATTCAGCTTCTTGCTTTCCTGGCACGAGGTTCCACATTCTAATCCAAGCGGAGGAGCTAAAATTAGGCAGATTATCAATCATTCTAAAAGAATGGATTAATTGTTAATCATTCCAAAAGGAAAGAAGGTATACAAACCATAGAGGGAAAATTGATGTTTCAGAGTTTTGGTAGTTATTTCCTACTACAAAACCATTGCATCGACTAGTGCAGATTTTCTTCAAAAAATAAAACCTTGGTTAACAAAATATCGTGAAAGAGATCAAATTAAAATAAATCACTAGTACAAATATGAGAAACAAGAGGGCTGATATTCTATAACCTTTGCTCTATCTCGGTTGCTATATACCCGCGACCAAATGTGCTCCAGATTTGTGACTCGAAATGAGCCATGGATAAGCACTTTAAGGATCTAATATAGTCCTCAGATAGTACATCTTCTACCTTATTGTTTCATCTAATTCAAAAATAAGATGGAGAGCTTACCAGCAATGAATTGATGTTGAATTTGATACAAATATCCAAGGTGTCAGTACCAATCACATAGGAGAGGGAAAATGTTATAATTTAACTGAGCAAAGTAAAGATAAATATTCCAATCTCATCCGAATCACATATAAAGAAAAATATTCCCTTCTGATTTATGCTATGAAAAGAGTGAGTATCCCTGGATTCATCGTCAGTACGTGAAGAATGGCAACGATACCTGGTAAATTCTAGCTATTTTCAAAATCTACTTCTGAAAACTTTAAGAATATTGTGAAATCAACCTTCTCAACAACGTAAACTGCTCGAATTCCCTTCTGATTTATGCTATGAAAAGAGTGAGCATCCCAGGATTCATCGTTAGTAAGTGAAGAATGGCTCTACAAAACAAATGCACTAATTCATTTAACTGAAAACCAAATAAAAATTGAGCCCACAATAACACATAGCAGAGCCAAAATTTATTATGCACTAATCAAAAGATGACAAAAACTAGTCATATTATGAACCATACATTGCATGGAAATGAACTTGTAACGTTAGTTTTCAATTTTACGGAGATCGAATTTCAAAATCCAAATCCAACAAAATTTATTTGAATTTAATCTAACTTAATTGGAATTTTTAGAATTTAAAGGGATTTAATTTGAATAATCTATAACTTAAATTAATTATTTATTATTTTATTTGGGTTCCTTGTATTTCATTAGAATTTTTCTGCATTTTGGAGATTTTTTAGAGTTTATTTGCTATTTATTTGAATTTATTGGATTATCTATGAATTCTTGGCAAATTCCTAAATTCCGAAAATATTTAAAATCTCTTATTACTTCATGGGCCGAAACCCTTCACTCGGCCCAACTCCCTCAGCCGGCGGTCACACAGAAAACCCTAGAGCGCCCACCGTTGATCTCCGATCCGATGGCCGAGATTCGTGTAGCCATTCACCAGTGAAAACATTAACCCTAAACCGTTTTCTTTACTCGTCGTTCGATCCAGATCCTTCGACCCTCAGCGCGCCACGTCGCCCGGGAGAAGCGCCGCCGCCCGTGCAAACCCTAACCTGCCGCCGCCTTTGTTTTCCGTGTTTTTCCCCCACCCCGAGGCTATTTAAGGTACTGTAGCAGCCGGCCCGAGATTCCCCTCCTCCCGACGCCCATTTTTCCCTAACTCCCATCGGCGGAGACCCATCCTACAGCCGCCACTACCTCGCTGGAGTTGAAGCCAGTCCCCGAGTCCTTCCGCCGCCTCTAACATCCACTCCGGTGAGTCTCCGATGACACCGGTTACACCATTGAGTTCATCCCGTTGTTCTCTTTCCGATTCTCTAACTCTACCGCTCGATCCGTTGCTATTTCACCGGTTGCGATGCTTCTTCTCCAAGTCCGGCGTCTTGCGCCGCCACTTCATTGTCGGGCTCCCTTCACAACCGCCGTTGATCTTCGCCGGACGGCTAGATCTCGAGCCACGCCTACCGGTAAAGACCTTCCTGAGCCAAACCGCCGTGTATCCTCCACGTGTATGCCCGTGCACGCCATGTAGTCCCGTGTCCGCCACATCATCACCGCGTATGCGCCACCTATGCGCCACATCACCTCCACCGCATGTACTAGATCCGTGTGGCGCACAAGCAAGCCATGTGGCGGCCACCTCATCGCTGTAGTCCTGCGTGTCCGCCACGGGTGCGCCACGGTCTCGACACGTGGGCTCTAGTTGCTTGCGTATCTGCCGCGTGTATGCCACGTCGTGCCACCGTGTGCCCTAGTGCCACGTGTTCGCTACAGTCAATGCCACCTGGTGCCACATGTTGCCAGGTGTGCACCACGTCACTGCTGTAGATCTGCGTGGCGCCATGTGTCAATCATGTCACCGCCACATCGCCTCGTGTTTTCGTCCATAAGCCGAGTTCACGTGGACCGTGTCTATGACACAAGGGCCCCACATGTCAGCCGCACGATTTAATTTCCATTTTCCGGTGATTTTTCCCGAATTTCCGAGTCCAGCCAATCGCAGCGCGACACGTGTCGATTCTTGTATTTTCTGATTTTCTCTCCATTTAAACTTCGGAAGCCCCGTTCTCCTCCGTTCGAACTCCGATTTGAACGATTCAAATTTCTAAATTCATCTAAAATCAAGATCTATCTTTTGGTGTCATCTTTATGAATTTTTGAATTTTATTTATTTTTGGTTTTATTTATTGTTGCCTCGATTTGCGTGTTTCGCGTGTAGACGACGCACCGGTTGAGCGAGTGGAGCATCCAGCAGAGGTTGCAACAGCGGGCGAGGTTGAAGGCAAGTCACCTTGACCATATTGAACCCAAGTTTATGAAATGCTATTTTGTTTTTAAATTATTGCATGCTATTTGAATTATGAATTGTATTTTAATGTCATTTTAAATGCTTAGTTAAATGCCAAATTGTTATAACCACATTGATATTCATGTTGACAACCATTGACACCCTAGGAAAACTAATTACTGTAATTAATGGTAATTAATCTTGCTATGGGAACGGTAGAAAATGCTTAGCCATGCTTAATCACGTCGGTACCCTACCATTATGGAAATGATTTCATTCTTGATTCAAAATGAATTGTGGAAATTACGGAAATTGGTGTTGCCGGTATTAATTTGAAATTAAAAGTGAAAAATGATTTAGACCGGGGCGGAATGGTTGAATGGAGGGTGCGGGATGCATAAAATTTTGGAATGTGATTGTCCGCCCTAGTCAATTAAGGACCGGTCGTGTGTTACCTTGGGCCACGCTATACAGTACAACCACATGTCTATTATGGGTACGATCTGGCTAAGTAATTTGCTTGTATCGTTATTTGGCTTCGCCAGTGGGATGTGCGGGTTGTCAGGGTGACACTTGCAAGGCAAGCATGGAACGCTTTCACATAGTAGATTTTCTGGTTTTTGGTTTTAAATGGAAAATGATGAATTTGGTTTAAAAATGAAAATGTGGATTGGGAATCCGCGAGCAGTTGGAGCTCCGGATGTAGCCTGGCGGTTGGAGCCAGCCAGGTAGATGGAACCTGGAACATTGTTATATTTCAAGTACAATTAATTATGCTATTTACATTTTGTTCAATGCTGCTTTGTGAAATTATTACTTGTATTTAAATTTCAATTTCACTTTATGCAAATGAACCCTATATGCTTCCTTTGTTCAAGCCTTGCATTTAGTTAATTGCATTAAGTTTTCAAGACTTGCGAGTATGTTGCATACTCACCCTTGCGTTTCAATGCGGGGGCTGCTTATTCCATAAAGTAGATGATGATGGGAGAAGAGGCTATCAAAGAGCCTGCGATCCACCGTTCGACATCTACGCTGGAGACTTTGATGAGGAGGATGACGCGATCTTCTAGGGAGCGTACCCCAGTCGGTTGCCTGTGGGCAAACTGATTGGCTCTTTTTGTTCTACATTTCCGCTGTTACTTTTACACTTAAGCCGTAAGGCTCAATACTTGTAATAATGTGATGATGTTTACACTCTTTTGCTTATTACTGTTATTTACTTTTGATATGTCTATGTTATCATCACAGTACGACTGTGTGTGCTAGTTGTTCCTGGACTAGCACGGTGAAAACACAGAGGGGTCGGATTTGGTAAATCTGGATCCCGACAGAGGTGGTATCAGAGCCATATCGACTGTAGGTCACAACCCTAGTTAGAATGGTCGTTCAGAATTTCAAAATTATTTTCTAAATCAAACCAACAAAACTGAATTTAGTAGTTGATCTTCTCTTACCTTATTCTTAGGTTCTTACTTCTTTCCTTTCCTGAATATTATTTTGAAATTTAAATTTGATCTTCTCTTCTGAAAATTTCTCTAAGACTTCGGTCGACTGCAAGATCGATGGAAGGATTGCTAGAAGGATCAAGTGGACGGAAGATCGCTCAAAAGGACCCTATGAAGAATAAGTTATTAGTGCCATGTCATTCTTTCTTCGCGTAGTAGTCGAAGTTTATTTGGTTTTTTGTTGCTTGCTTGTTGGGTGTGTTGGACACTTGCCCTAAGCATTGTGCCATAGCCACCTTTCGTTGGAGTTTCAGTTGTTTGTTCTGCCTTGGAATGGCTACCCCCAGTCTCCTTATCATTTGCTTTTTCCCTCTCATTTTGCTAACTTTTCCTTGGCCAATGCTTCAGATGGAAGGTCAGGGCAGAGGCCGTGGTCGCAGAGGCCGTGGTCGTGGTCGTGGCCGGGCAGTGCCACCAGAGCAGCAGGGTTCCTCAGTGCAGCACGCAGCGTTAGAGCAGGAGTTGCCGCAGCCGCCACCTCTTCCACCTCAGATGGCAGATATGCCGCAAATGATGGCGATGCAGCTTCAGCTACTGCAGACCATGGCACAGAACATGATGAACAACCCTCAGCCAGCACCAGCCCCAGCGCTAGCGTTCTAGCCTCAGTCGAAGCTTGGAGAGTTCATGAGGACCCGACCGCCTACCTTCGCAGGATCGGGAGAGCCTTTGGAGGCAGACGATTGGCTCAAAGATGTGGAGAAGAAGCTTGGTGGCCGGTCAAGGCGATGATCGCGAGAAGGTCTTGTATGCGACCATCACCGAAGGAGTTCTTTGCTACGGTGGGACAACCATGCATCCCACCGAACGCCGAGCAATCACTTGGGAGGAGTTCACTGATGCTTTCAGGACTGCACACGTGCCTGCTGGAATCATTGAGATGAAGAAGAGAGAGTTTCGGAAGCTGCGTCAAGGGAACCAGAGCGTGTCAGAATACCTCAACCAGTTCACCCAGCTTGCGAGGTATGCACCTGAGGATGTAGCCACTGACAGCGCCAAGATCTGGAGGTTCATGGAGGGTCTTGACCCCGATATCAAAGTTCAGCTTGCGTCATTTGACTTCCCCAACTTTCAGCACATGGTGAACAAGGCCTTAGTGCAGGAGGATGCTCAGCGCCAGCAGCGAGAGTCACGCAAGAGGAAGATGGCTTTCCAGGTTCAGCAGGGAGCGAGTGGGTCTCGTCAGCGCTTTCCACCTCAGCGAGGCAGCAGGACGCCTGTCCTAGGAGTACCCCGCACACCTTATCTGGACCTCGCCCAGTGGCTCAGGGACCGCAGGAGGTTGCCAGCGCTCAGCCACAGAGAGGAAACACCAAGGCTGCAAGAGTCCAGTGCTTTCACTACCACCAGCTGGGTCACTATGCCAGCAGTTGTCCACAGAGGCGCCAGCCAGTGACACCGGTGCCATTCAGCTTGGGAGCCAGCTCAGCCAAGACTCCACCAGCTCAGTGATCAGGCCGTGGAGCGCCGCACACTCCGAGGGCCCCACATCGCTGGGAGAGCGTGTCGACCACGGATGGCAGAGGAGGCTCAGAGGCACCGGATGTGGTATTGGGTGCGTTTCTTGTCAATTCAATTCCTGCCACAGTCTTGTTTGATTCTGGAGCGTCACATTCGTTTATCTCCAAGTGTTTTGTTGATCAATTTGATTTGGAGTTTTTCCCTCTCAAGAGCCCTATGATAGTGCAATCTCCGGGCAAAGAAATGAAAACTGATTTGGTGTGCCCTAGTGCCACCATAGAAATCAATGGGGTAAAATTTCTAGAAAATCTCATCCTTCTGGAGTCAAAGGGAATAGATGTCATCCTTGGGATGGACCGGTTAGTCAAGTTCAAGGGTCAAATCGATTGCGGCCGCAGAGCCATCACTCTCACCAATGCAGAAGGCACTCAAGTGGAGTGTATGTCCGATCAGTCCTCAGGTAGGAAGTGCACCTTAAATTAGCTGAAAGAAGTCACCTTAGAGAGTGTGCCTGTGGTGAGCGAGTACCCCGATGTATTCCCTGAAGATCTGCCAGGCATGCCGCCTGATCGGGAGATCGAGTTCACCATAGAGCTTGTTCCGGGTACAGCTCCGATTTCCAAGATGCCGTACCGCATGCCAGCGAATGAGCTCGCCGAGATGAAGAAGCAAATTGAAGAACTGCTAGAGAAAGGGTTTGTTCGTCCGAGTTCATCGCCGTGGGGAGCGCCAGTTCTCTTTGTGAAGAAGAAGGACGACAGCCTGCGGATGTGCATCGACTACAGAGCGCTGAATGAAGTCACCATCAAGAACAAGTATCCGCTGCCCCGGATCGATGATCTGTTTGATCAGCTGAAGGGAGCCTACATATTCTCCAAGATTGATCTGCGATCGGGATACCATCAGGTGAAGATCAGGCTGCGGGACATTCCAAGACGGCCTTCACCACTCGGTATGGTCTCATGCAGTACACGATCATGTCCTTTGGCTCGACCAATGCTCCAAATATTTCATGAATCTGATGAACAAGGTATTCATGGACTATCTGGATAAGTTTGTGGTGGTGTTCATCGATTACATTCTTATCTATTCTCGAGATGAGTCCGAGCATGCAGAACACTTGAGAATAGTCTTAGAGAAGCTCAAGTCACCATTGTATGCCAAGTTCATAAGTCACGAGTTCGGTTGATGAGAGGTTGCTTTTCTGGGTCATGTCATTTCAGCCGGAGGAGTCTCAGTTGATCCGAGAAAGGTGAAAGATGTGTTTGATTGGAAGCAACCGAAGTCGGTGCCGGATATCCAGAGTTTTCTGGGCTTGGCGGGATATTATAGAAGATTCATTGAGGGTTTCTCGAAGATTGCTAGACCAATGACTCAGCTGCTGAAGAAGGAGAAGAAGTTTGAGTGGACCGAAGCTTGCGAGCAGAGCTTTCAGGAGCTGAAGAAAAGATTGACTACAGCCCCAGTGCTTGTTTGCCCGGACATCCAGAAAGGATTTGAGATCTATTGTGATGCTTCACAGCAGGGTTTGGGATGTGTTCTGATGCAGGGAGGCAAGGTAGTCGCATACGCTTCGCGGCAATTGCGACCCCATGAGGAGAATTACCTGACCCATGACCTGGAATTGGCTGCTGTTGTGCATGCATTGAAGATTTGGAGGCACTATCTCATTGGCAACCGTTGTAAGATCTTCACAGACCACAAGAGTCTGAAATACATCTTCACTCAGGCCGATCTCAATCTGCGGCAAAGAAGATGGTTGGAGCTGATTAAGGACTACGATGTGGGCATTCATTACCATCCTGGTAAGGCGAATGTGGTTGCCGATGCTCTGAGCCGGAAGAGCTACTGCAACACTTTGATGATTCAGCCTGCGCTGCATGAGGAATTTCAGCGTCTGAATCTGGGGTTGGTAGAGGAAGGATCTGTTGCTGCTTTGGAGATTCAGCAAACTCTGGTGGACCAAATCAAGAAGATGCAGAAGTCTGACAAGGAAGCTGTGAAGATCAAGGAAAGAATCAAGGAAGGTAAAGCCCCGGGATTCACAGAAGATCAAGAAGGCATAGTGTGGCTTGGGAAGAGTATCTATGTGCCGAATCAGAGGGAGATCAAGCAGTTGATTATGAAGGAGGCACACGAGTCAGCATACTCGATTCATCCCGGCAACACCAAGATGTATCATGACCTTCGAGGTGTTTATTGGTGGCTGAGAATGAGAAAGGAAATTGCAGAGTTTATAGCCATGTGCGATGTGTGCCAGCGAGTGAAAGCTGAACATCAGAGGCCAGCAGGCTTGTTGCAGCCATTGAAGGTACCTGATTGGAAGTGGGAAGAGATTGGAATGGACTTCATTAGAGGACTTCCGAGAACCAGGTCAGGATATGACTCAATTTGGGTTGTCGTGGATCGACTGACGAAAGTTGCACATTTCATCCCAGTGAAGACAACCTATAAGGGAGATAAGCTCGCAGAGCTGTATATGACTTGGATTGTGTGTATGCATGGCGTGCCCCTAAAGATTGTTTCGGATCGGGGCAGCCAATTCACATCTAGATTCTGGCAAAAGTTACAAGAAGCATTAGGCACCAATCTGAATTTCAGTACAGCTTATCACCCTCAGACTGATGGATAGACAGAGCGGGTGAATCAGATTCTGGAGGACATGTTGAGAGCTTGTGCATTGTCCAATGCAGCCAGCTGGGATCAGATGTTGCCATATGCGGAGTTCTCCTAGAACAAAAGTTATCAAGCTAGTCTGCAGATGGCACCGTTTGAGGCTCTGTATGGAAGGAAGTGCAGGACACCTCTCTGTTGACATGAGACAGGAGATCGCCAAGTCTTTGGCCCGGATATTCTGCAGGAAGCTGAGGAACAAGTGAAGATGATTCAGGATAGGTTGAGGACAGCTCAGTCCCGGCAGAAGAGCTATGCTGATAACCACAGAAGAGCGTTGACCTTTGCTCCTGGTGATCATGTTTATCTGAAAGACTCCCCGCTCAAAGGAATGCGCCGATTTGGAGTTCGTGGCAAGTTGGCACCGCGATTCATTGGACCTTTCCCAATTCTAGCTAGAAGTGGGGAAGTGGCGTATCAGTTAGAGTTGCCACCACATCTGTCGAATGTGCATAATGTCTTCCATGTGTCACAGTTGAGGAAGTGCCTCCGAGTGCCAGAGCATCAGATGCAAGTTGACGATGTTGAGCTGCATGAAGATCTCACCTATCCAGAGTATCCGATCAGAATTCTGGAGGAAGCTAAGCGCAGGACAAGGAGCAAGGTGATCAAGTTCTGCAAAGTGCAGTGGAGCAACCATCCAGAAGAAGAAGCCACCTGGGAGCGCGAAGAGGATCTTCGAGCGGAGTACCCCAACCTTTTTCCCTGGTTAGTTCCAAATCTCGAGGTCGAGATTTCTTGTTAGGGGGGAGGTTTGTAACGTTCCGTTTTTCAATTTTCTGGAGTTCGAATTTCAAAATCCAAATCCAACAAAATTTATTTGAATTTAATCTAACTTAATTGGAAATTTTTAGAATTTAAAGGGATTTAATTTGAATAATCTATAACCTAAATTAATTATTTATTATTTTATTTGGGTTCCTTGTATTTCATTAGAATTTTTCTGCATTTTGGAGATTTTTCAGAGTTTATTTGCTATTTATTTGAATTTATTGGATTATCTGTGAATTCTTGGCAAATTCCTAAATTCCGAAAAGATTTAAAATCTCTTATTACTTCATGAGCCGAAACCCTTCACTCGGCCCAACTCCCTCAGCCGGCGGTCACACAGAAAACCCTAGAGCGCCCACCGCTGATCTCTAATCCGACGGTCGAGATTCGTGTAGCCATTCACCTGTGAAAACCTTAACCCTAAACCGTTTTCTTTACTCGCCGTTCGATCCAGATCCTTCGACCCTCAGCGCGCCACGTCGCCCGGGAGAAGCGCCACCACCCGTGCAAACCCTAACCTGGCGTCGCCTTTGTTTTCCGTGTTTTTCCCCCACCCCGAGGCTATTTAAGGTACTGTAGCAGCCGGCTCGAGATTGCCCTCCTCCCGCCACCCATTTTGCCCTAACTCTCATCGGCGGAGACCCATCCTACAGCCGCCACTACCTCGCCGGAGTTGAAGCCAGTCCCCGAGTCCTTCCGCCGCCTCTAACATCCACTCCGGTGAGTCTCTGATGACACCGGTTACACCATTGAGTTCATCCCGTTGTTCTCTTTCCGATTCTCTAACTCTACCGCTCGATCCGTTGCTATTTCACCGGTTGCGATGCTTCTTCTCCAAGTCCGGCGTCTTGCGCCGCCACTTCGCCGTCGGGCTCCCTTCGTCAACCGTCGCCGTTGATCTTCGCCCGAGACGGCTAGATCTGAGCCACGCCTACCCGGTAAGACCTTCCCTGAGCCAAACTGTCGTGTATCCTCCACGTGTATGCCCCGTGTACGCCATGTAGTCCCCGTGTCCGCCACATCATCACCGCGTATGCGCCACCTGTGCGCCACGTCACCTCCACCGCATGTACTAGATCCGTGTGGCGCATGCAAGCCATGTGGCGGCCACCTCATCGCTGTAGTCCTGCGTGTCCGCCACGGGTGCGCCACGGTCTCGACACGTGGGCTCTAGTTGCTTGCGTATCTGCCGCGTGTACGCCACGTCGTGCCACCGTGTGCCCTAGTGCCACGTGTTCGCTACAGTCAGCGCCACCTGGTGCCACATGTTGCCAGGTGTGTGCCACGTCACTGCTGTAGATCTGCGTGGCGCCATGTGTCAATCATGTCACCGCCACATCGCCTCGTGTTTTCGTCCATAAGTCGAGTTCACGTGGACCGTGTCTATGACACAAGGGCCCCACATGTTAGCCGCACGATTTAATTTCCATTTTCCGGTGATTTTTCCCGAATTTCTGAGTCCAGCCAATCGCAGCGCGACACGTGTCAATTCTTGTATTTTCTGATTTTCTCTCCATTTAAACTTCGAAAGCCCCGTTCTCCTCCGTTCGAACTCCGATTTGAACGATTCAAATTTCTAAATTCATATAAAATTAAGATCTATCTGTTGGTGTCAGTTTTATGAATTTTTGAATTTTATTTATTTTCGGTTTTATTTATTTTTGCCTCAATTTGCGTGTTTCGCGTGTAGACGACGCACCGGTTGAGTGAGAGGAGCATCCAGCAGAGGTTGCAGCAGCGGGCGAGGTTGAAGGCAAGTCACCTTGACCATATTGAACCCAAGTTTATGAAATGCTATTTTGTTTTTAAATTATTGCATGCTATTTGAATTATGAATTGTATTTTAATGTCATTTTAAATGCTTAGTTAAATGCGAAATTGTTATAACCACATTGATATTCATGTTGACAACCATTGACACCCTAGGAAAAACAATTACTGTAATTAATGGTAATTAATCTTGCTATGGGAACGGTAGAAAATGCTTAGCCATGCTTAATCACGTCGGTACCCTACCATTATGGAAATGATTTCATTCTTGATTCAAAATGAATTGTGGAAATTATGGCAATTGGTGTTGCCGGTATTAATTTGAAATTAAAAGTGAAAAATGATTTAGACCGGGGCGAAATGGTTGAATGGCGGGTGCGGGATGCACAAAATTTTGGAATGTGATTGTCCGCCCTAGTCAATTAAGGACCGGTCGTGTGTTACCTTGGGCCATGCTATACAGTACAACCACATGTCTATTATGGGTATGACCTGGCTAAGTAATTTGCATGTATCGTTATTTGGCTTCGCCAGTGGGTTGTGCGGGTTGTCAGGGTGACACTTGCGAGGCGCAAGAGGGGCTTCAGATCAAGCGATTTAACCCTAACAATGGTGAAACCTTAGCGGGTGAAGTCGGTGGCAGTATATGCATGGTAAAGGCCTTGTCATGATCTCCTGCCGCACACCAAAGGAAGTGTGTCAATAGCTTGGTGCAAAGGGTTGATCATGTCGTGTGGGTAAAGTGTACCACTCTGCAGAGTCTTAAAACTACTTGAGTAGCCGTGCCTTACGGACAAGGGCAAGCGTGGGCACGCTTTCACATAGTAGATTTTCGGTTTTTGGTTTTAAATAGAAAATGATGAATTTTGTTTAAAAATAAAAATGTGGATTGGGAATCATGAGCGCTGGAGCTCGGATGTAGCCTGGCGGTTGGAGCCAGCCAGGTAGATGGAACCTGGAACATTGTTATATTTCAAGTGCAATTAATTATGCTATTTACATTTTGTTAATTGCTGCTTTGTGAAATTATTACTTGTATTTAAATTTCAATTTCGCTTTATGCAAATGAACCCTATATGCTTCCTTTGTTCAAGCCTTGCATTTAGTTAATTGCATTAAGTTTCCAAGACTTGCGATTATGTTGCATACTCACCCTCGCGTTTCAATGCGGGGGCTGCTTATTCCATAAAGCAGATGATGATGGGAGAAGAGGCTATCAAAGAGCCTGCGATCCACCGTTTGACATCTGCGCTGGAGACTTTGATGAGGAGGATGACGCGATCTTCTAGGGAGCGTACCCCAGTCGGTTGCCTGTGGGCAAACTGATTGGCTCTTTTTGTTCTACATTTTCGCTGTTGCTTTTACACTTAAGCCGTAAGGCTCAATACTTGTAATAATGTGATGATGTTTACACTCTTTTGCTTATTACTGTTATTTACTTTTGATATGTCTGTGTTATCATCACTGTACGACTGTGTGTGCTAGCTGTTCCTGGACTAGCACGGTGGAAACATAGAGGGGTCGGATTTGGTAAATCCGGGTCCCGACAGAACTAATTGTGCACCCAACTATATTGCAACTTTTTAGAGAAAACTGTAATACTGCGAAACCTCGCCCCAAAAATTTTGTGCCATCAGTCGGGTGAGTTGGGCCCATCTGGCAGGCGATCTCGGAGGAGGTTGGCCATCTGGAGGGGTTAGGATTAAGGTTTTAGATTTTGGGAGGGGTATTTTCAGAAATTCCTCCCTCCACCTACTTTTCCTAACCTCATCTCCTCTCTCTTCCAAATGAGTGGCTGGCATTGATCCTTGCTCCTGCCGATTTTTTCCAAGGAGCAGCAGGCACCTCCACTTTTCCTTTCCTCTAGCCGACTGCTCCAGGGGACTGGCGCCATCCCTTCCTCCTCTTGTGCTTCCTGCCGATGTGTTCTTGAGCAGTGAAGCTCCTCTCGTGCTGCTCAGTCAGCCGAGTCCCCTGCCCAAGCACCAGCCAAGCCTGCCGATCTTCCTGTCGGCGTCGCCCCTGTGTTTTCCCAGCCGGCCTTGCCCAGCCGAGCCCCTCCCTGCACTCCTCTCCCTACCTCGCCAGCCAGCAGAGATAGCGGCGAGAAAGAAGAAGTGGGGCGGCAAGAATGGGAAGAAGAATCGCCCGACCAAAGAATGGGGCAGGCCACAGCCTGACGATTTGGCGACTCCTCCCGCTCCTCCTCCGGCCGGCGCATCCTTCAACCTCTCCTCCACCTTCCTCCTTCCTCTATGAATCCATGAGCAAGAATTGAGGTATGCATTTTGGGGAGAATTAGTTTGCATGTAGGGTGTTTGATGAAATGCCTAGCTAGGTTTTCTTGAGATGAAATGATTGTGCACGCCAGGTGTTCGATGAAATGGCCATGAGTTGTATGTTGGCATTTTATTATTCTAGGAATAGAGGGTAATGTTTAAATGTTCGCATGAATTGGAAATTCAGTCCGATTTCCTCATGGTGGTGTGTTGCCTCTGGTTTGTAATACATGCATTTCGGTGGATGGTTTAAGATAATTGGCACTCAAATCTTTTGATTCAACTAGTGATCATTGCTTGTAATGTGATGTTTGCAAGATGTGTTTCTTTTTCGTAATCATGTCTTCTTTGTTGAGAAATTTGTTGTTATCACCTATAATATATATATCATTATTATTCTTGTTTTTCTGGGTGAAATTAGGTAGTTCTAGATATGTAGGGTGACTTAAATGCCCCATACCTAAAATGTATTGCTACCCAATATTGGTGTATGCATTCACGATAAGAGGGAGTAAGATGACCAATGTAGCTAGCTAGTACCTTATGATCGTAGGGTAAGGGAACTGGTGAGGAGTGGTAAGAAAATGAGGGGTAGGGCTGCCCTTTTCTCTTCCTCCTTGGTCGGATTCCCTTGTCCCAGCAATCCATATCTCTATGTTTTATATTTATGTTCTTACCCATGGCAGAGCTTAAATGATTTCATAGGATTAATTTCTTAGAGTGTTTCATATGTAAAGAATCTTTTTTGGCTCTGCAACCCTTAGCACTGAGTATGCATCTGACTCCATTTCATGAATTGAAGTTTCAGAACCCATAATCGGATTGCGAAGTGTCTTCTCTTGAGCCCAACTGATATGCATGCATTCTCTTTTATTACCCAATTCTTTTGTCTACATGGATGAAATAACCAGGGATTTAGTTGCGTTGTTTGAGTTCCTATACCGCTTTGATTTATAGATGAGGCATAGTCTATTTGTCACATCTTGGCATGCAGAAGGTCCATGAATTCGTGGATTTTGCTTGTTCTGTTTCCCCGCATGAGTTCGGAGTTGACTCATTACACCTATGTTATGCAAAGAGTTGATTTCTTTGTCGCTTGTGTCGTGTGCGCATAAATTTAAGTGGGAGGAATATTGTTTATTTGCAGGGGAGGTTCTATCGGGTGTGGCCTCAATCGTATGCCACTCTATTCTCCGTCGGTAAAGGCAAGTGCATTCCCTAGATCATGGCTAGGAGGATTTATTTGATTGTTTGCTTCTGACGTACTTAATTGCAAATGAATACCCGAGAGACATTGCTTATGGTGATTAACAGGTAAAGGGAATGGGTGTAAGCATATCCTGTTATGGAGCATGGTTGTGTATTCATAGATGATGCCCTCTAATTTAATGGTTGCTCTGCTAAGTAGAAGAACTTTAATTGAAAGTGGGCTTTTAGTAAGGTTGATAATAGTAAGTATATTGTTCGAGTGAGTTGAGAAGTACTTACTGCCATTTGGTTGTGAACATATTATTGTATATTAGTTTGATTTATTAATGGTTATGCATAAGATTCCAAATTGAGAAAGAGCTGTTAGCGTGTCCTCCCATTAATAAGGTTTAAACGATTAAGTCATTTCTAGAGTTAGTATATTTGAGAAAGTTCTTTGTGTTGCTAATTTAGGCGGTTATGTTGCCCTGGTTTATACATGAGGTTGATTGGACTAGTACGAATGATCACGTATGGAAATAAGGAGGATGGCTGAAAGATTAGCAAATGGAAAGGGAGTAATTAATTGCAAGTGTATAGTGGTGAACGTGATTTGGTGGCCGTATGATTTAATTGTATGACAGAAGCACTGTAATGGGTTGCTATGTCTTATTGTTGAATCGGATTAATCTAGTATCGCTGGCAACTCATGAATGTGAGAATTGGCTAGGTTTATGTGAGTGGTTATGGCTATGTTAGTGAGTGGCAATGATTGAAGGGTTGCATTGCATTCTTGTAAATTTCATTGTGCATTCATGATGGAAGAGGCGACCCATTCTGATGTGGGCCTCTGTGCTCACATGTAGTGGGCACGAAAGTCCTACCTCGTAGTCCCATATACGTGGTTGTATGGGAGCGAGTCAGTAAGAGTAGGCACCCTCCACCACGGGGTGGAAGGGGAATGAGAGAGTGCACACCGACGGGTGTGCACTCGGCCATACCGGTATGTGCTAAAAGAGGAGATGAGCATGCATGATGCATCATATGCATGGAAATTGTGCAATCTGCATTGCATTGTCAATGATGGATCATGTTTTGTGAGCTGATTATGATGTATAGCTATGAGATTCTTCTTTTGTATGGCATATTTGCATCAGCATTGCATTGTAACGATGATTTTGAGTTAAATGGAAAGGTGTCGAGTTGGATCGAGTCGTGGCCTCATCCAAAAAGATTAAAGAGATATGTGTTGTGGTTTAGTAATGAATTGAAATAGATGAGCATGCATGCTGCATTACATGATTGTAGAAGTGTGATTGATTATGCAGATTCTGTGTTCTCATGTCTGTGTGATGTATTATGCATATTCTGTATTCTCATGTTTGTGTGATGGATTATGCATATTCTGTATTCTCATGTTTGTGTAATGGATTGTGCATATTCCATATTTTCCTGTCTGTGTGATGGTTTGTGCATATCTTGTATTTTCATGTCTGGTTGCAAGATATGATTTATGTTTTCAGGTTATATGTTACGCTTCTTTATCGTGGAGTTGTGAACTCCGTCAAAGACGAGCGCGGGGTTGGTTTGGAGAATTAATTTTGACACTTCTTTTTATCCACTTGGCTGTTCTTATGTAAGAATGGTTATTAGGCTCTTAAGTAGGAAAATGCGATTGACTATGTATTTATTCTTTGTTGTACTTCGCTGAGTCATCGACTCACGCTTGTTGTTTGTATTGTTGCAGGTCCCTTGAATCAGGCATGCATGGATGGGGGTAGTAGCACCATCACGTTTTGCAATATCACCTTTCCATCACGTCGAATTATAGTTCCGATCTTGCATAGCTCGCAAAGATTCTTGTAAAGGGTCATCTGCAGTTATGTTTAATGAGTTCTTGTTCTGTAATAATTATGTGGTGGAGTTCATTAATTTTCCATGGGATGTGTGATTGGTTAACTAAGGACCTGCTAGAATGATATCATATCTGCTTATGTTTTCTGTCTGCTGAGTGGATGCCCCTATTTCTAGAGAGGTCATGCCGAAATTTTTGTAAATTTCGGTGACTTAATTTTTAAGCCGGTCTTAGGAGTTTAGACAGTTGGTAGCATCCGCGACGCGTTTGGCGTCGGGGCGTTACAAAAACTATTTACATCTTATCCCATTTTATTTGTATCCTTATATAGCAAGGTTTATTCACCACCAAGATTCTCGATTACCACGTAAAGGATTATATGTAAGGTACTCTCCGAGTCATTGTCTCGTGAATGCAAGAAATCCTTTTGACTTGTAGTCCTCCTCATATAGATTGATTTACTTTAGTGGTCGATGGAATGAATTACGTGGATTATTGCGATTACTAGATTTGGTATTTATCCCCATAGGACCATATCATTCGCACTCAAAAGCATAAAAGAACGATTTAAATAGAAGCAGCATTACACATAGTGGTAGCAATTAAGTGCAAGAGCACAAGTTACAAAACAAAGCATAAATTAGCAGGTAGGATGTTCAAGGAGAATAAACAGAAAGGTATTGATGCGAATGACTAAGTGCATGACCACTACAGAGCAAAAATAAGGAAATAAGCAGTCTAGCATTTTCACGAAAATTAAACAAAGTGGGTTAATAGAAGTGAATTAAAACAAAAAAAGCAAACAAGGTGGGGAATTAGGATGTGAATTAAAACTAACAAAGCACATTCACAAGCATAAATGCAAACCAATCATATATCAAGGCATTAAGGCCCGTAAACCACACCTCTGCCTCAACTTTGTCCTTGCAGATCTTTAAAATAGGATCGGAAATAATTAGATGACACTCAGTCAGTAAGGAAGGGAAGCAAGAATGTTAAATTAATTCTCATTGTAATACCAGATCAAGAGACTGCTTCCCATCATTGTATATGAGTGAGAAGGATAAATGGTCCTTCTCAGGGAGCAGAAAACATTGAAAAACCAGTTCAAAAGAATAATTGTTAAAAGATCAAAGACTTGAAATAAAATATGACCAAATTGTTTAAAAGGTTGTTACTGTTCTTTGTCCGGAGAGAACTCTGGACACAGAAGATAGTTTCAAACTTTTCTCTTTGTTATTTGAGGCCCAAATGAGAGTTGATTCATCCTATGGAGCATAAAAGAGATATTCATGTGAGTATATATAATAACTGAAAAAGGAAGTTGTATGGCTCTCCATTTTCTTGTTAGTATATTAAAGATTTTACAATGATTTCCATTTTGCAGTTATTTCTGCTCCAATGGTTGTAAGAAGAGTAGTTAAATGAAAGTTAAGACAGATACATATGTAACAATGAAGAAGAAAGCCATCTGAAACCACGATGGTCTAGTTCAGGCAAAACTTTGCATAGTTCAAAATCATTATTCAAGATCAAGTTTTATTAAACAGGGGGGGATGTTGCAGCAATGTACTTACATTTGATAATCTTAAGGGAGTAAATTTTGGCTTCCCTTTGCGACCATATTTAAGCAGTTGGGTGCCTTTCTTTAAAGCAATAAGCGCCTGCCAAATTCATGAGGATGAACAGAATTATGAAGTGGAGTAATCAGTGCAGATCATTGGTAAAACATTATAAAAAACTCTTTCATTGGAATTTAGAGCAATTCCTAGAAATGTAGTACTTCACAACCAAAACTTTGATAGAACCAATGCTAATTTGAAAGTTCCGAGTGTCTTCCTGGCCATGTCCCTCAGAACAAACTAATGGGAGTGTTTGCCTGTAGCATTGTTTTCTTCATTGTATTTTTTATGTTCTTTGCGCTCACGTGGAAAGGTACAGCTACAGTGTAGTATGTTTGGCCACCTTACAGAATATAGTTATCCAGAACATCTAAAAGAGCAGGATTCATTTTAGGTAAGAAGAGATATCTCCTCGGTCATACCGCAACAGGAAAACCATGGGTAGGGTTCATACACAGATAATGAAGATTATTCACAATCTTTTTGTGACCAATAGAGCTTAAGAACATAACCTGGCTACATAATACATAGAATGATGTGACACAGGAGCTAGTCCTAACTCCTAACAAAAGGGCAGAGCTGACTTACTACTAATTTAGTGTTTATCATACAAATGGTGAACATCATCTTAGGCCCTGAAACCAAGTAGTTTAGCAAACCCTTGAAATTCAAGCTCATATATATTTTAACTCGAACAAAAACTAAGCTGGTGCTACAACACCTCCTACTTCCAAAACATGTTCACGAAATAATTTGAACAGAGCACCACGATACCTGAAATTCCAATGCCAGAAGCCCGAACTCAATTCACACCCTCCTTGTCTCGTCACAATATTCTCCGATCAAGAAATGATCTTGCGTACAAGCATTTCATTGCAGCTCGCCTCACTTACAGTGCTGCAATTGTGCATCCAAATGTGGACTGGAAAAGCGCAGCACCATTCTCGCCTCTCAAATTCTTGCAGCAAAAATTTCCCATTGCAATAAACACAAGGCTCCTGGGATATCCCAGGTGCAATTAAACCATCGGCATTACAGAAGGCAGCGGCAACATTGCCCGTACTCCGGACACCCACATCGTGATTGTTGGTACGAAACAAGCAATTGTTGTGGGTTGGCATTTCCATCACAACATCCCCTAGAAGCCTCCAGCACCACACCGCTGCAAAACCTCCACCCCTACAACCCACATGAAAAGTCTGACCTTGGCTCGGCCAGATAAATCACACTGCTGGCTCCCACCTCCCGCATTGGCGATTAAATCTAGCATTATGCTCATAAGCTAAAAGAACCTACTTCAACAAAAGACGCACGGGGTTGGGGGTGTAATAAAGGCGAAGAGATGGCGACTGCGGCGGTATAGAAGAGGAGAAGGGGGCCCGGCCCAGCCCTACCTTGCCGATGTCGATGGGATCTACCATTCCATTGGCGGCCTCCGGTAGCCATGGACCTCCTCGTCAGGGTCTCATGAAATCCTCCCCTTCACAGGAGCGCAGCGCCCCACCAAGAGGAAAAAAATGTTGGGACGAGTGGAGAGGATTGGAAATCCCTAGAGGATGGCGTGATCGGTGGCAATGGAGGTAGGCGAGGATCGGCCAGGCGACGGCGTAGAGGAGTGGCGGCGGCTTGGGGTCGAGAGCCTAGGTAGAGAGGCGTGGTGTGGGCGACTTGGGGGTGATGGCCTGGGCGACGGGCCGACGGGGCTGGCGTCATGGCGAGATTGATCGAGTGGCGGAGTAATCGGAGCGGCGCCGCTAACCCGCCATTCTTTCATCGCCAAGATCCGACGCGACACCGCCAATCGATCGGGGTAGGAGATGCATGTGGGAGATCGTCGAGGGCAGCGCGAGAGGCCGCGGTGTGGCGAGATCGATCGAGGGCGCTGGCGCGCGGAGGCCATCCGGCTAGGTTTTAGATGGAGGCTAGGGAGAAGTGGGGATTTTTTTTCCAAGGGTTATGCTGGCGCGCATGGTATACCTAGACCCTGCGCATTTGGTGCGTGCGCTACTTTTTCCATCTGCGCGCCCTTTTTTTCGTGGAAACGCCGTGATATTGTATCCTGGCAGTTGTATAAGCCGTAATTGTATGAGTTTTCCACGACGTTTATTTATGCCTTAGTAAGTATACCACGACGTTTGTAAATACCGTCAATATCCAACTTTTTGAGTCATTAACAAACGCTAGTAATAAAATCTACTACGGCGTTTGCAAACGCCCTAGAATATTAAGATTTACCGGCACATATATTCACCGTAGTAACATGTATACCGGCATATATATACGCCAAGAAATTTATATGCCACTAAAACTAATAAACGCCGGGAAATTTTTTTACAAGGGCAGTTAACTTATGTGCCGGCTAAAATAAACGCCGGGAAATTAGGATTATCCTGTAGTGGCGTGCACATTGTCGTTGCTTGCATTCATGCCCACACCGCATGCACGCCGTTGCTGCCTATTTACACGCCCGCGTGCACTCCCTCGCCTGCATGAATGCCCCACTCCTGCGCCTGCATGCACGCCTGGCCTCATGCATGCCGTCAATGCCGTTTGCATGCACGCCACCTATTGCACCTACACGCTGCCCCCGACGCTGACTGAGCCTGAGACGCAAGCTGCTGTAGCCTCATCGGGTTACGCACTGCCGTGCTGGGCCTCGGCCTCACGCACACATGGCATAGCCGTGCCTTGGGCCGGTCGACCGTGCCCTGGCGCTAAGCCGAGCCTCCGAGTTGGCCACGGCCACAGGCTGCTGCCACGCTGGGCAGCCGCCTGGCCTGCTGCGCCAAGAGCTGCTGCATGCCATTGAGTACCTAGCCACCTCACACCTCCGAGCTGCTGGCTGGGCTGAGCCATGCTCATCGGTGTTGAGAAACCTCACTACTACTACCGAGTAGTCTGGGGTTCTCGACAATCTAATTTTTGTGGAGAACAAAGAGAGAAAGAGAGACACAGAGAATAGGAGGAACTGCTCTTATGCTTTATTGATTGATTCTGAATTACAATGTGGGGGACCCCCTGCCTCCTATTTATAGTCTACTGTTAGGGTTTCGGCATAAGGGGCCAACTGGGCCTTCATGGGCCAGATGGGTTTCCCAACACTCCCCTTGGGCCCTTTGCCGCGAGATGCATATGCCTCATCAAAACTCCAGAAAAACCCAGTGGGAAAAATACTTGGAGAAAGAGTACATAGCATACACTTGCTGTGTTGCACGAATTGCCTCATTAAAACCTTATGTAAGAAAACTTTCGTGAAAAAATTACTAAGAAAAAAGAGTACAATTCACCCAAACTTCAATGTTAATCTTCAAGATCACGTTGGGTACTCAAACTCCAAGTTCAAGATTTATATAGGAGTATGTGAAATATCCCCCCTGAAATCTGCACTTCTCTAAGTTTCATTATCCCAATTCCTTTAACGCACCTTTCAAAAGTAGATGCTGGGAGTGACTTAGTGAATAAATCTGCAAGATTTTCACATGACTTAGTATGCAGTACCTTAATCTCGTTCATCTTATGAAATTCATGAGCATAGAAAAACTTGGGGTTATATGCTTCGTGAGATTGCTCTTCACATATCTAGGGGTGAAAACAGGACAGGAAATATCCGCCCGATCCGATCCCGAATTCGTTTAAAATCCATACCGATATTATCCGTATCCGTATGCGGAAAATCCGATGTAATATGGGTTAGGATATGGGAAGAGTAATATCCGATCCGTATCTGAAAAATCTCATGTAATATGGGTTAGGATATGGGAAGAGCAATATCCGACCCGATATCCGGTAAATATCCGACCCGATATCAGGATAAAATCAGTTAATCTTCCATTAATTTGGTTCATTATTGGATAGATAGAGTAGTTGTTTGATACTGACACTAAAAACACTACTTTGTTATTAAGCGTGAACTTCAACAAATATATCAACAAACAAATAGAGTGATGACATAATGCTTTTACCTAAATTGATTTGTTCAACTTATTTGATAAACTTCTTTTCTATTCCAATTACTGGAATTAGTCGAATCACTAAATTGAAGCATAGCAAACAAATCCGAGTAGTCCTCGTTATGAGAGAAGTCTATCTTCAGTTTGTTAGAATGTGATAATTCAACACTATTTAATATCTCCAGGAATTTATTCCGTAAGGTTAAGTTTGATGGAAAAGCTCCTCTTGTTCTCTGTTTTCTTTATGTCTCGATCTCTCTCCTTGTATCCGACCCATTTGTATCTCTAACTATACTACTATCCTACATTGAAATAATTATGACTTGAAGCTAATGTTGTAAGGTTAGTGCTTCATTCTTTCTTTTACGTACACAATTATATACTATACTATTATCCGATTATGATATCCGATCCCGATCCGAATCCGTCAGGTATCCGCTCCGTATCCGAATCCCGAATAATCCGAATTTGTATCCATATCCGGGACATCCGTATCCGACTCCGAATCCGAAAAAAAATATGGGTTAGGATACGGGACGAGCAATATCCGCCCGTATCCGACCCGGTTTCACCCCTACACATATCCCATCTGTACTTGAGCAACACAAGCTGCATTGTCTTCATAGATTATAGTGGGAGATTGCTCAATGTTCAATCCACATGACTTCTGGATGTGGTGAACCATTCTTTGAAGCCATGCATATTCACGGGCGGCTTCATACAAGGCAATGATTTCCGAGTGGTTTGTCTACGTCAAGACAAGAGTATGCTCAGACAACTTCCAGTAAACTGTTGTTCCTCCACAAAGGAAAACATATCCTGTTTGGGACTTTCTAGTATGTAGGTCCGATAGGTACCCAGTATCGGCATAACTGACCAAGCATAGTTCATTCATATTTCTATAGAATAGGCTGAGGTCCTTGCTTCCTTGTAGGTAACGGAAGATATCCTTAACCCCTTTCCAATGCCTTTTGGTGGGTTCTGCGCTGTACCGGGATAGCAGATTCACGACGAACGCAATGTCTGGCCTGGTGCTACTTGCAAGGTACATGAGCGCTCCAATTGTACTCAGATATGGGAATTCCACTCCCAGGACTTCCTCCCCCTCTTCTCTAGGCCTATATGGATCTTGGTCTGCTTGAAGCGACCTTCTGACCATTGGGGTTTTCGCAAGATATGATTTTTCAAAACCAAATATTTCCAACACTTTCGCATGTAGGTGATTGATGTACCAAGATTCCTCCTTGGGCGTGTTCAAGCCGCAAGCCTAAATAGAACTTAGTTTACCCAAGTCTTTCATTTCAAACTCAGACTTCAAGTATAAGCATGCCTCTTCAATTTCTTCATCCATTCCAATGATATTCAAGTCATCTACATAGACGGAGATTATACAGAATCCGTTCGGGATTGTCAGATAAATCGCGATGGACAATCTTCCTTGTTAGTGTAGCCTTTCTTGCGAGAAAGTCACTCAGCGATTATACCACATTCTTCCCGATTGTTTTAGCCCATACGGTGATTTCTCCAATTTCACACCGTGCATGTTTCTATTTACTCTATCTTGATTCGGGATAGGATACCTTAGGTACTTTCATGTATGTCTCCGAATCCAAATTTCCATACGATATCTTTGTGACAACATCCATTAGCTTCATTTTCAACTTCAAGTTGACTGCCATTGAGATCAAGTATCTAAAGGTAATTCCTCCCATGACCGGAGAATAGGTTTCTTCATAATCAACCCCAGGACGTTGAATGAAACCTTGAGCAACGAGTCTTGCCTTGTATCTTACAACTTCATTGTTTTCATTCCTCTTCCGAACAAAAACTCATTTGTGACCTACGGGGTTTATATGGGGAGGCGTGCGGCACACTGGCCCAAACACCTCTCTTTTGTTCAGAGAGACTAACTCTGCAGTGATTGCCTTCTTCCAATCTTCTCAATCTAGCCTTCTCTTGCATTCTACGAGAGATACAGGCTCGGGATCATGATCAATGATCGAGGCGATCTTCTTTGCAAAGTATGCATCAACATTGGTTGTTGCTCTATTCAGGGATTCTCCTATTATTACAAAATTTATGGCCATTTCGCCATGGGGTGCTTCATGCACTTCTACTTGCTCTTCACTGTTATTTCCTATCACAAGAGCAAGTTCCTTTAGCTTTTCATTGCCCATGTGTGCGCACACATTGTTTTCAGTGGCTTCCTGCAATGGAAGGTTCAAATCTGGAATTGCCTTTTCCATAGGCTTCTTTCCAGCATCAGGTCTCAACTGGCTCCCCTTCTTTCCTTGGGGCATCTTTGTGATTGGCTGTGGTAAGTCCTCTTGCCCAGTTTTCTCAAGACGTCTTCGGATACTTTGGGTTTGAGAAACCAGATTTCCTGTCCTTTTCCTTTGAGGCCTCTGAGCAGCCGAGGATACCTTCGCTTTTTTGGTACTTCCACCTCTCTAGTGCATTTCTTGCGGTACATGCGACTTAATCACGCCTTCGGATCACAAAATGATCAGGCAGTTCATTCACTAAGTTTTGCAAATCAATTATCTTCTGGACTTCTTGATTTGCTTCATTAGTTCGCGGGTCATGCGCGGGGATCCTAGTGGAATGCCATATGATTTCCCGGTATTTTTCATCCAAAAGTTGATTTCCTCCCCCTAATGACGGGAAACGGTCCTCGTCAAAGATACAGTCAACAAATCGGGCTGTATGCAAGCCTCTAGTCATGGATTCCAAATACCTGATTATAGATGCACTTTCATAACCAACGTATATCCCAGATTTGCGGAGAGGGCCCATTGCAGTCCGCTGTGGGGGCGGTATAGGTACATATACCAAACATCCAAACTTTCTGAGATGGGAAATCTTCAGGATGATCCCTTGCACTAGTTGCATAGGCGAATGGATGTTGTAGGTCGATGGTCTGAAATTGATGGGAGCTACTGCGTGCAAGACTGCATGTCTCCAACAGGTGTTGGGTAAGTTACAACTCTGCAAGAGCGGTCTGGCAATGAATTTGATCCTCTTTATTAATGCTTCGGCTAGTCCATTTTGCGTATGGATGTGCGGTACAAAGTGCTCAACTTTTATTTCTGTTACTGTGCAATAATCATCAAATGCCTTGGAAGTAAATTCGCTAGCATTGTCCATTCGAATTCACTTCACACGATGATCAAAAAATGCATTCTTAATTCTGATGATCTGCGAGATCAGCTTTGCAAATGCATGGTTTCTGGTTGACAACAAGCATACATGCGACCATTTCGAGGAAGCATCTATAAGCACCATGAAATACCGAAATGGCCCTGACAAGGGTTGAATTGGGCTGCAAATATCCCCTTGGATACGTTCTAAGAATGCAGAGATTTCACTTTGCACTATCATAATAGAGGGTCTAGTTATTAATTTTCCGGTGGCACATGTAGGGCACACAAAATCTTCATGATTCGGAAAATTCTTAACATTAATGCCATGACCCTGTGAGTTATTCACTATATTTCTCATCATTCTAAGACCAGAATGACCTAATCTACAATGCCACAAAGAAAATAATTCAGAGCGTCAAAAGACAGTCTTCAAAGAAGTATACACTTCGGGTGCATAAATTTTTGTGTAGTACAACCCAGATTCATATGAGGGACATTTTTCTAATATCATTTTTCCATACACCGCGTGCTTCACGATGCACAAGTATTTTTTGCCATTTTCTTCATTTGTTTCTACGTGAAACCCATTGGCGCGGATGTCTTTGAAACTTAAGAAAGTGCGTGTTGATTCAGGATACAAAAGGGCTTCTTCAATTACCAAAGTTTTACCCATTGGCAATATAATTGTGGCTCTTCCAGAACCTACTATATAGGAATCGCTTCCTGCGATTGTAGTAATTCTTGCAGCGTTATTCGTGATCGACTGGAAGTATTTGGACTCTCTTAGGATAGTATTTGTTGTGCCACTATTAACAATACATATCTCCTCCATTTGGGTGCTACACGATTTCTAGAGAAAAGAAATATAATTCCAATTAGACAGTGGCAAAATAACTCAAATATTACTTGCAAATAAAGAATGCTGGAATAAAATAGAACTTCTTATTCATTCATGAGGAAGAAAAAGTATGCTCTTCGAGAGCTTACAATTCATTATTCAAAATTCATTAACAATCAAAATCTAAAATAGATGTTAATAATGCGATTCATGCTTTGTACTTTCCCTGAACCGGATTCTTCTCCTCGTTAGTGATCTTCTTGCCACATAGAGAGAGATTGGTATAAATTCTGTGCAAGGTAGAATTGTACTCGGCCACTGTTTTGTAGTCCGTAAACCTCAGGCGAACCCAATGTTGTTGTGCTTGGGGCAAGATGGTGGACTTGAGTTTCTCGAACCACTTCTGAAGTGCAGTCCATAACTCAAGTGCACTCTCCTTAGCCATATATTCATTCTTCAAAGTGGCTGAGAGGTGATGCCCGAGGAAGTGCAAAGCTTGATCGTTCTGCTCGGCAGTAGGTTGCGCGTCCTTCGAGGACCCTAGGCCGATGGCAGTTCGGAACTTCTTGCTCCTAAGCACGATCTTCATATCTGGTGCCCATGTGAGATAGTTCTGACCATTCGGGCCAGTTCTTCAAACTCACGTTTGACAATGCTATTCATTTGCATATTCATAAGATTCTTTCATTAGATTACTTCGTGCAATCTAATAGAGAGTGGTTGCAAGATTCATAAATGCATAAATTAAATTCTCATGAATTTCCAGTAAACTAAAGAAAGTAATAAATACAAGATTCATAAATATTCACAAAGATTCATAGATATAGTTTTGTGCATGTATGTGATCGACTTCGTGCATGCGATCAGATTCATGCACGTAATCGGTTTCATGCGATTGGCTTCATGCATGCGATCGAATTCATGCGCACGATCGACTTCGTGTGATCAGTTTCATGCATGTGATCGGGTTCATGCACGCATGCGATCGGCTTCGTGCGCGCATACGATCGGCTTCGTGCATGCGATCGGGTTCATGTGCGCATGCGATCGGCTTCGTGCGTGCAGCTTTCCTGGCACAACGGTGGCCGCTTCGTGCGGCGTGCTTGAATTCCTATGAATTTACAGTAAAAAAGGAGAGCAATAATTGCAAAATGCATAAAAATATTCATAAATGCTGCAAAGGAATGCTAGAAAATTAATACCATAATTAAATAATTTTCTGTAATTTTCTAGCAATTTTTCATAATTTTGCTGTTATTTTTCATTAATTTTCCGAATTTCTTACTGGTTTTTCAAAAAAAAAACAGAAAACAATAATAAAACAAGGGCACAACGGTAAATCCCCCTTTCCCTTTTTTTCTTTTCTTCTTCCCCATCTGGTCATAAACCAGATTCAATTCCGGCCTTCAAATTCGACCGGGAAAAGGGAGCCGGCTCGGGTGCACGCGGCCCGGGGGGGAAGGGTCCGGCGCGGCGACTAGCGTCGGAGGCGGGTGATGGCGGCCGGCGACCGGAGCGGCGAAGGCGTGAGGCTAGGCACTTCGGTGCGTGGTGGCCCGAGGCGGTGCGCTTCAGCGGCAGCGTGAGGTGACGCGCTCTGGCGCGTGGCGGCCCGAGGCGGTGCGCTTCAGCGGCAGTGCGAGGTGACACGTTTCGGCGCGCGGCAGCATGAGGCGCGGAGCTCCGGCGGTGGCGCAAGGCGACGGCCAGTGACCTCCAACTGCAGCGATGCGGGCCTGCGAGGCGAGGCGGTCGGCGGTGGTTCTGCAAAAGCCGAGGCGGCTTGTCGTCGACGCGTTGCAGGCGCAGAAGCCGAGGCGGGTCGGTGCGCATCGAGCGCGGATGCCGAGGTGCCGGCTATGCGCTGCGGGCACGGAAAACGTGCTGCAGGCGCGAGGCCGAGGCGGGGCCGGCTGGAGTGTTGCGTGCGCGGGCGCGGATGTCGAGGCGCATGCAGACGGTGATCTGCCGGCGACGGCATCGGGCTGGGAAGACAGCAGATCACCGATGACAACGTCAACATGCTTCGAGTGCTGATTCCCCTTTTTTTTCTCGAGTTGTACAATACAGTAGCTTCGTGCTACACAAATTGTAAAGAAGAAAGAAAAACCGCATGCAAATTATAGCTTCGTGCCGCGTAGATGCATATGAAGGATTCTTACGCGAGATTAGATCAATCCCCGTATCTCACCTTTTCAATTCTGCGTCGGCGGTAGAGACTAGTGCTGATAACGTGTTGAGAAACCTACCGAGTAGTCCGGGGTTCTCGACAATCTAATATTTGTGGAGAACAAAGAGAGAAAGAGAGGCACAGAGAATAGTTGACTGCTCTTATGCTTTATTGATTGATTCTAAATTACAATGGGGGACCCCTACCTTCTATTTATAGTCTACTGTTAGGGTTTCGGCATAAGGGACCAACTAGGCCTTCATGGGCCAGATGGGTTTCCCAATAATCGGCACCATGTTGGCCTCAGTTGGCTGCGCACTACGCCGGCCTTGGTAGCCCACGTGTCGCCCCGAGCCACGACCTCCTGACACCGCTGCGACCCCTAGCCAAGCACCACACTAGCCGTGGTCACCACTGTCCCCTGCCTCACAGCCGAGCCATGCAATCCAAGAGCACAGCGCAACTACTACTCTTCTCCCTCCCTCTCAAAAACTTTCAAATGAACATGATGCGAGATTTGATTACAAAAAAAATAGAATGCTTAGGTGATGACAATCACAATGGTTTGACTGTATTGCTTGTTTTCAACTTCTTGGATGAGATTCTAGAAGAGAGTTCGGAGGGAGTTTGGTGTATTCTGGTGTTCATGCTTATGCTGGCTAAAAAATTACAGGAGAGGCAAATGAACAAAGGGAGAAGAGAATGGGGTGGTTTGGCAGGAGTTGGTAGAGGACAGGGTGTGAAATAGAAAGGGATGGGGGCTGTCAGTCAGTCTAAAGTGGTTAAAATTTTTGTGCATAACCTCAAGACACGTCTTATCCTCTGGTAAAAAATTCAAGACAAAACTTTATCTGCAAAATTTTATTAAATTCTGACAAAACTGCTGTACAAACTTTAGCAGACTAGTTAGGATAAGGTCAAGACAATAAATGAGCTGTCATTCTTGACCTAAAATTTCAAAAAAAAAATATTTGAGTAATCTGAAGACTGTTTTTACCATACTGCAAATTTTTTAGCCGAAGATCTTTTCTGCAAAATTACTAAATTTCTGACAAAACAGCTACATTAAAATTCTATTTACAGGTTTTGTTTTTCTTAGATAACAAATAAGCTTTATTTTATATGAAAATTTTTATATATAATCTTGATTATTAAATAAATTTATAATAAAACTTTTAGATGATTATTGGTTATGTTAATGTTTATAAAACTCTGACATTTATAATATTATTTTTAAATTAATTATATTTTTTATTTTATAAAATAGAAAATCAATCTCTATATTTTTGAAACTTTTTATACAAGTTAAACTAGTGTTTTAGATAATTTGGTTAATTTTTCAAGATAAGATAGGGTCTCAGAAAAATTAAATAATTATGACATGAGTGTTGTTCATTATCTCATTATGCTATTGTTATTTCTTTTTAGTAATACATGAGCTCACATTACTTTGAATATTTTTAAAGATTCCTGGAGATGATTGGGATTTATGCAAATTTTTCTAGATTTTATTTATTATGGGATTTTGGGTTTTGTATTATAGAGAAGAAGAAAACAATTTATATAAAGTATTTTCTTAAGGATCAAAATTCAAGATAAATTTAGAAAATATGAAAATTCATAATATGATTTTATTCCAAATTAATTTTCTTATTTACTCATTTTGGAATAAAAATTTTTATATTACAACTTTAACTTTTTCTTAAGTCTAAAATTCTAGGAGATGAGGGAAAAAAGACAATATTTAAAATAAAAATCTTGGTTTCAATTAAATTTTTATTCAATTCTATTTTAAAATTTCAAAATTTTATTTTTTCCATTTTTAAATTTTTCGGTATGTCACAGCATGTACCCACATTGCTCCAATTTAGCGGCTCTCGCGCGCAAGCTAAATGGCTGTATCAGAGTGTCGGTTCAAAATCAAATAGTTGACCTTTAGGGTTTTGGATTAGACAAGGCTATAATGTGGGTTGGGCTAGATCGGGTTGGCAGATGGGCAGGGCCCAAGTGGGTTTGGCCCAATACTAATAAAAGACTTTCATAACATTTTTAATTAAAACAAATCAAGAAAATTAAAATAAGCCGAAATAAATAACAAAAATACCCAAAAATTTTAGAAAAATTTTAAAAATATTTTAGGGCATTTGGAACTCAAATAAAATATTTTTAACAAACTTTTATTTAAATATCTAGTTTTTAAAATAACTTTAACAAGAGGCTTAATTCAAATAAATTCCAAATAAATTAAATAAATTCTAGAAAATTCATAAAAATGTAAATTGCACATTAAATACATATAATGCAAAAATTGTGATGTTACATTGATCAATAAAGTTGTAAATGGCCTATTGTTGACCTTGCTCGATTATGTCATATTTGGTTTTTCACAATCTTGTTGCGTATTGCCATCTTAAAAAAATCTACCTTTATCAATCATCTAATCAGTCATAATAGATTGTTTAGACTTATTATTACCTTTGATTTGATCAGTTTCTTATAGATGTTTAAATATTTGCCGATTATTATATTAAATTAGCTATAAGCATATTTTTCATCTCTGTTGCCAATTGTAGGATTAAATCGGCTAGTACGTCTCAAATCTTTTGAATCCGGTGTTCGCATATGTCTGAGCTGAGTAATCCGTCGTCATATTTTTTTTGTGCAACACAAAGCAAGGCTCAAATCAATTCCCTAATTGTACCATCCCATTCCCACCGAGATTGCATGGACGGCCCGATCAAATGGAAGTACAACATCCCAAACAAAGAAGAGGAAGAGAGGAGACGAGACGGCGAGGAAGGCTAGCTTATTGCGCGGCGGTCCTCTGCCTCTTGGAGCACTTGGCCTGCACGGCGAGCGTGCCCGTGCTGCCGGGGCAGTTGAGGTCGCCGCCGTACACCTCGTGCGACACGGCGAGCACGCAGCTCTTCTTGCCGAGGCACGCCTTCTCGACGGCCTCCTTGGCCCCCGGCGCGTGGCAGTTGCCGAAGGTGTAGTTGCCGCAGATGCCGAGCGGGTTGCCGTAGCTAGCGAAGACGACCTGCTGGATGGTCTTCTTGGGCGGGCACGACAGCACGGCTCGCGGCTTGAGGTCGTCGGCCACGGCCGTCAGCTGGCTATCTTTCCTCTCCCACGACCGGATGTGTGCCGGGTTCTTCTCCGAGATGAAGGTGCAGATGTTGTCGCGCTTCACCGTGAGGATCATGATGGCGTCCGGCCGCCCGCCCTCCTCCTCGAATAGCATCAGCACGTTGCCCGTCGGCTTCAGGAATGACCGCGGCACGTGGTAAAGGAACTGAGATGGCTTGCCGAGGGCGTGGTGGTAGGAGATCCAGTACCGGCCAAGGCCCTCGCCGTTGACGTACAGGACGCCCTTGCCCATCGGGTTCAGGTCGATCACCACCGGGTCGTCTCCCGACGGAGCGTCGAAGTGCCTCTTGTACCAGGTGAGCGGCCTATCGAACTGCGCAGGCTTCCACTGCACGCTGCCCATGCCCTGCTCAGTGTGAAACTGCTTCTTCTCGCCGTCCAGCCCGACGATGTGGCCCCAGCCGTTGCTGGTCAGGTCAAGCGTGCCGGTGTTGAGGCCCTGGATCGTCACCGTGTGCACGCCCGCCTGCCTGTGCTCCAGGAAGGCGCCGCTGTCCTGAAACCCACACGTACAAATACATGCCAATTCATAGCTCACGTGACGTCAGAATGGAGTCGCACAGAAAAGAAAGAAACTAGGCGAACTAGCCGGTAACCTAGCTTCTCAGATAAAGTCATTTGAATCTTCTAATTTGAATTGTACTGCCGTTATAATCTTGGTCTATTAGATGGACGCTAAATCTTTTTATTTTTCTTTATTAATGTGAAATTTTTCTCATAGTTCATAATTAGTATATATAGTTAATAGATTATATTATGAATTTTAATAATTTTATAATTTAGCATTGTAATTCACATATAAATCAATTTTTAAGCATCATTTAATTTATTCCTAATTGTATACTTCTCGATTGTATTTTTGGTGGATTTTTTTCAATTTATGCTAGAATTCATATAAAAATCCATATTCTATTTTTATTTATTATTACTTAAAATTTTATTTTTAGGTTTACTCTCAAATTACAATGGAAATAAATTTTGGCTTGTACTTGATATAATCTCACTATTTGATATTTATGTATTTACTTTGGAAATCACATGGAAGTTAGATTGCTAATTTTTCTCTATTTTTTATTTTGAATTTTAGTTTACTTAATTTGGCTTGTACTTGAGACAGAATCATCATTTTAATTTGCTAATTTTATTTTAATTATTATTTCTAATTTTATTTATTTATGAATTTACTTTGAAAATAGTATGGAAGTCGATTGCTAATTTCTTTAATTTTTATTCTGAATTTTTCTTAATTTATATTGTACTTAACATGAACTCTTTCTTTTAATCTAAATTATTATAACTCGGCCCAACAAATAGATGGTCGATCTTTCTATTTAAGGTGGAAACTTCCTCAGAGTGCTTAATTAGTATGTGTATTTATTTTGAAAATAGTATAGAAGTCAGATTGCTAATTTCCTCAATCTTTTTATTCCGAATTTTTTCATAATTTATATTGTACTTAACATGGACTCTTTCTTTTAATCTAAACTGTTATAACTTGGGCCAAACAAATAGATGATCAGATCTTCCTGATTAACGTAGGAGCTTTATATTGTACTTGACATGACCTCTTTCTTTTAATCTAAACCGTTATAACTCGGGTTCAACAAATAGATGGTCAAATCTTTCTAGTTGACGTGAGAGCTTTTTTAGAATGCCTAATTAGTATAGGTATATATAGATTCGCGGTGTCACTGATGGATCCTAACTAATTTGCTCACCATCATTCCGAGAGTCGTAGACAAGAGGGCGATATGGTTGACGCCTGCTTTCAGATCCACGGGCTTCTCCAGGGTGAAGGCCTTGTTCATCTTGGTCCCGTGCCCACACCCTGCACAAACGCATACGCATATACAAAGTCAAGCAAGACCTCTTCCTCGACAGTTCAACGGAAAGATAAACAGAGCAAGAAGAAGTTAATTAATGTCATGAAAATGGAGGTCGGGGTCAATGTACCAACGAATACGTGATTGACAAATGCGACCATCGCGTGCCCGTGGCTGCTGACCTCGAGCACCGGCCGGATGTCGCGCCTGAACGGTAGATCGTCCGACTCCAAACGGAAGCTGCGCACAAAAGTTCAGAAACCCCCAAGCGTCAATCTCTCATTGCATTTTCAGAGATGCTGCTGCTGCAGCAGCACTGCACAAGCTCAGAGGAAACACTACGTGATCGGTATCACCTACGTACCTGGTGGTGTACCAGAGGTAGTCGGTGTTGTCCTTGGTCATGTTGTACATCTCCTGGGGCTTCTGCGTCCTGATGGTGGTCTGGCTGTACCGCGGGATCTTCTCCTCGCTGTACATCTCCCACACGTTGTTCTGCACCGACTGGTCTGCGAAGTGGAACGTCCTCTGGTTGTGCTGGGCGTTCACATGCTGCGTGCTGAACACGACGGTCTTGCAATCGGCGAGGATGCTGACGGAGTGGCGGGGCACGAAGTACTGCTGCCCTCTGAACGTCACCGTCCCGTCTTCCTTGGTGTTGTGGTTGGAGAGGAAAGCCACGCACACCTTCTGCTCCGGCAGCTCGAAGACCCTTGCCTGCAAGGTTTAGGTCGACAGAACCAATGTCCAATGGTGAACTGAAAGAACATCAATATAATTCTCTTGATTGATGTAAACTTATGCGGGCAAAAGCAAAAGTTTCCAACCTCGTAGAGGTTGCCCAACGGCTGCATGGAAGGTGTCCCCCAGAGCAGAGCTTTCCTGCACAGCCTCAGTGCATGGTGCAAGTCCTTGAGATGACCCCACTTAGGTTCCTTGTACATGCCTGAATCATTGTCAAGTAGCTCATCAACAAACTTTTTCAGTGTTGTCACGGAAGCATAGGGCTTTTTACCGTACTTGACGTACCAAAATTTATTAAGATAATACAAACTTACTAAGAGGTATAAAAAATCTAAAAGCTAATGGGCTGTTTGGTTGGCTACACCCTAAGAAAATTGCATCTACGCAATCTGACTCTCACCAGTCTAGCTGACTCGTACGAGTCAGGGTAAGGTGAGAAGACAACCAAACAGCCCCTAAATGTATCAACTTTTAGCACCTCTTAATACTACCTCAATATAAATTTTGATACATCCCAAACATATTAAAAAGTCTCCAAAGTATATGGTGAAGTTGCAAGATGAAGGGATGAGAGAAGAAGTTTGTTTTACCGAATTCATCGAGCGGGGCCTCGTCGTAGTATCTTGGCATCACAAAAGCAGCACCTGTCCTTTCAAAGTTAGTTCCTCCGTGGTACTGTTCAGATAAGTAACGGTGCAATGTTTTTCAGAATTCTAATCACTTCCTGATGACAAAAAATCGATTTTTTTTAAAATCCTTGACAAGAACGTATGACTGTTCATTACCATGTAGTAGTTTACCATGGTACCTCCCATGGAGAAGAACCGTGCTACAGCGAATGCAATGTCCTCGACTGAGCGCTGGGACGGTGGATCGCCAAATACTCTGTATCTGTATACACCAACAGAAGTAGTTGAACACATAATAGTTCTTTTTTTATGGAACACACGCAATACTTTATATGAACATTACATGAATGCGTGTTTTTCAAAATATCTGTGCATTGTCCCATGTTACCCTGCACCTTTTATTTATAGCATTAAGGTTACAATCTCCGACCATAACATGACTCATGACTCACACATGATTTGGACTCTTGTTATTCTTTTTTCCCCTATCTAATATAAATCACAGCTATGCTGTCTTCAAAAAAAAAATATTAACTCTCTAACACTTCCTCTTAAATAGGCATAACATAACAATCATGGCCATGTTGTTACATAATGCAATACCCTTGCCAGAATATCTAGTTTTATCGAACTGTGAACACGATAATAAATAGCACCACCATAGCATACCAAAGCGGCCTCTGATGCTATGATCGATATCACCTCCAAGACCGCCGTCCTTACCGTTCACACCACCCCCATCATGTCCAACACCATTGTATGGACACAACCTTTGATTTCCATTACTTACACCACCAACCACAGTACTCACCCATAATTCATCATCTTGACCACCTTCAACCCAACCTCAACTATGTTCTTTGTCTTCTTCGTCACACTAGTAGTATTCTCCACCTCTAGTTACATGCTTTATGCCTTGGACTCTAGCATCTCCACCTCTAGCCACGGCCACCTTAACTTCCACCGCCTCTCCCACACGCCCCTGACCACCTCAGCTCCCGCCACCTATCCTAACATACCGCTGACCACCTTGACCTCTACCTTCTATAAACATGTCTCTAGAATTCTCTAGTAATGCCATCATGGAAACTGATATCATAACATACACCAGCTCGTGCTACGTTATTCATCACCTTCATCGAGCTTATCACCACCATCCAACATTTGCTACCACAAACACATCCCCTACTAGCACCAACATTAATACCAACAAGCACATTCACTACTAACTCCAACACTAGCACCAGTAAAGCTATATCCTGAGCAATTTTTCCCCTATTTAAGGGCTTCTCTACCTTGTCCTAAAACCTCAAAGACCAGTACCTCCCCAACCATCACCTCCACAACAATAATGGGAAGCCACACCAAATCTCACAACTCTAGCAACGACACTAGATCCAGCAACCACACAGCAAAAAACAATCAACACAAAACTCTACATTCTCTTCTTTCTACAGGCTCTTCCCTCTCTTCAAGCAAGCAAGAGCAAAGCAATAACCATACACTATCATAAAATCCAAACCTGAGCAACATCACCTCGACTTCATTCTTCTCCAAACCCTTCCCTTCTCCCCATGCGGCAACAAGCTTTCAACTTCTCTCTCCCCTGTTCTCTAGCAAAGCACCTTCATCTTCTCTTCTTTTTTTCCTTTTTTTTCTTCCTTTTTTCTCATTTTCCTCTTTTTTTTTCCTTCTTTTCTCTTGGCCGAATTCTCTCTCTTACTCTCTTTCTTCTCTCGCTCGGTGACTCTTTCTTAGTAAGGAACCCAAGGGGGCATCGAAGTACCCAGACCCAGATTGACCCTTACACCCCCCAACGATGAAGATGGCAGCGAGGATAGCTCGGCAACCCCGAGCGATGGTGGAGGAGGCCTCGGCTACATCTTTGGTTGTGGCTCCCTCTCTCCCATGATGTGTGCTAGCAGCGCGCATGCAACCCAGTCGGCCATGGCCATCTCTAGTGTGACGCAGCCATAGTGGACCAAGCATGATGGGATGGCGGCAACTGGTGGATTGACTGGGAACTGATGACGATAAGATCTAGATCGGGGGTTGGCTTTGAGGTATGAAGTAGATTTAGGTTCTAATATCATGTATAATTTTTTGGAATATTAACCATACGTTATAGTGTCAAGATTACAATCCGACCCCAACATGACTTTGACTCTTATTAATCTCTAATACTAGCTCTCCAATAAATATTGACAGTGATCTTAATGAACAAGCAAAAATATATTACGTCTCAAATAACTTACTGTGCAGTCCAGTTCTCAGTCCATAAGAGGGGCTTATTCTTGTCTGCTGGACCTGGCCATGTATCTCCACAGTGCCTACCGTTACAGGTAGGGATCTAAAAAAGAAAAGTCATGAGATTAAGCGACTGAATCAAGGCAGATATCCTAAACAATAACATATCCGTTTTGAGTATTTTCAATTTATAAAACTGCAAAAATAGCACTTTTTTGGAAGGGGAAAAACATCACGTTGACCATGTAATATAGTACAACTAGTGATCAGATCGAAAATGTTTGACATTTGAACACTGGCAAATAATAGGGCGAAGATCAAATTGCAAATGTCGCCGTTAATAAGCTGTTGATCATAGAGAAGCACAACGTGATCATAATAAAGTTACCACTTCACCAGGAGCTTTAGTCTGCTTGCACATGATCCACGGCACCCCGGTGTTGGTCTTGATGGCCATCTTCGCTGCCCAGTTGATGTATTTGGTGCCCTCCTCTTTGAATGCCACCTCCAAGTGCTGGTACTCATTTTCAATCTGTTGTGCAGAAACATATCATCAAAGAAGCATGATCTGAACACGTTACTCGTCTGGTGATCAAAGAAAACATTATGGGGGCTGCAAGTATTTGACTAATGAACCTGTGATAGAATGATGGGGCCTCCTTGCGATGCAAAGAGCTTGGCATCCTTGAGCTTGTTCACTATGAGATTCACAAACTTCTTCATGTGCGTCTGCATAAAGAAAACCAATATATAGGTCATCATGATGAGTCTGAAATTGCTATGCTGCAAAATTTACTTCCATTAATTTCTCCTCGAAATGCATCTAATAAATATGTGCGCAACAAACAAATTCCTTTTTTTAAAAAAGGGACAAGTTTCACTTTTTCAGAAATTGAGACCCTTGGTTGCTTTACTACAGAAAAATTTTGATTTGATTTGATTTGATTGTCAGATTAATCACCTTGAAAGGCTCATTGTTCGTCCGGAAGACTATGTCAGGGACCTCTCGGAGCCAGTAGGGCAGCCCTCTGAAAGAATGGGGACAGAAAAACAAAAGAAGAAAACACATTATCAAACACGAGTTGCAACACATTAGACGCGATCAGGCAGGCATGATTGAATGAGATGTGAAGCCACACAAACAAACCCATGGTTCCACTCAGCCTGGACGAAGGGCCCAATGCGAACAACGGCGTACATCTCCTGCTCCTGGATCAGCTTGAAGAACTTCACCAGGTCGTACCTCCCTTCAAAGTTGTACTGAAACCAATCAATGGATCGACGCCATGGCACTCATCAATTCGAATGAATCGATCAAATCAAATGCCGACGCTTATATGTACGTGTACACGCTTACCACATCCTTCTCGGGCTCGTGGCCGTTCCAGAAGACATAGGTCTCGACGACGTTGAGGCCGCCTTCTTTGGCCTTGCTGATGAGGTCGGGCCATGCGTCGGGCGGGCTCCGGGGTAGTGGATGGACCCGAGAAGAAGATCTCCTCCGGCCGTCGATGATGAGCGAGCGTCGGTCGTACGTGATGACGGTGCCGTTCTTGGTCAGCTCGTACGCCGCGGTGGCCGAGGCGAGCAGCACGACGACCACCGCGGTGGCGAGCCGGACGCGGAGGGACATGTCATGCAAGCTGGGGATCACGCGAGATGGGCAGGGCTTGACCGTGCCGTGCGTACGTGGAACTAAGGGCTACGAGTTCGCGCTCCTGCTATCCCTAAAATAGGAGGGGAGGAGGAGCTTAATGGCAATGGGGTGCGATGCGGAGGATTGGCCGCGCGGGAACGCAGGGAGCCGCGCGCGGCGTCGCGGAGACCGACGAGCGCGCACGCGTGAGCGCGATGCCATCGGTCCACGCTATCCACGCGGGCCGTGGATCTTCTTCCCCTTCCCTGCGCACAGCCGCAGCCAAGACTCGGGACGGTTGTGCTCGCTGACGGTCAAGCGTACGTGCGCACAGGGCTTTTTCCCGGTGGTTTTGGTGTTTTGACTGATTCGTCCATGGATCGGAATGGTTACGCCTGCATTTGCTGGGTCGCATGTGAGATCTGAACACCTGGTTTGGTGGTTGCTGCATCCGTCAGGCATCGCTGGTCTGGTGTGCGTTGCGTTGCGTTGCGTTTGTGGTTTCGGTTCTGGGCGAGGCAATTCGACAAACACCTTGTATGCGCCCGTGTCGTACTGCCTAAATGAATCGTAATTTTGGTTGTATGCTATGGGGCTAACGTGGAAGAGATGGTGTTTAAATCACATCTAGTGCTAGCTGTTCATACGTTGCTGCTTTCTCATGTTGGTGGCGTGAAGATCAGAAGATGTTTATGTGTCCCATGTACAGTAGATGCCTAGCAGGGGAAATTGTAGGAGAAAACGCACAAACTTTGGTTCTCAATCCCACATGCGCGCATAATAGCAGAATTGGAGAAGCTGAGACTAGTCGCCTATTATTAGGCTTCCAATTCTTGAGCTACCTTGCTCTTTTTTATGTGGACGACTTCATTTCTTTGCTCTGCCTTGCAGATGGCATGATGCTGGCATATACGATGTGAACAAAAAAACTGGTGGTGCAAATGTTTCAATCAGATTTGAGGAAGAGTACACTCATGGCTCAAATGCTGGTCTAAAAACTGCTACTGATCTCCTCGGTATGTGTTATTTATACCCAAATACTCAATGTGCTAGTAGATGGCTGTCCAAGAATTCCCCTTTTTTTATTTACTTATGAGGACATTGCTGCGCTTGACTTTGAAGAAATTAATTTGGGCAGTCTTGTTAGTTTCTCACAAGTTGAAATTCTTTTTTGTCACCTTGGGTTTCTGCAATAGCTTGAAGGCCACACTGCAAAATAACTGATTTTTTTTATTTCAGGTCAAGTAGTATAGGAAGAATAGTCAGGAAAATTTACGGCCCCCTAGTAGCTACTCATGAAAAGAGAGCATCTGCCTATATAAAAAGGTGCTTGGCCATGGCTATTTCTAGGTGTATCCCCTGCCAGATGGCCATTTGAGTACTTGACCTATTCATAACAATGCTCCACTTAAATAAGCTGCTTTATTCACATCATCACTTGTACAAGTGGGAGATCTCTGAGAGTACTTCAATTTTATCTACCCAGTAACTATTCTAGATTGCATTTTACCTTTTGAGTCTAATAATACTCTGTAGAATCACACAAGTGACACATTTCGGTTTTACTAGTTCTTGTTAAATTGGTCCTTACTTCACTGATGAAATAAACCAAATGATTATTATCGCTTATCCAACTGTCCTTTGTTGTTGCAACAGAGCCTATTACAGCAAAGAATCCAAGGATTACATATGCAGACCTTTATCAGGTGGATTGCTTGAGGTCGCTCTTGTATTATACAGTGGGAGTATTGGTACTAAGATATCTGCCATTTTCCGCACATTGAGTTTTCGCATCTTATTGATGGATCTCCCTATAGTACGACGTATACCGTTGTATCAGTAAATGTTATTCTCAACATCTTGGTGTGGGCGCCCCTCCGAGCAATCCATAATGGAACAGCCATACTACTACAGCCTACTAATGTGCAAAATCAGTTTTAAGTAACTTCATAGGTTAAGGCTGTCACATACCAGCACTTGTGGTTGTATGTATTTCTTGGTCTGAAAACAACCCATAGTTTGGTCCTTAATCTGAGCCAGATGATAATCTTCCCCTATACTACATGCAAGTCAAGCCCTCGCACAACTGGCTATTGCCAATAATCGCTTACATCTAAACCATAGTGTTATTTTCATTTTAGCCAAAATATCAATCATAAAGAAATGTCTTACCCAACATTTTGTCATACTCAACATTTTTTTAACCATATTAAGATTTTAAAATTCTTTAAGCATGGCTAAACAGGATATCTAGTGTGAGAACACCCATATCGACATTAAGTATTAACTATCTCATTCAAGGGTTATCAAGATTCACAAATCCATACTTATCAAGGAAGTTTTATGATTCTATAGCCCTATCGGCGTGTTTGTGCTAGACAGTATTGGTTCGTGTGTATAACCAAGTTTCGCTAGGGGGGCCTTCGTAGCTACGTCACACTCGGCTCTCTCCTCTACTCTCTTCGCGTGATGAGCAGGGCAAGAAGCTCAAGAATACACAGGGAGCACACAAGGAACACACAGGATTTACCCAGGTTCGGGCCCCCAATGCGGGTAATAGCCCTACGTCCTGCTCGAGCTCGTGTTGCTCTAGTATTCAGCTTGCTCTCCGTTGTGAACTGATCGACTGAATGACCTCAGTGATCTGATTTTCCGATCGACCTCTCGAACCTCCTCTCCCCATGCACGCTAGCTCCCTTATATACTCTCGGGACTGGCTAGGGCAGGCAGAGGGAGTGGTTTTACATTAATTACATTGATTGTCTAGTCCTGTCGCTGTTGTCCCTCGGAGCCTCTTTGTCCACGCCATAGCTTGATGCCGCCTATCTTCAGACCGCTTGAGAGGAGGGGTTCGGACGCTGTGTGACGAACGCCTAGTACACGTGTCACCTTGTCTTGCCTAGGGCGATGTAGATGGAACAGGAGTTGGTGAAGATGGCTCAGTCGGATGGACAGGTCATCATAGCGTTAGGGAGCCATGCCCGTTTAATGGCCTTCAGGCGCACTGTAACGGCTCCCCGCGCATTGAATGGCTTCCATGCGCATTTAATGGCTCCCATGCGCATTTAATGGTCATGATACGTTGTGATCTTGGCAAAGGCTTCGGGCAGAAGTCTTCCAGCCCTGTCTGCGTGGTCAATCGACAACAAAGCTCGCTGCTTGTCGAGTGGCCACGCGGTTCGGTCGCTGATCGCTTTCGTCGGGCAGCCACGTGTCCTAGTCTTCCATGGTCGTGATCGATCACCTGTGGAACTCGATTAACCGCCACGGGCGGCCACGTGTCCTGGTCGCCCGAGGCTAGGGCCTAGTCGCCTGCCAAGCCTCTCTTCAGTTGGTTGACTTGAGTCCTTGGCACAGGACCTTCTTCTTTTTGCATCTTGCGCGCACGGTCCCACCTGACAGCGGTGGAGAGAGTACCCCGGTGTAGAATACACCGACAAGGCACAACTACTAATACCCACAAAGTAGCAGAGTTTAATGAATATAATGTGTGTAATAAAACATTTGTAAAACTGAGATCAACATGGTCAAAGGAGGTTCTTGCCTTGCTGTTTGTCGTTAGGGATGTAGTTTGGGTCATCGACGAGATCGTCGTTAGCTGGTTTGGAAACGTCACAGCCTACTTGCTGTTCATCGGAAAACATAACAATAGGAAAACCAAATAAGGCAAAGAGAAGACAGACAAAACAGTAAGAGCTTGTTCCGAAGGGATCCAGCTCCAGCTCCTCCTAAATTCTACTCCAACTCCTCCTGATTCTGATTTTCTAAAGAATCAGGAGTAGTTTGAGAAGGTGTTCAGGAAACCTCAGATTCTTGAGGGAAGAAGAGAGGATTCGGGAGAGAAGGAGGGGAGGGGAGCCATACGTCGGCTCGACAACAGGGACCAGGCGGTCGGTGGTGTGATGGGGACGAGGCGGCGAGGCAGCGCGACGGGGACGAGGTGGCACGATGTGGACGAGGCGGGTCAACGATGGGGACGAGGCGGGTCGGCGAGCGCGACGGGGACAAGGCGTGATGGGGAGGAGGCAGGGAGGTGGCGCGACGGGTCAGCAACAGGGACGAGGCAGGGAGGTGACGGGTCGGCTATGGGGAGGAGGCGCGACGGGTTGGCAACGGGGAGGAGGCGGAGAGGTGGCATGACGGGGAGAATTCAGGTCGGCAACACGATAGGGACGAGGCTCGCCTCCGTGTGAGCTCAGGGTCGATTCTCACAGGGAGCAGCCTCCAAGTCACTCCGAGCTCCTAGTGTATTATCAAAGAATTGATTCTTTTGATTCTGATTCTCACCGCTTGGAGCTGAGAGCGTTTGGTAGAGCTCCAGCTCCTCCGGACAAGAATCCGAAAACTGAATCTCTACCGAACGGGGCCTAAATAAGACTTGCTATAACAACAGACGCAGTTTCTTCTAGAGATTATTTATTCTTGATTTTTTGAATTGAGGAGGCAAAAATTACATATATTCTTTTGTTTATAACATCAATTCAAGAGGAATATATTGTCTGATTAAACATTGAGTTGATATTCAACTATATAGTATATCATAGATATACTCTATAGTTCACCCTATTTATTTTACACATTTGGGTAGATTACTGACTAAATGGCTTAAAGGAATTGACTATACTCAAATTGAGGCTTATTTAATCAAATTATGCTTATGCGAATATTTCATTCATTGAGACTAAACTTTATTGGAAAGGATATAAAAACAAGTTGAAATCCAAATATTTTTACATATTTGAACTCCTTGGGACCAGAGGATTATAAAAAAATTGGCTTCATCAAATTTTGATTTTATTTGCAAAATTTCTATACAATTGCAAAATTTCTATCAAATTTTGATTTTATTTGCAAATTTTTTGTCTTTTTTGTAACATCTAGCATAGGACGAATTTGATCATGAAATTTTATATGTAGATGGAGCGAGATGAGATGTACATCCATGATTTTTTTCAGAATTTTTTGAAACTTTTCTTAGTTGGATTGCACGGTGATTGCACGGGAGGCTTGATTGCACCACAATCGTTGCCCTGATCTGAGTGGGACTGGTGCAATCCTACGCTTAAAACTTGAAAAATGGTTGGTTTGCAGTGGCAAAGTCAGGATTCTTTGAAGGCTTGGTCCGAAAACTAAATGATAATAACTAACACCAAATACTATCCACACCGAGGTACAACAAAAACATTACACAAATACACAATTAAAGATAAATTTGAATTTCATACTTAACATTTAAATAAAATAGATAAAATATGTCAAAACAATATAACGTATTGGGTGGTAGAAAACTTAATACCTAATTAAGGAAGGTTTGGTGCATCCGAGGTTATCAAATTTTCATCAGCAATAGAACAAGAACTTAAACTTGTAAAAGAGGAAATTGCACATGTAAATTAGATGCACAAAGCTACGAAGGTAACTATTAAGACAAATTGCATTACAAGAATGTAACATACCACTAGCACGAAGACTACGAGATAGTTATTGCTTATGAGACCTCATACTTTGAAAACGTTGTAAAATCTTATTATCTTCAATACTTGCAAATACATTTCGATCAATGTAGCATACCATACTATCATTCATCTATTCATCATTCATCTTATTACGCAACTCAGTTTTGACAATGTTCATAACTGAGAAATCTCTCTCTACTATTGTGCTTGCAACGGGCAAAATTAAGGCCAATTCAATGAGGCGATATACCAATGGAAAAACTATGTGTCTATCAATCTAAACCATCTTCACAGCAAGATTACCAAGGTCATTACAACTTAAAAAATCTGGATCAGCTCTCACATCAGCAATGAATGTCTTAAGTTGGTTCTTAAGTACTAAACAATCATATTGGGAGAAGTCGGCAGTATACATCTTAGCTAGTTCAATTAGTTTGTCTTCATCAAAGTTGGCAAAAGAATTCCTTGGATCAAGACAAGCAATATATCTCAAAAACTGAGTAGATCTTTCAGTAAAGCGATTGTTTAACTCGACATTAATTTGATCAAGCACTACATTAAATATTTCATTATTGAAATGATGGTAGTAAGTTACCAATTAGCTGCCACGACCCCTCGAGCGGCCCCTAGCTGTTATTGTATCCAACATGTTTGGCACAATGATATTATGTTGCAGACAAAATGTCTTTACCTCCTGAAAGAGTTCATCCCAACCATGCTACCTTATGTCATTAATTTTTTGCAATGTGGCCCTAACCAATCCTATAGCACGAACAATATTCTAATCTTTCTTTTACAAGCAATGTGACGAGATGATTCCTCAACCCGGGAATAGTCTGCCAGGCCAAAATCACAAGAGTACCAAAGAAGGTCGAGAAATACGTATATAACACTTTGATAAAGCTACAAGACAAGGAGTTTATATTTTTACCATACAATTTTAAGTTAGTTTCTCACTAGCTAGTTAAATTACTCGTGATTTTGTTCTTTACCCCGATCTTAGGACTAATGACTATGGCATCATACACGTGTATGTAGATTTCATTTGGATTCTCGTAGTAATTACTCTAGAAAAGAGCAAGATATCGATCATGGACCCATTGGATAAAGATAAAAAGACTACGAAGAGTCGATAATTCTAATGAATGAGGCATTCAAAAGATATTGTAAAAAAGCTCGAGATACCGCCCATACCAAAAATCCCTTTCAATCTGTACTAAATTTTGAATGCGCATGCAAGTAATATTCTTATATCGCATTTCATAGTAAATAACTCTTTCTATGACATTTTAGTTTATTTAATTTTTACGATGTCACAAGCAACATAAGACACAAATTTATTTGGCTACTTTGTGTGCCAGTACATGCGCGAAATCTTATGTTCTACAATAATAAACAATGACGTAGAGGTTTATCATGCTTACATCACACATTGATTCACACCACTTAATTTCTATATACTCTCTGAGATTTATTTTTCCTATTTATAACGCCTCAAGTTGCCTATGGGAGGACTGCTTCCTATTGAAATCCAATCCATTCAGGGACAGCTCACCTACTTCATCATGAAGGAAATCATCAACAAAAAAGGTGAATTTTATGACAAAGACAATAACGATCCAGTTATCCGTACTTATGTTACACATCATGTGTCTCCAACCAACACCGAAGACTTGTAGGCTTGTAGTTTAGAAAACTAGTTTAGTCTTTTATTATTTAAATTTTGTCTTATTACAAAGTGTAAATTGATGTTTCATTCTGGCTAATCTTATGCTATTTTATGTATATATCTGTTACAATATATACGATATATGTTCTTTATTTTTCAAGGTAGTGTCAATACCTGATCTTTATTTTCATGCTTATGACGATCATACATGCACAAGAATATATTTTTCCTATCATCCACTACAGAGATCTTGCTCAGTGTCCTCGGCTTTCCGGCGACCACGGATGCCAAAACGCCGAAACCGAGCTATGTAAATCCGGCCTCCCGACGACACAAGTCCCACGACACAGAGTCGACGACACTGAGTACCTATGTCGACGGCCACAATAAATCCCGAGGACACAGATGCCATCCGGGGCCGGCCCGACACCCAGACATTTGTCGTCGGCTTAAATTAGACTGCCGAAACAGATGGCACACTTTTGTCCTCGGCTTAATTAATGCTGCCGACACAGAGTAGACATCTGTGTCCTCGGCCTGGGATATAGCCGACGACACAGACCCCTTGATTGCGGAACACGGGGCTATCTTGTGTCGTCGGCATATTTAGAGCCGAGGACACCAGTGGACATCTGTGTCCTCGGCACGGGCTATAGCGGCGACACGACCCCTTGATTGCGATGCAGGGCTATCTTGTGTCGTCGGTATATTTAGAGCCGAGGACACAGAGTGGACATCTGTGTCCTCGGCCTGGGCTATAGCCGACGACACAGACCCCTTCGGTGCCAGAACCTGGGGCTATCTTGTGTCGTCGGCATGATTGGAGCCGAGGACACAGGTTGTAAAAATAAAAAAAAATACTGGGAATTTTATAAAAAATCCAATTTTAACCTGCAAAAAAACCCCATTCCCAGCAGTTTTATATCCCCAATTTGGCAAGAACAATCACAATATATAATTTCACACACATTCACATTCATCAATACAATTCACAAATGATCAAAGTTTCCATTGACACATTCACAAATATCACCAGAACAATGACAATATAATTGCACTAGCTGTTTCCAACGTGTTTTGCTCAAAGTTCTGAAGACTATGAATCATCGAGACAAGAAATAAGAACATGGACAAGCCACACTAGTAAATTTCAAAAGCCATATGTAGGTCATTAATTGTTTGGAGAGATTATCGGTTTACATCTGGGATAATTAATGAATCCACTTGATCTGAGTTCTTGACCATCTGGTATGGACATCACAAGAAACCGACAAACAAAACATCGGGACAACGAGCTATGCCATAATTAGCTAGCAAAACTGTAAGGAAAAATAAAACTCTAAAATATATGTTTTAATACCTTCATAGTGTGCTCTAAACTCATTCGATGTACCTAGAAGCAAGTTTACAAGCTCCACAAGATTACTTAGTGGATATGGGGGTATTTTAGTTTCTCTGATTCTCGACATTTTGTACTGCGAGGAAACAAAATAAAACAACTTAAAACTCTCTTAATCTGTCAATAAAGTATAATAATAACTCCTTTTCTTGACAAAATAAAGCATAATAATAACTAGGCATACGTATTGAAAGAAAACAAAAGTATGTAAGTACTTACAACCAAACTTTCCTCCATCGAGCAATTGTTCTTATTTTGGATGCAACTTCTTCACTAGTCAAGTTTCCAATGTGTTTTGCTCAAAGTTCAGAAGACTATGATCAACACCATATTTCACTCAACCTAAATCAATTTCCATTTATTAAAAGATTGTAATGCACTTAAAGAGTAAAAATTTTGGCAACACTTCCCTAAAACTAGGACATCCACTCGGCGGACAAAAGACAACAGTTGATATGATAACAACATAAAGCAAATTAGGATAGCCAACCAAGCACATATAGCACATATAGCAAAATGCATTAATAATTCACAAATTCACTCACAAACCAAAAGTGTATATCACATTCACAATCAACGGTCTATGAACCAGCAAAAACAATAACTAACTAAGTCTGTGAACCAGCAAACGGATCAGCAAACACAGCGTCGACGAATTGATCTGTAGCCGATCTAGTGCCACTGGAATCACCTCCCTGCGGAGCATTCATCGCAGGAGCAGGCGCAGCTGAGGTGGACACCTACAAGAATAGAAAACCACAATTTTCAAAACTCTTGTGCATTTGTGTACTTGTATGAATAGTTAGCGGCGGAACAAAATGCATTACCCCGCGTCGGCGTCGGTGTCTGCGTGAAGAACGGCGGAGGTGGCATCTGCGGTGGCCGGAGGGTCCCACCTGCAATGATTGTGGATATGATATGTTAGCATCTGAAGCGTGTAAGTACAACGTAGCTACGTATACAATCTTAATTACACGGAAATAGTTGTACATCCAGAGGTTCGACTCGGAGGGCCTCATCGCCTCCTATCCTCCTCTCGCTCACTTTGCCTCCATTGCTCATCCTTTGCCTCCGCTGCTCATCCGCTTTGCTGCTGCTGCTGCAACTCTGCGATCATCTTCGCTGGGCTTCTAGGCGTGCCTTTGGCGGAAGAGGCGGCTCATTGTCGGCGTGTCTGACTTGGCCTGTGCGATTAGGGCGCCACCACCGAGTCCATGAAGCCAGAGCTGCGTGACTCCTCCCACCGAACTGGTCGTAGATGACCGGAGGTCGACCGGCATGGTCAAGGGGTCTGTCGACACCGTGCTTCTCCTTCATGGCTGCCTTGTATGTATCTGCGAAACAAATAAGATATGAAGTGGATTACCTCGGCCCACGATTGCAATAGGCAGAAAAGCGAAAAAAGAAAGTCACTTACAATCTTCTCCGCAAACTGGGTGCATCGGTGGTTGTGTCTGGTCAGTCGGACACGGGCGTGTGTGCTGCGTCCACACGGTGAACTTCGTCGGGTCAAGTCCGTCTCCGACTCCTGCAGTTCAATTTCAAATGTGAAATGAAAAACTGAATTGACAAGAATGCTAGAGTTGTACTTAGTATACTTACGATATCGCGCGCGACGTGACCCATGCCTCGTCCACCTAGGTAGGTCACACAGATCTCGGGGTTGGCTTCTCGATTCCCCCTGTTCCTCTTGGACCTCTCGATCCACTCCTTCGATGCCCACATCTTGCGAGAGATCCTTCGAGCGTGTGGACACTTGTCCATCGGTCCGGGGCCTTGGCGAGTACTCCTTCGCCTCGAGGTACTGCTGCAAGGCATGTGCCCTCGAGATCTTCATCCCCGTGCTCTTGTAGTGCTTCATCACCGCGTCCCGGCGGCATAACCTGATGGCGTCCCTGACCGTCTTTGCCGCCATTGTGTCGAAAGCGCGAGGCGACAAACATGATAGTCGATCTGGGGATGCGTCGGGGCCAAGCGATACCTCGCTGAAGCGAAACAAACACGTGAAGCTATAAACACGAAAACATTAATAGAAATGACAACTTACCCGAACTCCGGTTATGCAATGATCATGACGATTGCCTCCTGGTCATCCTCCACGAGCGAGTAGTCGCTCCATCTAGTCACCGGGCGTCGAGCACCACCCTCGCCCACTCTTGGGGTAGAGCCGCTTCAAGATCACCCCTAGCAAGTGGCCCGGCTCACCCTTACCCTTGTTGAGGCAAACCAAGCCACTGCATGAAGAATTCATAACAAGTAGTTATCAAGTTTGTGGTTAGCAATAAAAGACATCGAAAATTTATAGCACATACCTTCGCCTGCTAGAAACAACTATCAAGATCCTGTCATTTTGGATCTGTAGGGGCTTTTGGCAATTTATTCCGCCTCGACTCTTCTTGGATCCCAGAGCTCAAGGCGGAGGCATCCCTGACTCGGTACCAACAGACTCCCATGGACTCCATCCTCGTCCCGTCCTCATCCTCGTCCTCACCCCCTCCTCAAGTGCTGGCGCCAATCACCCCAACGCTCATCCTCGTTCACCTCCACCTGCCTCCTCCTCCTCACAGGAGTCGGTGGTAGCCACCTCCTCCTCCTCCTCCTCCTCACAGAAGCGTCGTCTTGGGTGAGCCGCCTGCCTGCACTCCTCATGCCCCCTTCCGAAGACCTTCTTCAATTTTGAAGCCAACTTCTTCGTGAATCGAGCCATCTGCACAAATTAAATTAAATGACATAAAGTACATTCATATTAATTGAAACGAATAAAATATAAATGTATATAAAATTAAATGACATAAAGTATATAAAATTAAACCTATAAAATTAAATAGCTTAAAAATCTTCGGCTTCCTCTTCCTCTGCCTCTTCCTCTTCCTCTTCCTCTTCCTCTTCCTCTGCCTCTTCCTCTTCCTCTTCCTCTTCCTCTTCCTCTTCCTCTACCCTTTCCTCCTCTTCTTCTCCTTCTACATGAGATCGTATCACCGATCCCAAAATATTATCTAGCCCATCACCAATATCGACATGCGCTCTCCGGTAACTCTTGTTCTTGGAATACCTCCACGTCTGGGTGAGAATCGTAGTCGTCTTCCGTGAGATCGGGCAATCTACGGTGGAAGACATTTATGTACAATCCACCAACTTTTGTAATTGGTATGGGCGTCTGGCAGATAGAACACCAACTCGACTTGTTCGAGCGAGAATGAACACGTCGAGCTTTTGATATAGCTTCTTATGATTGATCTCCACTAGTCCTAGTTTTGGAGTCGCCACACCCCACTAGTTGGATGGAACCATCTCGCAATCGAAAGAGCACGAGCGAGAGATCTTTGTTGCCTTCATACTGAAATTTCTACAATATTCTCGATGATCCCATAGTACTCTATGTCCGGACCACGAGTCATCGGTGACATAACTCACGACGCCATTGTTCACCGTAGTTGCATTGGGCGGTGACTCACGCTTCGGATCGAAATCGATATCCATGGCAATCATAGCATCCATGGACCTTAATTCTCTGGTGCATCCACGTGACATTTGTCGAGATCGTTGTGCCTCGCCAAGCGGTGTCTTTGACCTTTGCACAAGCATTCGAGGCAAAATTCATTAAGGAATAAATGCCACACATTTGTAAATTAAGTGAACTTATATAAGAGGAAGAAGGTTACGTGGTAATGAAACCAGGTTAGAAAGTTTGGACGGCCTTGTCCACGACCTCGCCGTTTCGTGATTGTCAATTTGTTCGCCGAAGGTTCACCTCGATCCTTCCCACTCTTCTTGAATAAATTGACTACAAGATTTAATATTTATTTCAGATATTTATTTCATAAGTAATGCGTATTTATGACTTATTTTAGACATTTATTGACTTACTCGATGTACACCTTCATTTCATCCATGTTGTCGCACGCATAACCGAATCAAATCCTTTTCCATTGCGTCCAAGTCACGTGTGGTGCTTTTGCCGACATTGCATCCGGCTTGGTCATGGAACACCTCCAAGTTGGAAGTATACGTGGCGTGCCTTCTTATACCTTGGTTGTGGCACATGGACCTTGTTTTTTGTCGCAAAGTATTTGTCCGTGAAGTAAGCGATCTCTGAATCGATAAGCTTGCAATCGCCTTCGACTCGTCTTTGTTCTTCACCTTCGCTCTAAGACTTTTCATCATGCGCTCCACAAAGATACATCCACCTAAATGCATGCCCCCAACTTTTGCTTCATATGGCGAGATGAACGAAGAGATGTTGCATGCAATTGAAAAACCGAGGGACATAAATCTTCTCGAGTTTTGTCACAAGCACGACAATGTCCTTCTCCAATTCCTCCATCCTCGATCACGGATATCTCTTTTGCGCAGAGCTCTCGATAGAAGAAGCTAAGCTCGCCAAAGTGATCCATATATCATCGTCAACATATCCACGCCACGGTGAAGCAGAGCGCTCTATGAAGACTTTGTAGTCGTGGGCATTCATCCCATTTAACTTGCATTGCTCTATACTAACGGCATGTCGAAGGTTCACGCGCATAACCATCTGAATTTAACCTTTTCCTTAATCCAATCAAGAATCGCTTTATTTGCTTACGTGTAAGCAGCGAATTTTGCCCTAGGTTTCCTCCATTCTCATCGAGGTTCATGTCCGCCGATCACATATCGAGCCTTGATCGAGCGTGCTTTCTTGTTATCTTTAGTCTTACGTAGGATGTCGGTTTGTGTTCACTGACCGACTTCGCACATATTTTTCTCTTGGTGCATCACGTCGATGTTGTGAGGTAACCGGGTCTTTTGCATAAGGAAGGTTGTAGATCTTGCACTTATGAGTCCAATGGTGCTCCTCACCATAGTCTTTCACATACCGATATCCGCTAGATCGTCATGCGATCGATGATATCCTGCACTTCAAAAGCGTTAAGGTGGCCTTCTTCACAGTCTTGCCTTTGCGAAATGCCTTTTTGATTCCTAAATGGGTGCTTGGCTCCGAAACAACGGTGACGGTCGAACCAACAGGACTTACCCCATTTTTCGGTGTGAAAGCATCGATGTATTCTGCGGGCATATAGGGCATGACAACTTTCCATCGTGCTCCACCGAAAACATGCCATCTGGCGGGAAAATCGTGTATTGACCACAAATATGCGGCACGCATCCTAAAGTTCTTCCCCTTGTAGCTATCATGTGTCAATACTCCTTTAGTCCACAGGTCAGTCAGCTCTTCTACCAGAGGTTGCATGAATAGATCTAAGTTTTTTCCAGGAGACTTTGGCCCAGGTACTATAACAGAAAGAAACATGTACTCTTCTTTCAAGCAGAGTTGAGGCGGCAGGTTGTACGGGATTGCGAACACGGCGGCCACGAAATCCGTGTCGCCATCATATTGAATGGCGTGAACCCGTCGGTCGAGAGCCTATCGCACATTCCTAGTCTCCGCCGCAAAATTGAGGTGTTGTTGGTCAAAGTGCCTTCAAGCTTCGCATCGAGACGGATGAATCATCACGCCCTCCTTTCTCGCTTGCCCTCTTTGTGCCACCTCATGTGTCTCATGGTGGCCTTGGACATGTCTGAGCGTTGCGAGCGTTGCGTGATCGGAAAAAAGCGGAATGTTTTCCGGCCACCGTCGTTTGTCTCATTCCACGTTACTGTACATTTAACTTCCTCGTCATCGACTCTCATTACAATGCTTCTGATGAGTCAGCCCGAGAATCGGTCTTCCAATAAAGCATCGCGAGAACTTTGGGCAATAGTCTATCCTCTCGCCGCGGCATGCCTAACACACGAAAAGCTTCTTCGACTCGTAAAGATTCGGAGTCATCTTGTGTCCACTCGGAAGGAGGCTATCCAACAGTTTGCAAAGGTCGTTGAAGCAATTGGTCGACGGGTTGTACTTGGTCTTCACGCCATTAGGCGCGACATTGCCGAAATGCAGATCACATCGGTATGCTCATGCGGCGGCAACTTGGCGGAATCAAGGAGCTTCTCGAATTGTTCGGCAAGTGGCTCGGACTCTTCCTCGGGGAATCGTGGCGAGCCACATCATCCGTGAGCTCGTCTAATCTATCAACCGACTTCGTCGTAGCCCTCTTCAAAATCCACGGGGCCACACACGTGGCGGGCCTTCCTCTCGCCGCAGAGCTACCCATACAAAGTAATTTGGTTTGAAGCCATGCCTACATAGGTGATGGCTAATATCCTTCTTGGTACTCTTCTCGGTGTTCGAACGCATGCGCATAAGGACACCACCACGACCATTGCATTAGGGTCGGGGAATCTTCGGAAAGCATCATCCACGAATGCTCTAGCCTTCTCGATCCACTTTCGTCCGTGTCTCTCCTGGACTTCATCCAACCATCGTACATCCACCGCGATCTTCCATCCAAAGATCGCTTACTACATAACGTCAATGCATGTATCCAAATTTCAGATTTAGACAGGTTTAAGCCTTGCTAAATAGGAGGGCTTACCCACCTTGATGTGGGCTTAAATGCAATGGTGCATGTAGCGAGGGTGCTCGGTCGAATCCGTGACATAACCGTTGTTCTCCAAGTGCAGCGACAAGATGCGGCGTACCACTTATGTTATGCACTAGGAGAGCGACGAGGAATACCGCCGAAATCCCAACCGTACACCTCGTGTCAACGACCACGTACTCAAGCACACATCCGTAAATCCCATCCGCGTGGACAACTCGAGCGCAACACTTTCGTAATGGAACCCAACGAATCACCGTCTGAGCTCCTTACGAAAATATCGCGCTTCAACAGGTTTAACTCGCTCGGTTGATTTGCAAGCAATATACACTATATATACACACTTGAATCATTTATTTTTTCCCACAAATGCCTTAGTTCCTATTTGGATTCGAAAAATAAAACACTAGAATTACATATCATGTCCATTTGAATCTCTGAGGAATTAAAATGCACAACAACCATACCACTCATCGAGGTTATGTATGATTTCTTTGCCACACTAGAATAATGCCGGATATTCCTTGCTTGACTCGCATTTTGTAAAGGGCGAGCTTAGAACGATCCGTTGTCTAGTTGAGTATCAAGTTAGCTACGGTTCTAAGTAATACGATGAAATATCATATGCGATCCTATGTAATTGTACCAATCAAGTAACTTACTGAAATTATTAGAAATTTGGCGACACCTCCCTAAACCTAGGACATCCACTCGGAGACAAAAGCGATTATTTAATATAATAACAAACACATATAGCATATACATTTCTCATGGATTACTCGGCTACATTTTACATATATACATTTCATTGCATCACAACATTATGCACATACATTCCATCACAAATTTAGACTACATTCTGCATATATATTGGGCTACATTCACAGGAGATTACCTTAGCTTAGGAGATGGCGACTAGGAGGTCGAGGCGGGACCGACGGCAATTATACCTTCAAATTTCTCGATTACCTTCTTTATGTGCTCAAGCTCATCATCATCTTCAAGGAAGAAGTTTAGGTACTTAATTGGGACATCCACCGAGCACCAAAATCAAAATTCAAGTGTTGGTTTTGTCTTTAAATGAGGAAAATACAACAAAAGAAGAGGAATATAGCAACGGACTATAGAAATAAAAATGCCTCACAATCTCATACATGTCATACATGTTACTATATTAGCGATAAATAAAATATTAAAGGCTTCAATACATGACAAAACTACAAAAAAGAAAGGACTTACGACTTGTATGTCTTTGTGGAGTTGGTGGCTTTTCTTGATATATTCAAATTACTTCTTTAATTTAAGTTTTGCATATTTATTCACCTAGAAAAGGATGGAAAAATATGATAAGCCCAATGAGAACAGAAATATGAGACCTACAATTTCATGCTTGGCAGCATGGCTCAATACAACAACCATTTCAACAAATTTAAATGGCCTAACTCAAAACATGTAATTGTTCGGCAAATATTTTTCAGCTCAAAAACAACATTAGGACAAACCTTCATTTTATTTCTTTAGCTTTATCTCATCACATATATTGCAAATTTGGATCACAGTCGATATTACTGCTGACGGCCTTGGTGTTGGGATTAATGACAATGCCTGGTATGGGCAGTATGATGGCAGGCCGGCAAGGTAGTGGCCGGAGACCCAGGGAAAGTCCTGACTCGGACCCTTGGTATTTGGCGCTTGGTCGCCGGGGAGGCTCGTCAGGTAGGAGGCGAGGGTGGGCGGCAATGGCCTTGGTGTGGCCGGCATGGGCAGTCAGGCGGGTGGGCGGCGCCGGGTGGAGGTGGGCGGGCGGTCGAGGAGGCTGTGAGCGGCGCTTGGTGGAAGCGGAACGAATCGCGGCGAGAGAAAATAGCGAAGCGGAAGAAAAAGCTGGCGGCAGCGAGATCGAAGAGAAATGGCGTTCGCGCCACGGGTGATAAGGGCGAAGCGTGTCGTCGGCTAGACTTACCGCCGACAACGATGCATGGATCCGATTTGTGTCGTCGGCGGATATTCCCCAGACATAGACCGACGACCCCTCTTATTGTCGCGCATGAGTTGAAGCGGCGACAATAATGCATGACTGTGTCGTCGGCGGACATACGCCGGCAAACCACAGAACCACGGGCCTTGTCTTACTCTAATGAAATGTTGATAGGTTTAATTAGTATATATACCTTAACGATTGAGAAGCATGTTAGGGCGGGTACAATAGTAGGGAAGGTTGTTGTCCATATACTTTTTAAGATCATCTAAAGATACTTTCTATAATAAATGATATCTTAAGTTGTCTTTGTGAGATTCTATAATTTTTAATTATAACATGAAAAAATATTTATTATGGATAATAACTCATCTCTTTATAAAGAGATAACTATACTCTTTTTCTCATTCTCTCTTTTATGGCGACAAAATTTTTACCCCACGACAACGATGCATGTGTATGTGGTCTCGCCTTTGATTTGCACAACCGATTGGAGCCAAGAGGGGCGGTGATGATTTTAACGACCTTTAGCATAAATGCCTCTGGTCACCTTTGCTCGAGAAGAGGACAATATATCGTCATAACAAATTCTTTTGAAAACTCAAGGAGAGTACTAGCAATTACGCCACCACCGTCGTCACGTTCTTCTTCGATCGATACTTGTAGCCTCTGACGGGTTGACGAGACATTTGTCACTGCAGTCATAAAGGTTTTACAACATGCACTGACATATTCTAAGTCATTCCTCTCTCTTTCAATTGGTCTGCGTTGGATCGTCACAAGGTTCTACTCAAAGTACTTAATTGAGGTAACGTCGGAGACACACACACAATGCTTTAGTAACATACTAATTAATTAAATAATAAAAAATTACATGTCATATAGATGTATGTTGCCTAACAACTATTCTAAAAGCTCTATTTAATTTTTCTTAATTTAAAAAAACAAAAAACACTTTCAAATAGATTTTACGAATTAATCTAGAATTACTATTATAAATCAATTTGAAATAGAACCGTCGACAAAATTTAATCATGTAATAAATCGGCAATATTTATGCCGTGGACATAGACCCATTTTTATAAATTTGTTTCTCTCGGCGACAAAGCGATCTTCGTGCCCTTTGGTGGGCTGAGCATCCTGCAAGTTGGTCCCACATGGCGGAGTGCTGTGTCGTGGGTTTGATGAGGCCGAGACCTGATTGAGAGGCGGAGTGCTGTGTGGGGGTTTGATGAGGCCGAGGACCTGACTGTGTTGGCGGGATCTGAAATTCAATTTTCTCAGCGCTGTGTCGGGGGTTTAATGGGCGAGACACAACTTGTAGTGCTGTGTGGGCGGTTTGAGCGGTAGGAGGACCACGACTGTGTTGGCGGGATCTGAAATTCAATTTTCATCATCGCGCGATACTCCTGTTTGGTAGTGCTGTGTCGGTCGTAGATTTGAGGAGGCCGGGACCTGATGTGGTCTATATCGGCGGGTTTGAGTAGGCCGAGGACAGGCCTGCTTGGTGTATATATGTCGTCGGGTTACACTAAAACCGTCGATAGAGGCATACTTTGTGTCGTCGGTTTTTTTACCGACGATACAAATGTTTCGGCCGAGGACACTATTCTTGTTTCCTGTAGTGATCTAACATCTAGCACGGTTCATTTAGGGCGCGTGATATCACTTAGCCGTTTCTTTATGGTCTCGTGCTGTTTTATGTCTTCCAGGTTAGTTTGGAAAAACAAAAAAGTAAAAAAGTTAATTCGACGAGGAAAGACAAACAAGGTGTACAAGCTAGGTTGGGCACTTCACCATAGCAACGATCGACCAGCATCAATTTTGTTATTCATTTGATGATTTCTCTCAGACACCCCTCCAAGTGGATGAGAGAGGAATTCACAGGATTTATGCTGAAGATTTTGTGAAATTTCATAATTACATCTAGGTGGTAACCTCGAGATCATCAATAGGAAAAAAGATATAATAAAATTTCAGCATGGAGAATATGCATCGATTGATGTATATATGACTTGCAGTTGATAAACATCTCACTTGAATAATACTTCCATTGATGTATATATTAATCAGTATATATATATATATATATATATATATATATATATATATATATATATATATATATATATATATATATATATATCTCTCAATTACTACATTCATAAATGAAAACTATAATAATATCAATTCCAAATATTTACTTCATTTAAGTGCGCATCTTATATATGCATATCGCAAGTGCGGATAGAAGATGTGGCTGCATGTGCTATCCTTGTCAGAATTCCCATGTATGCACGTATTGTCCTCCTGACCAGAAACATTAAAAAGACAAAAAAAAAAAAAGTGAGCAGAATTCCTCATCTCAGCAAGCAACACTGAAAATAATTAACTTTCCTTCAGCAGACATCCGAACATGATTTTGATCATCGGAGCGAACAGGGTAATACGATGTACAAATTAATGTATGCGTGAAAATTAACATGATTAATCTCCAGCTTCAACATCATGCCCATGGCAAGATCATTCCCTGTTCCACATCAATGCGATGTATGCACTTCCTAATAAGTCAAACTGGGTCCCTTGACAAGCCCAGGAGACAACCAATGCGATTGCAAACCAAATTATTCGTCAACTGCCTGAGAAACAGCCCATGAACTCCCACAGTGATTTAACTAAAAGGCACGCGCATGCAGTATATACGTACCTAATTAAGTTGGTGGTTACCGCGCTCATGCAGCTGGAGGCGGCGGCTGCTCAGTGTCGTCTGCCACAGGGACCCGGCGGCGCAGCCGCCAGGCAGTCCACAGCCGCCGCAGGCACAGCACCAGGACGAGACAATACAGCACCACGGCCACCGCAACGGCGAAAACACCACAGGCAACTGCGAAAATCTTCGCCGCTTTGGGGAAGGAGCTCCACGGGATAGGGCGCGGTATGTCCGTCATGTTCGCCCAAGTTGTCGCACTTCGCGGTAAGTCTTGAGAAGAAGAATGGTATCAATGGATCGATCGACTGTGGGGAGAATGAAGCGATCGTGACTTGATAATCAGTATATATGCACATTGATCGATACCATGATACTAATATATACGAGGTATAGGGCAATCCTAATGGGATGACTAGGATAGTTTCTATAGCATTAATTAGGTTGCCATGTAAGCAAAATGGTGATGTGGAGGTAGAGTTAATGATAAAAGAGAAGGAAACCATTTCTCATGTAGAAAACCATTTCTACATAACTACCAAGAAAGGGAAAAAGGGGATTGGGTGAGAAAATAAGAGAAAAGAGGAGATTAGATGAGAGTTTATTTTGAAGAAACTATCTATTGGGAGTATAGTTTCTACATGTAGTGCCTAGATGACATGAAAGTTATAGAAACTATATGCATTGGGACTGCCCTAATTAAGCTGCTTATCTTGGGAAAGTAGGATGTGGATTGCATGCACGTACGCACGCAACCAATTACTCTCGCTTCATTAGTACAGCTTGGCTGATCAGCTGAACAATCCCTAGATAGGGTTTGGTGTTGTTTTGGATATTCTGCGATATCCTTAATTTGTAGCCTTACTGTGACCAAGAAGAAAGCATCCTTCTCGGTTTAGCAATGTTTGTATGTAATTTTGAAAACTATGTTCGCTCAAATATAATCTTTCAACAATACACAATTAGAGTAAAGCAGTAGTGGGTGTGGTAGCCCCAAATTTAACTATCTTCTATCTGCAATTGTCATATGCATTGTCATATGCATATATCTGATCCAGCATAGCACGACGCCCACTCTATTTGGGTTGTCCGTCATGTTCGCCCAAGTTGACGCTCTTCGCGTTGAGTCTTGAGAAGAAGAATGGTATCAATGGACTCTGGGGAGAGTGGAGTGATCGTGACTTGATGATCAGTACACATGCACATCGATCCATACCACGATACCAATACGAGGTACACACTAATTAAGATGTTAATCTTTGGAAAGTATAGGATGTGGATTGCATACACGTACGCACGCACCCAAACTCTCGCTTATTATTACAGCTTGGTTGATCAGCTGAGCAATCCCTAGAAAGGTTTCATGTTGTTTTGGATATATAAGAACTAGACTGTTGCATTATATATATAAAAACAAGCTTTTTGCTAGATATAAAAGTTTAACTAGCTTGTTGTTGGATACAAAAGTGCAACTACTAAAGACTACATACAAAAGTTTAACTAAAAAAGACTACTTAATTAGTCGACTAAATAAATCATTGGAGTCATCATCGGAGTCGGAGTCGTCGCTGTGACCATCCGGGTCCTCGCTCAAGCTGGCTCGGTCTAGGTCATCCTCTAGCTCCCAGCTGTCACGATATCCCTCCGTCGAGTCATAGCTATCGTCGGGAGGAGGAGAACTAGCGATGGCAACCTGAAAACGGCAATGGAGGCGGAGGCGGCCGGAGGTGCTGCCAGTGGCTAGGCGCCAAGTAATGGGTAGCCAAGCAGGCAGTCTGGCATTTTGGGGGCTGGGGGCGAAAACTTATATGGAGCCCTTCCACCTCCTCATATATGTGTATATATATATATATATATATATATATATATATATATATATATATATATATATATATATATATATATATAGGAAAAATATCTTTTACTCCCGGGTGTAGTTACTCCCATCTTTGAATATATATATATATATATATGTGTGTGTGTGTGTGTGTGTGTGTGTGTGTGTGTGTGTGTGTAGGAAAATGATTCTATACTCACAGGTGTCGTACTCCCCACCTTGGTATACCATTTAAATGATATTGTTATACCTCTTTATCCTTTTGAGTATACTCTAATACTAATTATAAGATCTTGTAAAGTGAGTTTTATGAAAAATTTCATTAAAGTCCACCCTTTATTACAATATTTGTTTATATATTCTTTTTACATATGGAAAAGGGTATGTAGTAAAAAATAAAAGGTTACGATGAAATTTTTTCAACTATATTTGCATTGAAGTATCTTAGAATTATTATTGGAGTATACCAAAAGTGATAAATGAGTATAAAGCATTCGTTTAAGTGGTATATTAGAAGGTGAGTGTAACCCCGAGCCCATACGCTCACGGATGCTACCAAAACCTTGATTCACTAACGACACCCTCGGACCCACACATGTCCGACGGTTACCAACACGATAATTCTCCACAACAAGTTCAATTGAGGCGAGAATTACGAAGGCATAAAACCTAATACCTATAAGAACTTGGTCGCAATAAAATAAACTCTAAAACGGCTTAAGATAAGTCACGAAATTTACAAAATTTGGCATGACCTCTCTAGAAACTAGGACATCCACTCGTGAGGCGAAAACATTGCGAGATAATATGATATCATTCTAGCGAGGTCCTTAGTTAACCAATCACACATCAATCGGCAATTAACCAACTACATAGCGTCGATCAACACAATACAATCGCATTTATTACAACCATTTTAATGAAACAAATCATTGGGTTGTTGGTGACCCATGATCGTGTCGTGCTCTACTCCCATCCGTGAAGCGACTTCAAGGCACCTAAAGCAGGAAGTCAACAAGCGTGAGTCCAAGACTCGACAAAGTGCAACATTAATAAGAAGTATTGAATTTAATTGAATTAATTTTACTCTAGAATTTGATATAGCCATTAATATATGGAAATTCAACCAATAAAAAAGTGATAACAAACTCCACTTACAGCAACCAACTCGAAAACATAACTAAATCTTACCCGCCTCAATAATCATTCTGGATGAGTCCACGCCTCAATCCTCAACTTGTTCTTCCCATTCTCATCAATCCCATTTATCGGTTGCAACACACAATGCAAGGAAATGCATTTATGCTTTCATACTCAAGTGCACAAAACATACAAAGGAAGAATCTCATATCCATACATCACAATCAACTCATTAAATATGATTCATGATCGTAAATGCAAGTTAGATGTAATATGCCATACAAATGCAGCATATCATATCCACACATCGCAACCACTCATTAAACATGATTCATGATCGTAAATGCAATCTGAGATGCAATATGCCATACAAATGCGACATGTCATATCCACACATCATAACCAACTCATTAAACATGATTCCTCCTTGTCAATGCAATGCGGATGCAAATATGCTTGCATGTTCATATGCTCATTTCATTTCACAATTCTCATGCATATTTCACCATTCTCATGCGTATGATGCCTTCTAATGCATATGATGCAACATACATGACTCATCTCCTCTTTTTAGCAAATCTGGTATTGCCGAGCGCCACCCGTCGTCGTGCCCTCAAAACCCAACCATCATGTGGAAGGGGCACCTTAAACAGGGCTTGCCGCTACCCGATAGCGGGTCTCGCTGCTACCGCTCCCATCCTCGCCCGTGGATGGGACAGCGGGTAGGAACTCCGAGCACTCGGATTAGTTATACTTCAGTATAACTTTCTCACCGCCTGCTCAATGCAATTCATGAATGCACATATGCAAATGCCATTCCTCACATTCATTTCCATATTCTCAATACTCATATCCGCATTCCCAACATTCATATTCATATTCTCAACTCTCATATTCATATTCTCATCACTCATATTCATATTCTCAACTCTCACATTCATATTCTCATCATTCATATTCATATTCTCATCATTCATATTCATATTCTCAACATTCATTTGCATATTCTCGACACTCATATCTACATCGTCACAAATATCATCACTACACCGAATTCTGGTCATAATCCATTTTCATGACCACCAAATCATCCATTCTTATTAATCAAATCTCATTACTTCTTTATTCACATTATCCTATCATACTAGTAACAATAGTATGATATCTCAAACGATATTTTCATAATCACAAGGTATCATGACATTCAACTTTAGACACAAATCGGTTAGATCAACGATGCCCTTGCATCGAGATTACTAACCTTTTCATCAAAAAGACAATTACCCTACTAGATGTGCTTATAAACACGAGTACAATCATAAGCGTAAGCATATACATATCTCAAGCAATCAATTAGATACCGTATAAGAGATATACGGGTTACACTTGCATAAAAACTTCGATTAAATAAAAACATAACCAAATTAACCATTCTCATTCATCACATACAAAGCAAAATCAAACATGAAAATATTAAAATAACACATGGATCATTATATGATTGCAAAACCAAATAGCCACCTAAGCCTGGCGAATACAATGCACTTGCCTTAAACCTCTTGAAGCGGGTGGCGAAGTTGATGCCACACGAGGTTCCACCACCTGCAAGCGAGAGGCAATCCACTCAAAAAAAAAAAAACGTGCCAACCAAACAACACGCAAGACTTAGCGCAAGATCGATTCTACTACCCACTCCGAAATCGAAGCGGAAAAATCTAAGCAAAGGGATAGCCGCCTTCCAACGAGTTAAACTTTTGATTCACTTAACAAAATGGAGTGAACTCAGCTCCTAATTAACCATAAGAGGATGACCTCCAGCTATCACAAAGCCAAACATGTGGGAGAAACTTGAGGGCCTCCAAATCGAACACTAAACTCCAAGCTGGAAAAATAGCGCAAGCTCTGATTTCCAACCAGCACCTAGACTTCTAAATAGCATAACTTTTGATTGGCTTATTGGATGTTAGAGTTCTTGTGCTCATAACGACCGTGAGGAGACAAACTACACATATATCACAACCAATCACTCAGCCAATGCACCCGCAGAATCCCAGATCGAAGATAAACACAGACTGAACCAAAAGCGACACAAACTGGACATCACTACGCTAAAATAGCCATAACTTTCAAAGCGGCTAAACAGAAATTTAGCGATTTCAGTCTCTATTGAAAGGTAATTCAATTATATACAACATTCGTTATAGCCAAATCCCAAGGAAACGCTTGCAGAATTTTCATTTAGCCGTCCAAACAGGGGACAGAATTCAGCTCAGCAGGAATCTCCAAAACACTCTAGACTCCAAATCCCTCAACCAAATGCATCTCAAATACAAGGATCCTAGCTGGGCACTAGATCAAACACCTTACATGCAAGAAATAAAATCCCCAAAGATCTAGGGTTTACCTCAAATCTGACTCAAGGAGGAAAGGGAGGGAGGGCCGAGGTAGGGCTGCCTTGGGGAGGTTCTTTGCCAATGGGAGGGAGCTCACTGGAGGGGCTCGCATGAAGGGGAAGTCGCCGGAGCTGCTGCTGCTACTTCAGCATTGCTGCCATTGTTCGGCGGGGGTAGAAGGAGGAAGGAAGCGCCGACGAGGGGAGTCCACGGTGGCCTTCATTGAAGGAGAGTCATGGGGCGCCCAGCGAGGCAGGTGACCTCAAGGTCGAGTCGGGGCGGAAAGAAGAAAGCTGGAGTATGAGGAGTCTGGAGGGTCGACCGGATGTTCAGGAGAAATAACAAAATGGTGCTTCTCTTTTTTTTCCTTGTGGGCCACTTGGGTTAGGGAAAAATTGCTAAAACTACACAACACTTCCAAGAACACAACCAAAAAACTCCTTGATGAAACCAAAATTTTCTTCAAGTAAAACTAGTAGTAGAGAATATCTGGCGAAGAAAACATCCTTCGAATAAATCCTTGGATTTAACAAAACAAGACGATCTACGGTATTAGACTCTTCCCCCTTTAGCGAGATTCGACCTCGAATTCTGAACACTGCAAGATCACCAACAAGAATAACGAAAACAGACTAACAAAGCGAAAACACCTAAAGACAAAGTTAGGTACTTCACACACACAAGACTCCACAACTCAAACCACGGCTCTCACCAAATAAAAGGAGCAAGCAACTGAATTCATTTTCTCCTCAACAAATCAATACTCACTCTAACTCCTTAACTACTTAAGGTACAAAATTAGAAAGCCGAGCCTTTCTAACCAAAAACCACACACGAAATTCTTTATTCCAACAAGCTCCTAACCAATTCCGAACATGTCACTATCGCTAACCATTTAACACGAATCCTCTAAGAATCAAAACATAACTTTTATCCTTTCAGCAGTTGCCCTTGAAAACAACAAGATTAAGAGTCATTATTTACTATCGAAATGATTAGCCCCACAGAAGCACCAATCAAATTCCCACTACACAAAATACTTTTCGCCTTCTTTCAAACTTGTCTCATACAGCGAGACAATCACTCAACGAAAAAGGTTTGCAACCGAACCATCCATTTCAAGCGATCCACATTGAGTCTAACCCTAAAACCGAGGGTTCCGACAAACCTAAGGAAATAAAGCATTTAGCAGTGATTCCACCCAAAAGAATTTGAATCGACATCACAAGGCTCCATCATAATCCACCTTTAAACTACTTGAGATCAACGCTTAGCTCATGCTAGGATCGCAAATCAGCACCAAACTATACTTAGTTCTTTTCTTAAGAGGGTCTCGCCCTCACATTCTTTCACTCACATAATCAAACCCAAGAGTATAAATCCTTACTATACTCAACACGGTACCACGAATAGTCATAATCTTTAACTCCAGCTAGAATGCAAAAGAGATACAACTCTCTTTAAACCAATAAACCACATACATTACCTTGGAGAACGTTCAACAAAAACCCATGATCGCTCTATTTCCTTTCCTAAGCCAAATCGCAAAGGCAAATTCAAATCTCGAACATCTCAAGAACCACTTTTATCATTTTCAAATCAATGCGATCAAATTTACATCGGAGAGTACTCAAAATAAAAGAGACTCCGCACAACCCTTTGACAGAAGCTCTCAATAACCAAAAACAACTTAACTTGCTATCATCAAAGCAAAACTGCATACAAAACCAAAATCAACACTTGGGAAGAGAAATCGATTCTCAAACCCGACATCAAACCCACAATCAACACACAATCTCTTAAAGAAAAGGGAACTCATTCCCAACAGAGACCACTTCACTAGCCAACATCACTTAATTAACAAGTTCCTCAACCAAACTTGTTATTACTTCTTTGACACAATCAGTTATAACCTTACACAAACACCACTTTTAGCTCTCCACGTATAACCACGGATCATCCTGACCTACAAAATACTCTAACTACCGAATTTTTTCTTTCCAGAAAAGCCAACAAAAACTTCCAAAGAAGCCCAACTCTCAAAAGACTTAGAAAATGACAGGGCTCAAGCCATGTTATTCGACAAAACTCCAAACCAATTATCAAACTCCAAAATTCCACGAAGGAAAGAAGTTACACAAATCAATTCACGAAGGAAAAGCGAATCGATCGAATAACACTTTTCCTTTAGAGCCCCAAATCCAAAACTTCAACTTAGAGAGCGATAACACGAAGAAAAACATGTTTTTACCCGCCATCAACCAACAAGGCGCAACACCAAAAACCCCCTTTTTCTTTGACTTAAACCCAAAAAGACCAAATGAGTCAAAGTCAGAAAACTTACTCCATCAATTCTCCCATCTCTGATGAAGTACAACAACTTCTTGTAAAGCTGGGAAACGATCAACACCTGAAAAAGAATCCATAACTTTCTCCACAAAACAATCAAAAGAGGTGCAAAACAATATACCTTGATTTACAGCAAAGGAATTAGTACTATCCTCACGGGGTTATGAATCCTCGGTCTTTGGCTCTCAAGCGCCACACAGAGCCAATATGACTACTACGATAGGGCGAAATCCCTTGACACCAAAAGAATCCCAAAAGATTCCACAAGTCAAACCAAACTTGAAGCATAGCCATCAATAATACCATAGCCTTAACAAGACTAACAAATAACATAATCACAAGTATGAACATAGCATTAATAACAAAATAAGCATTGTAACACAATGTGACGATATCCCATCCCTTTCCTCATGCATCGAGTGTGTCAAATTTTAAATAAATTTATCATTCTGCCTAAACCAGATTTCTACGGCCCTAGGGCCACATTTAAAAGTTCAACCTAAACCAGATTTCTACCTTCACAAAGCAAAATTTTAATTCATTCTAGAATTTCTCACTATATTCAAACACCACGGACACGAAACCGCTCGATACCAAGCTGTAACACCCCGGCCCATCGCTCCACGGATGCTACAAAACCACGATTCACTAACGACACCCTCGGACCCACACATGTCCGGCGGGTTACCAACACATGATAATTCTCCACAACAAGATCAATTGAGCTGAAATTCGAAGAAGGCATAAAACCTAATACCTATAAGAACTTGGCGCAATCAAAAATAAACTCTAAAAGCGGCAAAGATAAGTCACGAAATTTACAAAATTTGGCATGACCTCTCTAGAAACTAGGACATCCACTCGTGAGTACGAGAAAACATTAGAGATAATATAATATCATTCTAGTAGGTCCTTAGTTAACCAATCACACATCAATCGACAATTAACCAACTACATAGCGTCGATCAACACAATACAATCGCATTTATTACAACCATTTTAATGAAACAAATCATTGGGTTGTTGTTGGTGACGATGATCGTGCCGTGCTCTACTCCCATCCGGAGGCGACTTCAAGGCACCTAAAGCAGAAGTCAACAAGCGTGAGTCAAGACTCGACAAAGTGCAACATTAATAAGAAGTATTGAATTTAATTGAATTAATTTTTACTCTAGAATTTGATATAGCCATTAATATATGGAAATTCAAGCAGTAAAAGAAGTGATAACTAACTCCACTTACATAACCAACTCGAAAACATAACTAAATCTTACCCGCCTCAATAATCATTCACGGATGAGTCCACGCCTCAATCCTCAACTTTGTTCTTCCCATTCTCATCAATCCCATTTATCGGTTGCAACACACAATGCAAGCGAAATGCATTTATCTTTCATACTCAAGTGCACAAAACATACAAGGAAGAATCTCATATCCATACATCACAATCAACTCATTAAACATGTTTCATGATCGTAAATACAAGTTAGATGTAATATGCCATACAAATGCAGCATATCACATCCACACATCATAACCACTCATTAAAACATGATTCATGATCGTAAATACTATCTGATGCAATATGCCATACAAATGCGCATGTCATATCCACACATCATAACCAACTCATTAAACATGATTCCTCCTTGTCAATGCAATGCGGATGCAAATATGCTTGCATGTTCATATGCTCATTTCATTTCACAATTCTCATGCATATTTCACCATTCTCATGCGTATGATGCCTTCTCATGCATATGATGCATCATGCATGACTCATCTCCTCTTTTGCAAATCTGGGGTATTAAGCGAGCATCACCCGTCGTCGTGCCCTCAAAACAACCATCCGTGGAAGGGCACGCCAAAAGCAGGGCTTGCCCACTACCCGATGGCGGGTCTCGCTTAACACCGCTCCCATCCACGCCGATTAGATGGGACTCTGAAATAGGAACTCCGAGCACTCGGATTAGTTATACTTCAGATAACTTTCTCACCACCACAGCTCAATGCAATTCATGAATGCACATATGCAAATGCCATTCCTCACATTCATTTCCATATTCTCAATACTCATATCCGCATTCCCAACATTCATATTCATATTCTCAACTCTCATATTCATATTCTCATCACTCATATTCATATTCTCAACTCTCATATTCATATTCTCATCATTCACATTCATATTCTCAACATTCATTTGCATATTCTCGACACTCATATCTACATCGTCACAAATATCATCACTACACCCGTTACAGTCATAATCCATTTTCATGACCACCAAATCATCCATTCTTATTAATCAAATCTCATTACTTCATTATTCACATTATCCTATCATACTAGTAACAATAGTATGATATCTCAAACAATGGCTTTTCATAATCACAAGGTATCATGACATTCAACTTTCGACACAAATCAGTTCAGTCAACGATGCCCTTGCATCAGATTACTTAACCTTTTCATCAAAAGACAATTACCCTACTAGATGTGCTTATAAACACGAGTACAATCATAGCGTAAGCATATACATGTCTCAAGCAATCAATTAGATCCGTATAAGAGATATCACGGGTTACACTTGCATAAAAACTTCGATTAAATAAAAACATAACCAAATTAACCATTCTCATTCATCACATATAAGCAAAATCAAACATGAAAATATTAAAATAACACATGGATCATTATATGATTGCAAAACCAAATAGCCACCTAAGCCTGGCAAGAATACAATGCACTTGCCTTAAACCTCTTGAAGCTGGGTGGCGAAGTTGATGCCACACACGAGGTTCCACCACACTGCAAGCAAAGGCAATCCACTCAAAAAAATAAAAGCGTGCCAACCAAACAACCATAAGACTTAGCGCAAGATCGATTCTACTACCCACTCGAAATCGAAAAGCGAAAAAAATCTAAGCAAAGGGATAGCCGCCTTCCAACGAGTTAAACTTTTGATTCACTTAACAAAATGGAGTGAACTCAGCTCCTAATTGACCATAAGAGGATGACCTCCAGCTATCACAAAGCCAAACATGCGGAGATACCTCGAGGGCCTCCAAATCGAACACTAAACTCCAAGCTGGAAAAATAGAGCAAGCTACAGATTTCCAACTTCAGCACCTAGACTTCTAAATAGCATAACTTTTGATTGGCTTATTGGATTTTAGAGTTCTTGTGCTCATAACGACCGTGAGGAGACAAACTACACATATATCACAACCAATCACTCAGCCAATGCACCCATGCAGATCCCAGATCGAAGATAAACACAGACTGAACCAAAAACGCGACACAAACTAGACAGCACTCGCTAAAATAGCCATAACTTTCAAACGGCTAAACAAAATTTAGCGATTTCGGTCTCTATTGAAAGGTAATTAAATTATCTACAACATTCGTTATAGCCAAATCCCAAGGAAACGCTTGCAGAATTTTCATTTAGCCGTCCAAACAGGGGGACAGAATTCAGCTCAAGCAGGAATCTCCAAAAACACTCTAGACTCCAAATCCCTCAACTAAATGCATCTCAAATACAAGGATCCTAGCTGGGCATTAGATCAAACACCTTACATGCAAGAAATAAAATCCCCCAAAGATCTAGGGTTTACCTCAAATCTGACTCAAGGAGGAAAGGGAGGGAGGAGCCGAGGTAGGGCTGCTTTGGGGAGGTTCTTCACAAATGGGAGGGCTCATGGGAGGAAGTCACCGGGCTGCTCTTGCTACTTCACCATCGCCATTGTTTCGGCAAGGGGAGAAGGAGGGAGGGCACCTAGAGGAGTCAGTGTGTGGCGCCGATCGAAGGAGAGAGTCGTAGAAGCCGGCAGGGACGGCGACGCCAAGACTGGAGTCGGGCGGGGAAAAGCGGAAGCGAGGAGCAGAGGAGTCTGGAGGAGTCAAGCTTGGATGTTCAGAGAAATAACAAAATGGCTGCTTCTTTTTTTTTCCTTGTGGGCCACTTGGGTTAGGGAAAAATTGCTAAAACTACACAACACTTCCAAAGAACACAACCAAAAACTCCTTGATGAAACCAAAATTTTCTTCAAGTAAAATGGTCAGAGAGAATATCTGGTATGGCTTTATCCTTCCAGAATAAATCCTTGGATTTAATAAAATAAGCAATCGGCCAAAAACCCCAAATACGATCTCTGTATTACAGGGAGTATGTACTCCCAAGAGTGCGAAAAAGGCTTCCTATATATATATATATATATATGTATGTATATATATATATATATATATATATATATGTATATATATATATGGGAACATATTTAGTGCTAAAGGTGATTTAGATGCTAACATGCTAAAATCTAATCTGAACCCTTGGATCAAGTTTTGAAGGTTGAGATTTAACTAACTTGATATGTGTGAAAGCATTCTTGTTTGCCTCCTCGAAATAGCCAATTGTCATAAATGCTTTCACACATAGCTAGTTAGTTAAATCTCAACCTTCAAAACAATCCAGTCAGTTAGATTTTAAATCACCTATAGCTTGAAATCATGTTTAGCATATATATGTCAATAATATATAATGTATGTATGTATGTATGTATGTATGTATGTATGTATGTATGTATGTATGTATATATATGTATGTATGTATATATATATATGTATATATATGTATATATATATATATGTATGTATGTATGTATATATATATATGTATATATGTATATATTATATGTATATGTATATGTATATATGTATATGTATATATGTATATGTATATATGTATATATATATATATGTGTGTGTGTGTGTATGTATGTATATGTATATATATATATATGTATGTATGTATACATACATACATATATATATATATATGTATGTGTGTGTATATATGTCTATATATATGTATATATGCATGTATTTATATATATAGTCTTATAAGCATACATCATTGAAGAAATTAATATTCGATGCACAAAAAATACTTCTATAGAACAATTTAAAGTTTATGAAATGACAAATGTTAGACTATAGAACAAAAATACTTCTATAGAACAAAAATATTCGATGCACAAAAAATACTTCTATAGAACATTTAGACTATTCACTCCGTGAAATTGAAAAGGAAAGCAGATATCTTGAATACACATACACTACGTCACTGAGGAACAAGCTGAATGAGAGAAAATTGCCTCGGCTCATGATGGCAGTGCGATTGCGAACTTCGCGATCGGTGATCGGGTGGGTCATGACCCGTGACCATCGCGATCGGGATCGAGCGAGGCGATCGTGGATCTGGAACTCGAAGGGTGGTGTCACGGCAAGCTGAGCAGGCGAGGCGTCAGGAGTCGAGGGCTGAGAAACGCCCGGCGTCTGCGTTCGATCAATCGGACGATTCGTTTCTTGCAGGACCTCATCGAGATCAACTTCGGCACACATTTGCTTGCGGTTGGGCAAAAGCCCATGGTGTAGTTGCATCTTGGGGGCCCATGACTGGGGGCTGGGGCCATCCATCCTGCCCGGGCCGCCCTAATGGCCAAGCGGTTGAGGATATGGCACGGCACATGGCTGCGACTATTGCTATGAGGTGTGCTCGGAGGTGAAGTCAAAAGGTGGCGAAGGGTTTGGCGTCGGCGATGCTATAAGCGTTTTTGGGTTGCTCATGGCGGCGTCGTCGAGAGGATTTTTTGTCTTGTCGATCGACTATAGAGGTGGTCGGCGGTCTCTCTGTTCTTATAGCCCGCGAAGTGCAATTAACGATCGTATTGGGAAATGAAACGCCGCTTTGGAACACGGTCGTCCAAGTGGAATTAACGATCGCATTGAAGCAAGCGCCGCCTAGAACATGGTTTTAATTCTCTCAAAAGACGAACCAATGAACTCGAAACACTGCGCGCATCTGCATTGGGAAGATGAAGGGAACATCACGAATGGTTTGTCGATAAAACCGTTTGTGATGATGTAATGTAAGCGGTTTGATAAAGCCGTCTGTGATGTCACTTCTAATCTGACGGTTTGTGGATGAAACCGTATCACGATTACATCATCACAATTGATTTTATACACAAATAAATGCGTAATGATCTCTGTTAACTATAAAAGAACAGAGAGCCTCGATCGTTTCTGTATTTTTAGGTTTTCCTAGATATTTCTGAGGTGCCTGCAATTGAGAGGCGTTGTAGTGAAAGAGACCCTAGATTTGGAGTAGTAATTGTAGATTCTTTTGCTCTAGGCCATCTAAGATTAGTAATTGCTTTAAATCTGAATTACATTTTAGATCTAGCTTGGGAGAAATGAAGCTGTGTTGTACATCTAGCTTGTTGTAATTTCATTTGTTCTCTGTGATATAAAGTAGTAATTGGTCCAAAATTTTATTATATTTAATATCTACCTTGGTGAAGAGGGAAATGAAGCTGGTTAATTTGTTCTCTGCGATATTGTAACACCCCGGCACCCCATGCCCCGAATGTTACCCCTTTCTAGCACTAAGAATCACAAAACACTAAGAATAAATATTTAGCAATCACGGTGAACAACTAAGAGGTGGTCGAACTTATTAAAATTTGTAGCACCTCCCTAAAACTAGGACATCCACTCGTGACAGAAATCATTTTGCGGTTATGATATCATTCTAGCAGGTCCTTAGTTAATCAATAACACATCCAACGAAATTTAATAACTACACCACGACGAACCACATATTACAACCATAATCAATACAACTAGGCTTTACAAATCGATTAAATGGTTTCATGAAAGCGTGCTTGTGCTACTACTCCCCCATGCATCTTTGGTTTCAAAGTACTGCAATAACACAACAAACAAGCGTGAGTCGATGACTCACAAAAGTACATAAGAGTAACAATTCCAATTTACTATAAGAGAACAAGTGTTTGACCGGAAAAGCAAGTAATATTAATGAAACAACATCCGGACAATATCGTATAAAGTAATAACTTGACAATACAAGAACATTACATAATCAAACCATCAACTTGATAATAAATCCATTCAACGCCAAAAAGCATTACTTAACTCTAAGTCACAATGTCTCCCGTCTCATCTACCCCTCGTTGCAACTCAAACTATTTTCATCTATTGCATATAAGTTTATAACTCGACTTCACTCCACGATATTCATAAAACATAATTAGAGGGCAAAAAATCGCTAATTCATCAAATTCAATTCAATCTCCTTTTTGGGTTGAATCCACGACTCAACCTTTAATTACCAAAATCACCATCCATATGACCGCCATTTACCACAACACTCATTATTAAAGGTGCAATGCACATGAATGCTCATTGTCATGCACATGAATGCTCATTGCCATCTTGTGAATGCTCATTGCCATCGCGTCTGCGATCTTGTTGAGTGCCCACCGTAGTTGTGCACCCTCCGTCCCTTCCATCCGTAGATGGAAGGTGCCTACTCTTCTTGTCTCGCTCCCATTCACCTCGATGAATGGGACTCTGAAATAGGACTTTTGTGTTCACTACGTGTGAACACGAGGCCCGTATCGAGAATGGGTCGCCTCTTCCATTATGAATACACAAATGCAATTTTCATGAATGAAATGCAACTCTTCATTCAATGCCAATACTAACATACCATAACCATATACATACACATAGCCAATTCTCACATTCATAAGTCACCGTGATACTAGTAAAATCGAGATTCAACCATAAGACATGGCAACTCATAACGTTTACGTCATGCAACTACATCCTCGGCCCACGAAACCATGTCCACACAATACACTTGCAATTAGATGCTCACATATACTATCTCTATAAATGACTTAACAGTTGGATCCAAACTCATGTTAGTATCGATCCTCGAACAATATACTCACTATAATCAACCTCACTAAAAGCTCGGTCTCGCTTAGAGTTCACCTAATTAACGAGCAACAATTAAATTAAGTAGCATCACATATGAATACATATCCACACCCAATAACACGGTGTACTTGCATCAATTCCTTAACCTTTTAATCATCATAAACATTTTCATGAAAGGAAGCACTTTTAGTTATATCCAAGCAAGGCTTACCTCTTGCGTATGCATCGACAATTACTTACGCTAAGAGCAAACAATCGATTAATCCTCCTAGCCACAATCTAAGGAATGCACTTGCCTTTTTCGGCCGTGTGAGGCAACTCGAGTCGAGACCACCCCGAAGATACTCTCCTGAAAACAACGTTACGCACAAGAATGGATCATTTAGACCATCATTAAAAATTTCACTTATGGAATGTCAACAAAACCACACGAGATCGGCAAACAATTTGCAAGAATCAACCAATTTAGATTAAATTCTAGGAAAAACTAACCCATTCGAGTTAACCACTAACTAAAGCATTAAGGTGCATCCCTCCCATTGCAATCATTTGAGGAATGTTAATAGAAGCTCTAAACTCCAATTAGGGCAATTAACACAAGTCACGAGAACCTAGGGAGATGACATGATCACAAATCTAAACAATGATATATATATATATATATATATATATATATATATATATATATATATATATATATATATATATATATATATATATATAATTTTAAGAATGCCACAAGCAACTGTGGCCCTCATCAACTCATTGGTGAAAGCTACAAACTACTTTTTATAATCCTCTATTTACGTAACTTGCTTCCTAAGGAGATAAATAAAGTAGAATGGAACTATAGAAGCTATTGGAAGGAATTGTTACATCGCTTGAGTTGAAAGACTTATCATGCAAAAGAATGGAGATTGGGATATAATATGCAATCACAAGCGGATATATGGCGATCAACAACAGACGACATTAATCATTGCCATGAATTTTAAATGATGATTTGAACCCAAGCATCGATGTTACGCGGCATAAAATATAATGCTAAACATATCTATGCACTACTCTCTACTTGGTCATGCCATACCTCGGTATCCACTTTAGCATCTAAATTCATGCACCATCACTAACATTCTTTAGCGATAACAAAAGAAATAACTAAAGGAGGTGCTACTATATGCATTAAACTTCGGCTACAACATCTTGCCTCAAATCGGACAGACTAGGAATGACATAGCAACTAAATACCCCTTCTAGGCATTTCCTCAAACACCTTAGCTACAACAATCCATCCATGAGCTAGAACCCCACCTCCAACCACAAGAAGGGAGAGGAAGAAGGGAAGGTCTTGGGCTGGGCTGCTTGGGCTGCCATTTTGGAGGTGGAGCCTTGGGTTCTTCTTCTTGCCCTCTTCTTTTGCTCTTCTTCTGTAGGAAGCTTGAAGGAGAGGAGGTGTGGAGGAGCAGATGTGAGGCAGAAGCAAGGCGGCCAAACTTTGAAGGAAGAAGGGCAGTGCCTGCAAACCAGGAGGGAGGGCGGCAGTTCAGTGCTTGAGGAAGCGGCAGCGAGTCTTTGGAGAGGCAGTGGCGCTTAGGGAGGCAGTCGTGATCTTTGTTGCGAGAGAGGAGCCAGGGAGGCGGCTATTTGGAGTCGAGAGGAGGAGCACTGGAAGTCGGCGGAGACTTGGGAAAAATCGGCGGGTTGAGTTGGGAAAAATGTGACCACACATTGGAATGGAGAGGCATTTGGGTGGCTTGGGGAAAAAAAATCTAGCCAAGGGAATGAATGGTAGCCACACACAAAAGAAAGGAGATAAAGCTTTGTAGTATTACGGATATAAAGTAGATACATTTACTATAACCTTATGCAAATCCATTTGTACTTTTTGATCTAAATTAGTAATTGGTTCTTACATGCATATCCATTCGTTCTTTTTTGATGTTAAGAGCTATATAGGTTAATCAACAAGTAAAAATTTAGCCTATATGTAGCACGTGTGCGCATGAGTACTTCTAGAGTACTTAATTCATCGTTTAACATCTGTTATTACATATGTAGCGTAGATGGACCGGCCCAGAATGTATGTTGAGAAGCGATGCGAACAGAGTGTACATTAATAGTGTCTCCACATTTAGAAGAGGCTGCGAGGAAGATATATTGAATAAGGGTGGAATTTATGTCTTGTCTATACATTGGTTGTGAGAATCTTTGGATGTTTGAAACCCAGCATGATTGAAGTACACTTGATTCTCTGACGTTTCAAAGGGGGTATACATGTTGAACTAGTCTGTGAAGAAGCGAGATTACAGGGGACCAAGTAGTACTACCATCGTGGATAAAGTCGATGATACTCTAGATATCATCAACGAAGTCAATGATACTCTAGATGATATCATTGTATTTTGGATGACAATCTGGATCGAGATCTTTCGGGATCTGGAGGCAACAACACGTGATGAGTGGGAGTACATGAAATTTGGGGCTTGATGGATGACTCGGAGAAACCTTTGTTCCCAAGTTGCAAGTCCAAATACACATGGTTGTCGTTCATCTTTGGGCCTGCTAAAATTAAAGGCATGCAACGGTTGGTCTAATTTGTTCCAAGTAATTATGCACGGGCATCCGGTTTATATGGTTTTTGATTCGGTTTATTAAACTTTTTGAGTTACGCAACGGCAACGGCGAATAGCCACGAAAACTAAGCGAATTAACAAGAACTAATTAATTTTGGTTAATTTGGTTTTTGGTTATAAATTTCCAACACACTGAAAACAACAGACCAACTATCTTGATGCATGAACTACTTCATTAGCTTTGGATGGATGATGTGCACTTGTACTAATACATTACAAGATTTCATTTTCCAAGACACAAAATTAATTAGATGCAATAGAAATGCCAATTCACGGCAACAAAGCGGCGTAGAAGACAGAAATTGATGTGAAGTGGTTGACGAACCCTTCCTAATCCGATTTTTGGATTTGGGGTTTGGAGATGGATTACTTGATTTGGTTGGGGGTTTGGGGATGGATTACTTGATTTGGAGATTCGGGAGAGAGCCATACCTCGGCGGTGCTTGTCGCGGGCTCGGCGCGGCCTTCGGAGATGATGGCGGCACTCCAGGCGACTCGGGGCACTCCGGTCGGCTCATTGATGCTCGAGCGGGTCGGCGGCACCACTTCCTCTTCTTCCGTTAGGCGCTCTGACGAAAGCATAGGTGAGGCCCCCTCGTTTCACCGGTCGTGCGACCCTAGATCTAAAGGCGAGCTGCTATGTCGCTTGTTGGAGAGAGGCGTGCTTGAATGCGGGTGGGCTAGTGGTTTTTGTTTGATGGCACAAGTGGCCTCACTTGCACATGGGCTTTCGTCGGACGAAAATGGCTGATAGGTTATGAGGCATGAATTGGTAAATCAGTTATTTCGGTTTCTTAAATTACAGAACCAAACCGCAAACCGAAAACTGAACAACATTGAAATAAAAACTGAACCAAAAACCGAAAAAATGATTTATTCAATTTGGTTTTTTGGTTTCGGTTTAAAAGTGCCCACCCTACAAGTAATAGGCCTATTGTTTACTTTCCTATGGTTTTTGATACCTTAAGGGCTCATTTGGGAAGCCCAATCCCGAGGATCGACTGATCTTGGGATTTGTGGGCGTCTTGAGCTTCCCGGGCGAGCTGATCCATTTGGAAGCCCATCGCGCGAGAATTAAGTGGCCCTTCCCGTCCAATCCACGAAATTCATCCCCGCCAGACCGAGTTGGAACATCGCCCGTCTCTCTCACAGTCGCGGCGCCTCGCCTCGCCCTCGTCTACCTCGCGCAGCTCTCGCCTCCGCCTCCGCCCCTCGTCTACCTCGCGCACCTCCTCCTCCTACTCGGCTGACAGGATCTTGCTGGTGAAGTCCTCCTCCTCACGTGACGCCATGATCTTCTTGGTGAAGTCCTCCTCTTCCTCTCCTCCTCCCACTAGGGTTCCGCACCTCATCTTGTGTTTTCGTAGATCTTATGGAGCGGCGGCGGGAGGGAAGGCATAGAGCTCCATTAGCTGAGTTGGGTCATGGGGAACATACTAGGCAAGGCTAGGGTTTGAGATAACAGGTGCAAATTTTACCACTCCTCTTCTCTGCTTAGTTTCATTTTTTGGGTTTTGGCATGAATTAGTCAATACATTTGATTTGATCTATCAATAGATTAAGATCATCAACTTCCTCTAGAAATCATTTATTCTGATTTGGCAGGAAATGAATGATAGACTTGAGAAGCCCAAATGCTATATAAAATGTTTTGGAGTTTTTAATCTCCTCTATATAGACAAATCTGAAACCTTTGGCTTGTTCCAGACCTAATCTTCTCCACTGAGAATTGCAATCTACTTGTGAAATTGCAATGCTTCTGAATTTACAATTTTACTTGCACTTTTCTGGTTATTAAGTAAAATGTGGGTTAGCTGGGGCTTGAATCAGTTATCAATTTTTTGTTATAATATTTTAATTAGCAACCAAATTTGAATTGGTAAGTTTTCAGGCTTGCTCTGTTTCTTTTGCTTGAATTATCAACACATGACTCCATAGGTTTTGGCTGACAGGTACGAGCAACTCGTGGAAGAGGAAGACTGCTAGAGGTATATCCATGATCCATCCATTCAAGAAAGTAAAAGGTAAGCTGAATGTTCTGATAATTCAGTCTGCTGGATATGTACACCCTCCGTTCCCTGCTTTGCCAGGTCTTCAGTACCAATATCCTACCCAGGTTTCCTTGTGGGAGACAGACCACCGTGTTTCTCAGATGGCTCAGTAAATATGCCAAATATGCATAGCATTCATATCTTACATTTAGCAAGCACAAGGATAGGGAGTAAAATAGAAGCTTTATAAAAGCTAACCTTCTGTTACTTTTAAGTTGAATTTCTCCAAGTATATTATCCGAGTGATCATTTTACTTATGTTAACCGTCAGCACGTCCCAGGGCTAATCTATTTGTCTATGACATCCCTCAAGAATACGGTGACCAAGACCTGACAAATCTGTTTCGAGTATTTGATAGGGTCCTGAGTGCCAATGTTTTCATTGACAAAGATACTGGTGTTAGTAAATGTTTTGGTAAACATCTGCATCTCTATATTTTGCGTAGTAACTGCAACGGGAGTTTGTCGTAGTCATACCCTGTGCCTTGTCCTGTGGAGGCTTTGTGAGTTTTGACACACCACCATCAGCTCAGGCTGCCATTAGGAGGATGAATGGTTCACAATTAGGTGGTAAAATGGTACAGCTCAAGAGGGAAACAGGAACAAAAGCCCAATTGACATTGTAAAGAGTTTTGGTCAGCAGAGCAACCCCTTTGTAACAAGAGATGTTGGATGCTGACATGCTGTACTTCTGAGATGCAGCTGCGGCCTCCCCTTTCCCAGTGCGGCTCCGGCCATCTTTCCTCCCCTCTTCTCGTTGTGCTTGCTGCAGAGCTGGTTCAACAGGAAGGACTGAAATATGATAGGATCCATTGATGATGACTGTTCCTAGTAATCGTTTCAAGCTCTTGTGATCTTGGTGTTGTGCACATTGCATTATTGTATGTGTTACTAGAATCCTAGTCATAACAAATTAAGATATATCTATTTTCTTTGAAAATATTGTATGTGCTCACTACCTTAGTTCACAGGATTTTAACAATTCGATAATGGTCAAAAACTCAAAATTATTGGGATGCCAGTTTACTTCAGTAATTCAAAAGTTCACTGTTTTTCTTTAGTCCACAATACAAGGAAATCATGTTGCAAAATCATGTATTGGAAGAACAGTAGTACTCAAATCATCTGTCTTCATTTCTCCTTGAAATGAAGGAACTAGAAGGAGATTCCTGTTTATTTGTGCAGGCTGCCACGGTACACATTACTTTCCATTGGAATTTGCGAATCAGGTACACATTTTTTTCCATGGGAATTGAAAACCTGGACTGAAACGACTTCATTTCATTTAACTTCTTTTACATTCTTTTAGTAACTTTCGTGAATCTTCAATGCCTGCTACATGTGTTTTTATTTGATTGGATTGGAGATTTGATTTGGCTACTACAAGGGACAAGTGCAATGCAACGCGTAGCTGGCTATTATCGTTAATTTTTCTTTTCTTCTTAAGCCATTCTAGAAATGTAATAATGTAGAATATAAGGTAGAGAAACTGGTTTATCATTACTTTGCTAAGTGCTCGTCGCATGTTGAGACGTTTGTTGATGTCGGAGTAATGGCTGCTGGATTACATGTATCACTTGAGTTGAGTATTTACAGGATTACGACTATATGATTTTGTATCGAGTAATATTGACTGTGTATAATCTTTGCCTGTCTCCTTATAAGCATAGTATAAGTTGTGCCTTGAATTGATCATATATTGACTATATGAACTTTTTCTTGTTTCATTGCATTTTTTGAATGTTAGGGAATTTTACCCCTATGGCTTCCAAATGATGATAGGGGATAAATTTCCCTTGGGGAAATTTCCCATAGGGAATGAGGGGGATTTAATATGTCTTCAAAATCCCCTCTAGGGAAAATTTTCCCTGAGTTTCTTTTCCCTAGCATCCAAATGAGCCCTAAAGGTGAATAGTTACAACCAAGACGTGCGCTTACGGATATTTATTTGTATGTGTATCAGGCGCCTGCAGTTGCATAAATAGAAGCTTTTTCAAAATATGGTTATATAAGTAACTGAAACACAAAAATTTATTAGAGGTTAGCAGGTAACACATTGCAAAGTTACGTGCTAGTTACAACCGCCAGGTCCACCAAAGTATAGATGCATGCCACCATCGTCATGACCGTATCCATCAACGCTATAGCACTTTTTCCACTAGTACCAGCAAACGACTTGCGCACGTCTGGAGTGACTAGCTCGTTTTTCTCATTTATAATTTTAATATCCCTAACAAATGCAGCTTTTCCAAATCCTTCATTTGCATAGTGTCCACTACCCATTTGTGGCAGGCCGTTTGATCTAATCGTAGGACCATATACATTTCCACCCCAAATTGAAATCTCTGCTTTGTCTCTCAGGTATTTGAAGAGCGAACTTGGCCAATATCCAATCGGAGTTTTGCTCTCACCATATGCCAACCACCAATCTTTAGTTTTTGGGTCCTAGAATAAATAAAATTTAAAGAAGAATATTTAGTGGAAACCGTATAAAAAGGAACCAAAAGATACATAATTCACATTTATCTAGTTGCCAACATTGTCGAATGAAAGAAGATTAAAACTAGTAATTACTCAGCGATGTTACCCGACCAACTTTTCACAATAATTCGTTGCAAGCTTTCAAAAGAAAGATAGATGACAATACTTAGACCTTTAGAGATAGATGTATCCTTTGAAAATTACTCCATCCAATTATGTACAATTATAAATCATTATGTACATATTTTAAATCCGAAGACTACTTTAAATGTTTTATGCTTTACACTTTATTTTGTCACTCAATGACTAATTTCACTAACTAGATATAATAAGTACAAAGATGTAATATTTTGACTATTGAATTTCCTCAACTTTGTGTATGACATTCAATATTTAGCACAATCGATAATTGGGGGAAAAAATGTAGGAAGTAGCCACTACAAATATTCGTCATCAGTGCTAGTTCAGGGGTAAAATTTTTGGTTTCATAGTTCGGTATACCGAACGGACTTTCGAGCATTGTTTACGGTGTTGTATGGACTTTGATCATTGTTTTAGTTGTATGGAGCCAATCTTTCCTATGTAATCAAAGCCCTATTCTCGAATATGTATGCCATTAAAATTTGTTGTTCTCAATGTTGGCACTGTTCTATTTGGGTCTTTTTTTCGCCACATCCATCGAGTCAAACTTGTTTGATTGCCGTTAAGAGAATAAAAAGATCACTTTACCCTTCCAACAAATCATCTCTTTTTCCAATCAATGTCAGCAGCACCACTCACTTTATTTCAAATAACCATGAATCCGAAGAGTGTTTTGTTCTTTATTTAAAAAAGCATAAATGATAGTTAATGACTATTGCTCTGATGGAACTGGCTAAAGGAAAAAGCGCTAGTGGCAAAGAGGAAGCTACAAAAAGTTGAATAGCAAATTATACAATAAGGACCACCTAGTGGCAAAAGGAAATTCTATAATTATTGATATTTAAAATGCTAGTTTATTCTACATGACCAATGGAATTAGTAAATTCACTAAAATTTAGAGGTGTAATACCAGTATATCACTAGTAAGTTAGTGTTATTGTATAGAGATCTTAGATGACCAAAAATTGTACTAATCTTAACATATGAAAAGATTCTATCTACAAACAAAAACATGCATTAATCATATGTATGATGCTCACAGCGGTTTCATAGTACTTTACTAGGTGTTCTATTTGTGCCTAAATTATTAATGGTGGCAGACCTTGCGTTTTGCACATGAAGTATGCTTTTGGAAAATAGAAACCTATGTCTATACAGATTACATAAACAATTAGTTTCTTTCTCATTTCTTAATTAGTTCGTTCAATTCCATAGTAATGGGCAGTGCAATCAATTCACACACATCAGCTAAATGAAAAAAAGTTTTGCAGTCAATATGCTAATAGAGATAAGCGTAGTTAGAAAATCAATAATTTCTTCAGTATGTAAACAATACCATAAACAAAAGAATATCTATTTTATACTGTGTCCCATTGTAGATAGAAACTGGTTGTATTCTGCCTCCAATACCAAGCAGCTCGAGCTAACTTGCACAAAACCGGGCAAAGATGATCGTAACATTCTGTTAAATTTTGTGTAGTTGCTTCCTGTCACCAAAAATAATTAGAAGGGTATTAATGTATTTTTATTATGCAATATTTTGAGGCAATATTACAATAATTTATGGTTTCGCGTTGTGAAATGTATTTACAACTTTCTGAAATTACCCAATAAATATGAAATCTAGCAAAATTATCACCGTGGAACCTTTGTGACACCTGGAAAAGATCACATTGAAATTTTTGTTAGTCAATCTCTCAATATTTCCATTAAGATGATTCATCTATTTTTTAAAAAATTCAATATTCTTAAAGCATCATATTTCATATAAATAATCAAATAGATATATTTTCAAAAACAGTTCAATAAATTACAACTTTTACTATTGTAAAAACAAGATTTATGCTAGTGTTAAGATCAATAAAATTGGTTTGCATCTACTAAGTACTCACTACATGAGCAATGCTTCTACAGTAATAATGACTAAAAATAAAATGTAGTAATATCAATTTTATTGTAAGTAATATTGTAAAGGGATTTCTCTCCTTTTCCTTAATTGTATGTCACATGTGTTATTTTGTTATTTTGTATATGTAGGTATGAAGAAATTTTCTCGATGGGTAAAAAATTATGAATTCACAACAAATTCAAAGAACAATCCTGATCCCATCTATATTACCGGGATAAGTATAAAGATTGTTACATAATTGTTGTACTTACAATGGAGCCAGACAATGCCATCATAATTTCCGTCTGGACCATTTATCATCCGTGCCCATGGCAGCTACTATCCTCTTTTCCTCGACTTGGCTCATAAATATTAATTGATACTTGTGTTCCATATATTTCATCTGTTGTTTTAATCCCACATACCTATAAATAATTTGACAAAATATTTGTTGAAAATCAAAACAATAATATTAACAAATAAATAAAATTGAAGATGAAATCAAGATAAGAGGTTTTCGTTAGCATAATTAACAAATACAATCAACTTCCTAAAATTTTACCAACACAATAACACAAGGAACATAAGAATGTCCAAAATATATAGATATTATAAAAATATTCATAATTTAAGAATGAACTTGCCAAGGTAGAATAAAAGCATCAGCTGGTTTATTTCATTGATAATACTCCATCCATCCAAATTTATAAGGCTTATTTTTTGAATTGTCTTATCTATAAATATAAGGGTTGCATGTAGATTTAATGAGGCCTTTCCTTCTATATCCCTATGTATTCTGTCTCAACTATATGCATTTATTTATTTATTTATTTTTGAGCAGAAGCGACAAGAGAGACTCCTACTGGAGATTATCATAAAAGAAAGGTATGAAGTACAAGTACCATACAAACCTTGGACCAAACATGAGTGGGATAGAGTGGTGCCAAGGGCAGGCAAACAACAAACGAAAGAAAGACAGAGAAACAAACAAATAGACAAACAAAATTATAGGGAGCTAATCTAGGCCAAAAAGAGAGTCGCCATTTATTCATTACCACCCACACAAAATATATCTCTCATCTTCCAAGCAGTTAAGTGGGGTTATCTTAGTCATTTTCTTTCATACCTTTCTCACTTTCAATGCAACCTTAATCCTTATGCAAATTCAAAATCGCCTTATATTTTTGGATGGAGGGAGCATAGCGTCAATGACATTACTTCAAGCAATTGGTGAGCATTGCCACAAATGAAAATCAGTAAGCTCAAGTGTGCCTAACAGACAACATGTCAAATTCTCATCTAGATATATTGAGAAAGTTCTAGCTTTTTGGTGCCTGGAATTTGACCATTGATTTGGAAAAAGAATTATACAACTACTGGTCCAAAGTATGCATAACTTACAAGTTGACCCCTAACTATAACTTAAGTAAGGGCCTGTTTGGGGAGTTATAGTTTTTCTGAAAAGCTACTTTTTGGTTTTATGAGCAAAAAAGTAGCTTTTAATAGTAGGCCATTTGGCAAGCCTCCTTTTGGCTTATGCAAAAAGCCATAAAAGTTGACCCGTTTTGATAGCTTATTGGCTTTTGGCCAGAAATCGCCTTTAAGCCCTACCACCCAACCAGCGCTTAACTCTCTTTCTTATATGTGGCATGTTTTCCCAAGAGAGCATTGATGAAAACATCACTTCCTTGGATATAAACAATACTCCTCTACAAGATACTTGGCAAGGACCTATGATGAGGCATGCGTACGACAGTTGAATTATCAGATGAGCTTGTTTCTATGAATTCATAATTTTTCTATTCAGAATGGATCGTGACTTAAGTAATGTGATGTTGTTCTACTCAGGAACCAAGGAGAGGGGAGTAGCACTACTAACACAAGTTTGAGGTCAATTCGGAGTCAGCCTGACAACCTTGATGTAAAATGATTATAACTTTCACATACAGAGCCCGTTGGAGGCATTCGAGTACTTCATTCGAAGGGGAAGATGAGACCTTTCCGACGGATCTGGCTCCACCTTCTGATTCATTGTCTACACATCATGATCATCAAAGGAAAGTGCTATATCACCTATTGGCCCAACTTGGGCCTTGTAATAGTGTGTTGGAATCGGAGCCCAGGTATGTGTGCACCCATATTGGCGTATAACCCTGGGCTGGTTGCCCCTCGATCAACACCTCCCTTTATATGTTTATTTAAATTAGCGAGTTGCCTCATAAGACTTGCGTTTTTTTAGTAAATAGTTTTGCTTGGTGAAACTATTTAGTATTCTCTTATTCGGCTAGATCAACAACAATATCGCGCTTGAACCCATCAATGCTTGATTATATTTACAATTTTAGATTGCTATTTATTTTGTTCTTGCTTGCTCTTTGATTGCTTATAGGAATCGATCTTTATGATTAGGTCGATGTGCTTCTAGCTAGATCGATAATAATCACAGAGTTGGTTCAGCGATTGGTGGATTATCAATTTGTGTGCAGTTGGTAGTCGGATCACGAGTCCTCTCCAAAAATTGAAGTTACAATTCTCATCAAAAGATTAGGACCAACAACGGCATCAAGCTTGAACACTACATCAAATTGTTTATATCGATGAGTAAATTTTTTGAGAAACTACACCTTTTAAATCAAATTTGATAAAAGCCAGATCCATTGTATTTGAACAATTAGATCATTATTTCCTCCATATGTCAACATTCACAAATGCATGATTTAGTGTCAAGCGTTTGGAACATTGTCTGTTGTTGTTGTTGGATTATTTGGGCTTGGCCCACTAATTGAGACAAATAATTCCTAGAAAATCTCAAAGGCCCACTCATGAGGAGGCATGTGTATATGCATTAGTCCCATATTGCTTGTGGAGGTGGAGGATGACCAATTTATAAGGAGAGTTCTCTCCACCTTCCTAGAACCATGTGGGAGAAAAGGAGAAAGCCCACAGCTGCGCCTCGCCTCGCCTCGGCCGTGGGGCTCGGGACACCCAGGCGGAGGCGAGGCGGAGGCAGGCGTCTGGCACCTCGTGAATGGTCCGCGGGAAATCCGGTCGAGGCCTTGTGAGCAGTGACCTCCTTTGCGAGTTTATTCTTTTGCTACTCGGGATTGTCGCGTTTGCAGTATGAGATCTCGGACTCATGCGGACTCCGATCGTGGCGTCCTCGAGTCACGTTAGGTCCTGATTACAGAGTAACCCTATATATCTTGCGTCACGCCACCCGTGTAGAGAGAATACACATTAGGGTTTTGCCACCTCTCGGCTGCTGCGCGCCACCATAGCCTTCTCCATCCGGCCGCAAGCGTGCATCGCGTCGGGAAGCGAGTCTCTCGGAACCCGTCTTTGCGATCTGCAGGGAGAGGCGAATAAGGTTTTGAGGAAGCGCTCATGCGGCTCAAGATCTTCGCCCACGGCTCGTCTTCTGTTCTCTTCTTTGGGCGTAAATGCGGCGACTCTGTGCGACTTGAGGCAGTTGTCATCAACGTCGTCCACGTCAACACCGCATCTGCACCGGCTACTTAAATGCGCATCTTCTCTGCTTCGATGCGTTCAATCTGTTCTTGTTTTGTGGTTAATCATGTTTATCAAGGCGATCATGTTGTTGTTATTTGTCTAGTATGTTAGAGATGCATGCTAGTTTCTGTGATGCTATTCATGATTTATATTAGGACTTTAATCTGGAAAATGTCTAATTTCTCAACAATCCAAAAACCTTCTTGTAGACATTTTTCTGGATTAACAATGGCTGGATTGCTTGGCCTTAGCAGTAGGAGAAATTCTCGGTGTGCACTTTAAGAGGTGGCAAGTCAAGGTCCGCTCTAGCTTCTGACTATGAATGTATACGGGTTAGTAAAGGCAAGCTGAAGGTGATCTCTCTCTGAAAGCGGCGAAGAGTTTCACGGATGCCAATACTCTCTTAAGTGGGATGCATTCTTAGCGTTCTTGCCGGCAAATGTGTGATGTGTACATGCACATAATGACCTTGAAGGTCTTGTGGGATCTGTTGACGCCAAGTTCGATTGCATCGGATCGAGCGATGAAGCTATGTCATGGAGAATTTTCATGACTATAAGATGGTGATAATCGCTCTGTTGTAGAGCAAGCCCATGAGATCTGATGCATTGTCAAGAACTCGAACTCTGGAATGTGTCTTACGATCCTTTTGTGGCGGTTGCATCATTGCAAAACTCCCTCCTTCGTGGAGGAGTTTGACACTACTCTAAAACATAAGAGGACAAAGATATCGATCGAAAACACGATGGCGTCCTTGATGTTGAAGAAGGCTCGAGCTAAGGATTCCAATGGTAAAGGAGGCCGAGGGCGATCCGAGCGCCAACATGGTTGAAGAACTACGGCAAGAACAAAGGAAAAATAAGCCTAACAAGACTACCAACTTCAAGAAGAAGAAGATGAACAAAAGTGGAAAGTACGCACTGCTTCACATGTGGTGAGGTCGGACACTTTTCCAAGAATGCCACGATCGTCTGCGGACAAATCGAGGAAAAAAAGCCAGCGGTGAATGACGTCCAAAGGCATCAACACTGATGACCGCTAACAATCTTTGAAGCGCAGGGTATGGTAATTACCTACGTATTCTCGATATTTGATCTTCGGTTGGTGGATTGATCTGGTGCTAACGTTCATGTGTTCTAACATCAATATGTTCTCTTCTTATCGGGTCATTGAGTTCTTCCGTCTGATGGGGAATGGGTCACATGCTTACATTCATAGCCTTGCACAGTGGATCTGAAGTTCACCGGAAAGATCGTGCGGTGAGAGCGTCAGACATGTCCCTTCTATGAACAAGAATCTCGTTAGTGGCTCCCTTCTATGCGAGATGGGTTTAAGGTAGTGTTAGAGTCCAATAAAGTAGTTGTGTCTAAGCATGGACTATTTATTGGTAAAGGCTATGAGTCACGGAGGCTTGTTCCGCTTTTCCTTTCGATTTCAATAATAAGTCATGAACCATATATGTGGTAGTGTTAATGATGATCATGAGTACTTGGCACTCTCGTTTATGCCACATTAATTTTGGTCTTATGATCGACTTTCTAGCATGAGTTTAATTCAATTTCACTATTGCCAAAGGTTCTAAGTGCCATAGTTGTGTGCAATCGAAGCAACCTCGAAAGCCTCACAAAGGCGGTGAGGAGAGAAATTGGCACCTCTAGAACTCATACATTCGATCTGCGAGATGAATGGTGTGTTGACAAAGGGTGGAAAGAGATATTCATGACATTGATTGATGATGCGACTAGATTTTGCTATGTTTACTTGTTGAAAACCAAGGGCGAGCTAGACTACTTTAAAATCTATAAAGCTGAAGTTGAAAATCAACTAGAGAAAAGATCAAGCGTCTTAGAATCGGATCGTGGTGGCGAGTTTTTCCCAAAATCTTTGATGATTTCATGCGGAACATGGTATTATTCATGAGAGGACACCTCCCTACTCGCTTAGAATCAAATGGGATTGAGAGGAAAAACCATGCCGTTGGTGACTTGGTGAGCGCCATGTTGAACCTTCTTGGTTTATCTAAGGCATGGTGGGGAGGCATGTTGACTTCATGTCATGTCTGAATAGAGTTCCCAACAAAACATGGAAGAAGACCCTTACGAGAAGTGGGTTGGAAGAAAACCATCACTTTCTTACTTGCGCACATGGGGTGCTTGGCGAAAGTCAATATCCGATTAACAAAAGCGTAAGCTCGGGCCTAAAACAATGGATTGTGTCTTTACGGGATATGCTCGGTGAGACATCGCTTATAGATTTTAGTAGTTAAATCTGATGTGCACGATATGTATGTTGATACTATTATGGAGTCTCGTGATGCTACGTTTTTGAGAACATATTTTCGATGAAAGATATGCATAGCACTTCTAGATTGTCTTACGAGATAATTCACGAGACTATTACACTGTTGAGTCTTACGAGCAACCACTTGAGAAAATCCTAGAGGAGGATGACAATGAAGCTCCTAGAAAGAGCAAGAGCAGGAGGATTGAAAAATCTTTTGGCAATGATTTCATTGTACCTCGTGGATGATACTCCCGTCCATTGTAGAGGCATATGCATCTCGAGATCTGAGATAATTGGAAAGAAAGCATCGAATGAGATGGACTCGATTCTGCCAATGGGACTTGGGAGGTGGTGAGCGACCCTATGGTTGTAAACACATGGGTTGTAAGTGGGTGTTCAAGAAGAAGCTTAGGCACGATGGTACTATTGAGAAGTACAAGGCTCGGCGTGTGCTAAGGTTACACCAAAAAGAGGCGAAGATTTCTTTGATACTTATTCACTGTTGCTAGAATGACCACCATTAAAGTATTACTTTCCTGGGCTGCCTCATATGGTCTTCTCGTTCATCGGATGGGCGTGAAGACGACTTTCTAATGGAGAGTTAGATGAGGAAATCTACATGGAGCGACTTGATGGGTATGTAGTAAAGGGTCAAGAGAGCAAGGTGTGTAAATTATTGAAATCTTTGTATGGCACAAAACAAGCACCTAAGCAATGGCATGAGAAGTTCGACACCACTTTGACTTCTGCGAACTTTGTCATTAATGAGGTGATAGATGTGTATACTATCGCTATGGTGGGGAATGAAGGAGTTATATTGTGCCTTTATGTGGGCGATATCTTGATCTTTGGCATAAATATTGATGTGATCAATGAGGTCAAGTCTTTTCTATCAAAGAAATTTGATATGAAAGATCAGGGGAGAAGTTGATGTAATTCAGACATCAAGCTTATGAAGGATGAGAGTGGGATTACTCTTTACTTAATCCCACTATGTGGAGAAGGTCTTGAGCGGTTTGGCTTTATGGACGTGACAAGCCCTCTCCACTCCTTATGATCCAGTGTGACCGAGAAAGAATAAGAGAATTGGCTTAAACCAATTGAGATATTCTCAGTTATCGGTTCGCTCATGTATCTTCTTTGGTGCAGCGAGACTGATATATCATTTCTTTGTGAGCAAATTGAGTAGTTCATGTCAAACCGGGTTCGAGATCATTGGCATGCACTTGAAAGGATGTCGCTATTTGAAAGGTACTATGAGTTATCGATTCACTATTTAGGGCACCTGCGATTTGAGGGGATACTGATGACTCGAACTGAATTTCGATGTAGATGAGCTCTATGCCACGGTGGATATGTGTTTACCATTGGTGGTGGTGCGGATGTCATGGAGGTCGTGCAAATAGACCATCTTGACAAGGTCAACCATGGAGCGGAGCTCACTTGCTTTAGAATCTGACCACTATAGAGGCGATTAGTGCGTGAGCTCTTGATGGACTTCTTGGTGGTTGAAAAACAAATCTGGCTATCATTATGAACTGTGATAATCAATGCATGATTGCTAAGGTGAACGATGCTAAGGATAATCTTGAAGTCATCAAGACACGTTAAAAAACGCCGAAGTCATCGGGAAATTGAGAAACTCGGGAGTAATAAGTGTGACTTATATTCAAGCAGACAAAAACACAGCGAGATCCTACGAAGAGACTATCACGGAATGTGATAGAAGGTGCATCGAGGAGATGGGTATGAGACCCATATAAGTTGCAATAGTGGTAACCCGGCCTTTGTGATCGGAGATCCGTGAATTGGGTCCTAGGTAAAACAAGCTATTGGCGGGCGAGGAGAAATGTCTGTTACCCTCTCTATGTGAAGATGCAATACTCTCAAAATCTTGTAAGCGCGGGATGGCAATATGCCTTAATGTGTTTCTATTGGCTATAACTAGCGAAGATCTTTGTTCTCTGAGCATTCTTGAAAGAACACACCTATATGAGCCCGCATGTCTAAAATCGCGATCTATGAGACTCGGGTGATCTCTAGTAAGCTCATGAAGAGACCATGGAGTCGACTCATATGCTCCACCCATGGAGAAGGCTCTTGGCGGCAAGTATCGATTATGACTTTGAGTGAAACATCACCACAAAACTTGCAATTCAAAGGCGTAGTCCATTGTTCAAGTTGTGGATGGGTGTAACTTGAAGTTCTAAGCGGAAGTTCAACTTAGGTCTCTGCTGAAAGCAATTGTATATTAAGCATTAGTGAGTATTGGCAAATCTCTAAATGGACTTTGAGATCGGTGGGGGATTGTTGGATTATTTGGGCTTGGCCCACTAATTGAGACAAATAATTCCTAGAAAATCTCAAAGGCCCACTCATGAGGCATGTGTATATGCATTAGTCCCATATTGCTTGTGGAGGTGGAGGATGACCAATTTATAAGGGAGAGTTCTCTCCACCTTCCTAAGAACCATGTGGGAGAAAGGAGAAAGCCCTGCAGCTGCCTTCGCCTCGCCTCGCGCCGGGCCGGGCAGGCTCGAACGCGAACGCGGCACTGGCGGCGGAGGCGAAGCGGCGTCTTGGCACCTGCGTGAATGGTCCGTCCGAAATCCGGTCTAGGGCCTTGCGCAGACGCCAGACCTCCTTTTGCGGTTTATTCTTTTGCTACTCGGGATTATCGCGTTTGCGGTATGAGATACGGACTCGTAGCGGACTCCGATCGTGGCGTCCTCGAGTCACGTTCGGTCCCGATTACGAGTAACCCTATATATCTCTGCGTCACGCCACGTGTAGAGAGAATACACATTAGGGTTTTGCCACTCTCTCTTCTGCGCCATACCATAGCCTTCTCCATCGGCGGCGGCGTGCATCCGCGATCGGGAGAGCGAGTCTCCGGAACCCTTCGTCTTTGCGATCTGCAGGAGAAGGCGAATAAGGTTTTGGGAAGAGCTCCATGCGCGCGCTCAAGATCTTCGCCCGCGCTCGTCTTCACATTCTCTGGCTTTGGGCGTAAATGGCTGGCGACTCTGACAGCGCCGTCATCAACGTCATCCACGTCAACACCGCATCTGCACCCGCTACTTAAATGCATCTTCTACTGCTTCGATCGTTCAATCTGTTCTTGTTTTGTGGTTAATCATGTTTATCAAGACGATCATGTTGTTCGTCTTGTCTAGTATGTTAGAGATGCATGCTAATTTCTGTGATGCTATTCATGATTTATATTAGGACTTTAATCTGGAAAATGTCTAATTTCTCAACAGTTGTGCCTTTTGGAATGGTTTGATCGTGCCAACTGCCACGAAGCATATTTTACAAGAAATTATTCATCCCATCTCCTCCCTTTTGTTCTTCACCATGCAACTTTTTTGTCTAATATTCTGTTTGGTTACAAGCTAGTACATGCCTCCCTTTTAATAATGACAAGGTAGAGCATGGGTGATGAGTTGTTTGAAAGGGTAATCACGGCAGGAGATGGGATCCATGGCAATCATATGGCCTAGGAAGAGTTGTTCCAGGTTCACAGCCCATGAGATAGTTCTCACTATGTACTGTCGTCAATGGTATACGACTGCTAAATAGATAGATTGGATGACTATATGAATTTCAATTTCTGCTTCAATATTTTCGATAGATTCTAAAAAAAATTAATTTTATATCCATTTACAGTAAGAAGTGAAAGGTAAGGAAACCTGTTTGCCGTATACAAACAGTGTGCATGTGGAGGATTATCTAGTTCCTTAGTACTTTTCATGCAATCAGCTAGATCAAAGATATTTCATTCTAGCTAGTGGGTGGTGCTTTCGATGGGATAATGAGCCTTAGTTAGTTTGTTTTACATGAGTTGAACATGTAACAACTCTTTCCTTTCCCAAAATTTGATATTGAAATATTCAACCTTGACAAATATATCCTTTGAAAATTTAATGTGTTTTCTGTTTTACAACTCGCGGTTTTAGCAGATATTTCAGATTAATCCCGAAAATAATTATGAGCAATAAACCAAGCGATATTTGCAAAGTTGTACAACATTTTCTAGAAGAGTTGAACATGCATCAACTATTTCTTATAAAAATATCTAAAGTAAATATTCAACCTTGACAACTATTTTTCCATAATCTGCAAGAAACGTACCTCCCCTTCATGTACATAGCTCTTTGCCAGTGTGCCAACACTTAATGATGTCTTGATACCACCTTTATAATTCCGTAATATTGGGATTGTTCCGGCTGGGCATTCAATGCTAGGCATAAACGACTTTGAAGCTGTAGACATTGATGGAAACTTGACATTATCCCCTGAAGGATAAGAGCTTGGCTTCAACTGTTTAACAAATAAGACTTCATTAAACAAAATTGAATATTTCTAGAGGCATTATCAAATTATATTTACTTAAACAAATATCCATAAAAAACAGTGTTCTTTACATTCATACATAATAGAGAATACGCGCAAAGATCCACTTGATGATTACAACAACAGTAGCCAGTTACTCAAATTGACTTGTGGCCTTTTTTATAATTTCTTAGAATATTAGAAGAAGACGTATATTCAATTCATGCTTGTGATAGTAAATAGTTGAAAAAAAAAGTTAAGGTGGATTTCTAGTCACATAGGTTGTAATCAATTAGATGTATTAGCATGTTTTGGCTGAATCCAAATCATTTGTGCTCTTGTCAAACAAAATTAAGTGAAGATAATATATCCTACCCAAATATGCTTCTCACACATGAAAACACTGAATCTTAGTCAAAGTCCAATGTGTTTGCACACATTAAAGAATACATCCAACTCCATTGCATGTAAATTGTGACTGAAGATATGTTTTGACATACATAAACAAGTAATAATGATTTAGGGTCTATTTGGAGGGGTATTGCTCTAGAAACTTTAAGTATTTAGTCCAAATTTGAACTGAGTCATAAGAATCAGACCCAAATCCCTGCTTTCCTAACAAGCCCTTACAGTAACAACAGAAGGCTTGCCAACAAAAAAAAATCATGTTCTTCCAAAAGAGCAGAAACAGGACATCTTGCTAAGTGATTTATAAATTCCATTCTAAGGTGGCGTGTTATCTTAGTTTCAACAAAGAAATAAATTTCACTAAAAAATAATATCCCTCAACAAAGTTACTTACCTGCATCACATGATCTTTCAACAATGGATTGTCAAAAGCGGGCTGTCGGTTTATGTCGATGCAGTCAAATACATCACCCTCTTTAGTCTATTTCGAAGTCCCCATTCTTGTTAGCCACCAATTATGTTGTCAAGATTGCGAAAGGCATTGATTTGTTGTACTCACCTGAATGGTTTTCTTGACATGTTGATTGGTGGCACGATTATCATCGTTTTCTCCTTGCCCTGTGTATTTTTGCTCTAGAACACCTGCAACTAGAACAAGATATGACAGGAAAATAGTCACTCCGATCTCCATTAGTTGTTCCATTTTAGAAATCTCAAATGACTATTTTTTTTGCTGGATCTACCTTCTTATATAGGCCATAGAAGCCAGGATCCTGTGGACTTCTAGCCTAACGAGAAGGCACAAATTTCCTGACTACAGGCTTAATTAACTTGATTTTAATGTTAGAAACAATTAATGTTTTAATGAAAAATTCAATGTATATATCCTTGAGATTCATGCATTGATTGACAAATCAACTAGGACTACTAATGTAGATGCAATCGCAATTATTTTGTTTTCCAGCTATAAGAAATTAATGTTTTAATGAAAAATTCAATGTATATATCTTTGAGATTCATGCATTGATTGACAAATCAACTACAAGTACTAATGTACATGCATCAAGGCAATCCCAATTATTTTGCTTTCCAGCTATAAGAAACAAATACTTGAATGAAAAATTCAATGTATATATCTTTGAGATTCATGCATTGATTGAGACATTAACTAGGAGTACTAATTTCTATGCATCGGTGGCAATCCCATTTATTTTGCTTTCCAGCTATAAGAAATTAATGATTTAATAAAAAATTCAATGTATATATCTGTGGGATCTAGATCAGCTATCCAGAATCCCCTGTATATTACTGTACTAGTCTTGGATCAAAGCTAGTACACATAGTTCCCAGTAGTGAATCATAACCGAAAAGAACGATAGATAAAGATAAATAGTGAGTACCGCCCAAAAGGCCACTTATTACAATACTAAGTCACATGACCTTAAGCTTGACAGCAGCGGAAACTAAGAACAAAAAGGTAAAGCCAATAAACTCCACAGGCAGACAACTGGGGAAAATGCACGCCTAGTCTTCGGGGTTGCCTTCATTTAATTCCACAGGGTAGAACTCACCATCTTCCACAGCGTCTTTGAAAGCTTTTGATGAATATGATAAGTGTAGCATGTGAGTACAAAAGTACTCAGCAAGTCTGGTAAAGATGCATGATGCAAGGCTTACCAAAGAGAGGGTTAATATGGTTCTTTTGCATAAAGCCAAATTTTAATGAATATTACAAGTATTAGTTTTCACAAAGTAGATTTAACAGTTATTTTTACAATTGAAATTATTTATAACTCTAGTGAAGGTTCTAACCACTAACACTAGTATACAAGCTCTAACCACTCATTTTAAAAGATCATGATTTTCCAACGAATGACTCCATCCGTCATTGTTCAAAAACAAGTTCCAACCACCTGACTGGCTCAAACCGCTAGGACCATATTCGAGAGTTCTAACCACTCCCGAATCCCAAAACATCAATTTTTAAAACCAAAAACAAAGACTACCAATATGAAAGCATTCTTTGCCCGCCCTTGATCGTAGGCATGGCTATTCGAATAGTTTTACACTCTGCAGAGTTTGTACACTTTACCAACAAGAGATATTTCACTTTTATTATTAAATATACACGCTTCCTTTGGTGTGCGACAAAGTGAATATCACAAGGCCTTGCAATAATCTAACCCGACTCTACCCTCTAAGGTTTCACCGCTGAAGGGTTTCATCCACCCAGTCAGAAGCCCCCCTTGCACCGTGTGAGAAAAACAAACTTGCCTCCATCCGGCACCCACATTATAACCATCAGGCGAGTCTAACTTAGACTATTACAAATTATTTAGCAGGTAGTGCCCATTTTGATATGTGGTTGTACTGTTGTACTTAGAATGGACAATCATAAGCGTCGGTACTTAATTGACTTGGGGCGGTACTTACACAAGCAAAGACTAGTGCTCCATCCGCACCCACCCGACATACCATGCCGCCCAAGTCTAAATCATTTTATTTCATTTTTATTTTACAATTACAGCAGCAATTACCTTGCTACAATTTTCTAAAACACACTTTAACAATATTTTCAAAGCAACCCACCCATAGGTATTTTAATCAACTTCGTAATTAAGCTCATCTAACAAACTAAACAAAATATATCACAACATAATATGATCATGATATATCATAGCAACCTAGGGTTACAAATAAGCATGGATTACAATATCAAGGTGGTAATAACAATTCAGATTAACTACCAACCTATATTTAACATCATCTTTATATAAATAGCAATGCATGTTGTAAAATATTTGTAAACCATAGGATCAACGTGTGTCAAGGAGACTTGCCTTCATTGATGAGATGAGACACTTCGTTCTGCTGCTCTACACTATCGTCGATGATGGCGGCTACTTCTTCGACTACACGCAAAACGAAGCAACAAATAAATAACAGAAAAACAAATAAAATCTAAAAATTATAAAATTAGTACTGGCAGATAGAGCATGAATTTAGATGAATTTGGGAATTTGAATGAGCTCAAACGGAGTTCGAATGAGAAAGAACGGGCTTTTTGAAGTTTCGTGGGGAAAGAAAATCGAGTAAAAAAGAAATCGCAGTGTAGTGATGCTACAGTAGTCGACTCGATGCTGCAGTGCTCAATATGGCTACTTCAGGGAGGAGGCTGCAAGGGCTACGGCTTGCACCGGTGAGGGAGAAGGTGGAGAGGTTGGGGAAAGTGAGCACCGAAAAGATCTCGATGACGTGAATCCAATAGTGATGCCGGAGTTTACAGGAGATGACCAGAGTACCCGCAATCAATGCCGCAAGCGACGAATAACACCGACGAAGATTTCTTCGATTCTTCAAAACCGCTGCACCAAAATCAAAGTTTCTTGATGGCTTTTGCTCCTTGCGATGAGAGGCTCAAAGTGATGCGAATGGAATTTGATTTGACTCATCGGAGCAAAAGTTGACACGACAATGTCTTTGGTCGACGTCGAGGGCGACGCCCGCTCAAAATTTTTTGAGAAAGGAAAGGTGGGGAACTTTGGGAAGGTGCGCACAGGGATAAGGAAGGTCAATGGAAGATATTTGGTGCCTTGGCCATGCAAGAAAACACACGAAAACGGTCGAATTCAAGGAATTGATGGCGTCGGTTTTTGGTGAAATAAATATGATTTCGAGAGAGGAACAAGTGGAAACGGCTGAGTAATGGATTGGTCTAACCTAAGGGCACACCGTGATGCGATTGGCTCGGTTAGAAAGTTTCTCGGTTGATCACACCATGGATGGAAAGAAGAAACCACATAGGGGAAGAGAGAGACAAGTAGGATGCTACTCTCTAGAAGATGAACAGTGACTCACGAGGAGAGAGAAAAGGAAGGAAAGAGAGAAGAAGAAAAAGAAAAAGGCCCGGGTCAGGGAAAAATGATCGAGTTGGACAAAGAGAACTTGATCCAAGGAAGATTTTCTAGTTTTGAGACTTTCCGATAATTTTTTTATGAATTTGGAATAAATTCTATTTTCGGATGGATAGAGATGCCATGATAACTAAAACACCAAAGAAAATCCAAATCTTTGAATTAATTAATTTAAATTAAATTTTTGGCAAAAGAACCGAAAATGTGGTGTTACATTATCCTTGAGATTAATGCATTGATTGAGAAATCAACTAGGTGTACTAATGTATATGCATGGGGGCAATCCCATTTATTTTGTTTTCTAGCTATAAGCCTATACTATTAATTGTCGAAAGATAGCACTAATGCCATTGGCTGCTGACTCCATCGGGCAGTCCGACTTGCACCCTCTCTTTGATGCACAATAGACTATATATATTGGAGTAATCACTTTAAGAGTGAACCAACATGGGATCATGAGGAAGATCTGAAGTTAGAGTTTTATAACCTGTTTGTTTGGTATGCCTGAATATCGAGGTTGAGATTCTGTTAAGGGGAGATGTTTGTAACATCCTAATTTTTGCACCTTTGAATTTGTTTTATATATTTTAGCATTTTTGAGAATTTTCATAATTTTTGTTGCTAATTAAACTTTAATATGGACTTTCCCTAATTCAAAAAAGGATTTAATATGGTTAATGTTATAAGTGAAGAATTATCAAAATTATTTTATTCGAGCTCTATATACTCTAAAGTATTTCACATAATTTTTTGAGTTTATTTGCTATTTATTTGGTGCTCATTTCTATTTTCTATATTTTCTAAAAAGGAAAAATTATTTATAAAACCTAAAAAGCTTTTGGGCCAAAACCAGCCCGAGTTGGCCCAAATCGCATGGCCTAGACAGCCTGCTAGCCTAGTCCACACTAGCCCAATCCCTAAGCCTGCGCCACACGTGAGTCACTAATAGGTAGGACCCACCTGTCAAACTCATCATCTAAGTATCTTATGTGACACGTATTCCAAGAATTTTTAAGCGATGCATCAGGTTCACCTTGAGCACCTCATCCGAAGCCCTAGCATTGGAAACCGTGTGAAGTTCTTGACTAGCTAGATTTTGGAGGTCTTCATGATTGCCATTGTGTAGGAAAAAGCTTCATATCACCACCGCTAGTGACTCTGAGATTCTGGTCCATGTAACAGTTGAATTTTTGAGTTTTTGGAAAGTTTAAAAATTAAAGAACCATTTGTATTTTCCCCAAATTAAATAAATCTTAATTCGAATTTGTTACTAAGGAAAAGATTTAATCTGACTAACCTATATATCAAACATAAGACAGTACCCCAAGTGTTATGTTTTCTTGGAATCATAGGATACTATCGTCGTTTCGTATAAGGATTCTCTAGAAAAGCCACAACCCTTACCCAACTATTGAAAATGGAAAAGTTTACTTTTACACCAGAGTGTGAGCAGAGTTTCCAAGAGCAAAAGTGTCATGGCCCCAAATTCGAATTCAGCTTATGCGGCTAACATTAGCGCCAACCAAGTTTTGGCCGCATGTGAGATCCGCGGCTAACTTCAGAACCTATCCCAAATTGCCACAGAAGAATTTTCTAACTTAGCAAAAAGTTAAGAGCTAGAAATTTCAGTGTGCATGTTAGTGGGTTACAATCTAGGAAATTTTTTTTCTATTCAATGGTTGAGTTTTCAGCTCAATCCAATATCAAATGCTAATTTAGATCATAGCGTCAAAATTGAATCCCCTGTTGAAAAGTCTGGGGACTTAGCCATTCTAGCTCTCCTTACTAGTGGGGTCAAGTGATCTCAACACAAAAGAAGTGGGGGCAGCCAAAAAACTGAAATCAGCACACTTTTTTTTTCTTTTCCTCCCCAAGCCAGCCTCCCAAGCCCTCACTCATTTCAGCTCCTTCCTCCAGCCCCCAAACCGAAACCCCACTCCTCTTCTTCCTGGTTATCCTCCCCAAGCAAGCCTCCACGCACTCCCTCCTCTCCTTGCTGCGCCAAAGGAGCTCCCCCTGTTGTCCCCTGGTGGCGCCTCCCTCTTCCAGCACCTCTCCAAGCAGCAGCAGCACCCTCCTCTCCTTCTCTTGTTTCCCCATGTGGATTTTGAGGTAAGGCTCCCTAGGGTTTAGGGTTGGTGTTTTCTGGTTTTGGGGGCAATAATGGTGGTTTTGGGGGCTTAGGTGAGTAGAGATTTGGGATTTGGGTGGGGAACAACCATTCTAGGGTTTGGGGAAAGATTCAAATTTTCGAGCAGATTTCCTAGCTACTGTTTCGGGTTGATTTGAGTAAGTTCCGAGCATCTCCTGCTGGGCTGGCTGTAGAGAAAGTTGTGGGTAATAAAATTACCTTTCATTTCCAACTAGAATCACTCAATTTCGTTAACCCATCTGAAAGTTATGATGCTTTTAGTGCGTGCTGCTCGGAAATGCTGAAAATGTGGAGCTGAAACTTGGGCTGCGAATTTAAATTATTTCTAGGCCGAATTAGAAATTAATTTTGCCTGAGAAATTGTAGAAAATTTCGTGTAAATTGTAAAAATGTTATCCTTTACTCAATTCCATGAGGTATAACAATTTTTATGATGAAAATGGTGCATGCTGTTCTGAAACTCTGAAAATTCTGAACTCTGAAACTGCTCTCTGTTCCTGGTCAAACTGGGAGTTATCTGGGTAGATTCTGGAGGATTGACCAAAGCTAAGTGGTAGATCTATGTCTTGTGGTCGTGTAGGATCTGCGATTGCTCAATTTGATTAAGTGGTTCAAAAGTTATGGCCAATTGTATTAGTGCTGTCCTGAAACCGGGTTTTGCTGAATTTCAGAATTGTGGGGCTGAAGTTCAGAGTTTAGTGGAAAATTTTCAAGCTATATTCTGAATGTTAGGATGCATGGTAAAGTTAGATCACCCTCTTGTGGTCTTTTAGAGTCCAAGAAGTCAATTTTTAGATTAGCCAATTAAAGTTATGCTTGTTTAGAGAAGTGTGCTTATTGTTTCTAGTGTTTGCTATAGATTAGAAGTGGAATTTAGCGTTTGTGATTTTAATTTTTAAATTGAGTTGAATGTTTGCACTTTGGATATGACTTGGATAATGCACTTAGTATTTTTATTTCATATGCATTGCATGCATCTCATTTCATATGCATTGTAATCGTGTAGAAACCGAGCACGTGGAGGTGATGTGGTGTGTAGGGGGAGTCAGGAGAGCCATCTATTTTGAGAATCCCACGAAGCTCAAGGCAAGCACATAAGCATATTCAACCTTATTCATAATTGTATGTTAGCGAATAATTTGCTTATTGGATGGTTAGGTTATGCAATAGGAATTGAAATGTGGGAAGGGTATTAGAACCTAATTGTTGCACATACACTCATTGTTAATTGTTAAACATCTTCCTTGGAGCTAGTGTATGGGTAATTATAATGTGTCCATGCTTAGTTTGCTTAGATGTCGGGTATGGGCCAAGTGGTGGATGGCTCCATCACTTGAGATTAATTACTTCACTCTAATGGGTTGCAATTGGTTATAATTATGCTTTGAAATGGAAAACTTGAGACCGGGCGAGAGGGTTGGATCATTTGGGTGTGGAGACTCAAAAGTTGTAGTCTCGCCTGTGTTGGTTAAGGACCTATCCGTTGTTTGCTATGTTGATCGAGCACCCCTTGTTGATCGCATGCCCGATATAATGGTGCAGTAAGCCACCCTTTCATGGCATACTACTCGATGGGTCATGCCCTCATGCGATTGGGCGTGGTTGAGGCGAGGCCTAGGCGGACTCTCGAGGGCTAAGCAAGGCTTGAGCCGCTCAAGGAGGTTGCTAGGTGCTCGGGCCGCATGAGGATGGTTCAGCAGTAGATATGGATGGGAGGAGGGTTGACATGAGGTTCGTTGTGGCACATGTCGTGCGATTGATGATCCCCTGCAGGGTGAATAAGCGATTCGAATTGCCGCGCTCTCGGATATGAGCATGCTTGTATCATCCGACACTTCAACGTAGTAATAACTTAAATTGAAACTAGTTGGTATACTTGATACTGTTACTTGTTCATGATTTTATTTGCTCTCTTAAATGTTTAAATTCAGCTCTCACTTTAGCAATAGGTGCTGTACATAACTGCTATAAAACTTGTAAATTGAGTAGTTGAATGTGAAAATGAACCAAAGTTAAGCTTTTATGCACTTTTACCTTAAGCTTATCCCTTGCTACATCCAAATGCATATTCCTTGAGTCGGTCATATGAGGACCATGGGTAAGTCTTGAAGTACCTTACGTACTCATGCTACGCTTTGTGGTTTTCGGTGAGGACCCGGCGGTGTGAGTTCTGTCGTCTTGCTTCTCGGTGGTGGGCGGGGCACAGTAAAAGCTAGCTCAATAATGCACTGGGAAGTGTTCAAGGGCAGGACACTTTCATGAATATCGACTTTTGGGTTGAATTTGGTGGTTGTTCATTTATTTTGTTGTAAAGTTAACTTTAAAACTTGTTATGGTTATGTTTAATTACTTGGCTACTTCCGTTGTTGAACCTCGTTGTCTCACCGTGCTTAACTCCTGTCTGTCATGTTATTTCTACCCATGTCGTTGTTTATGTTGTGGTTGTAGTTGTGATATAATTGTTTAGTTAATTGTTTCTTCTGTCTGCTGAGTGGATGTCCGTACTTCTAGGGGCGTCATGCCGAAATTTTGTAGAATTTCTGAGTCTAGACAGGATCTTGCGATTTGTCTGTTTTGTGAGTCTTAGTCTGTTGTTGTTAGTTCTTGCCTTGTGTGGTTGTCTGGTTTGTCTTTGTGCCTTGGTTTTGATCGTTTTGTTGTGCTTCATTGGCGTGTGTGGTTGTAAAGTTTTGGGTTCGTTGCCTTTATGCGAATTGAATTGATATGGTAATGGAAACCGGTATCTTGGCGATCTGGGCGAGCCGAATTCATATCTGGGGAATCTGGGATTGTCGTCGAGTTATTGAATGGGGTCGTTGTTGTCCTAATTGGGCTTGGTGTTAGCTTTGTGAGCACCATCGGTGATCCGTTGCTAGCCTCCAAATCCGATGAGGCGCCGGACATTCAAATAACCGAGGGCGGTCTGGCGGCTCTCACAAGCTGGTATCGAGCAAGGTGCATAAAGGCGAACGAAAAAACAGCGACCACTTAAGTGATTAATTTGGACTTACTTAACCTTCTAGGTAGCAATTAGCGCTATATTACCCACCCTATGTCTATAATTAAGGTTGTGTGGATTCAATGGTGAGTGTGGGAGAAACGATCACGTTGGAACGCATTTCATACCATGCATATGAGATCCATTCATACCATGCATGCATATGTCTTACCGTGTCCTTTTTGCATCATGATCTATGCTTTTATGTATGTTATACTTGTAGGATTCCTTTGTCTTGTGCTATTGTCTAGATCATGTTTTAATTCAAAATTTTTAGCCAAGTCTAAGAACCTATCCCTTCCATGGGAGTTAGAGTCCATTCGTGGTTTCGAATAGGAGGTGTTCCCGGAGTGCAGGGATGCCGCCGATCGGGATATTGAGTTCGTAGTTGAACTTCACCGGTCGCTCAGTTTCAAGCGGCGGTATCGAATGCCGCTTGATGAATTGGCCGAATTGAAGAATCAACGGAAGGCCCGATGGACAAGGATTCATTCATCCAAGCTCCTCACCTTGGGCTGCTTCGGCTCTCTTCGTGACCAAAAAGAGCAGTTCTCTTCGCCTATGTGTTGATTATCGTCCTTTGAACGCAGATCACCATAAAGAACAAGTACCCTCTTCCTCGAATTGACATTCTCTTTGATCAGCTTCTTTGGTGCGGGTGTTCTCCAAGATTTATTTGAGGCTGGGTATCATCAAATCAAGATTCGAGAAGATATCCCAAAACATTATTCTCCACTCGCTATGGCCTATATGAGTATACCGTCATGTCGTTCGGTTTGACGAATCGGCGGCGTACTTCATGTACCTTACGAACTCCATCTTCATGGAGGAACTTGACTCCTTCGTGGTCATCTTCATTGACGATATCCTCATCTACTCAGCAAATGAAGAAGAACATGCAAAACATCTTCGCATCATTCTCGAGAGACCGGGAACATCGCCTTTATCTGAAATTCGAAAGTGTGAGTTTTGGTGAAGAAGGTATCTCCCTCGGGGCACCCATCGTTTCGGGGTTAAGGAAAAGTTAGCACCTCGATACATAGGACCTTTTCGGATCCTTGCAAGACGTGGTCAAGTGGCATATCAATTGGAGCTTCCTCCCGCTCTAGCGATGGTCCACGATGTCTTCTACATATCACAATTGAAGAAGTGTCTCCGTATTCCTTTGAACATCTCGAAGTGGATGAACTTGAGGTTACTTGCTGATCTGTCCTATCAAGAGTATCCTATTCGAGTTTTGGATGAAGCTGAGCATAAGACTCATAGGAGGACTCTCAAATTCTACAAAATTCGGTGGAGCAATCACACTGAAGATGAAGCCACATGGGAGCGGGAAGACCGTTTAAAAATTGAGTATCCCGAGTTCTTCCATGCTATGTAAGTGCTACCATCCAATCCTTTCGCAATAAGTCATATCATTTGTATATGGCTGCATTGCCCATATAAATTCTATCCATCTATGCTCTTATTTTCGAATCTCGGGGCGAGATTCTTTTATAGGGGGATGGATTTGTCATGGCCCCAAATTCGAATTCAGCTTATGCGGCAAACATTAGCGCTAACCGAATTTTGGCCGCATGTGAATCATGACTAACTTGAACCTATCCCAAATTGCCACAGAAGAACTTCCTAACTTAGCAAAAGTTAAGAGCTAGAAATTTCAGTGTGCATGTTAGTGGGTTACAATCTAGGAATTTTTTTTCTATTCAATGGTTGAGTTTTGAGCTCAATCCAATATCAAATGCTAATTTAGATCATAGCGTCAAAATTGAATCCCCTGCTGAAAAGTCTAGGGACTTAGCCATTCTAGCTCTCCTTACTAGTGGGGTCAAGTGATCTCAACAGAAAAGAAGTAGGGGCACCAAAATACTGAAATCAGCACACTTTTTTTTCTTTTCCTCCCCAAGCCAGCCTCCCAAGCCCTCACTCATTTCAGCTCCTTCCTCCAGCCCCCAAACCAAAACCCCACTCCTTTTCTTCCTGGTTATCCTCCCCAAGCAAGCCTCCACGCACTCCCTCCTCTCCTTGCTGCGCCAAAGGAGCTCCCCCTACTGTCCCCTGGTGGCGCCTCCCTCCTCCAGCACCTCTCCAAGCAGCAGCAGCACCCTCCTCTCCTTCTCTTGTTTCCCCATGTGGATTTTGAGGTAAGGCTCCCTAGGGTTTAGGGTTGGTGTTTTCTGGTTTTGGGGGCAACAATGGTGGTTTTGGGGGCTTAGGCGAGTAGAGATTTGGGATTTGGGTGGGGAACAACCATTCTAGGGTTTGGGGAAAGATTCAAATTTTCGAGCAGATTTCGTAGCTACTGTTTTTGGTTGATTTGAGCAAGTTCTGAGCATCTTCTGCTGGGCTGGCTGCAGAGAAAGTTGTGGGTAATTAAATTATCTTTCATTTATAACTGGAATCACTCAATTTCGTTAACCCAGCTAAAAGTTATGATGATTTTAGTGCGTGCTGCTTGAAATGCTTAAAATGTGGAGCTGAAACTTGGGCTGAATTTAAATTATTTCTTGGCGAATTAGAAATTAATTTTGCACGAAGTTGTAGGAAGTGGCCTTCGCATGGCGTCACCATGTGCCGCGGTGCGAGAAATGCGAGACGACATGCTTTTACTCGGTGTCACCATCGTGCCACGGTTGGAGAACATGGTACTTTGGGTGACGCTGCGCAAGGCCACTTCGTATGGCATGAAGCAAATCACACACTCCAGTGTGTCAGGATCGATCAAGCAGACCGTGGTTGCCGTCGCCTCGTCATGCTGCGTGCGGGTCTTGATTGATTTATTAGTCGAGTTCCATCAACATTATCATAAGAAGGGAGAAAAAGCGCTACAAATGTTTATATTTTAAGTCTATCCTGATCGGACAAACTATTGCCTCAATGCATATAGGAAGTGTAGATATTCAATTACAACATCTATAACTGGCTGTGTCTCGTAAATATTGATGCAGGAATACCTAAGTAGATGAAAATTTCGAACAACAAACCATAAATAATGGAGGTTATGTTGAGGGTGTAGGAAAAATATCTAGTTCTAACAAGCAAGACATTGTTAAGTTATTGCATTCAAGATGAGCAAATATGTATTAAGGATAATATCATGTGACAATACAATGAATCGTACAAACAAGAATAACCGTAAGTTTTTGACATATTTTCTGAATGAATACCATTTGACAATTGTACAACTCCAGAAGTAATCAGTCTGCGTGGAACACGGCATTTTTATTTATTACTTGGGTGAGCAGGAAGTAACAAACTCTCCCTCTAATGTTGCTCAAATGGGACTCAGTCAACGCAGCTGCAACCCTACTGCTATTTTTTGCATCAACGATGGTTTGCATGTTGTGGCAAACATAAAATCTACATAGGTTATTTCCCTGACCTTGCTGGTGGCACTGCAAATAAAAAATAGTTTAGTTCTAGAGTCACTATTACGGGGTTTGATATAGGATTATTGTGTATAGCGGATACCGAAAAGTTAAAATCATGTTGTAGTTTAGTCCGATCCTTCAACACTTTGAACGCTCTACGAGATTGCAAAAGGTTAGCCTAAGCCATTCCAATAGCAATATAAACCTGGAACAACTTACACGACCATGTACGTTATGTACGGAGGAAGCATGATTACCTGCTGAGTAATTTTGCGATAGGTACCAAGTCATGGTTTCCGCCACGTGCGGAATCAAGGTACTTAACCCGGTTTGTGGCTGGTTCAATTACAATTAGAATTCAGTGAAACCTACATAGATATATCACAATGGACAATGAGCGAAAGCAGAGTTGTGTGCAGTACAAACCAAAGTATAGCATGTGGTGTAGCACTTACCACGGATTATGGTGTAGAAGTATGAATTCTTTATCTTTTATGCAAGCAATGCAATGTCACGTATTTCTCGACCATGTTTATATCTTCATTCATTGTTTGCTTTGAGACTATATGTGGGTCGAGGAAACCTATCGATTGTTTCTTACGTAATCGCCCAAGTACCATGTATCTATATATACAAAGGCAAATTATATATATATTGGAGGACATTGTAACATCCCGATTTTTGCCCTTCCATTTGTTTAATATTAATTTATTGTATTTTATGATTTTTGTGAATTCTCTGGATTTATTCGGATTTTTGGAGATCTGTTGGAATTATAAATTCAAAGTATATTGTCTTTTGTAAGGAATTATTTATAAATAGATAATTTCAAAATAAAGTTTTGTCAAAAATATTTTAATTAAGTCCATAACGGCTCAAAGTATTTTCTTATTATTATTCTCTTGGAATTTTCCGGTTATTAAAGGGTTTAGAAAAATCAAATAAATTTTGAGTAGTTATCTTTCTAAAAGAAAAACATCATAAGGATCTTCGTGATTGGTGTTGGGCTCTGCACCAGTTATCGTGCACGCTCGGTACAAGAACGAATCGGCTCGTTGGCCCTTTTCTAGAAAGCACCGACGTGGCCGTTGATGGTGCAATAAATGACCAGGATGGGTTGTGACCACTGTATCTGGACGTGAAGACCTGCTGCGTGATCGGTTGGGTTCGGACGTCTCGATCGAAGGAACTCGCTCGTGGATGCCGTAGCCGAATCGAACTCCCGAGTTGGCGCCAAAAACCAGCGAAGGAATCTTCCAGGAGAGTGGCCGATTTGGCAAATGACTCGAGCTGTTTTCGGGCGGGAAAAAGATTGCGCGTGGCCGAATGCGTCGAGGCTTCGGGTCCTCTTCCGCGCGGGAAAGGAAGGACAGCCTGGCTGGAAAGCAACGCGTGGCTAAGAATCGGCCAAGTCACGGAAGTCGTTCGCCGTGTCCAAACCGAAGTCCATCGCGCTGCCGTCTTCGAGTCCAGTTCGATACCGTCGAGACTTTCCGTAGTCGCGTGCTTGGCTAGGTATAAAAGGGAGCCGGGGATACCTCTGAAGTCTCGTCTCAAAATCGCGGGCGTGGTGCTCGGCGTCGTATGCGTTGCGAACTTCGTTCGAATCGAAGCCGTGTCGATCGATAAGCGTATCTCGAGAGCGCCTTAAAGCTACTGCGTCATATCGCCAGAATCGAAGGAAGATCGTGGGCGCGTGTTGCGATCAAAGGAACTCTCGTGCGACGCGCCATCGCCGAATTCCCGGGGGAAAAACTCGCCGAGTGATCAGCCTTGCCGCTCGGGATTTTACTAGCCGTCGGATCATCCACAGACGAATACGATTACGTCACGCCACACGGGTGAACAGGTAACCACACGATAAGATTTCCATCGTTAGATCTAGATCATAGGGTTCCGATGTTGCTACGTCATTTAATGAATAGGAAGTAAACTTCGATTGCATTAGCGTCGATTACAAGATCAACGATCCATATTTATACGTAAGCGTCCAGTACATTAGGCAGGAAAATTCAGATTTTTTCCTATATAAAAATTCGGGATTTATGAATTAGGGTTATTTTCAGGAATTTCCAAACTTCAAAACCTTATAACTTTCGCATATGAATTCCGATTGAGGTGATTCAAACTCCTAAAAATTTATAAACTCAATATATATCTAATGGGGGTTTTATTTGAATTTTCGAGTTCATTTGCTATTTGTTCTTGGTGTTTATTTGCTATTTTGGTTTTGGTGTTTATTTGCTATTTCTTCTCGATTCGCGTAGACGTTGAGTTGAACAAGGTTTCGAAGGAGGAACTATCATCTCAAGATAAATCTTCGGAGCAAGATCAGGAACTTAGCCAAGGCAAGTTGTGCTTTGATCATGTTGCACCCATAAACTAGATTGCATGCTATTTTGATTTACCTTATCACTTGTTATTTTATGTGTATAACTGATTTCAACTTAACTTTGGGATTAGCTATTGTACCCTTTGAATTACACCCTACCTTGCTAGTTGTATGCCATGATCCACTTGTCACCCTAGGTTGGTTTACTATAGTTGGTTAATAATGAAATCAACATGGAGGATTAGATCGAGTTAAATTGCTTAGCCATGCCACGTCATCACATGTACTTGAATCTTTGATAAATAATCTTGATTAATGGAATATGGAACAATGTTTTGAATTTGTGTGTCATGTGTGGTCACCGATGAGATTGAGTTGTGTTGGCAATGGATGTCACATAGCGATATTGAATTGTTGATGGCACGTGGTGCTTGGTAATCAAGCCCCAGGGGTGGTTATGATTTTGGAGTGGAACAAGTGGCAAGGCGGGATGCTGGGTGGGCCCGATGGGCAAAGGGTATGTGTATGTCTTGCTTTGATCAAACCATAAGGACACCTTGCGAGCCTTTGACTGAGTCGATCATGCAACCACATGTATGTATGGGGCAGCCCTAGTGACTAATTTGCAAAGTCTTGGCTTGAGTACTATCGTGGTGGAGTGGTTCATCCTTTTAAATGAACCGAGATGGCGCAAGAGGGGGCCTGTTGTGGTTTTGGACCCTTGATGTTGAAACCTTAGCGGGTAATCTTGGGTTAAGATGATGCATTGTAAAGGCTTTGTCATGATTCTCTGTAGGCATACCAAAGGAAGTGTGCTAATGGCGGGCATAAAAGAGATTATCATGTCATGTGGGTAAAGTGCAAACCTCTGCGAGTGTACAAACTATTAGGATAGCCGTGCTCACGGTATTGAGCAATGCTCGGGGATTCTGATCAAGGGTTTAGATTTCTTTTTGAAAATTTGGGATGGATGGCAGGTTGCCATGGAAAATTGAATCTTGACTTAGGATGAGAAATTTGGTTTATTTGAGAATCCTTGAATCTATTTACTTGTTATTATTTGTTTCTTGTCTTTTCAATCTATGAATTGTATATGTTTTCAAATCTTGCTTATTGCTTATGAACCATGAGCCTTCCTTTGGAATAAGCTTGCATATAGCTATAATAAATTGCATTACATGCACAACTTGTTGAGTCGTGTTGGTGTACTCACCCTTGCCTACAAAAATCATCGATGCTAAGAAGAAGTACCATGAAGAGCGAATGTTTAGGGTCTGCGAGCCTTATCGGTTACTGTGGTATCTTGAGGGTTATCTCGTCTTCATTCCCTGCGGTTCAATTTGTTGTTCACCTTATGAGGCATTGTTAAGTAAGTTGACCATAAGATCATTTAGCGGTAATATTTAATATATTATGTCTTTTACCTTATTTACGTTGTGTATGATTGTGATATTCACTAATGTTGAGCTGTGTGCACTAAGCGTGATCTGGACTAGTCACGGTATACAGAGGGTCAGATTGCATATTGGGTCCCGACAAAGGTGGTATCGAGCCATACTTGTTGTAGGTCTTGACCCTAGATAGTTGGTCGTCTCTATAGGTCCTTCAAAATTATTTTCTAAAATAAAAGACCTAATCTGAAAGAATAACGTATTCTTGACTTATCTCATTCTTCTATTTCTGTCCTTACCCAAAATTCTTTCTTACCCCTTGCTGAAATTTCTTTCCCTTACCTCTGCTGAATTGAGATAAATTCTTACCTGAATTATCTTAAATAGAAAACGATATACCACACTTAGGAGATGACATCAGGTGCTGTTGCTACCATCATGATCATAACGGAAGGATCATCAAGCTCACGGAAGGCGGATCAACAAAGTGAATCAAGAGCAAGAAGACTCAGTACTTCATGTAGCCAGTTGAGACTCATGTGTAGGAATCGCGTTTCCTAAGATAAGAGAGTCACCCATGTAGGCGGTAGTTGTTATGTGTTTAGGTTGAATTGGTTCTTCTTGTTATTTGAATGTGCGTTATGTGTTGCAAAGCTTTTGAAGCTTATATAAGCAACCATACCAAGTTACTAATATTGATTGCTTAAGTTACTAGTGCAGTATACACAGAGGGTCCGGATTTGCATATTCGGGTCCCGACATACATTTATCACTATTAGACGAATGAAGGTGTGATAGCACACACTTACAATGTCCGCATCTCATGAGTCTTGCGTCGAGGCGTCGAGGTTGTAGAGATAGAACAAGTCGAGAAAATCAACCACGAAGAAGCCCCACGCTGACTCGTTGAATAGATGTTCATACTTGAACTTAACCATGATACTTGTTGTACGTTCATGTTACGGCTTTCCGGCTTGTTGGGTGTACCAAAAATGCAATTGTTGGCAAGATATACTAAGTGAAGATTCGCTGCCTTTAGTTAATGCTTGGCTCTCTAACTTGTATTGTTTAGCCAACTCATCAGATGGATAGTCGATTTGTTCTTGCATTTCTTTCTTCCATTTGTCCTTGCCTTTCTTTGTTTTGTATGAAGCCTTCACGGGAGAGGAATGGGCAGGAAAAAAGTCAACATTATGTACATCAAGTGGAGTCTGAGCTACGACTGCTGATTTGATAGCCAACTGATCAGATACAATAGGTGAATCAGATCGTTGCGGTGGTTGCATGACAGAAGGGACGACCAGGGACATATCGCTGCTAGGCCATTGGATGAATGTGCCAATGGCATCCCCTAGTTTCACATCTCGTTGTTTGGCGGCTTCTGTAGATCGACAATCTTGAAACTATCAAATACCCCGTCCACATTGACCTTGGTGAAACCGAGTGCTATCATGGTACTGCAGTGCACCATGGTCCCCTTAAGCGGATGGATCTGCGATGCCCCAAGCGGTAAGTAAGAGGCAGTGCCATTGTTAATTCTCACTTGGAGATTGCCTTTGCGTGGCCACCTTAATGTCACATCTGAGGATAATTCCGCTATGTTCATCTATGTTAGGGGCGGATGCACAATTGCTCTTATGGACGGCCGAGTGACTTGCGGACATATACGGGGCTTGTGTAGTATTTCTTTCTTGATTCTGAGCCTTTCCTCGAGGCTTCTTATCCTATCATAAAATTTTTCTCTCGTTCTCCCTCAACTCCCCTCTCAACTTCTCCTCCAAATTCTTTATAAGCTTTGACTCGCTTCGGCTTTAGTTCTCTTCTTATTTCGGTATTTATGCGAGTAAATGCAGGAATCCAGATTTTCCATGGAACAAAAACCCTTTGCCTCGTGTACGCGACGAGTGTTCCTTGTTTCCCAAGGCCATGGGCGGTGCATCTTTCTCCTGTCACGGCAAAAGAGCCATCATCCGATTGTGTACTCAACGCTACTGCAAGATCCCGCAAGTTATTTCACTTATGAAGTCATGGACTAATTACGTAAAGCGGTAGTTCGATTTATATATTACTACGCGTTGGCGGACTTCCTCATCCATGGGGTTTACAAAGGCGGTTGCGGAGGGCGTGGCGGTGACCTCGCTCTTAGCGATCTGAGCACGTTGATCTGTGATCGATGCAAATGGCGAGATACCCTCCTCGTCCCCCTGTCCCATTAAGCGCTCTCTTCCCCGCATAGCCGTAGATGCGAGTCGTGGGGGTGAGTGTTCCTTGCACTGCAAGGCCTTGTTTGATTCACTTTGATGCACGATTAAATGCAGTCGTCTTCATCTCAACAAAAGCGCCGCCACGTGTCCTCATCAATGAACCCATACTTAGAGTATGGAACCATATCCTTCTTGGCGTAGTCTATGGCGTGTGCTTGAAGGTCTTCCATGCCTTTCACCCACTAGCGGTGCATCTTTCGTCGCACTAGGGGCGGATTCTTACGGAATGTCGAGCGATGAAAAGAATTTCCGTCGGCAAAGGCATTGCGAGTCTCAATAATCGACAACCTCCGGGAAGATAGCGTGATCGGAACCCGTTCGTGCTACTATCCGCACATAGTCCGAAATGCATTATTTGCCTTTTTTGGCTTTGTAGGGTCCCATCCTTTGGATCGATCTCCGTAATGGTTTATCGATGCATTGGCCTTTTGTTTGGTCCTCTTGGTTGAGGTCGATTTTTCTTTTGTGGGCACATCATTTCCTTGGGGCGTGGATTAGAGGACAACATCTTCTTTGTAAGTTAAAATAGTTTAAAAGAACTAAAAGAAAAGAACAAATAAAATCAAATTAGAGTGAATCGGTACTGTCAGGGGCCGAGGTCTCGTGAGTGGGCTGGAGCGGAGGGAGTAATGGTGAGGGAGGAGGCGCCCCTAGCCCACTGCGACACGACGAGGAAACCGTGATATGCGTGGCGGCAAGGTGGCTAGGGCGAGTCTTAGAGGAGGAGAACACAAGAGTTGAGGCAATTTTCTTATTATCCCAAAGGTAAGTGCTTAGCCCTCTTAAATAGAGAGAGCCCCTAACAGATAAGGTAACAACTACTATATGGAAGGTAACAACTAAGAGCATCTCCAGCAAGAGCCCCTAAAACAGGGCCTTTATTTTAGATTTAGGGACTCCCCCTATTTTTTGGGGCCTGTTTTGAGCACAAGTCCAATAACATCCCTAAATCTCAGCCCTTATTTTACTTTTTCTCCTATTTTGACATATCCACTATGTATAATCTTCATTTGACACCACTAAAATTCAATCAAAAATATTTGTAATACATAAAACATAAGCATATTAACATTTACAATTTAAAAACATGATATTTAAAACTTTCAAAACATGATAAATAGATAAATAGAAACTCAGAACAATGAATCAAACTACAATGACTGTGAATTGCCCACAAATGCTCAATAAGATCATCTCAAGCCTCTTATGTATTTCCTGTCTTCAATCTCTGGTGTATCTTTAAGAACTCCCTATTTTAAGGTTTAGGGGCTGGTTTAGGGGCTCCACAGGAATTGGGGTGAGGAGGCAAATTTAGGGGCCTCCTAATTTTAAGAAATGGATTAGGGGCCTGCTTTGGATCTGTATTTTTACTAAACTTCCTATTTTAAGGTTTAGGGGCTGGTTTAGGGGCTCTGTGGAGATGCTCTATGATTAATTCCAACTATCTTGATTGAAATCAAGCTATTCCTTATCGACTCTAAACGAATTCCCTGAAGATCGGGGTTGGTATTCTTCTTCTTGAGCCATCGTAAGGCCCCACATGACAAAAACAAGCGAACTAGGAGGTTGCAGAACTTAATAAAAATTTAGCACACCTCCCTAAAACTAGGACATCCACACGCGCGGACAAGCAGAAGAATACATATTTCAAAAAACAACAAGAATAACATAAACAATATAATGCTTATGATAAGATCACGAGAATAAGAGGAAGATTTTATTGATTAAGTGTGATCGCTCTCAGTTTGTTGGGTTTGGATGAAGATAAGAATCTTCGTCACAATCACAAATGGGCTAACAAATTATTTAGTGAATGGGGCCTTGAACCCTTACCACCTTAGCATGCACTATAAAGAGTTGTTTTAGCAATTTACTATTAAAATGTCTAGAATCAGATTGATGCGTTATCATGTAAAGCAAATTCATCAGCCGATCGAGAACGAGACAAGTCAAAGGCGGCTAAATGTACTTACTGTCCAAGCAAACAAGGATGTCGAACTTAATAAAAATTTGGCAGCACCTCCCTAAAACTAGGACATCCACACGAGACAAGCGGAAGAATTAAGCGGACAATGAGTATGAATAGATTACGGAACAATACGAAACTAGATACACAAACAGACATGAGATAAACAATCACTGAATCCAGCGATAAAGTCCAGGCCAATAGATAAACATGATTACAGATTGAACAACTAACCTTTGAGCAATAAAGTTTAACTATTCTCTGAGAACACGATGAGTGGCAATAACAGCGAGTAAGCCAACAAGTCAACAATAGCAACTACTGATCAGGTTATCAACCAGTAATTGAAACAACACTTTCTAGAATGTAGTTCTACAAGTTCAAGGCCCAAATCACAGAATAATTGTTACGATCATATATAACCTAAAATCATCATAGAGCGTACCAATCACCCGATAGCGAGAAAGAAAGAAAGATGTGCAACACACTTACGAGAAACGGCGCTATTGCTATTAGGAAGAGGCGAACGCGGCGATGGGGAACGCGTCGGCTGCGAGGAAGATCAGCGGCCAAGGGAGGTCATCGGGGGAGGGCGTCGAGAGCCGTCGCTGCGGGGAGGACAACGATGGGAAGCACGCATCGCTGCGGGGGAGGGGCGACGATGGGGAACGCGTCGTCTGGGGAAGGGCAGGGGGAGGACATCGGGAGGGGGCTGCCATGCGGAAGCAAGGGCGCCGAGGGAGGCTGCCGCAGAGACAAAATGTCACAAAGGGTTAGGGTTTAGCGGCGCGTGAATGAGGCTGCGTGCGGGAGATATATATAGGAGAGTACATCACGAGCGGTTCTAAAGAAGCGAATGCGTGATCTATGAATTATCCTGAGCGGTTCTATAACATAACGATGCATGATGTTAAGATTATCACAAAAGGTTATATAATAGAACAAATGCAATGCATGTTAAGTTATCACAGAGCGGTTATATAATCGAACCGTCTGTGATAATTAACATCCTGTTGTTATGTTATAAACCGTCTGTCTCTCCTTGACATTCCTTTGTGAGGTTGAAGATCGATTCTTGTTCAGTTGATCTCTTATGCGTGATCGTGAATGTTTATTCAGTATTTTTCAGATAGATCGGTAAAGATTGTTGATGCATTTGCAACAATATTCCCTATTCGATCTGTCTGCTGATTAGACTATTCTTGATAATCTGAATTTGTCTTCGATGTATGATTAAGTGAGTTAGCTTATTCACACTCTTTGATGGTGATCACTTTGTCTTATCTTAGGGAAAGTTGTCTTTAACGAGAATATAGGTATCTTGATTACGAACTTAATCTAGCGGTAGAACCTTAATTTGATGAATCTTATTATTATCAATTCTTGATGTGCATGTTTAAGGTGGTAAGGGTTTGAGGCCTTATTCACTCAATAAATTGTTTGCCCATTTGTGATTGAAGTGGAGATTCTAATCCTCAATTCAAACCCTAAAATCTGAGAGCAATCACATACAACTATTTCCATATTGCCAAAGTAGACATGATTCTATTCTTGTTTGCCATAGTCTACATAATTTATTTCTTCTCATCAATTATATACGAATGGCCATGTTTGAATCATGTATTTGGAATCATATTGATATTAAGGAATAAATACTTTCTCTTATACTGCATCTTTTCGATCAATCGGATGCTTCACAAGCTACTTACAAAGATCATCACAATCCTATATGCATAATTAGGATGCTTCTGAAGCTACTAATTACAAAGATCATCACAATCATATGTACAAAGCATGATGGGTCATTATCATCTTTACAATAGCATTAATGTAATATTATTACACATGAAAATTAGTAAACATGATGACAATGCACCCTTCTCATAACTACTCCACCATATGCTTATTCTTTTGTATGAAAATTAGCCATTTATGATGATCGGCGTGTGTAGCTTGCTTCCTCATGTTGTTTTTACGGGACGAGGATGTCATTTCCGATAGGTGGCAACTCATCAAATTGATTGTACTCTTCCTCATCTACTACATTCTCAACTCCGATAAGTCTCCTTTTCCCTGAAGAACTACGTGGAGCTTCTTGTTGGGCCAGGTCGGTTACATAGAACTTGAACAACTTGGTTAGCGATCTGAATGGTTCATCTTGGTATCGACACGTTCGAGGTCCTGATAGTGATGCCATTCTTGTCAACCTTCACGTCTTTGGAGGTGGACCCAACGACACGAAATAGGGAATCTTGAAAAGTCGTGGTCGAGCTCCCATATCTCCTCTATGAACCCATAGTAGGAGCTCTCGTCAACTTCAGCGGTATTATTGAATGCATCTATCACGAACACATTGTTTTGGTTTCATGCTCTTCATATCCGATCTCTCGTGTAAAATGTGTAACCATTTAAGTCATATCTTTTCCATGTGACAAGCTGTAAAAGTTGGTCCTTTTGCCAACCATGTCGTGTCATCTGGCGAGCTCCGATGATAGGTCGCTCCTTCAACCATTTGTTGAGCTGAAGGTTATCTTTGTCTCGTGATCCAAGACTCCTACGTCTTTGGATTCTCTTGCCTTAGCCATTGCTTGTGCTTTCGATGATATGGCGAACACTACTGACCATGTGTTGCAAAACCGTGAAATGGGCTCGAGCATCATAATGAATCGGCGTGATTGCTTTCCTTCCAATGGTCGATACCTGGAGCCTCCCTCATGGCGAGATCGAGGCACACCTATCGGTTTGACACAGGCCATGTAAGCTGACACAAAACTCGGCGGCCTCTTACATTTGTATAACCTTCGACAATGCTACCCTCCGGACGAGATCGATTCGTCGTAAGACTTGAGAATTCCCATGTACCTCTCGAGCGGGTACATGCTACGTGGAACAACGGCCCGCATATCTTTATCTCTGTCACAAGGTGAACAATGATATAGACCATGATATCGAAAAATGATGGAGAAATACATCTCAAGATTACATAGTCATCACCACCTCGACTTGCGAGCATCTAGTCCTTGGGATCGATGACCTACGGCGATTGTGTTAAAAGAAATAACTGACCTAGTGATTGTCTCTCGGACCTTGGTGGCAAAATACTTCTAATTGCGGCGGGGAGAATTTGTGTCATCGGCACATGACAATCATGAGACTTCATGCGATTAATTTCAAATCTTCCATGAAACAAGTCTCTTCATGTTGGAGGAAAGCTGGCGCCGGAACTTTCACACCATGCAAGCAGCAGCGCGATTCAGTTCTTTGGCCTTTGATAGAATATAACAAGCGAGGTTCCAAATCTTTGTCGTGCCCCGAATTTACAAATTCGGACACTCTGTGTAATACGCACTAGTCGAGATCGCTAGTGCACCACGGCTAAGCAGGTATAATATCACATCATACGGCGGAATATTAAATATGTATTTCAAACATGTATATAAGCGAGTGTGCGACCTTATGGTCATCCTTACAATAATGCACCTACAGGGCTTACAATAATTAGAGTAACATAGTTCAACAGTGGAATAAAATAAATCTTCGTGGTGTTCCATCTTCTCCCCGAGCCTTGGTGAGGCTTGGTTCCTAATTCTCCGGCCCTTCAACGAACTCCTCTTCATATCTGGTAGTAGTTTCTTCTTACAGTAAGTTGTCCGCAAGGGTGAGTACACACCTACTCAACAAGTCATGCACAAATGCAGATCTATTTACTACATGCATGGCTTATTATGAAGGAATGGCTCTACCGATTATTTTGCTTTTGCAACCACATTTTAAATTTTTATCTATTTAGATTAAAAGCATCAAAACTATACAATCATTATATTTCTCAATCTGTTTTCCACATTGTTTGGACACAGTCCTTACTCATTTTCTTTTGACACTCAGACTTCCTCCCATTTTATTTTCAAACACTACCCCTTATTTGTAATTCCCGAGCATTGTCGATCTTGTGGACTCGGCTATTGAAACAGTTTAACACTCTGCGAGAGGTTGTACACTTTACCCACAAGATACTGATTACATACCACAAAGGCAATTACTTAACAAAGCTTTTGAGACTTGTCTCCACCTAGAACCTCTCAAGTTGCCTTCACTATCACTTCCCTCACTCGAGCAAGTATAGGACCGACAACATCGTTGGGCGGGTACCAATATACTATGCAGAGCACGCTCCTCCCATCTGATTACCCCATATTGCGCCACCCGAGCATCAAAGGTAAGACATCGAATCCTACTAAACTAGGTCTTCCCATTCAGGACATGTGATTGTACAAGAGACTCGGGTCAAAGGCTTGCAAGGTAAGGTCCTTAAGCTGACCAAGGCAAGACATTCTTCTCACAATTTAGCACCTGACCCTCACCACACTCAACCCACCCCGGTTGCCACAAAGGCCCACACACAAAGCCTCGGTCCACTTGCCCCGTCCAAATCAATTCCACCGGGTTATTTACGGTGCAACACATGCACGTAATCATTTTTCATGTAGAACCACAGGTCTCTACATTCCAACATCATTACCATGACATTCCACTTTTATCAAAAAGTGTTCACCATTCTTTAATCAAGTTGCTTTTGTATTCAAAAGATTAATCATGTAGTATGCATGACTAAGCAACTATTCACGGACTAGCCTCCTGTGTTGGCACAAATATTATCAACCAACTATTATTACCAAATCTGGATTGTTCAAAGGAATCATGGCATAATAAGAACAAGGTGACAATAACAAATGGGTTGACTAGCTAATTCACCCAAAATACTTTAATCCATTTTTAGTTGAATTAGCATGCATAGTTTGAAACAAAATACATTTTAAAACATGGGATCAAAATGGTCAAAGCATAACCTGCCTTCAAAAAGTTGCTGATTCTGGTTCAAAGCTTGATCTTGTTCTAGAAATTCCCCTTCGTAAGCCTCCGACAATTCAACGTCTACCAAATCATATACATACACACAATGAATACATTTTCCAGAGAGCAAACTCAACTCTAAAAATTCCAAAAAATTTACTAATAAATATATCTCGATTTTACAAATATTTAGAAATTGGAATCACTCAAATCGGAGTTAAAACGCAAAAGTTATAGCCATTCGAAGTTTTAAAATAATTCAAAAAGAATAAACCGAATTTCGTTATTTATTTTTATACGGGAAAATCCCGGAATTATGACGTCAGCATCACTGTTTATGACGTCAGCACCGTAAACATTTTCAACCAAATAAATTTATTTATTTTTATTATTTCAAAATTATTTATGACGTCAGCATGACGTCATCTTTTACTGTGGGAGGACTGACAAATGGGTCCCACTTGATGACGTGGCTTGATCCGGTCATGACACATGGCAATGAATCATCAACTTAGAGCTCAAATCAATATCAACCGTCCGATCTAAAATAAACGGCCACGATCTAACGTTGGTTCGGCTCGAGTTACCGCGGAGTCGACACGTGGCACAATCTCATCCCTCGGATCAAAATCTAACGGCGGAGAATAAACCAAATAACAATTCAATTAATCCGATCATGCGTCAAGATTCGTGCGATGCAATCAACAGCCAAGATTGCACCGACACTTTGATCCATTACCGCGGTGCTGACGCGTGGCTCATTTGCGACCGTAGGATCAAAATCAAACGGCCGATTTGAACCGGGTGACGTCGACCACTACGGCGACTGTGCGGACGCCTCGATTCCCGCGAACACACGTCGACGCGATATTGGCCCGGCGCGCGGTGGAATCTAGTTCGTTCGATTCAAAATCAACGACTCGGATCGCCTCAAATTTTAACGTTTAATATTTCTGATTTAATGGCTACAGTTAATTGGGCGACGTGGCCGCATCACAACCACATGATCAAGATCGAACGGCCAACGCTTGAAGATGGGGTTTACTGTTGCGATGACTACGCGGCTAATTCCCAATCGTCCGATACTAATCCGACGGCTATCATCTAACACGAATTTTAAGCACCGTGGGCGGTCCTTCCTCAAGACGCGTGGCGCTAATCCTAACCATCCATTTGAATCCTCTGGTGAGATCTAAAGCAACAACATTACGGTCTCTATTATGAAGGGTTCGTGGACTCACCTCGATGCGTTGGATGTGGATCGGCGGTCAAGTAGCTCACAAACTTCGGCGGCGCGCGAAGAGAGGTGACGAAGAGGAAGAAGATGACCACGCGCCTGCGCGTTCGGTGATGCTCCGCGAGTGGAGTAGCTCCTCGGGCGCGTCGACTCAAACTCACCCGGTGGTCTTGGCGGCGCGTAGAAGTCACCGGAGTGGGCGAAAACCACGGCGGAGTGTCACGGAACCGGCGAGATCGTCCTTGCTCTACGGTGGTTCTCGGTTTGCGTGAAAGGGTTCAACAGCGGAAGAGTGCTTTATACCGCCGCCCGATTAATGAAGCGGCGGAGCGCGCGAAGGTGAGTAAATCGGCGGTTTCAATTTATAACGCCGGCGGCGGCGGCAGTAGCCCTTTCTCGAAGCGAAGAGAGCGTGGCCCATATCGATCATCCATCGTGATCCAATGGCGCGGCAACGAACCGACACGGGCAAATTTCCAACGTCGGATCAAAATCGTGCGGTGGAGAAACAACGGCATCGCTAGGGTTTCGGCGTGTGCACAGTAGTGGGCTTGGCCCGTTACTGTTCACTCGAATTTCATTTGTTTTGCGAATAAAAATAGTTACGAATATTCATTTAAATTAATTGAGGCACTTAAAATATCGAGAAAAATTCTAGAAAAATTCTAGAAAATATTTTAGGACATTTTGAGCTTAATTTAAATATTTCCATTTAAATTTTCCGAAACTTGATCATTATTTAATTAACTTTCAAATAAGAGTTAAATTCCAAAATTCAAATAAATCCAAATAAATTCCAAAAATTCTCAAAATTCATTTAAACCATTTAAATTAAATTAATCAAAATTTTGGGATGTTACAAATCTTGTCTGGCCTTTATCGAGTCTCTTTGGTGCTAACTCGGTCTTATGCCCATATCGACCAAGTCAAGCCGTGCATTGATACCATCCTTTGTTTTACCCTTAATGTTGTGTAAGAGACCAATCACAGCATCACAGACATTCTTCTCTACATGCATGACATCGATCACGATGGCGAACTTCTAGGTGCTCGATAAGGTAGGTCCCGAATATTGATCTCTTCTTCCACATGCTCTTTTCACGGGTACTTGATTCGTCCCTTTCCATCGCAACATCAAATCCTTAACAATGTCATGAACATCTCTCCGCTCAAACGCCTTGGAGCTGAACCATCTTCGTTCCTTCCATTAAAAGTTGCTTCATCTTGCGATATGGGTGATTCCTCGAAAGAACCTACGATGGCGCATGTACGCAGTTTTGCGGGAGTGATTGACCATAAACTCTCGGTATCATCTAAGCGGTGTATGCGGGCTTTGGTTCCTTTTGTACTCGGCACAGCAGTTAGCAAGAACAAGGTAATCATTTATGGTGCAGAACAATAAGCGATTGCAAAGTAAAGTTCTCTGCTTGTATGCGCATCCCATCGTGTACCCGGTTAACCCAGTTGTTTTTAGATCTTCCACCAATGGAGCTAGGTAAACATCAATATCGTTCCCGTGTTGTTTCGGTCCTTGGATAAGCCTGAGACAACAAAATGTACTTCCGCTTCATACACAACCAAGGAGGAAGGTTGTGAATCTGAGATTCTGGGCCAAGTGCTATCTTACCGTTGCTCATGTTACCGAAAGGATTCATTCCATCTCATACTCAATCCAAACCTTATATTTCTCGGATCCGCTTTGAATTCTTGAAAGCTCCTATCGATGTTTCTCCAATCGAATGGAATCGGCGAGGTGCCTTAGCATTCCATCATTCTTCTGTTGCTCAAAGTGCCAGCATAGCAGTTTTGCCTCCTTTGGGTTATAAACAAACACTTCAAACGGGAAATTACAGGCAGATACCATGCCACCTTAGCAGAAGGTCCTTTTTTTACCTCAATGCCTCGCCATCATCATCTGAATGACTCTTACACTTGTACCGAGATGCGTTGCACACCGGACATATATGTCGACATGGAAGACCCGACTTGTAATCACATTTGTTCAATCTTTAATTAGCCTACCTAGAGTAATCTATGAAGTACATCTACAATTTTTTCAAAGTACCATGTTCTCCCACCGTGGCATGACGGTGAAGAGAACATGGAAGACCCGACTTGCAATCACATTTGTTCAATCTTTAATTAGCCTACCTAAAGTAATCTATGAAGTACATCTACAATTTTTTCAAAGTACCATGTTCTCCCACCGTGGCACGGCGGTGACGCTGCATAAGAGCATGTCGTCGGGTACTCTGCACCGTAGCACAGCGGTGACTAGCATAAAACAACTTCACGTATGGTATGAAGCAAATCACACACTCCGGTGTGTCGAGGTTCGATCAAGCAGACTATGGTTGCCGTCACCTCGCCATGCTGCGTAAGGGTCTTGGTTGATTTATTAGTCGAGTTCCATCAACATTATCATAAGAAGGGAGGAAAAGTGCTACAAATGTTTATATTTTAAGTCTATCTGATCCGACAAACTGTTTGCCTCAATGCATATAGGAAGTGTAGATATTCAATTACAACTTCTATAACTGGCAGGTGTCTCGTAAATATTGATGCAGGAATACCTAAGTAGATGAAAATTTCGAACAACAAACCATAAATAATGGAGGTTCTGCCGAGGGTGTAGGAAAACATCTATTTCCAACAAGCAAGACATTGTTAAGTTATTGCATTCAAGATGAGCAAATATGTATTAAGGATAATATCATGTGACAATACAATGAATCGTACAAGCAAGAATAACCGCAAGTTTTGACATATTTTACGAATGAATACCATTTGACAATTGTACAACTCGAAGTTATTAGCTGCGTATACTTAGCGCCTTTTTATTTATTACTTGGTGAGCGAGAAGTAACAAACTCTACCTCTAATGTTGCTCAAATGGGTCTCGATCCAACGCAATAGCAAGTACCTCCTTGGTATTTTTTGTATCAGCGATGGTTTTGCGTGTTATGGCAAACATAAAATCCACATAGGTTATTTCCACGACCTTCTTTGGTGTACTTGCAAATAAAAAATAGTTTAGTTCTAGAGTCACTATTACGGGGTTTGATATAGGATTATTGTGTATAGCGGATCAGAAAACTTAAAATCATGTTGTAGTTTAGTCCGATCCTTCAACACTTTATGCGCTCTCTGAGATTGCAAAAGGTTAGCCTAAGCCATTCCAATAGCAATATAAACTTGGAACAACTTACACGACCATATGCGTTATGTATAGAGAAGCGTGATTACTGTTGAGTAATTTTGTGATAGGTAGCAAGTCGTAGTTTCGCCATGTTAGGAATCAAGGTACTTAACCGGTTTGTGGTGGTTCAATTACAATTAGAACCAGTGAAACCTACACAGTATATCACAATGGACAATGAGCAAGCGAGTTGTGTGCAGTACAAACCAAAGTATAGCATGTGGTGTAGCACTTACCACAGGGTTATGGGGTATAAGTATGAATTCTTTATCTTTTTGTGCTAGCAATGCACGTATCACGTGTTCTCGACCATGTTTATATCATCATCTATTGTTTGCTTTGAGACTATATGTGGGTCGAGGAAACCGATCGATTGTTTCTTCTATGTCGCTTCAAGTACTATGTATCTATATATACAAAGGCGAATTATATATATATTGGAGGACATTTATCACTATTAGACGAATGTAGACTGTGATAGCACACACTTACAAGGTCCACATCTCATTAGTGCGTCGAGGGCGTCGAGGTTGTAGAGATGGAACAAGTCGAGAAAATCGATCGCGAAAAGCCCCCAGAAGTCGTTGAATAGATGTTCATACTTGAACTTAACGCTGATACTTGTTGTACATTCATGCTCTAGCTTTCCAGCTTGTTGGGTGTGCCAATTATGCAATTGTTGGCAAGATATATTAAGTGAAGTTCTGTTGCCTTTACGTTAATGCTTGGCTCTCCTAACTTGTATTGTTTAGCCAACTCGGCGAGATGGATAGTCGATTTGTTCTTGGCTATCTTTCTTCCGTTTGTCCTTACCTTTCTTTGTTTTGTATGAACCCTTCACGGGAGAGGAATGGGCAGGAAAGAAATCAACATTATGTACATCAAGTGGAGTTTGGGCTATGCCTGCTGATTTGGAAGCCAACTGATCAGACGATACAATAGGCGAATCAGATCATTGCGGTTGTTGCATGACAAAAGGGACGACGAGGAGATGTGTTGCTAGGCCATTGGATGAATGTGCCAATGGCATCCCCGATTCACGATCTCGTCATTTGGCGTACGTAGATCGATAATCTCAAAACTATCAAATACCGTCCACATTGACCTTGGTGAAACCGGCGCTATCATGGTGCCGTGCACCATGGACCCCTTAGTGGATGGATCGCCATGCCCCAAGCGGTAATGTGAGGAGCAGTGCCATTGCTAATTCTCACTTGGAGATTGCACGCATAGCCACCTTAATGTCACATCTGAAATAAGTCCGCTTATGTTCATCTATGTTGAGGCGGATGCACATTTGCTCTTATGGGCGATGGGGTGACTTCGGACATATACGGGGCTTGTGCGATATTTCTTTCTTGATTCTTTGAGCCTTTCCTCGAGGCTTCTTATCCTATCATAAAATCTTCTCTCGGTTCTCCCTCAACTCTTCTCTCAACTCTTCTCTCAACTTTCCTCTCAACTTCTCCTCCAAATTCTTTATAAGCGTTGACTTCATGGCTGGGCTTTAGTTCTCTTCTTATTTGGGTATTTTTAAAGTAAATGCAGAATCCAGTTTTCTATGGAACAAAAACCCTTTTGCCTCGTGTATGCGACTGTGGTGTTCCTTGTTTCCCAAGGCCATGGGCGGTGCATCTTTCTCCCTATCGGCAAAAAGAGCCATCGGCCGATTGTGTACTCAACGCTACTGCAAGATCCCGACAAGTTATTTCACTTATGAAGTCATGGACTAATTCGTAAAATTAGTAGTTAGATTTATATATTACGAGCGTTGGCGGACTTCCTCGTCATGAGGTTTACAAAGGCGATTCTGCGAGAGGGCGTGGCGGCTAACCTCGCTCTTAGCTAGTCTACGCGCGTGGATCTGTGATCGCCGCAAATGGCGAGATACCCTCCTCATCCTCCTGTCCCATTCGCTCTCTTCCGCGTAGCGCAGCGGTCTGCGAGTGCGTGGGGGTGAGTGTTCCTTACTGCATGGCCTTGTTTGCTTCACTTTGGCGCTTGCGAATTAATGCGTCGTCTTCATCACAACAAAGCAGCCGCGTGTCTGATCAATGAACCCATACTTAGAGTATGGAACCATATCCTTCATGGCGTAGTCTCTGGCGTGTGCTTGAAGGTCTTCTATGCCTTTCTGCGCTAGCAGGTGCATGCCGTCGCACTAGGGGAGCGATTCTTCCGGAATGTCGAGCGATGAAAGAATTTCCATCGACAAGGCATTGCGAGTCTCAATAGTCGCTACAACCTTGAAGATAGCGTGATCGGAACCCGTTCGTGCTACTATCCACAGACATATTCGAAATGCATTCCTTGCCTTTTTTGGCTTTGTAGGGTCCCATCCTTTGGATCGATCTCCGTAATGGTATATTGGTCTATTGGCCTTTTGTTTGGTCCTCTTGCGGTAGCGAATCGATTTTTCTTTTGTGGGCACATCATTTCCTTCTGCACGATGGATTAGATGGCGATATCTTCTTTGTAAGTTGAAATAGTTTCAGGCGAACTAAAAGAGAAGAACAAATAAAATCAAATTAGAGTGAATAAGTTTACGGATCTGCGAGAATTTTAGCAAAGCATCACAGGGGCGAGGTCTCATGAGTGGGCTGGAGCGGAGGGAGTAATGGTGAGGGAGGAAGCTATGATGTGCATCAAGGCGGCAAGGTGGCTAGGACGAGTCATAGAGGAGGAGGAACACAAGAGTTGAGGCTATTCCTTATCCCCGACTCTAAACAGCCATATGTAAGGCCCATGACAAAAACAAGCGAACTAGGAGGTTGCTTAGAACTTAATAAAAATTTGTGACACCTCCCTAAATCTAGGACATCACCACACAGACAAGCGGATCGATAATATAGCAATAGGACCAATAGGTTCAAATTAATTCAGCACTATCTCTTGATCGAACCAAACCACAATATAGCAATAGGACCAACAGAACAAGCTTGTAAGCAAATAAATTCATGATCTGACCACATATAAGCATGGCATCTAGTATGGACAATAAACAAACTAAACAAACCAGCATAAAGCTCATGCTTGATTTAGCAACTTTTGCTCTCAGATTTAATAAACTGATGGGTTGCTCCAAAGGAGCCCTCCAACACCAATTTCAGCAATATATCACAGGTTATACAAATATGATATTAGTGAATCTATACAATTCAGCATTGTTTAATAAACTTGATTCACTAGAACTCAACAATGGACTATGAAAAGCTACTAGATAGTAGGACAGCACCAATTTGGGCTAAGTCAGAGTTGCCAAATTACTAACAACTAAGTTCCAGATTACACGGGGATATCAATGCGAACCAAGCCTCATAACGAGGAACTAATCACGAGGATAGCATGTCATATATACTGACAATAAAAACCAAGTTGAAGTTTTAGACACAATGATCTAGCGATGTTGAATCACGAGGAAAATCACTAACTAACAGATTAATATTGCCTCATTTAAGCGAATCATCATTGAGCGTGAAAGCAGAACAAAATCGGTGCCTCCAGATCAAGAAATCAGCCTCTAGCTCGATGGCTAGCCCTCAAATTTCTCAATCGGTTCCTTGAATCAACACCATGAGAGGATTAGGGTTTCCTTACGATCTGCGAATCCGAGCCGCCGAAGCCAAGGCAAAGTGCGGCAGTCAGTGTCTCGAAACCAAACTTCCGGCTACACACGCAGCCACTGGAAAGTGATTCGGGGATACGATGGCGTCGCTTCTACCACGAATAGAGTCGAAGTAGAAGCTTGAGATGCAGAGGAAGCAGCGCAAGAACAACATGATGTCACCCGTGTACACCGGGTACCAAGTCGAAATAAACAGCAGATGAATCTCCTCCACACGCTGCGTGCACCTCCAAGCACACCACCAACACCACCGGTAGGAACTGTGGGAGGCAGTAAAATACCGGAGAGCAAAGCGATGGGGAGCACGTCGTTGGGGAGGACAGGAGGGGAGGTCGATGCCGGGAGGACGCAGAGAGGAGGATGCCGAGGAGGGAGGGCCGAGAGGGGAGGCCGCGCGAGGAGACAAAATGTGAGAGAGGGTTAGGGTTTGGCGCCTTTGTGAATGAGGTCTGCTGCAGGGAGGTATATATAGGAGATTATATCATAGACGGTTCTAAAAGATAACCATACTCGGATGTAGTTATCACGAGCGGTTCTAAAATATAACGATGTCAGTGATGTTAATTATCACGACGGTTATATAATAGAACCGTCTGTGATAGTTATCCTATCAGCGGTTATATAATATAACGTCTGTGATAAAGTAACATCACTGTTTATATGTTATATAACCGCTCGTGATATGTACCGTTCTTGACATTCACTTGTCTATTGAGTTCAGTCTCTTGTGCATGATCACTTTGTTGTATCTTCTTAAAGTTGTCTTTAACGAGAATCTGATCGCATCTTTGTGGTTCAAGTGGAGATTCTAATCCTCAATTCAAACCCTAAAATCGAGAGCAATACGCCAACAATTTCCATATTGCCAAAGTAGACATGATTACATTCTTGTTTGCCATAGTCTACATAATTTATTTCTTCTCATCAATTATATACGAATGGCCATCTTTGAATCATGTATTTGGAATCATATTGATATTAAGGAATAAATACTTGCTCTTATACTCGCATCTTTTCCATCAATCGAGATGCTTCACAAGCTAATTACAAAGATCATCACAAATCCTATATACATAATTGAGATGCTTCACAAGCTACTTACAAAGATCATCACAATCATATGTACAAAGCATGATGGGTCGTATCATCTTTACAATAGCATTAATGTAATATTATTACACATGAAAATTAGTAAACATGATGACAATGCACCCTTCTCATAACTCGCCACCACATGCTTATTCTTTGGTATGAAAATTAGCCCTTCATGATGATCGTAGCGTGTGTAGCTTGCTTCCTCATGTTGTTCTTCAGGACGAGGATGTCATTTCCGATAGGTGGCAACTCATCAAATTGATTGTACTCTTCCTCATCTACTACATTCTCAACTCAGACAATTCTCCTTTTCCACTGAAGAACTATGTGCGCTTCTTGTTGGATGGGTCGATTACATAGAAGACTTGAACAACTTGGTTAGCGAGTACGAATGGTTCATCTTGGTATCCGAAACACGTTAAAGGTCTCTGATAGTCATGCCATTCTTGTCAACCTTCACGTCTTTGGAGGTGGACCCAACGGCACCTAAATAGGGGAATCTTGAAAAGTGCGTGAGTTGAGCTCCCATATCTCCTCTATGAACCCATAGTAGGAGCTCCTCGTCAACCAGTATTATTATTGAATGCATCTATCACGGACCATTGTTACGGTTTGTGCTCTTCATATCCACGATCTCGTGTAAAATGTGTACCTATTTAAGTCATATCCTTTCCATGTGACAAGCTGTAAAAGTTGGTCTTTTGCCAACCATGTCGGCGTGTCATCGGCGAGCTCCCAAAGTGATAGGTCGCTCCTTCAACCATTTGTTGAGGCGAAGGTTATCTTGTCTCGTAATCCAAGACTCTGCCGGTCTTTGGATTCTCTTGCCTTAGCCATTGCTTGTGCTTTCGGCGATATAGGCGGACACTACAGACCATGTGTTGCAAAACCGTGAAATGGGCTCGAGCATCTGCTGACCAAATCGGCGTGATTGCTTTCCTTCCGATGGTCGATACCGGGCCTCCCTCATGGCGAGATCGAGGCACACCTATCGGTTCGACACAGGACATGTAATCGGCCTTGAGAACTTCGGCGGCCTCTTACATTGCATAACCTTCAACAATGCTACCCTCCTGATGAGATCGATTACATGCGTAAGACTTGAGAAATCCTATGTACCTCTCGAGCGGGTACATGCTACATAGGAACAACGGCCGCATATCTTTATCTCTGTCACAAGATGAACAATGAGATGGACCATGATATCAAAAAATGATGGAGGAAATACATCTCAAGATTACATAGAGTCATCACCACCTCGACTTGCGAGCATCTAGTCGCCGGGGATCGATGACCTTACGGCGATGTGTTAAAGAAATAACACAGCTTAGTGATTGTCTCTCGGACCTTGACCAGGAAAAATACTTCTAATTGCGACGAGGAGCATCGTGTCATCAGACATGACAATCATGAGACTTCATGCGGTTAATTTCAAATCTCTGAGCAAAACAAATCTCTTCATGTTGGAGGAGCTTAGGAATGAACTTTCACACCATGCAAGCATGCACGATTCAGTTCTTCGGCCTTTGACAGAGTATAACAAGCGTGTTCTAAAATGCGTCGGCCTTTATCAGTCTCTTTCGGTGCTAACTTTCGGGTCTTATGCCTATATCGACCAAGTAGCCGTGCGTTGATACCATCCTTTGTTTTACCCTTTAGATCTAAGGTCGAGTTAGGATCTAAAGCTCTACCAAATAGGACCTAAATTTTGACCCTTCCCTTGTGGCGGACCTTGGTGGCAATGGCGGCATAGGGAAAAAATTATGGTCAGGTTTGGGTGGAGGAAGGAAGTAGGGGTGTGGGCCTGTGGGGAGCTTATGCATGCAGGCCCTCGACAGCTAAAATAAGCGTGGGGAGGCGGTGCAACAGGATCTGAATGAAGATGGCCAGAGGTTGCGGTGTCGTTTTCCTGGGTGCCAGAGCATGGGGTCGCGGGGTATGGCCTGGGTAGGCAGTGGCGTATCCAGGATTTTGGATATAGGTGGTCCAACTTAGCATAAATTTTTTAAATACCGTAAATCTAACATGCCAATATACAATACAAGTATAGAATTTACCAAAAGTGCATCATGATATATTAATAAGGTATCTTACGAACATTTTAAAATCAACAACTAAGTATGAAATTTGAATTAAAGAAACTTACACGACTACAATAATTTGAAGAAGATTACAGTACTACTTCTTGTTGGGTCTATGCTTTCTAATGGCCATGAAAGTGTACATTATATCTTCTTCATTCACTTTAAAGAAAATATCTCGCTCAATGAATGTGACTAGACAATCGTCCAAAAGACTATCACCCATCCTATTTCTCAATGGATAATTGTGCGGAAGTTAAAATCAAATTTTTGATTATTTTTGAAACACCCCAATTAACTGATTCGGATTCGACGAAAACAAATTAACCTATGTTCACTAAAACAGTAATTTATGATGATCCCACCGTTAGATCGATGTGAAATTTTAACTACTGAAACTAGACTCAATTTTCAAGCTAACACAACAAAAATCAGCTCAATCGGATCTACGGATCTAAAGTTATTTTCTTCACAATTTTACTGAATCAAACGCCAGACCAAATAAAAACAGATTGACTCACGTTCACCAAAATAATAATTCCCAAAGATCCTACCGTTGGATTGTTGTGAAATTTTAACTGTCGAAACTAGATGCAATTTAGAAATTAATACAAGAAGAATCAATCCGATCGGATCAGCGGATCTAAAGATATTACCTTCGCAATATGACTGTCTCAGTAATGACGGGAATTGATCTTAGAGTAATGACAGAAATTGATCTTAAATTTTTGGGTGGGCGAGGCCACCAGCCCTCCTCTAGATCCGCCAGTGTGGGTAGGGCATGGCAAAGCTCAGGTTGGCAGGGTAAGGGCGACCCTTGGCAGTATACGGCAACTAGACTAGCACTTGAAGCTCCGCGTGACCTTCTGTCATAACGTGGCAGTGAAGTCGACGGCAACTTTGTGCCATGACAAGGTATTGATAGAGAAGAGCAACCCAAGGCTTAACTGGAGAGAAGGAAGAGCAATGCTGGTCTGAATGGTGGTGTGGGCATCGGTGGTCAAAGCCTTGCTGTGGCGGCAGTTCAGCCGGTTAGTTCTTGCCGCGGCAACAAATGGGCAATGCGGTGAGGCAGCGTCGGCTAGGAAAGGCAAAGAGGCTGGGTGGTGCTGGCAGGTGGGGTAGCTGTCCATGGTAGGGCATGGGCTAAGCTTATCGATATCTGGCCGTGTGAAGGGAATGCTAGAAATTGCGGCGTCATTGGCCGAATGAGGCGATGGCGGGGACTTCCTCTACCGTGGAGAAGAAAGGGGAGGAAGGGGGCAAGGTTCTGGCTGGTGGGGTCACACAGAGATGGGTCCTTTCGGCGGTGACAGCAAAGGACAAAACAAAGTTCCTTTCTTTGGACATAACATGATCTTTGCATTAAACGAGCCTTCAAATCTTGTCTAACATTTTTGAAAATTTTTGTGTGTAAACTTTTGGCTATGTCTATCAACTGGTAAAAATTTCAGACCAACATCTTGTCTGTGCAAATTTAAAAAATTTAGACTACGCCACTATTTGGATTTTCCTTTTTCTTTTTTTTATTTTTCTGAGGTTACAAATTTGGTTTATTTCATATGATATTTTTTTCTGTGGTATTAATGGGTGTTAATCAATCTTATATGATTTTATAAAATTCTGACATTGATAATGATGTCTTTAAATTGATTATGTTTTTTATTTTCTAATTAAATTCGACAAATTAGGTTTATTATTTATAAATTTTTTTCGTGAGGTGTTTTCATATTGTGGATTATGTCATAAAATGTTCAAAAGCGAGATAATGTTAAATGAAATTTGTTTAATTACGACATTGTTGTTGTTCATAGTCCACATTTTTTAGATCAATAGGACATCAACGGATGCCCCAATTTCATTAAATGAAACCAAGGAAAGCGAGTAAAGTCCACATCAACTTATCACGGACATCGACAAAATCGGCTGAACCGAGTAAATTGAGACATAGTGGCGGATACGACACACGTATCCCCAAATGACCAGGAAAGGTGCTTGGGCATACTGCGCTAAAAGCCGGGGGCCCAAGGCCTCGAAAGCCGACAAGAGGTGGTCAGGCCAGTGTTATAAATGAGCGCCTCACAAGCTTCTGGCGTCTGGCTCGGAGATGTCGGCCAAGCGAGTCGGACGGGTCGAAACCTCGAACAAGCTCAAACCATCTTCGTCAAAGCCAACATCAAATCATCGAAGCGGCGCCTAACCCGGCCACCTACCCCCAACGTCTGGCCTTGACGCGACCAAACGAGATGGGAGGCCGCCTTCCCGATCAATTCAGAAGGTGACACCCGAGCGTCGGCGCTGACAAGCCGCAAGCAGTCGCCCGTTTCCGGAGGAGCGGACCGCACCCTCGCTCAGCGGCTTCACCAGGCTTCGGCGGGGGCCAACAACTATCCGTCGAAGTCAAGTCCGAGACCCGACGCCAGAGGCGGAAGGCCGGACTCAGTAGGGAGCCCCATCCATTTTTTTCCTTTACCGCTCTATGTAACGGCTTCCCCGGCTATATAAGGGAGGCTTAGCCCTCGGAGGCGGGGAGAAACACAGACAAACACTCACATACACATAGCCAGGCGCACTCCTAAGCTCTGAACCTTTCAAGCTCATAGCTCCTCATCAGACCACAAGACTTTACGAGGTGCTTGCGCAACCCTCACTTGTAACTCGGCGAGCTCATTAGCATCAATACAAACACGCACCACCACCACGTGGGTAGGAACATTGGCCCGAACCAAAGATAAATTCGGACCCACTTTTCTCTCTTTTGGGTCTAACCATTCAAAAGAACAGAACGCTGCCCCTCAAGACTTACAAAATTTACTTGCCGGTTCTCGAAACACCGCGGTTAGCGGCGCGGTAGGGGCTTCTGGCGTCTGCGCCTCCGGACTCCCATTTTGCTTCCTTGATGGATTCGCCGTCAACAACAACGCTTGCGCCGGAGGCCGAATCTGTTTGGTTCCCTCGATTTCATCGCCAACCCGGCAGGAGAGCTCGGCCTCCTCCGTCACATCCTGAGCGAGGCCTCACGGGTGCTGCAGACCGCATCATCCACACCCTCGGCGGCCTTGACTTAAGGCCCTCGCCACGCCTGGCAAGCCGCTATATCTGCCTTACCGCCACCAGCGGGCGCGTTCGCGCCCTGTCGCGGCGACACCTCGCCTCCGAAGGCTGCGTTTTGTGGCAATGGCTGCTCTGCGCGCCCGGCTTCCGTCCCACGAGATTTTGGAAAGCTCCAAGCGACGCGACTCCGGTTCCGACGCTGAGCAAGCCTCGACGAGCCGTACACCGCGAATACTGCGCGTGGCGGAGTAAGCGATCAACCGGCTTCGCCGCCAAGTCAAGAGGACCGCCGGCGCTCGAAGGCGGAGGCGGCCCAGAAGACGACAGGCGGATCATCCCAAGTCGCCCGACCAACCAGCAAGCGGCGAGAGGCTGAGCTGCTGAGCTGCCACTTCGGCAAAGCGCAGTCGACCAATCGGGGCCGAGCCAACGTGCCCCGCGGTACAAGTCGACGACGCATGCCTTGCCGAGTATACCTGTGATTAGCGGAAGAGCGGTGACGCATACATGCTTCCCTCTTCAAGCCAAAACTTCGCTTGGCTGCGATGTTGCTCGCGGCATCCCGACCGCGAGCCCGAGGCGGGGCCACCTACCAAGACCTCAAGGAGCTAGTAGAAACGCTGTGCCGTCTGACATGTACCGGCCCTGGCACCCTCGCGTGGGGTCTCATTGGAAATCAAGCCAAACTGCCATGGCCGTCGGAGAAAGCCGCCCACACCGGGCGGCCCCAGGCCTCCTACACCTGGCGCCATCATAGTCTTGGGCAACACTACGATTGCCGCGACACTCTCAACTTTCGAAGAAGAGCGGCCGACGTTATGCTCGTTCGCGGTCGCCGAGAAATGCGGCCGACCGCGCGCCATGACCCGACCCGAAGGGTCAGGGCCCCGTGGCATTCTCACGGGAGATCCGGGCGGTATTTCCCCCGCTTTCGGGCACCGACCAACATCACCAAGTACAGGGGCAACGAACCCGGTGTTTGGTTAGAAGATTATCGACTACTTTGTCGGGCGGGGAGCTACTAATGACCTCTTCATCATTGATACCTCCCCTCTATTTGGCGGACTCGGCTCGAGGCACGGCTCGAGTACACTGCCGCCGGGACTATCGGAGCTGGAGCGACTTGAAGAGTGTCTTTGTCGGCCTTCGGTGACGCGTGCAAAGCATACAGGGAACTCTTGGGACTGAAGAGCTGGCAAGAATGGGAGAAGCGCTCGGGACTACATCCGGTGCTTCTCCCCTTGAAGGCAATGAACTCCCGGAGCATTAGCGATCTTGCGACGTTGGGGCATTCATTCTGACACCACATCTGAGCCTTGGTCCTACAAGCCCGGGTTGCCTCAAACCCGGGACCACCAGGACACCGCCGACGACGCCACCAACCACGCCTCGGCGAGGCCAGTAGGGGGCCATCTTCGATAAATGCGAAATGGCGAGAGTCCGCCCCGGTCGGCCGCGCCCCTCAGGCCCGCACAAACAAGCGGAGGCGGAAAAAGCAGTCCACGAGGACCACATGTCGCGAATAACCGCCGAGCACCGACAAGCGGCGGTAGCGTGTCAAACCACTTGAAAAAGCGATGGATAGCAGGTGAACCACGGAGTACCCGTCGAGCACAAATCTTGGGGCTGCGAAGTCTGAGACGCTTTCTCTCCGGAAACCCCACACACCATGGGCAAAGGAAAGAAGCGACCCGACACCAGAGCCGGACAAGACAAGGCGACGGCGGGTTCCCAGAACCCGGCCAGGTGCCTTATGATCTTGGCGGACGAGCTTCGCCGACAAGCGCCGTGGCTTCGCCACCGTGAGGTGCACAGTGACCTCATGTCCCAAACTACCTCACGTGGTCGGAGACCCGATCACCTTTGATCGGACGGACCACCCCACAAGGCCCCGCACCCGGAAGGTACCCACTCGCCGTCGACCCCATCGTAGGGTCAGCGCCTCACCAAAGTCCTCATGGACGGCGGCGCGGGTCTCAACATCTCAGTATGTTGAGGCGCTGACGCCTGGCATCCCCCTCGACCCTCTGACCGGGCAAGGCGCCCTTCCACTGCGTCATCCCGGGCCATCAAGCCTACCCTCTCTGCAGGTCGACTTGCCGATTACCTTTGGAGGACCCGAAACTTCACTTGAAGAAATCCTCGCCTTGAGGTAGTGGGGTTTGCGGGTTCCTACACGCTATCTTGGGGAGGCCATACTCGCCAGTTCATGGCGGTCCCCAACTACTGCGCACTGGCCCGAAGATCCCGGGGCCACGGGCATCATTACCGTGTCCTCATCCTTTCGGCTTGCTTTCAATCTGCGAGCGAAAGCGCTTATGAAGCTTGCCTCGTGGTCATCGCATCCGCCGAAGCTCGGAACTCAATGGGAGGCAAGGCCTCCGAGTCCATCCGCCCCAAAGTCGGGACACAGGTCCTTCGAGTCCGCGGAGGACACGAAGGGATCGCGATCGATCCCAAGACTGGCCAAGACGATGCGTGTAGGGTCCGCCTCCGTCAAATAGGAAGCGCGCTCGTCGACTTCCTCAAGCAAATCGGGATGTCTTCGCTGGAAGACCTCCGGCATCTTTGGGCATCCCAAGGGGAGGTCGTCGAGCACACCACTGAATATCCGGCTGGCGCCGAACCGCCGCCTAACGCCTTGCGCTGTTTAAGCGAAGAAAAGCGAGGCTCATAGGGGAAGAAGTAGCCAAGCTTTTGGAGGCGGATTCATAAAGAGGTACGCCACCCGAGTGGCTTGCCAATCCCGTCCTTGTAAAAAGAAATCGGGCAATGGAGGATGTGCGTCGACTACACGAACTGAACAAGGCATGTCCCAAGGACCATTTTCCTTTGCCTCCGGATTGACCAAGTCATTGATTCCTTCTCTTTGGAGTGCGAGTCGCTCTCGTTCTTGGGCGCTACTCGGCTACCACGATTACGATGAAAGAGTCCGACCAGCTCGCGACCTCTTTCATCACTCCGCTCGGCTTCGTTTTGTTACGTAACTATGCCTTTCGTTCAAGAACGCAGCGCAACATACCAGCGCTGTATGTACACGCTCGAAGACCAGATCGTCAGAATGTCGAGTATCGTGGACGACATCGTCGTCAAATCGAGAAAGGCAGCGACCTCGTCATGACACTGGAAGAAACCTTCACGAACCTCCGGTGGTTCCAAGAAAACTCAACCCCGAAAATCGTCTTGGGGTTCCCAAGGAAAGCTCCTCGGATTCATCATATCCGAGCCAGCGGCATCGGCCAACCCTGAAGGTCTCCGCAATCATGAAGATGGGGCGATTCACGACCTAAAAGGCGTCCAGAAGCTGACGGGATGCCTTGCGTACCGAAGTCGTTTCGTGTCCCACCTTGGCGAACGCGGAATGTCGCTCTACAAGCTGCTCAGGAAGTTCGACCACTTCAGTTGGACGCACGAAGCTCAGGAGGCCCTCGATCGATTGAAGGCCTTCGACATCACCCCGGTCTTGACGAGCGCCATCGCCGTCACGAAGCCTCTACTCCTCTACATCGCCGCCACAACCCGTGTCGTGGCCGCGGCGCTCGTCGTCGAGCGGAGGAGGAGCCGTGCCCTCAAGGTGCAGCGGCCGGTCTACTTCATCAGTGAAGTACTCTCGGAGTCCAAAGCCCATTATCCGCAAGTGCAAAAGTTGCTCTACGCGGTGCTAATCGCGAAGAGAAAACTGATTCACTACTTCAGCCAGCACCCCATCTCTGTGGTGACTTCTTCGCCGCTAGGCGAGATCATCCGCAACCGCGATGCTTCAGGGAGAATAGCCAAGTAGGCGCTCGAGCTCAACGGCCACAACATCTCATTCGTTCCCAAGATAGCGGTCAAGTCCCAAGCCTTTGCCGACTTCGTTGCTGAGTGGACCGAAGCCCAGGCGCCACCGACACTTGAAGACCCCGAATCTTGGACAATGTACCCGACGGGTCCTACACTAGGAAACGGGCGGGCGCGGGATCGTCATCGTCTCCCCTTTCGATGCGGAGGCTCGAAGATGTTGTCCGATTTGCTCTTCGACGCCACCAACAACGTCGCCCGTCTGAAGCCCTCATCAATGGTCTCCGGATCGCCGCCCGACCTCGGCGTCTGACTTTACATATCTGACGACTCCAAAGCCGGTGGTCGACCAGGTCATGAAGACCTCCGAGCCGAGACCCACGATGGCGACATCTTTCCGCTTGGTGCGCATAGCTCGAAGAAAAATTCAAGGGTTTGAGCTCCATCACATTCTCGACGCTATAACAATGAGGCCGACCACCTCGCTAACATTGCCTCGGGCAAGGACCGTTCCACTGGAATCTTTGCCCACGACCTCACGTAACCGTCCCGTCCGAGTGGACCCGGTCGTCGATCGTCCGGCCCGGCCGGCCCAAACCAAGCATCGACCACCCGGTTGCCGCCCCATCCCAGGTCAAGCCAAGACGTCTTGTGGCCCGAGTCCGACCGGAGGAAGCCTTACATCGAAGCGCTGATGGATGGGACTCTCCCCGAGATCCGATCGAGGGCGGCGCCTCGCTCGGCGCCAAGTCCTTTGTCCCGTCGGCGAAGACCTTTACAAGAGGAGTCCCTCAGGGGTTCTCCGTAAATGCATCCTAACCGACCAAGGCAAGGAGTTGTTTGTCGACATCCATGGCGGAATATCGGGCACCATGCGCCCCACTGCCCCTCGTGGGTAAGGCCTTTGCCAAGGCTTCTATCGCCGACCGCCGTGGTGACGCCGAGCAAATCGTTCGCACTGCGAGGTGCCAATTTTTGCTCGGCGAGACGCACCTTCCACTCAAGCCCTCGAACGATTCCCATTACGTGGCCATTCGCGATGCTGGGACTCGATCCACTCCGGACCTTTCAAGAAAGCGCCGGGCTTCACCCACCTCTTTGTCGCGGTAGACAAATTCACCAAGTGGATAGAGGCAAAGCCGATCGCCACCATCACGTCGCGCGACAAAGCGACCGACTTCTTCGCGGCATCGTCTCATCGGTTTGGGGTCCCAACTCCATCATCACCGACAATGGGGCAGCTTTACGGGAAGGAATTTCGGGTCTGCGACGACTTCAACATCCGCGTCGGTCGGCGGCCGCCCACCGCCATTACCAGCGGCGGGCGAAAGGGCAAACGGCATGATCCTTCAGGGCTCAAGCCGCGAATCTTCAATCGATTGAAGAAGTCGGTAGGCATGCATCGAAGTTACCCTCCGCCCTTTGAGCTCGCGAACTACCCCGACCAGTCAACCAATTTTACGCCATTCTTCTTGGTGTTCGGCGCCGTAGGCTCTGCCCGCCGACCACCTACAATACGGCGCCTAAGACTTCAAACCTTCGACGGTCGTTTGGGCTCGACTTCAAGAAGAAGACGCGTCGACCAGCTCGACAGATGCGCTGACGTTGCCGTTCTCCGGGGGCCAAATACCAACAAACGCTTCTGGCGTTATCGAGTCGCCAGATCCACTACCGAGCCTTCAACGAGGCGACTTGGTCCTCGCCGAGTCCATCCAACGTTAGCAAGCACAAGCTTTCACCTCGTGGGAGGGCCCTTCACCGTCAGGAGGTAATACGCCCAAGACCTACCGACTCGAGACGCCAAGGCAACATTGTCTCAAACGCTTGGAACATCGAAAAGCTCGGCGGTTTTTCCCTAAGAACCTATTTCTTTGCCGAAAGCACGCCTATCTGCTGACCAACTCGGCGGCCTTGAACCCGCGAGGCTTGTAAGTCTCGTAACCTGTTACGTGGCATACTGATCGACCCAAGGTCTTCCCCCCAAGAAACCACTTCAACTCGGCTATTACGGTCTACGTCTTGAAAAAACTCCGGTGGTTTTCCTTGACTACGACCGCTAAAGTAATGGCCCACGGACGGTCCGCAAAGGGTTTTTTCGCAAGCATTCGACAATCGTCAGGCATTCGGCAAGAAAACAAACCAGAAAGCATGCATCGCATGAACTTCAACAAAAGTACGGTACATCCATTACAGACAAGCAAAGAAGCAAAGTCTACATCTTATGCTAACCCTAAAGCAGAAAAGAGTGCAAAAATCTGCAAAGCAGCAGGCCGGACCATGAAGACGGAAGGAGCCGCTCCGGTGCCCGAGATGCCTTGCTCGGCGAGTTCAGGGGGGACGCGACGACAACCTAAGGGTCGGGCCAAAGAAGGCGTCCTCCGGCAGACCTCCGGAGACCTCGCTTCGGTCGTCCTGTCTCGTCGTCAAGACCTCCAGTGCAACCGCCACTGCTCACCGCCTCCTGCCGACTGCCCGCGCTGGCTGCGTCGCCTCGGATGTGAGAGACAAGGTCACGGTCAAAGGAGCCGGATGGCGGCAAGGCGCCGGCACGCCAGCCGTGACTGGCGGCGACCCTCCGCCCTTCGCGGGCAGAGCGCTCCCGGAGGGCCTAGGGCAGGTCCTCCAACGCCTCGGCCACTCAGGTGAGGCCGAAGGCGTACTGCGCCACCGTGGGCTCAACGAGGCTCGTTGAGCTCCGCCCCGATGGCCTCGAGGCTCCGCCCATGCTTTAAATGGCGAGGCGGAGCATGGAGAGGAGGACCCCGCATGGAGTCGAAGTCCTCGTCACGCGCGGGCTATCTCGCCTGGCTGCCCTCGGCCACCCGAGACCGCCGCCTGCGTCTCGGTGGCTCGCACCCACGCCCAGCCGTCACCCCCTCGCCCCTAGGGCAGCAGAAGAGCCCACTGAGACACTGTGTTAGCATGGGACCGCACCAACAAGGTCCACCATGCTCGCGCCGCCCGATCCCTGAAGAAGCCGCTTCGCTGCTGGGGCGCTGAACCACCCCCGACGCTTTCGTCGGCGCCGCTGCCAGGCCGATCGGACCTGCGGGAAGCAAAGACCGAAAAGAACGTCAACTAGACGCTCCCGGTAACCCCGCCACGTCCGAAACAACCAAAAGAACACCTACCCGCGGCGGGGGCTCCAGATGAAGAACCTCGGCGAGGGTAGATCAAGCCCGCCCTACGCCGCCGCCGGCGGAGAGCCTCCTCCGTCCGGACGCTTGGAGGGTGAGCCCTCAGGCTCTCCACCACTCGCTTACCAGCCCTCTTGTCGTCTCCACCGCGCCGCCATGGCACCCGCGAAGTTCCTCCGAGAACGGCCCGAAGACGAAGAGGCAAGGCAAAACAAGCGTTAGGGCCGAGTATGGTTTACCGCCTCCTCGGCCAGATTTATAAGGGCGATTCACCAGCGAACCGCCGCCTCGCGTGCCATGGCGCTCTCCGGCGCGCCCTCGACTGACAGCTGCGATGCGACGCGCATAAAATCCCACTCAAGATTAATGCGGCGCGGCTACTGGTGCGTAAGCGCGCTCGCTCCGTTCGCGATGTGCGACGCTTGTTCGCAGACCGATTATCACGGACATCCTTGAATCCGCGCAGCCAATGAAACCGCCTCACGACCAACCCAAAAGAGATAAGTCACCGACTCCGTCTCCTTCATGGTTTTCGACGATCAGCGATACGTCGACCACGCTCGTCGCCACAAGACGCCGCGCCTCTGGGGCTTCGAACGCCATTTACATTCATACAGTCGGATCCGATCGACCACACGGCTTCCTACAGTAACCTATCCGACCTAAGCGCCATTTACCTCGCCCGGCAACATGGTTTAGCCAAGAAGCTCTCATGAAGGGGTAACTCAGACGCAGACGAGCCACAAGTCGATCGGAACGCCTCTTCTATTCAAAATGTGAAATGCATGCTCCGTTTCTCGAAATATCATTCACATTCATACGAATTCGGCGATCCGACGACTCGGCTCCCCTACAGTAACCTATCCGACCCAAGCGCCACGACCTCGCCCAACGATTCTGGTTTAAGTGGCGCTCATGAAAGGGGTAACTCATGACGATCTGAGCCATTAAGTCACCGAAATGTCCATTTCCTGCTCAAAATGTGAATGAGTGCTCTCGCTTCCAACGCCATTCATGTTCATACGGAATCGACGACCGACCAACTACTTCTCCCTCTAGCGGGTAACTGTCGACCCAGGCCATGACCCACGCCCACGGGGCTACGGTTTCAAAGTAGCGCTATGCGTAAGGGGCTACATGCGGTCATGAGCCACAATCGGTCAGGGCCACTCCTCTCCAAAGATGAGGCTTGAATGGACGATTCCGACTCAGGTCTCTAACCCCTCCTTCGCTTCTTTGGAGAATCGAAACACCTACGCTCAAACAAACCCCCGGTTTCTGTGGTCACGGTTTCCGAGCGCAAAGAAGGGCTTAAACTCGCGAAAAGCACAAAACAAACCCCGATTCTGTTATATACTAAAGTTTTTACATCCGCAAAAATTAAATGCCTAACATCATTCGTAATCCCCGGAGGACATTCGGAGGAGTATCCGGCCGGGCGATCGCTCGGGCATGGACTCAACCTCGAGTCCGAGGCGCCGACCTCCTCGCCGGTCCGGCTCCGGCGATCCGGCCGCTAACTTTGTCCGAGTCAAGGCCATTGTAGAAGGACATGGCGTTAACAATCATGAAGTGGCTCCTGGGCAGCACTCGTCCTCACCGACTTCTCGACGTGTTCGCACACGGGCCAACTCAACCACAAGCAGACCAGACCGCGACACTTCCGAAAGCGCCGGATACAGAGCAACGTACCGACCTTCCCTAAGGTCCCTAACTCGGCGACCAGCTCCCGCCGTCCTCCATTTCTTTTCGAGTCGCCTCGAAGCTGCCTCCACGACCGCCGCGTCGCTCTTCCACCGCCAAACGCCGGCTCCGCGACCTCGGCCAATCTTTTCGCAGCTCTGGCGTCGAGGCAAAGTTAGAAGTGCGCCACGACGCAAGACCTTCCGAATTGACCTGCATAACAACTCCCCCGGACGTGGCGCCTCCATAGCTTGAGCCTCCCAGACTTCCTCACGGGACTTCACCACCACAGCCGCCTCGAGGGCGACGCCCCGAAGGCTAAGGCCTCCTCCTCGAAGCCTCACACCACAGATCCGCCGAGCGACGGTTTCAAGGTTGGCCTCCACCAGAGGGACTCAAGCTCGATACCTCGCCTCAGGCTCACCCGACCGGCGCCTCCTCAGGCATCGCCCTTCTCACTTGCCATCCGTGGGCTTCCCCGAGCCTCCTGCAGCTCAAGTCCCGCTGGTCGCGACATTCTCCGCTGGCAGCCTCTCGGTCAGGTAGGCGACGGAGGAGCCCGGACTTGCCCTCCGAGCACACCCGAAGACGTTGCAGCCAGCCATCACTCCATTTCAAGATCCGGCAACATCCGAAGGTGAGTAAATTCGAACATAACTTATCAGACCGGCCGAAGTCGATCCCCCCGCATCAGTGATCCAAGCCTCCCGGAAGACTTCAAGGAGAAGATTCAGCTCACCCGACCGCCCTAACTCGTCCGGGCCCGCTGGGAACCCTCCCGCAGGATTCCCACTCTTCAAGCTCCGCCCATCGTCCAAATGAGAATGATGCCTCGCCGATGGATCACCGCCTGCAGACCAGATGGTCGCATCGAGAAAGCTCCCGTGGCCATCCGGCGGCCCGCCCGGACGATTGGGCTTCGCCACCACCACCGCGGATCCGCGCCTCCGCCACCGCCGCCGCAGCTGCCCCCACCGCTCTTCGGCGACGATGGCGGCATTGCTTCGAAGCGGACTCCTTCGAGTCGGCACACCCGCGATCGGCGGCGCGAGGATCGGTCCGCCTCGGCCCGTTCGTCGGCGCGGCGAAGCCTCGACGGCCGCCAGACGCTATGGGACGCCAATTCGTGGAGGCCCTCCGCACCACCACCGCAGATTCGATCGTCGCTGCGACCACACGCGAGGCGGCGCCACCGCCTCCGACGCTTGCCTCGACGATCGGGCGATCTTCGCTCCCATCGAGAGTACCAAGCTGTCGGTCCTGCCAGTTCCCGCCGCCACAAACTTTCCTCCAAAAATCCCTAAAAGCAAGGGCGGTCAGGACATTTCGAGCAAAATCGACACACACTCAGAGGGGACAAGACTAACCACGCCGAAGCGGTGCCGAATAATCAAGGCTTCTTTCGCCGGGTCTTCTGGCGAAGGGAGGCTATCTCCCTCCAGGCACCCCCGTCGGAGGCGCCCTGCTGGGCGCCGCAATGATGACCTCCGTGTCGATGTCCTCCATTGATCGCCGATCGGCGGCAGCTCAAAATCGATTCTTCATACGGATCGCTGAAGTCTCCGCCGCCGCTGAAGACGACCGCCGATCAAGAAAGGGCGGTCGACCGACGCCTCGCCGCGGCGGTCATGGCCCGACACGCCCCCTCTTTCTCCATCCTCTTGTTCTCCAGGCGTTCCTTCCGAGCGACTCCAGCAGCGGCTCATATGGATCGCCACCCTCATCTCCTTCTCCCAAGAATGCCCGGAGGATGCCCTAAGCAGTTCCCCGAAGGGGCGAACTCTATTCAGCCGAACGCGGGAATTAAGGTACGCAAGAAAGGGTAGGGAACTTCCCACTTACCAAGTTCGGGGTTTTCACGAGAAGGGCTCGAACGCCACGCACCACCGGCTTTCAATGCCAGACGGCGCCACCCGAGCCTCCACCTCCGACGAGGAAGCTCAAACCCTCCATCCTCATGGGATCGGACGCCTCAGACAAAACATCGGTGGGGCCTGCCCATAAGAGGTTGTACGCCGCCATGAACGCCATGAGACGACAAAGATAACCCGTCAGCCTTCCTCTTCCGAGCCGCGAGTCGCTTCAAGAATCCCCACCATCTTCTCTTCTCTCTCTCGTCGGACGACCCATTCGCACCGCCGCGGGCGTCTCCCTGAAGGCCGGCGCGCTCCTCCGATTCGAATGTAGAACCACTCCGGTGCCATCCCTGCTCGAGGTGGGCAGCTTCATGTCAAGGTACTCCGCCCGGCTAGGACCGAAGCCGATGGCGGCGCTACCGACGACGCCAAAGAACGCGCCCGACTTTTTCAACGCCGTGATATGGAAGAAGTACTTCCAGAGGGCCCAATGGGGTTCGATCCTCAGAAAGCCTCGCCAATGCGTGATGAAGATTGCGATGTGCGACGCCGTGGGGGTTCGGATGGTGCACCTCCACCTTGTAAAGTGAAGAAGGTCGCGACGAACGATGGAGGGGGAGGCCGAACCCGCGCTCAAAGAAGGACGCGCCTACGACGATCTCGCCGTCACCAGGCTCCGGAGCCGCGGCCCCCGTCGGCACCCTCCACCGAGCTACCTCACGCGGCGGAAGGAACCGCTTCTTCGCCAGACCGAGCACCCGAGCATCGAGAATGGCGACGCCGCCACGCCATCTCCAAGGGTGCAGGACCGTTGGGTGAAGAAGGCTAAGGCAAAGAATCCTTCTCTTGGGTTTTTGATCTTCCTCACTTGCGCCCTCGCTCTCTTCCTTTCGCAGTCAAAGAACAGACAACGCAGGGAATCCGCCAGATGGCCCCCTTTTTCCGCTTATAAAGAGCGCCGACCATGATCGGACAAAGGCCAACCAAACAGTATCGCGAGAGAAAAGGCGCCTGCCTGGCCCCCGACCGTCCTGACGGTTCAACGGTACGTTGCCCTAATTCTTGATCGCCCCCGCATTTAATCCTTGACAGGACCGCAGCCAGGCGAAAGGGACATCGGGCAGAGTGGCGCACGGCTCCTCGGGCCTCGCCCCCGAACTCCAAGGGTTGCCTTTGCGATTTGCGACGGAGATAAACATGCTAGGATCACATTGGTCCGTAAGCCACTAAAGGCTTACCGACTTATGCTCGTGGCTTGACCAAGTGTCAGGCCCCAACGCCCGCCACCAAGTGGACGCACACGCCGCCTCAATAAAAAAACCGAAAGAGGGCGAGGATAAGGCGAAGCTCTGTGGCCCCTTGTTGGGTCGGCGGACGACCCAATCGCGGACGACCTAATCGCTCAATCGTGTTCGAGGTCATACGTCACACTCTCCTCTGCTGAGCCTGCCGACGGGTGGCGGCCACCGCGCCCAGTCGGCGGACGACTGGGGTTCGACTTGGGATCGAGTAACGAAAGGCTCTCGCGGTCGCCTCTGTGGGTGGACGCCAGAACGGATAACGTCCGCCGAAATGGTTCTCCCTAGAAGCCACTAGGCCCACTCAACCACCCGCTATCACGTCCACGAGCACGGCGTTCGAGCCTCACGATGGCAACGCAAGATTTGCTCACCCTCCAGTCCCACACCGCGACGGGCGATTAAGGGGAACGCGCCCGCCTCCTGCTCGAAGCATGGGACGGACGCCTTATCACTCTCCGGCAAATGGGCGCTCAAGATCGGATAAACCCCGACCAGCTCTCCGACCGCTTTCGGGGCTCGGGCTCCATCCACCGATGCGCCGAGCACACGGGCGGCGACCAGCCCGTTTGGTCGGGCGTCGGCGACCGGCGAAGCCGCCCCTGTCCAACCAACACGCTTGCAGGTACCTGGACAGTTTTTGTCGGGAGTTCGAATCACAACCGGAGCAACCTCTGCATACGAGATAAACCCCGACCAGCTCTCCGACCGCTCGGGGCTCGAGGCTCCATCCACCGGATGCGCCAAGGCCACCCCGCAAAGCCGACCAAACCTGATCGGTCGTCGTGCGGCGGCAAAGAAAAGATCCGGCCACCTTTGAGCGCTACGCTTGCCCAAGATCCACCGATCAAGCAAACCCCGACCGCTTTCCAATCGCCTGGGCTCGGGGCTATTGACGGATACCCGACACGTGTATCCCGCCGCCCAGAAAGGTGCTTGGGCGTCATCAGTGTTTAAAGCAGGGGGCCCAAGGCCTCCGGCCAAGCCGACCCCAAGAGGTGGTCCGACCAGGCGTTACAGAGCGGGCGCCTCACAAGCTACGACGATACCGGCTCAGAGATGTCCCGACCGACGAGTCAGACGGGTCGAGAGCCTCGAACAAGCTCAAACCATCTTCGTCAAAGCCAACATCAAATCATCGAAGCCGGCGCCTGACCCGCCACCTACCCCACTGATACGGCGCTTCAGCATGACCAAACAGAGATGGGAGGCCGCGCGCTTCCCGAGCAATTCCAAGGTCGACACCCGACGTCGGCGCCGACAAGCCACAGAGCAAAGGCTTGCTTCCTGAGGAACGGACCGCACCCTCGCTCAGCAGCTTCACCGACTCGACGCAGGGCCAACAACTATCCGTCAGAAGTCAAGTCCGAGACCAGACGCCGAGGCGGAAGACCAGACTCCCAGGCGAAGGGAGCCCCATCCATTTTTTCCTTTACACGCTCTATGTAACCGGCTTCCCCGGCTATATAAGGAGGCTTGGCCCTCCGGAGCGGGGGGAGAACATAGACAAACACTCACATACACATAGCCAGAGCACACTCCTAAGCTCTGAACCTTTCGCGCTCATAGCTCCCTCATCCGACCACCGCACACGAGGTGCTTGCGCAGCCCTCACTTGTAACTCGACGAGCCTATCAAAGATCAATACAAACACGCACCACCACACTAATCGGAGTAGGACATTCACCAACCAAGATAAATTTCGACCCACTTTTCTCTTTTGGGTCTAACTATTCAAGGAACGGAACGCGTGGCCCCTCAAGACTTACAAAATTTACTTGCCGTTCTCAAAACATCGACACATAGAAACTCTAATCGACTACTACCCGCAAAGACAAAACAAACAAACCTTAATCTCAAAAAGCAGCACCATCCAAAGATACCACTAGAGCCACTTAATCGTCACAAGAACCGACATCGACCAAATCGAACAAAAACAAAACCGTAACCGTGTCCCAAAGAGCAACCAAGTCGACAAGAGATTAGCTCCTGTGCATAACAATCACCTTCCGCCGCAAACAGACTTTCAATGAAGCTAGACCGAAGTTTTGATATCACCACATCGGCTTCACTATGAACTTCCTCCATCACCCGATCCCCGAGGAACTGATGTCCTACCATTAATCAAAAGGCGCCAAGTTTGGTCTCCAGAAACCGCAGAATCGAACCATCCTGCGCAGCATTTCCTCTTTGTATATCGGCCGCCAGTTCTTCAAAGACAGAGCGACCTTCTCCGATGACTTTTACACTTATCCAAAGATCAGAACGGAAAATCATATCATTTCTATTAATCCATAAGCACCAAAGAGCAGCCAAGAAATAGTATTTAACGCTGCTTATTTTTGTTATCGAGCCAAAACGAGCTACGATTCATAATTGACACCAATGTCCAAATCAAAAACTCGCTAACCAAGTGCGGATATTCTTAGCAACAATACACTCAAAGAAGATATGGACAACACTTTCAGACTCCATACACCAAACACAACTAATCCCTTTATCCATACCTCTTTTTAACAAGTTGTCTCTAGTCATTAGCTTGTTGTGCGATAAAAGCCAAAGAAAGAAATGTATTTTAGGGGGAACAATTAGTTTCCAAACAGCAGGGATATAAACCGGTAAAACCCCCCGAAAATTCATCACGACATAAAGAGAATTAACCGAATATACACCAGCCACACTAAAGCATCCTCATCATCGAGAGCCTTACGAGTTAGCCACTTCCACCAATTCAACCATCTAATCATCATGGCATCGAGAAAGTTCTTCTAAAAATACACTTAACATTAAAACCATCCCAAATCTCAAAGAATTGTATGACCTTTCTCGTTAACTATCTTATAAAGATCCCAAAATTGAACAAATAAACAAGAATTCCAAACCAAATATCTTCCCGTAACCTAACTTTTTCACCATTCCCAACATGCCACCTATAGCCAAATTTAGTCGCTTGCATAGCCCGATAATCCCTTTCCAAAACGTAGAAGCATGGCCAACATCGAAGCAAATATGTTGGGGTTATCAAGATTATATTTAAACTTGATCGATCTTTCCACATTTTTTTGTCATTAGCATAGAACCTTTTAATCCAGAGGCAAGGAGGCAAACGTTAAATCTCTAACATCGTGCACCCCAAGACCACCAAACTTTTTCTCCATACAAACAAGATGCCAATTAGCCAGATGCAGTTTATTATGACCCTCAAAATCATTCCAGAGACACTTAGCCATGTGAGAGTTTATAAGATTTAAAGCCCATTTAGGAAATTTAAAAAAGGAAAGCAAGTAGAGAGGGATGCTGGCTAAGCAGGATTTGATAAGAATGATCCGCCCACTATAGGACAGTAACTTTCCTCTCCAACCAGCAATTCTTTTTAGGATTTTATCAATGAGAGGTTGGAGATCTTCTCTCCTAATTTTGTCATGATGGAGAGGGATACCAAGATATTTAATAGGGAATTTACCTACTTTACAGCACAAAAGCTTCGCAAACTTGTTAGTTTCGCCAAGATCACAACCAATCGGAATAAGCTCGCTTTTATGAAAGTTAATTCTCATACCCGACATTTGCTCGAAACAGATAAGGAGCCATTTGAGATGCAAAGCGATCCTATCACTATTTTTCAGGAATAAAATAGTATCATCAGCATATTGTAAACACAGAATACCACCAGGACGGAAGTCTTCATAGTCCACATGCACTGTTTTTGATTTATTTGAGGCTTCAAATTTGTTCAAATTACTTTAGGACATTGTAGTATGACTCTGGAGATATCCTTGGGCTTAGATATATTAATGGTTTACAGGATTTTCAATTAACTTCTTTTCTCTATCTAATTTTGTCTTGCTAAAACAGTATGACGATATTCGCTGCATTTGGCATCACTGTTATCTCATTTAACCTCTGAATCTTTTAGCGTGAACTCATGATCAGCCTTTACTCTCTGTATGTGCAAATTTTCTATCACAATTCCTTCTTGTCAGTATTCTTCACCAGGCCTTTGGCGTAATAGTATAGAAGATTCAAAGCTCAAAACTTGGAAAATATGGTATTTACTGAACCACAAGTTTTTATTAAGTAGGTAGTATTATGTGTGTTCATCATTCCTGTCGGGCTCTGCTGTGCCGGTGTTGGCACATACTCATCTCTTTCTAAGATAATCCAAAACTACAAGTGATTGCTTTGCTAGCACTATTGTATCTATGTACTAGGGGGGAAAAAGAATTATTGTCGAGCAAGTTTGATGCAAAATTGTTCTTTTCAGAATAAACATCGTTGCAGAATTAATATATCAAGTTAGGTACGTTGTACTTTTGAAGGAGTACTATTTTGAGGTTGGCATCTTCACTCTTGACCTTGTATCATTTTTGTTAGTAATGGTGAGGTTGATATCTTCAATAGTGATTCTGTTTGGCACTGTCAGAGTTCTTGTACATCCATTTGGCCAGCTTGCATTTTTTTCCAGGGAGATCCTAGGTGACTAATGTTAAAGAGGATGAAATATCCATCTTTGTAAATATTTTTAAAAGAATTCAGTTTAAAAAACTAGTAGCAGCGATTCCAATTGGGATGGCACCGGACTTGTATGGATAAAGCTAGAGTTTGATTTGCATGTTGGTGAGCTATTTCTACATTTTCAATGATCTTATAGTCAACTTACATGACAATGTCCCGTAAGGCTAAACTGTGTATAACAAATTAAAATGCAGCAGAATGAAAATGTAGATAAACCCCTCAGTATACCATAGGAAACTGACAAGGCTCGTACCTTAAACATTCATCTTTTCATAGTCACTACTACAAAAAAACCTCTTTCTTGCCGGTCTATCACTACCGGTTAGAACCGGTAGTGATAATACTTTTACTGCCGGTTCAAAAGCTAAACAGGCAATGATACTATTGTTGCCGGTTCTTCTTAAAAATCGGTAGTGATAAGTTATTATCACTGTCGGTTCTCAACAAGAAAGTATCACTTCCGGTTTGGAATCGAACCGGCAGTGATAATATTTTTTGAAAAAAATCATAACTTTTGCATATGAAGTTGGATGGAGACAAAATTTATATGAAAATTGTAGCTCTTGATGAGATCTACAACTTTGTAGTTGACAACTTTTTTATTTGAAGTGATTTAGACGTTCAAATAATCGTTGAAACTTTCAGATATATAGGGATAAAAGTTGTCAATAATTATTTGGATGTCTAAATGACTTAAAATAAAAAAGTTATCAACTACAAAGTTGTAGATCTCATCGAGAGCTACAATTTTCATATACATTTTGTCTCCATCCAACTCCGTATACAAAAGTTATGATTTTTTAAAAAAATTATCACTGCCTGTTTGGAATCCGAACTATCGGTGAGACTATTATCACTGTCGGCTCTCAACAAGAACCAGCAGTGATAATAGTATCACTGCCGGTTCAATTCTGAACTGGCAGTGATAATATTTTTTGAAAAAATCATAACTTTTGCATGCGAAGTCGGATGGAGACAAACTTTATATGAAAATTGTAGCTCTCGATGAGATCTACAACTTTGTAGTTGACAACTTTTTTATTTGAAGTCATTTAGATGTCCAAATAATCGTTGAAACTTTTGAATATGTAGAGATAAAAGTTGTTAACGATTATCTGGCATTTAAATGACTTCAATAAAGTTGTCAACTATAAAGTTAGATTCATCGAGAGCTACAATTTTCATATAAGTATTGTCTCCATCCAACTCCGTATGTAAAAGTTATGATTTTTTAAAAATATTAGCCTGTTCGGAATACGAACTATCGGTGAGACTATTATCACTGCCGTTTCCTGTTGAGAACCGGCAGTGATAATAGTATCACTGTCGGTTCTTAGTATCACTGCCGGTTCGAAATCGAACCGGCAATGATACTATTTTTTAAAAAAATCATAATTTTTACATACGAAATCAGATGGAGACAAAATTTATATGAAAATTGTAGCTCTCGATGAGATCTACAACTTTGTAGTTGACAACTTTTTTTGAAGTCATTTAGACGTCCAAATATTCATTGAAACTTTTGAATATGTAGAGATAAAAGTTGTCAACGATTATTTGGACATCTAAATGATTTCAATAAAGTTGTCAACTACAAAGTTGTAGATCTCATCGAGAACTACAATTTTCATATAGTTTTGTTCATCGACTCGTATGTAAAAGTTATGATTTTTAAAAATATTAACTCTGCTCGAATACTTAATCGTCGGTGAGACTATTATCACCGCCAGTTCTCAACAAGAACTGCAAAGTGATAATAGTATTACCGCGGTTCGTAATCGAATCGGCAATGATACTATTTATTGAAAAAATCATAACTTTTGCATACGGAGCCGGATGAAGATACAATTTATATGAAAATTGTAGCTCTCGTGAGATCTACAACTTTGTAGTTGACAACTTTTTTATTGGAAGTCATTTGAATGTCCAAATAATCATTGAAACTTTCGGATGCGAAGGGATAAAAGGAACATATATCTTATACTAGTTGAGAAGTGTGTGTTAGGTGAGATGGTAAGGAGTGTTTACACGAAGCAGTAGGTCACAGGTTCGAATCCTAGCAACCGCACGCACGCATATTTCGCGCGAAATCGCGTGACTTGTGACTTGTGACGCGCGATCGTGCGTAATAGTTAATACAGGTTGGTTCAGGTGCAAATAAATATATTTTTTGATTTTATCAAGCGATTTTTTGATTTATACTATCAGTGCCGGTTCTAACTAGAACCGGCAGTGATACAAATTATCACTGCCGGTTCCACAACCGGCAGTGATAGTCTTACTATCACTGCCGATTACGTACTACCGGTTCCAATACCTGACAGTGATGCCAGTTTGGAACCGGCAGTGATGTGGTGTTCTGTAGTAGTGGGTATTCCTCCTCCAAAGTGGTGTAGACTCCTCCTTACTAGTGATTTATTGTAGGCAAGGGTGAGTACTTAAAACACTCAACAAGTTGTGAGTGGAATACAGTTCTAACATACCGATATGCAAAGCTTATTCTAATGGAATGGCTGATATGGCTATTTAGAAATAAAGAAGTATTAACAAAAGAATACAATAAATATATTGAAAAGGTAGTAAAATAAATAACAATAAATAATAACTTTAAAGTATTTCTCAAGAGTAAACTGGCTCACGGCCTTAATCATATTCTAACATTTCATAATGCATTGCCTCCCATTCCAACTTTTCAATTTATAATATCTAGCCCTTGACCGTAATCCCAAGCATTACTCAATACTGTGAGCATGGCTATCTGAATAGATTTTACACTCTGCAGAGGTTATACGCTTTATCCACATGGCATGATCGTCTCTTGTTCCTATGCAATTAACACACTTTCTTTGGTGTATCGATAGAGAGATCATGATAAAGCCTTTACAGAGCTCTGTCTTAATCTAGTACTACACGCTAAGGTTTTAACACTGATGGGACTGGTTAACACATTCAGGGCCCCCTCTTGCGCCATATGAGTTTACCCACATAGTTAGAACTCACACCACCATTGGTAGTACCAAAGCTAAGACATCGTAAATTAATCAGTTAGGTCCGTCCTATTCTAGATATGTGGTTGTATGTTTGGGTCCGTTCAAATGCTTACAAGGTTAAGTCAGATTGACCAAGGCAGGACTTCCCAAAAACTCATAATAACCATTATCCATATCATCAACTTTCATTCATTAAAAGAACAATGCGACTGTCCAAATGCCACATTGGCCCACCATAATTCACAACTCTTGCCACTTACCCCAGTCTAAATTATTTTACCACCCTAGTTGATTATCATGCACCACATGCCATCAACAACATTGTAGGACAACACCTGACACTACCTTTCATAAACACGTTCCATATTCCATTAGTCAAGATTAATTTTGTATTGTCAAAATAACATCAATAACCCGTTGCATGGCTAAGCAAGCTAGCTAGTTCTAACCATCCCACATTGGCAATTAATAAAGAACCATACTAGGTTGACAAATGACCATGCATGGCGTACAAATGACAAGGTTAACATAAGTTCAATTAGGTTGAATAACTAATCCCAACTTAATTGAAACAGTTATACTTAGAATTAGCATGCAATAATTTAAAACAATATAACATTCAAAACATGGGCTCAATATAATCAAAGCACAACTTGGCTTGGAAAAGCTTTTGTTCCTACTCTAGATCTTGCTCTTAAGTCAACGATTCTCCGTCGGATGCTCTGAGCACTTCGACGTCTATGCATAATAAGAGAAAATACAAATAAATACCAAAATATAGAGCAAAATAACTCTAAAAATTAAATAAAATTCACCAATAAATAGACCTCAATTTAAAAAAATTTAGAAGTTTGAATCGCTTCAATCGGAACTCATATGACTGAGAATAGTCTCTCGAAAGATTTAAAAAAACTAAAAAATCAGAAAATATTAAATAATTAATTCCTAAGTTAAATCTATACTGAAAAATACTATTTATAACGTCATGCTGATGTCATAAATCCATTTACCGAAATAAAGATAAACCTAAAAACCTATATAGAGGCCGATAGGTGAGCTCGGTCTATGGACCCGGTCCGTGCCTCAATTCAAGTCCATGGTGGACTCGATCCATAGGAACTTTTACCTGTGCAAGGGCTAACGCAAGTGTGACGTCACGCGGTGACTTTAGCGCGCACGTGTGGTGTGACATAGAGGCAACAATTGGTGAAATCCTGACCGTTTGAGCTATATCCGATGGCTATAGTTGCGTGAGGTCGTGGCAACGGAGAGGACACACGGCGAACATAGGAGTGGCCGCATGACGCAATCATCACTACTCACATTGGATCGGATGGCTAGGAACAGATGCGAGGAACGGCGACAACCCAACAACGACGCATAACTAGAGCAAAAGATGACAACATCAGCTAAGGCGTTTCAGTGACTCACCGACGACAAGAAGTGGCGCATCCAGATGAGATGACCACATCACACATGATGGTGGCTTCAAATATAGTGGGGATTGAACGACGGCGACTAAGTATGCAGAAAATCATGGCGGTGCTACAAGAACTACAGCGAGCAGTTGTGTGCAGACGATGGTAGGTTGGACGCCAAGACCTAGGGCTTGTGTGCAGCACAAAATGGCGAACACGATGGGGGTATGTGGCACATTAAATAGCCTCGGCTTCAGTGCCTTACGCAGAGATCAAATCAGTTGTAACGACGGAATCCTACTGAACTCGGAGATGGGATGTGGCAGTGATGCGACTTCATCCTGGTCCTCCACGTGGCACGCAATGGACGGTTAACATCCCATGAGACATGTCCAAATCCTAACCATCCATGCCAACTAGATCTGATGGTTGCAGTAAGCTAGGGTTTTTGATCCACTCACATCCATTCGATCGTGATTCGACGGTCAGAGAACTAGGGTTTCATTGGTTGGGCCAATGGCAAAGACTGGGCCGAGCCAGCACAGAAGGGTTGGATTAGGCTGAGTTGGTAATACTGCCCAACACTATACAAATATTTTAAAAGCTTTACTTATTTAAAATATTTTTAGAAAATATATTAAGCCAAGTAAAATAGAAAAATGTTAGGAAATTTTTAAAAATTCTTAAAAATATTTTGAGATATTTGAAACCTAAATAAAATATTTTTGACAAAAGTTTATTTAAACTTTTCAAAGTTTTAAATACTAAATAAATCCAAATAAATTTAGAAAATTTGGAAGATGCACAATTAGCATATTAAATTAATAAAAAGCAAAAATTGGGATGTTACACCCACTGTTGTCACCAACGAGCTCCATCGTCCATTGATAATTGTGCCAACTTATACCTTGCTAGCACCTTCACTTCACTAAAAGACCGCTAGATCTAGCCACTACTGTGAATCGTGACCATCGGCACTTCTCGTTGTCGCACTCTCACCGACAATGAACATTGGTCCTTGTGCACTATCATAGATCCTTGTTAGTGTCGAATCAGCACCACCTCATCACCATTTCAGCACTGAGTGATCTGTCATGTGAGTCGCGCCAACCCTTATCCTAGATCAGCTCAGTGAATTGAGTTCACCATGCGTCGTGAGCTAGGGCTAGCCAATAATAGACATGTGGTTGTATGATTAGCCCAATTCAATGGCTTGCAAGGTTAAGTCCTGAATTGACTAAAGAAAAACTTATAATTAACATCAACCTAATGTCACATAGACCCGCCCGACACATAGCCTCCTACCACTTGCCCTAATCTAAATCATTTACCACCCAGTTAATTATTATGCAACACATGCCATTAACAAATAAACATCATTTGTGTGACAACACATGACACACCCTTTAATAAATATGTTCCATATTCCATTAGTCAAATTGAATTTTCACTTCCAAAAGATATTAGTTGTATATGTTATGGCTAAGCAAACTACATAAGATCTAACCAACCCAAGTTACTATCTATTAGCAACCTACTAAAAATTATCCATCCTAAGGTGGCAAATAAATATGGCATAGAAAATGACAAGGTAGGTAAATTCAATTTGGTTGAATAAATACTTCCAAAATTAATTGAAAACAGTTATAAGCATAAAATAGCATACAATAGATTAAATCAATATAGCATTTATAAAGCTGAGTTCAACATGGTCAAAGAATTACTTGCCTCAGAACACATCTTTGCAGTTGAGTAGAAACGGTAGTTTGAGAGAAGTTTCTTTTGAAGTGGATACCTATTCATCCATCAAATATTCTGCTTTATCAGTTCGAAAATGAATTCATCATTCGATTTTATTGCTATAAATACTATATTCAATATTCCAAAGGAATGGTTCCCTAATGTCCACTTCTTTGCCCGGGTCGACCAGGCCAGATCATAAGTGAAATAGTTTGATCAGGTCGACCAGGTCAGGCCCGATCATGAGTGCGCTTCCAACTCCTAGTTCAGGGTCTGAGGTTACCAAACAAAATCCCCTCCACCCCTTTTGGCATTATTAATGGAGTTCTACCTTGTACCAATCCGTAACTTGGTACACCGAAAAGTAATGTTCACACTTTTGTATCCAAGACCTGGCCCCTTCAAATATTGGAAAATCATCTTATTAGTACAATCCTAGTAGTACAATCCTAGTACAATCTTAACAAACCTCGTATTGCATTCAACCCCATTCCCTTGTATTATTCTTGTGTATCTCTGTCTTGACCTTGATTTTGGACCTTCGAACGCTTTCATCACTTCAACGTCTACACAAAACGAATGGTGAATACTAAAATAAGTACTAAATAGAAATAAAATAAACTCTAAAAATTAAATAAAATTCACCAAAATAAAGATCTTAAATTTAGATGAATTCAGATACTTGAATTGACTTAATCATAGTTTGTATGAAGGAGAACGGATTCTCGAAAGATTAAAATTGAGAAAAAGATAGAAAATGATTTTATGAAATTCTTGAAATTATCATTCTAAAGAAAAATCCAAATTACAACATCATTCTAATGTCAGCGACTGGATTTTGAATTTTAGATTTTTTTTCTTTTGTTTTTTCCTCCCTTCTTATTAATCTCTTTCTTGGACTCCTGCTTGTGCAATAGACAAAGATGCACTGACTTGGTAGAGAGCAAGGCAAGGACCAAGGGCTCTGGCCATAATGGCTCCCAATCGACGGTGGTAGTAACTTAACGAACGTCAATGAACAGTGACAAAAAATTATGTAATTTGACATACACGTTGTAGCAAATTCCAAATTGATTGGGGGTTTACCTTTGCAATGAGGTGTAACACGACATGACGTGAACGATTCAAGAAGAGAAGCTCAGAGGCATTGGGAAGGTCAGAAAGGCACGTCAGGCAATGTCAATGATGGCTTCGAGAGGTCATGGTGTTCCAGGCAAACTAGGGCACGTAAATGAGGAATAAGTAGAGGAATGGGTTGAGCAAGGAAAGACGGTCCTAGTGCTCGCCTTAAATAGGTTTAGGAAGGCTCAGAGAGATAGAAACCAACAAGAGCACGAAGACGTTCGAAATAGAAAGAACGAGAGTTCCTCATGAAAAAGAGGGGATTGGGACGGGAAAATAGGCAGATTGGATGAGGATAAGATTGCACATGAATTTGAAATGAAATCAGATAAGACATCACTTCGATTTTGAGTTCCAAATTCCACTCATGGAGGAGAAGAGAGAGACAAGGTTGTTGCTGCCTTCTGTAGGTTGGGAGAAGAACCTAACAAGTGGGGTCTGGTCCCACTTGTCAATGAGATGGGATTTTTCAATGTTCAAATTAATTAATTGTATAAAAATAAAAAGGCTTTTAGACAACAACAAATAAGGTTAAAAAATTTGGGAAAATTTTCAAAAATACCCTAAAACAATTGGAACTTAAATATATTATTTTCAAATATTTGAGTTTTATTTTTTTGCAAATAATTATTTTATAAATATGAAAATAAAAAATATTTTTAAATCTAGAAAATTTAGGAAAAATATCAAAAATAAGAACTAGATAATTAAATACTATTATTCAAAATTTTGGGGTGTTACATCTCTCTTAGTAAACATTGACATTCTAGACCACTCTCGAAAGGAGTAAAGGAAAAGATCAAATTGAACATGTTGGTGTTCCAATACAAAGAAAGTGGAACACCAAGGATAAAGGAGATCATAGATCAGAGACAAAGGAATAGCATCGTAGCTATAGCAAGCAAGTTGTGTTCGATCAAGTCACACTAACATTTTTCAAAACTACATTGTTTTGTTAAAACTTGCAGGCTAAGTTTATATCAAATTCACTTAGGAATAGTTAATGCCTATATTATTTACTTAACCACCATTATAACATGTTTGTCATGTACCCTTGTCCTGTAGATTAGGAAATTACTAGTTCGACTTATGTATGATACCAATGTGAGTTGGTGTAGTTTTGCTTAGCATGCTTGTAGTTATGGAATCATTTTTTGAAATCCCTACACCTGACTAATGATATATGGAATTATTTTACAATGGTAAATGTAATAAATTGTTGATGGCACGTGACTAATGTATTTGGTGGATAAATGATTTCGCTTAGGGCCAATGGAGGTACTAGGTGCCTTGTTTGGGTAGTTGCCCAAGTCAATTAAGGACATTGTGTGCTATTGAACTGAACCACATCATAAAAACCATATGCTAGAATGGGACATGTCTAGGTTAGTAAGTTACCGATTTTCAACATTGACACCTTAGGTTGTAGATGTAGATTTGTGCGATCGCTTATTAGGGTTGTACTCGGAGAACTAGAGGGTGTATTTGCTTATTAGGTCTACATCATGGCGGGCATCATCATCAAATTTAGCGTTGGGTTCCGAGCTATGACTTGGTTATTATGGGTATGGTTAATGGCTTTATGCCTAATGGGAGGGTCAATGTTGGAGCGGAGTGTCGAAAAGGCATTGTTATGATCTTCTCCTGTCGAGTTGATCATATCGTGTGGGTACAGTTGTATACCTCTGTAGAGTTAAAACTATTCTAATAGCCATGTCTACTATCATAGAAGCTCAGGAATTTTATACAAGGGGTAGATTTTCATGAAAACAAAGCTGGGAAAGGAAAGCAAATGTGTTAAATTGGTTAGACTATGTAAGATTGTCTAGTTGCTTACTTATTTATTATATGTTTCCAATTGCACTTTTTAATATATTTATTGTATTTAACTGCAAATGTGGCTTTATGCAAAACAAACTATATGAGCTATCCTTTGAAATAAGCCTTGCATATAGTTAAATAGACTTGCATTCGGAATGCATGACTTGCTGAGTACTCCATGCAGTCACCCTTGCTATAAACACAATGTTGCTCACTTGTTGAAGACAACATCAAAATACCAATGGTCAATGAGGACTACTTTGAAGATCGTAGAGGACTAGGTCACGCTACCCCAGTTGAATGCCTATGGGAATATGGATAGATTATTGAGTTGTTCACCTTTCATGGCATTAAGTGTAAGCTTAGACCATAAGGTTGCTACTATGATAATCAATGTTATTTGCGTCTTTCTTAGTTATTGTATGTATAAAATGATATTTCATCGATGTTGTTATTGTGTGTACTAGCATGATCCTAAACTAGTGTAGTGTACACATAGGTTTGGGATTTAAATTTTCACGTCCCAACAACTCCCTCTTGCATAGCCACCATTGTACCCTGAAAACCTAACTATGATTGTTCTTGTTGCGGCCCTCCTATGTCAAACATAGAGCTCGTGGTGCCCTCACCTCCCACTGTGATGTTGCCAGCCTCTTGAAACACTTGCTGTCATCGGTGACGGAGAATGGGTAGGCTATTCTAGTATAAATCCAAAATATTCTATCATATAACCAAGGAATCAATACAAGTTATAGATCACAGAATTACCACTAGATGCACAGATCCATAGAGGAATTAGAGTCGATGTAGGGCCTATTTGGGGGAGCTACGGTTGGGCTGAAAAGCTGCTTTTGGTTTGCTGAGCTGTAAAGTAGATATAGCTAGCGGCTATGGTTTTTCTTGTTATGTTGTTTGGCAAACTAGCTGTTGTAGCTGTAGCTTTTGGGGACCAACCAAGCGGGGAGGTAACAACATAGCGAAGTACAATGACGTCCGAATAGGGAGGTGACGTGGAGGCAACAAGGTGGGGTGACGGAGGTCGAGAAGGTAGAGCGACCAAGGTGGGAGGTGGTCAAGCGAAACCACAGCTGAAAAACTCCTCCCCAGCAACTGCAACTTTTAGGGGTGCTTTTGCTGTGGCTTAGCTTCCTAGCTATTTTGCAACCATGCTGTTTGGGGGAGCTTTTAGCCCAAAACTGAAGCACAGCCCCCCAAACAGGCCCGTAGTGCATTGGTGCGGTTGTAGTAGTACTAGCCCTGTGCCTCCTCCAATAGCTCCTCGTGACCGTTACATGTTGTGGATCATCCTCATGATAGTCATAGGTTGCGAATCATCCCAACGTTTGTAAGATCGAGGATACTGACTAGAGGAGGTGACTAAGCGGCTTTAAAAATTTCTTCTACAATTAATTAAAATCTCGCCTAAGTACCCTTATGTCAAGACCTAAATGATATTAGATGCAGAAGCAATAAACTAAGGTTTTGACAAATTAAAGCCTAAATTTATTAGACTCACTAAGTGCACTAACTAGTTACATCTCTAACAAAAATTGCCATCCTAAAGACAATCAAGCAATTTAATTCTAGGAATGTAAATTGTAACAATGTAAATATAGAATTGCAAACAAACACAAAGAGACACATTAATGTTTCACCGTAGTGTTCGGAGACTTGCTGGTCTCCCCTAATCCACATTGAGGCAAGCCCAAACCACTTTGAACCGGCTCCACGAATTGAGCACTCGTCTCGATTCCACTAGTGGTAGCTCTTCCTCACTCTGGGTAGGCGAGCTCCGACCTTCACAATTTTGTTGGGCTTTCTCACAATCTCGTTGAGAATGTCACCACGCACGACGCATTTACACGCCGTCTAAGTTTCAAAAAGCACCAAAAGTAACAAGTCAACCCTCTAGCTTGAGCTCCACCAAGTACAACACATGTACAATGGTGATCACCGAGTGCAACACATGCACAAGGCTTCTCTCAAGTGTAACACATGCACAAGAGACTCTCAATTCTCTCCTAATTGCAATACATGCAATTAGTGATCACTCTTAGCTCAAAAACCAAATTGGAGAGTGCAACACATACACAACTCAACCATAAGGAGCAATGAATTCTCTAAAACCATAGTAAGCACAAATGCCAGCCCCCAAGGCTTCTTTTATAGCTTCCACAAGAAAAACTAGCCGTTTGGGGGGTCCAGTCCAATGGCTAGCAACACTAGCCGTTACTCAGAAAATCTAGTCATATCGAAGTGTGTCCGATCATACCGGGCCTATTTTTAATTTTTCAAGCTAAAATATCTCTTCACCAGAAAAAATGCATCGAGAAAACCCTGCTCATACCGGAGGCCGGTATGACCAGAGTGACCCCGGTCATACCATTGCTAGAGCCACTAAAACGATCGTAACTTTTTACTCCAGACTCCGATTTAGGTGATCTTGAGCTCTATATATATAAAGCTTATCATGAGAGCTACAATCTCTACTCATTTTTAAGATTTAAGCAACCATAGATATTTTTAAATATTACTAAAACAAATACTCCAATGCAATCATACAAGTCTAAAATCTGATTTTTTTAAAAAAATCTCTCACACAAACTTGATAAAGGGCATAACTACAAGCTAGCAAGGGTTAATAAAGATCAAATCTTGAGCCATGTGATGATCAACTCATGATCAAAATAATTTTACAAAACACATTTGCAAATAAATCGAGAATCTATGAGATCAATCCTCTAGCCATGTAAGGGTTAACACATGATCCTAACACTTTTGCAAAACACATTTGCAAATGCCAACACATGCTCTAGGATCGAAACCCATAACCTCTAGCTTATTTGCAAAACACATTTGCAAATAACAAGTCAACATTTTGCAAACACGAAGCATAAACTTCACTTAACCTTGTGATGATCAATACATGATTAAATCACAAGCTAAAACACCAATGCATGAGCTTTCACCTTTTACAACATATGCAAAACTTTGCTCTATGCAAAAACCACATAAAATAAATTACATGAGCTATCTCCCTTTTGCAACACATGCAAATCCATAGCTCTATGCAAAAACCAAATCAAGATTCAAAAAGAAGCAAGCATGAGCTCCCTTATTTGCAACATGTGTAAATACTTAGCTCATGCAAAAACCATCTAAGGGAGTGAGTTAGAGTGATCGGATTGAGTTCATCAACATATGATAAAACTCAAGCTAAATGACTCGACCTCTCTTAATAGTACGACAACCTATACTAATAACTCAATCTCCCATCGAAACACCAAGACCAATAAAAGATTAGGAACACATCGTTAGCCCTAGCTAGTTATACTTTTGTCTCTAGCAACCACTTAGAGCTTTTATGATTTCCATCATCTTCTCTCCAAGCTTGATCCTTTCTTCTTATTCATCAACACATGATGAACCTTATTTAGCTTCACTTCACTTCGGGATTCTTCCTTAAAGCTTATCAACATATGATGACTTCTTCTTCTCGATTCTTTATCTTCTTAGACTCAACCTACTTCACAACTCATGGAAGATTGTTAGTCTAACAAACACGGTTGCCTCAATCACCAATTGCACTCCATTAACGCATAATGGATGCCCCCACGATCGATTGAGCATAGCCCTAATCAATTTGAATGATTTAAAGGTGTCTTGAGTACTTTGATGCAACTAATACTTCATTATACTTAAGAACTTTCCACTTGTTCTTAACCAACGAAGAAATACAATCAACACATGATGAAACATTCTTTGATTGATTGAAAGACAACCGAATTCAATTTAAATTTTATTTAAATTGAAATGAGTATATATTAACTACACAAGTTTCATATACTCATTTTGATGGTTACTAAGTATGATCCAAATTATGTTGGAGAGTGGTGGAAAGGGATCAATACTCTTAATACCATCAACAATAGAATAAACTCTATTAAATATATGCATATAAATAATTGAACTTGGAATCAATATGCACATAATCAAGCTTAGATAGAATTTGAGTTTATCCTATATTAACATAAGTATATATTAACTACACAAGTTAAATATACTTAAGGGGTTGTTTCAAAGTAAAGATCCTTGATATAGAAAGATGAATAAGATCAATAATATTGAAACATTAAGGTAAAGTATGAACTCCCTCTAAATGTGTGCATTCATGTATATATGAAATTGAAACATTAATACACATCTTGAGGTCTAAATAATGGTAAAGTTCATTCTTTAATTTGAATCCAAAATATGCATTAAGATATCATAAAATGAATACGAGTGCATACCTTGGGTTTTCTATTTTTCAATGAGATGGGACTAATCAAAAATATACTCAATAAAAGAGTTAGTCTCATATTTAGATTTATCAATATGATCATGAGTATTATATCCAAGGAATGCAACAAGATATGATAATATAAGCTCGAATGCATACCTTTGATATTTCCATCTTTTTTTATCCAAAAGAGACTAATAAGAGTTGAGGTCAATAAAAGAGTTAGTTTCATAAAAAGATTTGTCATTAATTAACAATTGAGACTAATTAATATTATAATTATCAAAAGAGTTAGTCTCAATATTAGATTTGTCATTAACACTAAAACCAACTTAATGGAGCTTGAACTTTTAGCTTTGAAGCCTCATAGCAACACCTCTAAGGTATCCACACATACGGGGCAGGAACGTCACGCTTCAGAGTGCTAATACCGGTTGCACAATTTTAGACAAAGGAGGTGGGTGGCTAGGGTTTCGTGAATTCTGAATTATTTTGATGTCTCCTAACCCTAAAGCCACTAACCCTTCCCTTTATATAGATGCCCTATAATGGATCACTACATTAAAGGCCCGTTAGGAACTCAAAGCCTATTAAAATTCATATCACCATCCAAATTAAGTCTCAACCCTTTAAGTGTACAACCCTATAGGTTCACGTATACTTGTGCATTGCCCAAGTACACTTACTCGACCATTAATCAACAGAGGTCTCTAGCAGGACATGCTGACTCACAAGTGTATGTAAAGATCACATCGGACTAACATTAAAAATGCTTAGTTATATGCATTTCTCTTTACCTCATGATATCGGTCAAACTCAAGACTACAGTTACATGATTCGAAATCCCTGACTATGGTTAACTCTTTAACCACAAGTAGCACAGCCATACATTTCTGGAATCCGACCACACGAGAGGCCTAGAGATATATCTCCCGTTATGTGGAGGGGCAAATCTCATCTTAATCGACTATGCCTAGCAACATGCTTCATGATAAACCTTGAAGCCACCTTTATAACTACTTAGTTACGGAGTAGCATTTGGCAACTTATGAAAAAAATCATTACACATCTCAAGTACATGTATCAACCTCAAGTCTAAGGATACAGCATACACATTGTATGTGAGACAAACTGTTGACAAGTAAGATTACAACGCTCTTGCAATGTCTCAAGGTGGGTCGATCCAACTCCATGTTCTCTAACATGTGTCCATATTATTGGTTTCATATCAACATATCCATGACCCGTCAAACATCACTACTATAGAAAGGCCTATATAAGGCCCTGTTTGGGGGAGCTGTGCTTTAGTTGTGCTTCAGCTTTTGGCCCAAAGCTCCCCCAAACAGGCTTTCTAAATAGCAACAGACAAAAATTTCATGATAACAGGAGCACCCTCCACAACCGGCACATGGGAGGTGCTTCACAGACCGCCACCGCCTGACGCCCCAATTCCCAGATACCCCTTCACGTCCCGCAGCGCGGCGCCTCATCCCCCCACCCTCCCGCAGCGTAGCGCCTTGTCCTCCGCCCACCTCCCTCTGGCACAGAAGGCCTCCTCCTCCCCAGCCAGGCCTTGGCAGTGCAGTGCCTCCTCCTCCTTCTCCTCCCACACAGTGTCGATCTCCTCCCCGACGGCGCTTTGCCTCCTTCGTCGTCCCAATGATGCAACAAGGCCTCCTCCCAAGCAAGACGGCGCCTCCCTCGTCCCCAGTGCCTGGCGCCTCCCCTTTGTCCCCAAAGAGCAAGGTGGTGCTTCCTCCTCCCCCGGTCGGCACAGCCCCTCCATCTCACCCGGAAGCCCTCCCAGTCTGGTCAATGCCTCCTCGCCCACACATTTTGGATTGGCTTGTGTACATATGCGTATGTTGGCTTCGCGTTGTGTGTGGGGACGTTGTGTGCTATGGGGATTGGGAGGAGCAGCAGCCACCGCCGCCGCCTTTGGGTGGTTTTCATCTCCGATCGTCCCAGGGATACCATATTCAGGCCTTCCTAGTGCGGATTCGATGATTTGGGATGGCTCCAAGTTTTTGTGGCTTGAATCTGATGTACGCTGACGAGGTTTAGGGATTTTTGGCATCGGATCTGGTGATTAATGATGAGCATGTGCGATTATTTGTAGGTACTTTATAAACCGCTCACGAGCGGCACAAGTCGAACCCGTTCATTCCAAATAGCCTCATAGCATACAGCTTGTTGAATCAAGGTGAGCTCTCATGTACTCATGCCATCTCTATTGTGGTACATCTGGATATATGAGTGACTGAATACTGGTCGAATTACTACTTCTTCCACACATTTGGAATAATCTTTTGTGATGTGGGAATCTTTGACTCCCACTTTTTTTGGCTTGTGTACCTCTGAATTTGCTTCATACCTCCATTCATCTCCATAATAATTGGTTACTCTTTTACCTGCACAAAGAAAGTTGTCTTTATCTCTAACTGAGTTAGATGTAACACAAAATTAATAATTCATATCGTGTGCATTTACTTCATGGAAAACTGAAATTGTTGGGTTAGTATGGTTTTATTCTACCGGTCACTACTTAGATTTTGTTTTGTAGAACGAATACTTATCATTTTCATGATCGCCATTTTGCTAACCCCTACAAAGGGTTCTTAGTGGTCAATGTTTGCTCTTTTTTCTCGTTCTAGGACGAACCCTCTCTTTGGGCTGTTATTTATAACACAATCTCTCCAATCTCCACAGTTTGATTTTGCAAGCGTAGTAACTTTTCCTGTTAACTAGCCATGATCCAGATTTTAGTATCTCTCTCAAGGGGATGTTCAAATTCTGGTAGTGCCAATCCAGTCAGTTTATTATGAGATTCATTATAGCATCTCAAGGTAGATGCATTTCTTGTCGTTCTCATATTCTGAACTTGTAATGGTTGATTGGTTGTTTCGCACTCCAAATATTAACTTGCCGTGCCGGTTTGAAACAAAACCAATGCAATATTTCAGAAAAAATTCAGAATAAGTAGAACCAATGCAAAGGCGACATGCCCCGTTTCTAATGTTATAATTTGGTGCCACCATTAAAAATTAACACAAATGTTCCCCACTCACCGTTCTTGTAATAAACAAGTACATGCGCAAGATGATTGTGCTGAGGGTTAAGAATTAATGCTTATTTTTAGAAGATGTGATGCCTTTTTGGATAAGATCAATGGACAATGTGAGCCTCTTAATTAGTGGATTTACAAAATGGACATTTCTGCTGCTCTGATTTAATTGAGAGAGCAAAGAAGCAATGGTGACTCAATGGACATTCTGTACATATTCTAGATCATGTCATGTTTGAAGCCGACTGATTTCTATTTTGAACTATGGTACAACGTGTTCTTCATTTTCTACATTTTAACTTCCATTTGTGTTGCACAATTTTCACATTATCATCGATTTGTTTTTCTTTGCCAAATTTGCTTGTTGAGAGTGCCCTCAATATTACCACATGGTTAAGGGTACAATAACAGGCAGTGGCAGAGCTTGAACTGTAATATAGAGCAACAATATAATGAAATCTATGAGATGAATGCAATAGCTCATCGTGAGAAGGCCACTGATAATAATCTGTTAAACTTTGTTTTCGTGAGAAGGCCTGTATCTATTGAGACTTGAGAATGTTTACATTTTGCTTTGTCCTTTTGCAGGACAAGCCTCAGCCCCCACCTGAGGGCCGCCTTCCTGACGCTACCAAGGGTATGTTTCTAACCTTGATGACGCTTCGATTGAGTTATTCTATTTGAGTTCTTCTAGAGCAGCAAGTACTAAGCTATTTTACAATTACTTCTGATTTGTGTATACAATGCTACATTATAGACATGATAGGCTTGTTATTTAATTTTGTTGTTTTACTGTTACTTATGCACTAGCTAGATGGACAAAGTTGTTAAGAATCCCGTTGCTGTGTGGGACAATTTGGCCAATGAAGCCTTTTGTGAAATATGTGTCGTTGAGGTTATTGCTGGAAATAGGCCTACTGGACATTTGAATGCGAAGGGATATAAGAACCTAGATGAAAAATTCCTTGCAAAGACTGGGAGACTTTATGACAAGAAACAATTTAAAAAATAAGTGGGATGGTTTGAAGGCCAAGTTCTCAATATGGAAGGAGTTGAAGCATGCAGCTACCGGTCTTGGTTGGAATGTTGTGAATGGTACAATTGAGGCAGATGATGATTGGTGGGCTGAGAAAATAAAGATTGCAACTTGACAAAATTTATGTTTATTTCAACCCAACATACCTTATTCTTATATAACTTGTCTAATTTTTTTAGGCCTTCCCGAAGTATGCCCATTTCAAGAAGACACCACTTGAACACGTAGACTCTTGAAGTTATGTTTCAGGGTGTTAGTGTGACATCCCATTCTTCAGTTATTCCTGGTGTACCAACTGAAGTCTCAAGAGTAAATGATGTTTCAGATGAAGATGATGGTGATGATGACGATGATGTGGCTATTTTAGAGGGGGCAAGTAAGGGTGTTGAGAAAGGACGTACTAAGCGAAAGGGTACTAATGTTGGTCATAGCCCAAATATGGGCAAGAGGAGCCCTATGATGAGGGAAATGAAGCGTGTAATACCGCAAATTGTTTTACCAGGGTTCTTGGCCAGAATTTGGTTTTGTCTTCTTATATCCAAGGATTTATGGCGGAAGGGCAAAATATTTGTCATCTCGAGCTTTAAGAACTTAGCAAAAGTATTGAGTTTTTGCCGAGTGCTTATCGAATTGGGTGTTTTCTTCCGAGTCAGATAGTTGTTTTCTTGTTATTCGTCATTTCGCCATGAATTTATTGGTTCGCGCATCGGTTAAAAAGTTGGACTTTGGTTTTGGAGGGTTTTAGGAAATTTTCCCTCATCTAGCTTCTCTCTTTCTTTTAATGTGTGGTCGAGATTTTCTTGGAGAGCCTCTTTTTCCCCCCCTCACGACTCCCTCCCCATTTCTTTTTCCCCACCGATCGCTCCTGGCTATGCGCCATTTCTTCTTTTCCCCGGTGGCCGCTTCTTCCTCCCGCCTCCTCGGCCGATTCTTCCAAAGGTGGCGCCTCTTCTTCGCTCCTCCTCCAGTGGCGGGCGCTCGCCGCCTCCCCGGTGGTGGGTTCCCCATCGCTCGTCATGGTGGCTGGTGCCCCTCTCGCTCCTCTTGGTGGCCGGCGCCTCGCTGCTCCTCCATGGCCGGCACCTCCAGTGTCCAGCTCCGACGAGCCCCCTCCAAGGGCTCCTCCTCCTCCCGGCCCTTCCTCCCTCATTCCTCCATGAGAAAGACTTGAGGTAAAACCCTAGGTCTTTGGGGGATTATGGTGCTTGCATGTAAGGTGTTTGATCAAATGCCCAGCTAGGATCATTGTCTTTGTGATGCATTTAGTTGAGGGATTTGGTGTCTAGAGTGATTTTTGGAGATTTCTGCTTGAGATGAATTCTGTCCCGCTGTTTGGACTGCTACTTGAAAATTCTACAAGCATTTTCTGGGGGTTTGGCTATGGAAAAAGTTGTAGATAATCGAATTACCTTTCAATAGAGACTGAAATCATTAAGTTTCATTCAGCCATTTAAAAGTTATGACTATTTTACCGAGTGCTGTCCAATTCTTATCGTGACTGATTCAGTCTGTGTTCTTCTGCAGATTAGAGCATTGTAGGGGCCAAATTAGACTTTTTCATTGCCTAGAAAAAGTTAGGATTTTTCGAGTAGATTGAGAAAATGTATTCGTTTATGTGATTTGGAGTTGTAGAACTCAAGTTATGCTCATTTTGATGTATGCTGTCCAGATCAAGTTAATTTTTGCGTTTGTCTGCTGTTCGTCGCAAAACTGAGATTAATCGTGCATTTCCCGATCGGTCGGCTGTAGAAAAAGTTGTAGATTTATCTCTTGCGATCGTTTATAGCCTGGGCTCATCCTTTTTGGATTAGTCGTTTGGAAGTTATGTCATTTTCAGTGTCGGCTGTCCAGTTCTGCATTTAAGTGGTTATGAGGGATGTTTTGGTACGATTGTAAATGTGAATATGTAGAGTTGTTTTCTTCTGTCACTTGTACCGAGTGTGCATGAATTTGAGTTGAATAAATATTGTTCTATTTGCAGGGAAGGTTCTGTCGGGAGTGGCCTCAACCGTATGCCACTCCATTCTTTCGTCGGTAAAGGCAAGTGCATTGTATACGGTTGTGGCTTAGGTGGCCATTTGGTTTTGCAAGCATATAATTATCCATGTGTTATTTTAATATTTTCGTGTTTGATTTTGCTTGCGATGTGATGAATGAGAATTGTTAATTGGTTATGCTATCGTTCAAACCTAGATTATATGAAGTGCATCAATGTTTGTTTGTTTGTTATGTGTGTTGATTGACGAATCATACGTCTTGTCAATATGCCATGGGTTACATTTTATATATGCCTTGATGATGCTCCCTAGTATGATTAGGCTAATGGGAACATAAAAGGTATAAGATTTGCGTTATGAAAATAGCTTGAATTGTGGTAATGATATGCGATTGTGGCGAATATGTGAGGGTTGCTGATATATGTGACCTTATGGATATGAAGGTTGAGAATGGCCTTTTTCATATATGTGTTTATGAAAAGTGCATCTTTGGAGTGAATGCTTTGTGGGTTGTTTGTTGGACCCCGTACAATCGCCAAATGGATATATTGCTATATCACACGTTCATAAGGTTGCTTACTACTATGATAGGTGAATGTGAATAATGAAGTTGTGAGGTTGGATTAATAGAAGTAGTTGAATTGCGATCATGAAAATTGAGTATGTCTTTGGTGCGAGTGTTAATGATAGAGGTGATCATGTTGATAAGATTTGTTGAGAATATGGATATGAGTGCTGAGAAGGCGATTTGAGTGTTGAGAATGACATTTGCATATGTGCATTCATGACAAATGCATCGAGCAAAGTCAAGGAGAACGCCATATAAGTTATATGACTAATCCGGAGTGCTCAGAGAGCTCTACTCAGAGTCCCATCTAATCGCGTGGATGGGAGCGTGTTAAGAGTAGGACCCGCCATCGGGTAGCGGCAAGTCCTGCTTTTGCAGCCCTTCCACGGATGGTTGGGTTTGAGGGCACGACGACGGGTGGTGCTTGGCAATACCCAGATTTGCTAAGAAAGAGGAGATGAGTCATGCATGATGCATCATATGCATAAGAGTGCATCATATGCATGAGAATGGTGAAATATGCATGAGAATGGCTAAATGAGATGAGCAAATGAACATGTAAGCACTGCATTGCAATGACAATGATGCATCATATTTAATGAGTTGATTGTAATGTATGAATATGAGATTTTCCATTTGTTTGGCATATTGGCATTTGCATTGCATTGTCAAATGATGAATCATGTTTAATGAGTTGATTGTGTTGCCTGGATATGAGATTCTGCTTTTGTATGTGTTGTGCACTTGAGTATGAAAGCATAAATGTATTCCATTGCATTATTCCATTGCATTATGTGTCGCAACTGATAAATGAGATTGATGAGAATAGGAAGAACAAGTTGAGGATTGAGGCGGACTCATCCGTAAATGTTATTGAGGCAGGGTAAGAGTTAGTTATGTTTTTGAGTTGGTTGCGTAAGTGGAGTTAGTTATTGCTTCTTTTACCGTTGATTTCAGTTAGTAATGGTTATATTAAAGTGTAGAGTACAAGTAATTCAGCTTGAATTCATTACTTTTATTATTGTTGCACTTTGTCGAGTCTTGGACTCACACTTGTTTACTTCTGCTTTAGGTACCTTGAAGATGATTCGTCAGGCCGAGTAGTAGCACGAGCACGACTTCACCAACCACAACCCGCCATTTGATTTGTTAATGATGGTTGTAATAAATGCGAGTGTATTATGTTGATCGATTATGAGTTGGTTAATTGTCGATTGAAATGTGATTGATTATCTAAGGACCCGTTAGAATGATATTATATAATTGCTATGGTTCCTTTGTCTCACGAGTGGATGTCCTCTCGCTCTAGAGAGGTCATGCCGAAATTTTGTAAATTTCGTGACTTAGTTTTAAGCCGGTTCAAGAGTTTAGAGATTAAATTCAGTTTCAATCTTTTTCAGAGAGGTGTCGCTTGTTAATTAGGGTTTTTGGTAGCATTCGCGGTATGCGTTTGGCGCCGGGGTGTTACAGTTGGTATCAAAGCGGGCTTCAGGTCCGTGATGTATGAATGTAGTGAGTAATTCCAGAATGACTTAAAATTTTGCTGTGTGAAGGTAGAAACATGGTTTAGGTTGAACCTTTAAAATGTGGCCCTAGGGCAATACCCGTAAAACGTGATGTAGAATGATGAATTAATCTAAAATTTGACACACTCTGATGCACAATAGGAAAGGGATGGGATATCGTTGCATTGTGTTACAATACTTATTTTGTTATTAATGCTATGTTGATACTTGTGATTATGTTATTTGTTTGTCTTGATAAGGCTATGGTATTATTGATGGCTATGCTTCAAGTTTGGTTTGACTTGTGAAATCTTTTGGGATTCTTTTGTGTCGAAGGGATTTCGCCCTATCGTAGTCATATTGGTCTGTGGCGCTTGAGAGCCAAAGACCGGAGGATTCATAACCCCGTGAGGATAGTCCTAATTCCTTTGTCAGAAATCAAGGTATATTCTTTTGCACCTCTTTTGATTGTTTTGTGGAGAAAGTTATGGATTCTTTCTTGTATTGATCGCTCTCCCGCCACAAGGAGTTGTACTTCTTTGAAGGTGGGAGAATTGATGGAGTAAGTTTTCGGACTTTGACTCATTTGGTCTTTTTGGGTTTAAGTCAAAGAAAATGGGGTTTTGGTGTTGCGCCTTGTTGGTTGATGGCGGGTAAAAACATGGATTTCTTCGTGTTATCGTTCTCCAAGTTGAAGTTTTGGATTTGGGGCATTAAAGGAAAAGGTGTTATTCGATTGATTCGCTTTTCCTTTCCGTGAATTGATTTGTGTAACTCCTTTCCTTCGTGGAATTTTGGAGTTTGTTAATCGGTTTGGAGTTTTGTTGAATGACATGGCTTGAGCTCTGTCATTTTCTAAGTCTTTTGAGAGTCGAGCTTCTTTGAAGGTTTTCATTGGCTTTTCTAGAAAGAAAAATTCAGTAGTTAGAGTATTTTGTGGGTCGATGATCCGTGGTTATACGTGGAGAGCTAGACGTGGTGTTTGCGTAAGGTTATAACCGACAGTTAAAGAAGTAATAACAAGTTTGGTTGAGGAACTTGTTAATTAAGTGATGTTGGCTAGTGAAGTGGTCTCTATTGGGAATGAGTTTCTCTCTCTTTAAGAGATTGTGTGTTGATTGTGGGTTCGGATGTCGGGTTTGAGAATCGATTTCCTCTTCCCAAGTGTTGATTTTGGTGTTGTACGCATTTTTGCTTTGATGACAGCAAGTTAAGTTGTTTTTGGTTATTGAGAGCTTCTGTCAAAGGGTTGCGCAGAGTCTCTTTTATTTTGAGTACTCCCCGATGTAAATTTGATCGCATTGATTTGAAAATGATAAAGGTGGTTCTTGAGATGTTCGAGATTTGAATTTGCCTTTGCGATTTGGCTTTGGAAAGGAAATAGAGCGATCATGGGTTTTGTTGAATTTTCTCCAAGGTGATGTATGTGGTTTGTTGGTTTAAAGAGAATTGTATCTCTTCTACATTCTAGTTGGAGTTAAAGATTATGACTGTTTGTGGCATCGTGTTGCAAATAGTAAGGATTTATACTCTTAGGTTTAATTACCTATGGAATTGGATTGTCTTGTAATTACTTGGAAGGTTGCCTTCGCTTAAGGCATTTTGTTCTGTGCAATTGAAATTGCCATATGATTTGTGTTTCGCCAAGTGGTGGAGTTAGTGGATGAAAGATTATGAGGAAGAAAGAATGCATACTTATGGAATAGTGTGATGGTAGTCTTTGGACTTGCCACTTAAGGAAAATAAATAGAGGTAATGGAAAATGTTGGATTTCGTGATCGCTTTTGCTATTCCCTAAATGTTGGTTTTGGGATTAGTGTGTTGTGTTGCTTTTTAATCGAGTGATTCTTTGATGTGAAGCTTTCCACCTTAGGGTTCAAGGTGAGGAAATGGTTTATGCCGTTAAGAGAATGGAGTTCTCTTCGAGTTTAGTGTCGTGGCTAGACCTAGTTGTGAGGATTGAGGTTCTGGTCTTTGTAAGAGTAAGGGATATGTGATCTCGCTGCTTTTTGCTTGTTTGGGAGGATCATTTTGATTGCGTTGTCCCTATGTTGTGTGGGACTTTGTCGTTGGTGATCTGGGTGGTTCAGTTGCAAACTTTTTCATTGAGTGATTGTCTCGTTGTATGAGACAAGTTTGAAAGAAGGTCAAGTTCGAGGTTGTGTTTTGGGGGAATTTGATTGTTGCCCTCTGGGGCTAATCAATCCAATAATAAAGAATGATTTTCGATCTTGTTGAATAGATAAAAGTTATGTTTTGATTCCTAGAGGATCCCGGTGTTAATTGGTTAGAAATAATGATACATCTGGATTCGGTCAAAAGTTGTTAATAGTTATGTGGCTATAAAGGGTAACTATTGAGGAGAAATGTGAATCAAGGTTCCTTTGTTCTTAGGGAGTTTAGGTTTAGAACCCCAACTGCTCAATGGAATAGAAATTCATGATGTGCTTAATAGAGTGTTGTGGCTTGTGTTAATCAGATTATCATGAGTCGTTGGTCGGTGGTATGATTTGGGAATTTTGGTCATCGGCTCGGGTCTAATAGCGTCAAGGTGGGTGTTGTGACTTCTCAAGTGGAAAGGAGGTGACTCGAGTTTTGGAGTCCCGCATGGGAAAGTTCGCAACCTTGTTCTTTTGGATGTTTTCGCTTTATCAACGATTCTCGTTGTTCTTGTTGGAGTTCTTGGGTGTTCGTAATTCGAGGTCAATTTCGCTAAAGGGGGAAGAGTGTAATACCGCAAATTGTTTTACCGTGGTTCTTGGCCGTAATTTGGTTTTGTCTTCTTATATCCATGATTTATGGCTAAGGGCAAAATATTTGTCATCTCGCAGCTTTTAAGAACTTAGCAAAAGTATTGAGTTTTTGCCGAGTGCTTATCGAATTGGGTGTTTTCTTCCGAGCCGTATAGTTGTTTTCTTGTTATTCGTCATTTCGCCCGCGAATTTATTGGTTCGCTGCATCGTTAAAAAGTTGGACTTTGGTTTTGGAGGGTTTTAGGAAATTTTCCTCATCTAGCTTTCTCTTTCTTTTTAATGTGTGGTGAGATTTTCTTGAGGAGCCTTTTTTCTTCCCGCCTCACGACTCTCTCCCCATTTCTTTTTTCCCCACCTGACCGCTTCCTGGCTATGCGCCATTTCTTCTTTTCCCCTGTGGCTGGCTTCTTCCTCCCGCTCCCCGGCCGATTCTTCCAAAGTGTTGGCGCCTTGTCAGCCGCCTCCTCCCTCCAGTGGCGCCCTCCGCTCCTCCCGGTGGTGGTTCCCCATCGTCGTCATGGTGGCTGGTGCCCCATCGCCCTCTTGGTGGCCGGGCGCCTGCTGCTCCTCCATGGCCGGCACCTCCTGTGTCCAGCCCGGCCAGCTCCCCTCCAAGCTTCTCCTCCTCCCGGCCCTTCCTCCCTCATTCCTCCATGAGAAAGACTTGAGGTAAAACCCTAGGTCTTTGGGGGATTTTGATGCTTGCATGTAAGGTGTTTGATCAAATGCCCAGCTAGGATCATTGTCTTTGTGATGCATTTAGTTGAGGGATTTGGTGTCTAGAGTGATTTTTGGAGATTTCTGCTTGAGATGAATTCTGTCCCGCTGTTTGGACTGCTACTTGAAAATTCTACAAGCATTTTCTGGGGGTTTGGCTATGGCAAAAGTTGTAGATAATCGAATTACCTTTCAATAGATACTGAAATCATTAAGTTTCATTCAGCCATTTAAAAGTTATGACTATTTTACCGAGTGCTGTCCAATTCTTATCGTGACTGATTCAGTCTGTGTTCTTCTGCAGATTAGAGCATTGTAGGGGCCGAATTAGACTTTTTCATTGCCTAGAAAAAGTTAGGATTTTTCGAGTAGATTGAGAAAATGTATTCGTTTATGTGATTTGGAGTTGTAGAACTCAAGTTATGCTCATTTTGATGTATGCTGTCCAGATCAAGTTAATTTTTGCGTTTGTCTGCTGTTCGTCGCAAAACTGAGATTAATTGGTGCATTTCCCGATCGGTCGGCTGTAGAAAAAGTTGTAGATTTATCTCTTGCAATCGTTTATAGCCTGGGCTCATCCTTTTTGGATTAGCCGTTTGGAAGTTATGTCATTTTCAGTGCCGGCTGTCCAGTTCTGCATTTAAGTGGTTATGAGGGATGTTTTGGTACGATTGTAAATGTGAATATGTAGAGTTGTTTTCTTCTGTCACTTGTACCGAGTGTGCATGAATTTGAGTTGAATAAATATTGTTCTATTTGCAGGGAAGGTTCTGTCGGGAGTGGCCTCAACCGTATGCCACTCCATTCTTTCGCTTCAGTAAAGGCAAGTGCATTGTATACTTGCCAGGCTTAGGTGGCCATTTGGTTTTGCAAGCATATAATTATCCATGTGTTATTTTAATATTTTCGTGTTTGATTTTGCTTATGATGTGATGAATGAGAATTGTTAATTGGTTATGCTATCGCTCAAACCTAGATTATATGAAGTGCATCAATGTTTGTTTGTTTGTTATGTGTGTTGATTGACTAATCATACGCCTTGTCAATATGCCATGGGTTACATTTTATATATGCCTTGATGATGCTCCCTAGTATGATTAGGCTAATGGGAACATAAAAGGTATAAGATTTGCGCTATGAAAATAGCTTGAATTGTGGTAATGATATGCATTGTATGCTAATATGTGAGGGTTGTTGATATATGTGACCTTATGGATATGAAGGTTGAGAATGGCCTTTTTCATATATGTGTTTATGAAAAGTGCATCTTTGGAGTGAATGCTTTGTGGGTTGTTTGTTGGACCCCGTACAATCGCCAAATGGATATATTGCTATATCACACGTTCATAAGGTTGCTTACTACTATGATAGGTGAATGTGAATAATGAAGTTGTGAGGTTGGATTAATAGAAGTAGTTGAATTGCGATCATGAAAATTGAGTATGTCTTTGGTGCGAGTGTTAATGATAGAGGTGATCATGTTGATAAGATTTGTTGAGAATATGGATATGAGTGCTGAGAAGGCGATTTGAGTGTTGAGAATGACATTTGCATATGTGCATTCATGACAAATGCATCGAGCTGAAGTCGGTGAGAACGCATATAAGTTATATGACTAATCCGGAGTGCTCAGAGAGCTTACCAGAGTCCCATCTAATCGGCGTGGATGGGAGCGGTGTTAAGAGTAGGACCCGCCATCGGGTAGCGCAAGTCCTGCTTTCGGCAGCCCTTCCACGGATGGTTGGGTTTGAGGGCACGACGACGGGTGGTGCTCTTAATACCAGATTTGCTAAGAAAGAGGAGATGAGTCATGCATGATGCATCATATGCATAAGAGTGCATCATATGCATGAGAATGGTGAAATATGCATGAGAATGGCTAAATGAGATGAGCAAATGAACATGTAAGCATCGATTGCAATGACAATGATGCATCATATTTAATGAGTTGATTGTAATGTATGAATATGAGATTTTCCATTTGTTTGGCATATTGGCATTTGCATTGCATTGTCAAATGATGAATCATGTTTAATGAGTTGATTGTGTTGCCTGGATATGAGATTCTGCTTTTGTATGTGTTGTGCACTTGAGTATGAAAGCATAAATGTATTCCATTGCATTATTCCATTGCATTATGTGTCGCAACTGATAAATGAAATTGATGAGAATAGGAAGAACAGGTTGAGGATTGAGGCGTGGACTCATCCAGAAATGTTATTGAGGCAGGGGTAAGAGTTAGTTATGTTTTTGAGTTGGTTGCGGTAAGTGGAGTTAGTTATTGCTTCTTTTACTGGTTGATTTCCAGTTAGTAATGGTTATATTAAAGTCTAGAGTACAAGTAATTCAGTTGAATTCATTACTTTTATTATTGTTGCACTTTGTCGAGTCTTGACTCACACTTGTTTACTTCTGCTTTAGGTACCTTGAAGATGATTCGCTTCGGCCGAGTAATAGCACGAGCACGACTTCACCAACCACAACCCGCCATTTGATTTGTTAATGATGGTTGTAATAAATGCGAGTGTATTATGTTGATCGATTGGCGTAGTTGGTTAATTGTCGATTGGAAATGTGATTGATTATCTAAGGACCTGTTAGAATGATATTATATAATTGCTATGGTTCCTTTGTCCGCCGAGTGGATGTCCTCTCGTTCTAGAGAGGTCATGCCAAATTTTGTAAATTTCGGTGACTTAGTTTTAAGCCTGTTCAAGAGTTTAGAGATTAAATTCAGTTTCAATCTTTTCGAGAGGTGTCGCTTTGTTAATTAGGGTTTTTGGTAGCATTCGCGGTGCGTTTGGCGCCGGGGTGTTACAAAGTGTCTAGTGGACAATTGGACTAGTAGCAACTCCGAAACATCCCAGAGGCCTGATAATACAGATGATGCGATAATAGAGCACATGAGGATGGCTATCAAGTCTGGGGTACAGGAAGGGAGTGAGGAGTATTTCATTGCATCAAAGCTCTTCATAAAATCTGAGTATCGAGCGGTGTTTCGGTCTATAGAGACCGATCATGGAAGGGTTGCTTAGCTTAAGAGGATGTATGAAGACCGCAAGAAGAACTAGAAGCTTTTATTATGTTCTTTTTAAGTTGTTAGGTAGAACTATATTCTTTTTATTAAGGAATAATTAGATATTTGCCACTCCTCAATTTGGAAATTGATTTGCATGTACAAAAAATGCCACTGAGTGGCATTTTTTGTATGGGGCATCGAATTTTCAAATTGAGGAGTGGCAAATATCTAAGTCTCCCTTTTATTAATGTTAGATTGAACCATATTATGTAAGTTTGAACTATGTTTGTCATAATATTCCAAAACTATGTATGTTTGAACTATGTTTGTCATAATATTTAAATGTTATATTTCTTTCAATTATGTATGTTATTGTATTATCATATTATTGTCGCTTATGTTACCTTTTGGTTGCCAATATTTGTAGATGAGTTCATCAAGTGAGAGCGATAGCACATTAAAAAGCACATCAAGTGAAAGTGACTCCGATATTGTTGAACAAGATAACAAAAGGAGAAGAACAATGCAGCTCCAAGCTGCAACGATTGTTCTTCTTATAGGTATGGATTATTGTGATAAATACCTAAAGAAGAAAATAAGGGCAGCACCTCAAATTGACTAGAGCGATGAATTCTGTAGAAGCTTTAGCTATGTTCTTGTGGACGGTTGGTGCTCCTCAGTCATTTAGTCAAGTGGAGAACCGTTTCAAGCATTCCAATGAAACAATATTTAGGAAGTTCAATGAAGTATTGGATTGTCTTCAACTCTTAGCTAAAGATAATATCAAACCAAAAGATCCCCAGTTTAGTACAGTGCACACACGACTTCTAGATCCTCGTTTTGCACCTCACTTCAATAATTGCATTGGTGCAATAGATGGCACACATATACCTATTGTTGTCCCTAACGCGGACCAACTTACCCATATTGGTCGCCATGGTTATGCTAATCAGAATGTAAAGGCTGTTTGTGACTTCGATATGAGGTTCACATTTGTTGTAGCTGGATGGCCTGGAGCAGCACATGATTCTCTCATATTTAATGATACACTGTCTAAGTATTCAGATCACTTCCCGCATCCACCTGGAGGTAATTATTTTATCTTTCATATGATCAAAAAATTTTCCCATTGTATCATTAAATGTTTAACACATTATGTGTGTGTGCAGAAAAATATTATCTTGTCGATGCAGGATATCCTAATTGAAAGGGATATCTTGCTCCATATAAAGGCCAAAAGTATCATATTCCAGAATGGCAATGGGGTCGAGGACCAAGAGGGAAGGAGTGGTTTAATTTTTGTCACTCTTCTAATTTTTGTCACTCTTCTCTTCGTAATGTGATTGAACGAGCCTTCGGAGTTTTAAAGATGAAATGGCGAATATTATTGAAACTACCAAGTTTTAAAGTGGAGAGATAGAAGAAGATCATAATTGCATGTATGTCACTACATAACTTTATTCGGGAAAGTGCCATACATGATCGTCTGTTCCGGAGGTGTGATGAGGATGAGGACTACATGCCAGTGGTTCCTCAAGAAGCACCATCTGGAATGGTTAGTGAAAATGATATGCCAGTGGATGATGGGGACATGGGTACTCTTCGTGATTTAATTGCTAACTCCTTGATGAGTACTAGAGAATAGGAATGTGTTTTGCTATGTGACAGTGGATATTGCACCTTTTGTGGCTAGCGATATAGAGTACGAATGTGTTTTGCTATGTGATAGTTAATTTCGCACTTTTTGTGGTTATTGCTTAGTAATCAGAACAGTAGGTCCTTGTTGAATCCTTTTCTTTATGTATAACTGCTGGTTCAGATTATTAACAACTTTACCCTAGCCAATTTTCAAATGTTGCTTCCTTCAATGGCGAGAATCGAGCCATTGCACTATACAAGAAATACATTACTTAATGCATATGTTTCATTGCTCAAAAGGCACTGCCATCGCCCGGGCTTTGGTTTTGTTATGTTTATTCTATTCTCGCAAATATGGTCTACCAAAGATGGTATGGCATTTGGAATGTTCATCACAGAGAAGAACAAAGATAAACCGACTTCGAATTTGTTCGTTAGCTAAAACGCATGTACTAATATATGTAAACGAGCTTCAACTTATCATGTGTATGCATAAAAAAATCTAACTTGAAAAAAATGGCTCCTTGTCCCTGACCTTAGAAAAGTTTTATGAAGAAAAATAAGCAAAATATATGTAATAATGTGAAAAAATAAAATATAACTAATGCTTAGTTATTCATCACTTAATATTTTACAAATATAATCCAAAAGATCAATATTTAAATTAAATCAACATACAAACAAGCCTTCAGAACTCTCAAGGTCATTTCAGTTATTTAAACACCAACTACAATGAAGAGCCCAACTTACGTACCACTTTACCAAACAAATATTTTAAGAAAAGTTACAATCACACCGCAAATTGTTTTACAAAGACAACAAGCTAAAATCAGCTTTTATCGCTTCAATGCAAATTTCAAACAGGCCTAAGACTCTTTATCACTGACGGTTTTGAAAAACTGTCTATGTTAAAGCTAATCGTAGATGGTTTTGCTAGTATGATTATCAAAGTTACAGTACATGCTAAGAATCGTCTATGATAACGCTTCCGTATTATATACCATATTAGGGTTTGTACGCACCACATTGTTCACCCTAACGAAAACTTACAAGCGACGATCATCTCCTCCCCAGCCTATCAAAGGCTGCCTCATCCCTAAGCCCATCGCCAACCGCCTCATCTCCAAACTCGTCGCCTCATCCTTGAGCCTGTCGTTGGCCGCCTCATCCTCTAGTCCATCGCCGGCCACCTCATCCCCTAGCCTATCATCGGCCGCCTCATCCCTGAGCCTTAAGGTATCTGAAGAATGCAAATATTCAATCCATTTCTTAGGGCCATTATCTTGATGTTGATCTTTAGATGGCATACACTATCTTGATGCATGTTGATCTTTGGATAGCATACACCATAGCCATATTTGGATGGCATGTGTTAAATATTAATTTGCTACTAGCTGGCTAGCTCTTAATTTTCTAGTCATATATACATATACATCCTATGTTGGAGGCATCACTATGAGAGTACGCATGTATATATATGGTTCAATTGCTCTTTTTTACTTTTTACATATATATGATTCATATAGTAATGGTTAGTAGTCTCATATGGAAATGTGTCTTTACTAGTTCTATAATGCATACACTATCTTGATGTTGATTTTTGGATAGCATACACCATGGTTATATCGATCTTTGGATGGCATACACTATCTTGATAGCTTCTTATAGCTATGTTAGAATCTCTCGTTACTGAATCCAATGCAACATTGCTGCCCTCCCCTTGAGCCCTTGCGCCACATGGATGTTTCTTCCTAGATGTACATATTGCCGCTCAAGATGATGTAGGTCTATTGATGAACTAAAACAATTAAATTAGCGAATGTGGCCTTGAACTATAGAGTTACTTCCTGTTAATGTAGAAAGTATTGCTTTTATTTAACTATCTTTGATCTTGATCATGTCATTGTAACATCCCAAAATTTGAGTTTTGGAATGTTTGAATTTGAAAATGAACCATTTGCATTTTCCTTGAATTAATCGAAGCTAAATTTGAATTTTTCTATTAATGATAAGATTTAATTTGATTAATCTATTCATCAAACAAAATATTTCCAATTGTAATTGGGTTCATTGTGCTTCAAGGATTTTTTTTGTATTTTTGGGGATTTTTTTGAATCTATTTGCTATTCATTTGAATTTATTTGCTTTTATTCAAATTTTTGGAAATTTCTCAAATCAGAAAATGTTTTTATTTTATAAAATCTTCTTGGGCCGAATCTTCTCCAGCCCATTTCTTTCTCCTCCGCTTGGTCTCATCCCGCTTGCGCTTTGGCCCATGGCGACGCGGCCCGCTCTACCAGCCTATCTCCCGGTTGCACGTGCCGCCGCTAATGAACCCTAGCCTCGTCTGCCGCCACCTTGGAGTTAGGGTCGGACATGCCTCCCTAGGCTATTTAAGCCCCTGAGGTGCTTCGTTTTGCCTATTGTGCACCACACTCGCTGCCTTCTTCCTCGCCGCTTAAGACGTTACCATCACCGAGTTCTTGCTCGCCGAAGTTGTGCTGCCACAGCCGTGGTCTTCATCCGCATGGATCTTCGCTGTTGGTTCGTCTTCGATGTTGTTGCTTGCGTCATCAAGTTCGCCCCATCATCTTCTTCCCTTTTCATACCAACATGATTATTTTTATAGGAATTAAGAGATAATTGTAAGTCAATTAGTTATTGGTGTCAAATAAATGGGTATTATATCGGAGCTATGGAACTTTAGGAGGACCAAAAAGCTTCTATTATCGGGTTATGGCACATATGATGGTAGGCATAGAAAAGCTCTAAGGTCTCCTTATCTTGATCTATAAATTAATTAGTGTTGTTTCTCAATGTATATATACATATTGATATTTGTGATATCATATCTTGTATTATCGCCTAAAATTATCTGTAATATTTGCTCATCTCGAATCCAATGACTAAAAAGTGGCTTCATTGTTGGAACCATAAATTTTCTTTCCTCTCTGGTAGAGTTTCATGAATAGTATCTATTGTTTGAAATTTTCTTCTTTTAGATATTTCTGCAATGACATTTATGCATAACTTGTTATAAATTTTGTAATCTAATATCTAAACATTCTAAATGCATCAAGGCATAGCTTGTTTGGTCAGATCTTTCTAAATATGAACATTTGTAGAACTTTCATCTATTTTCTTATTAATGCTAATGGATTCCAGGTAAATCCATTTCACCCACAGTTCATCCCGAAAGTTGTCATGCGCGATTTATCGCTTTCACTTCATCCTCATCCTCGAATGATAATACTATAGAAACCTATTTTGACTCTGCTCTTGTGTAGGAATAAGATCACTATGGTTTTGTTCAATGCCAAGACCAAAGTAAAAATATGCTATCTATGGTATTCTTATTCAGATATGACAATGAAGTGAAAGATAAATCAGAGTATAACAACATTTAGGACGAACTGTAGATGGAATTGGATTTTACCTTAGAATCCATCAACATTAGAATAAGAAAGTAGATGAAAGTGCTACAAATGTTCATACTAAGATGATCCCAACCAGACAAGTTGTGTCGGATATAAAATGTTTAGATATTCAATTACAAAATCTATAACTGGTTGTGCCTTGTAAATAACATTGCAGAAATATCTAAAGAGAGAAAATTTTAAATAATAGATACTATTCATAGAAGTTCAGCCAAGAGAGGTAAGGAAAAAAAGCTATCACAAATAATTCTAGATAAAAACCATCTATGACAGACACATATCACAGACGGTTATTGATAAAAACTGTTTGTGATAGTCACATATCATAGACAGTTCTTAATAAAAACTGTCTGTGATGCGTTGCATTATCATTGACGCATGCTTACAGATGGTTCAGAAAACCGTCTGTGATGATGATTTTGAACCGTCTGTAATAGTATTTTTTGTAGTATTGCATGGCCATCAACCAATACATATGCTAATTTATTCATATGTGTTTTTATATATTTATTGACTAGGGATCACTTTTAGAATAATCATCATAAGGCCATATATAGAGTTTTACAAACAAGTCATTTACTTTCTAATAAATAATAATGAAATTATTCAAGGAATAAGATAATAAATTATAAATATAAAAAAATATAATCATCTCTATGATTGTTTCTAAGGTATATATCTAATAGTCGGTTCTCCGTTGTTGGAGAGGAAGAATTCGTCCATGATCACAAGTTGTCTTCTTATCACTATTTTTGTTGTTTCTCCGATTTGGAAGTATACCTTTGCTAAACAGAATAGCATGTGCTAGCCAAAATTTAATAACGGACGGAGCCATTCATTAGAAAACTAATCAACGCGCTTGTGCATGTAAAGAAAAATCCAATCCAAGAAACGGAAAGAGAAAAACATAGGCTGCAGTATATCCCACGCGCGGGTCTCCCCATTCCATTTGCAGATGGCGCACATATCTACTCGCCCATAATAACTACTAGCAGGACCTAAACACAATTCCCTAGAAAGACAAGGACTTTTCTGCAAAGATTCTCACCACGATTTCCGATTTCTCGGAGGGCCTTTTCACAACTCCAGGGACGTGGACGCATTGGGAGGCCATCGATTCCTTCCGGTTTAATCTCTATTAATATAAATTTGCAGTTAATGACAGCGGTCCATTCTTCCTAGCCCCGGCCCCTCCCCTCGCTATATCTCTAATAATAGCTGGTCATTATAGCTAATTATTCTTTCTTAATTTACAGCCAGCCATATCTCTCTAAATATGGCTGATTATTATAACAAAATCTCTGATTATTGCTGGTAATTAATAGCCGACCAATATTCCTTTTGTACTCTATATATGTTGTACAGTTTTCATAGAATCAATTAAGAGAATTCGCTCAAGATCCCCATGTCGTAAGCGCCACGGCGAATGAACTCGATTTAATCGATCAATAAGTGACGGATCGCCGACATGGCCGCGAGGTGCAGAAACCGAGCGCCACGGCCAAGAGTAATCAAGGCCCGTATACGTACCAGAGCAACGCCCACCGAAAAGGTGACCCCAACGCCGCCGCTTGACGTGAACAAAGCGTCGACGCTTTTGTGCAAGCGTTTCAGCGACACCGGTGGACGTTGTCGGCAAAGGAGAAAGTCATTGGCATACCCCTTCGAGATAAATGGGTTGATCCAGCGAGAGAGAGGAACGACGAGGCGGCGCACGGCGTGGTAGGCGCTTTGGCGTGTTTTCTGGTTCACCTTCATGGACTCTGGCATCATGGCCGGTGAAGCCAGTCATGGCTAGGTACGCTAGAGGTATGGAGACGAGTAGGCCGGCAAAGGCGAGAGAGTTATCTGGGAAGAGCAGTGAACCGTCGACGCAGCGGACCACCGTTGAAGCAGAGAAGAGCACGACGCCGAGGGCGGTGGCGATCCAGAAGACGCGGAGGTGCAAAGGCTGGGTGGCAGCGGTGGCCTCTTTCTCCAAGGCGAATGACCACGCAGCCATGGCGTGCGCGACGAAGTGGGCGGCGAGGAAGGCGGATTCCACAACGCTCCATGGTGTGCTCGGTAGGAGGAAGAATGCGAGCATGAGGAGGACGGCGGACACCACGGCGAAGACAGCGGACGCCCTGAGCACGATCGCATAGCGCCGGGCTTCGAATGGTGGTGGCTTCAAGAAGAAGGCTCGTGTTCGGAGGAAGCCCCCTGTCGTCGCTCGCTGGCGGTGGATGACGAGGTCAAGCGAGGTGACGAGGTCGATGGCGCCGAGGAGCGTGCGCTGCGAGCATGGCGAGAGGAAGAGGAACACGAGCTGGTAATATAAATTGCAAAAAGGATAAAAATGATTGATTGATTTTTGAGATTGGTAATATATATTGCTACGTACAATATATTTGGTTTTAATTCATACCGGAGAAGAAACTATAAAAACTTTTGTAATTGGGAGAAATAGATGTTTGATTTTGTAGCACAATTTTCTTTTATTGCTTGACCTTTACGTTTTGTTATCAATTTTATTTTTTATAGCAACGCACAGGCATTAATCTAGTGTAGATAATAATTCTCTGTATCACCTCAATTCACAAACAGTCCTACATCACCCATGCTCCAGGTCCCACACCCACCGACATATGTCCATCACATACCACCCGTAGGATCCAAAGCTTACGTAATTTGTAGGTAGGACTAGTATGGTGCCCGTGTGTTACTATTGCGGGTTTTAAAAGAGGGCAATACATATCTCGGGAGTAAGCGGAGATCCACATGCAGGAGTTAGGCCAAATAGCTGCGTGGGGTAAACTACTTTTTTTTTATTAGTTTAGATAAAGCTTGCGTTGGTGGAAGCGCAGTTTGCTCGAATGCGCTAACAATTTCTTCTACATCGCTCCCTTAATTTGCACCCTCATTTGCTCTCCTATCTCCCTTTTCTAGCGACGATCGTGACCGGCTGGCGGGGTTAGGGTTAAGGTTAAGGTCCACTAGCTAGGTTATAGAGGGAGGGAAGAAGAAGGTAGCTGTAGCCAGTGACGTATTCAGAAACTTAGAAAAGAAGGGGCTAAAATTGAGACCTTCAAACTAATATATATATAATATATTAATATATATATAATATTTTTTCGTAACATAGAACAAGACGTAATGATATATATAATATAAAAATACCAACACTTATCTAACAAATGATATAATATAAATACGTAATATTACAAAGAAAAAACGCATCGATCATTACTTTTAAGAGTTGATAGTTGATATTTACGGTTTTTATGTTTTGAAAACGTTATAAAATATCTTCCATGTCTATCTTGAAAAATATATCTCGCTTGATGTAGTATACCACGAGATCATTTAACCAATCATCACTTATCTTATTACGCAAATCTATCTTGATAATCTTTATTGCCGAGAAAACCCTTTCAACTGTAGCTGTACCCACAGGTAAAACTAATACTAATTCAATAAGCCTATAGACTAATGGATAAACAACATGCTTTTTTGCTTCAATCATCATCACCGCGAGACTAGTAAGATCATCACAACTTGAAAATTCTTCTCTTCTCAAGTCATCAATGAATAAGTCAAGTTATGCTTCTAAAACCACATGATCATATGATGAGAAATCATCTTAATAAATCTCTGAAAGCCGAAAAAGCCTACTATGTTCAAAATTTGCAAATGAATCTTTTGGGTCTAGATAAGCAATTCATCTCAAAAGCTCTATCGAAGATTCACTGAACCGATTGTTTAACTCGGTAATTTCCCTAAATTTGTAAACGAGTTTTCCCTAAATTTGTCTAACTGAGGGGGGCACGGGTGGGGCAAAAAAAAAGTGATGAGGTAAGGTGGGCGAGACTTGCGGCGATGGCAGGTAGAGAGTGGAGATGATGTGGAGAGGTGCCATCGATCATATGAGCTGGTGGTGACGGAAGCGTAGCTAGCGGCAGAGAGAGATTTAGGTATTTGCCACTTCGAACATATGGTTTTGCAAATTTACCACTGGACTCACATTTCATTGATTCAGATGATCCCATATGTCATTAGCTCAAGTGACATCATTATCCAAAAGGTCATTCTTTAAAGTGACAAATAACCAATTTTCTGAGCGGCGAAGGAGACGAGCTGATAGGGCGAAGGCAGGGAGGCAGCGATGGTTAACAGGAAGGAGTGGTGGTGGTTTGGTCAGAGGCTCAGAGCCGGGCGAAGGAAGTAGCGACGAGAGGGACGGCGTCAGGCGGTAGCACGCTTTAGGTAACCAGAACACGCGCCGCACAAGCGTTATCCAAAAAAGGAAACCCGCCCCTGCTCCCCTTCCTTTTTCTTCCTATAAATAAATAAATTTCCATGCGTCGTTTAAACGGAACGAGCACGGGTTCAAAACGGAATCGCATTGCCCTCGTCCGACGCTCTATTTAAACGGGCACCAAATCCCATTCCCGTCCCCAATTTTCCCATTCCCTCCCGCCTCCCTCCCTCTCTCAAACCCGAACCCAAAACCCTAACCCTAATAAGAAGACGCCGCCACCCACCCATTTCGGTGCGACCCGTGTAGCTTCATTCAAAACCACAAACCAATTTTCGCGTCCGCGCGCGCGGGGGCGAGGGGAGGCGGAGGGGATGGCTCCGTTCGGCGATGGCGGCGGCGGCGACGGGGAGGAGAAGGAGGAGGCCTGGTGGGGGTGGGACCCGCTGCGCAGCGGCAGCGCGCCGCCGACCATGGAGGGCGCGCCGGCGGCGGAGGGGGTATTCAGGGGAGGAGGAGGTGGCGTTGGGGGGTCGTTTTTCTCCGGGATGGATGGGCTCGGCGCGAGGCTGGACGAGGTCAGCCGGCGGCGCGGGACCGTTGCGCAGGTGAGCGTCGTTGATGCTTTCTTTGTAGTTCTACTATGGTTTTTGATGCTTGGATGATGCGAAGTGCGTGTCTATGGGATGGGTGGCTTTATGCGTGGTGTAGATTGGATGGGTCGGTGTCTTCAAGGAGTTGCTCAGAGCGTGAATTTTCCTTCGAATTTGTTTTTGATTTGTGCATACTTGGTTCCTGCTTGCGTGAAGGTTACTGTAATTTTACAGATTATTGTAATCTAACAAATGCAGTTTGAGGGTTACTCCTTGGGTTGTTCGATTTTTCTCTAGCTTTATTCTTTGAAGCGTAGATGAATTAAATGGGGATGGGGTAGTACACTTTACGTTTGGGTTTGTAACGGGGTTTGAATAGGATGGTTCCGGTTTGTATGTGTAAGGAAAGACGGCAAAAGCGTGAAAATTTACAACGTTTTGTGCTTGTTTTATTTTTAGTGCTGTAGATGTTTGGAATTTTACAGATGTAGAGGGTTTGTAATTTAAGCGTTGTAGATGTTTGAAATTTTACCGATGTAGGTGAGGGTCGTTGTTTCAGTTCCCCTACGTGTTTAGGTTTAATTTATTATTTTGCCACTTCAAAGATTGACTCTTTGATTATGATGCCACTTGAGCCAATGACATATGGGACCATCTGAGTCAATCAAATGTGGATCCAGTGGCAAATTTGCGAAGCCACATGTTTGAAGTGGCAAAATACTAAATCTCTCGTTTTCTAGATGCTTGGATGAAGTGTTTTGTGATGGCTGCTTGGTAGTGCTGTTTGTTATCTTTGGGTTGGTATGCGGTCTATGTGGTTTTATTGGTTGATTTGTTTGGTCCATTTTCGTTGGATTGGTTGTGCGGCCTTATCTCTGTTCAAGGTTATTTATTTATTTGCTGATTTAGAGGGTTGCAACTCCTATTTACCAGTATCGAGGGAACCGAAAGGGTTAAAGCTAAAGTTTTTTTTTGGCCAAAATTTTGGTTTTTCCTGCTTAATTTGGGTTGGCATGCGGTACTAGCTTCTACAGTAGTATCAAAGAGAAAGTAATTAGTAAGCTATGTTGCTGTTGCTGATAATGTTTGTTTGTTAGAATTGTGTCTCTCGTGTCCTTTTTATAATGTTCTGGTTGAACAGTTTGCTTACGCGTACTCACTGAGAGAATGCCGGCTTGTGCTTTATTATGTACCCTGTTTCTTTGTTTTAGTTCTTTAAGACTAATTATTTTTCTTTTAAATGTAGTTAGACAATGGACTTTAGTCGTAGTATGGGCTCTTCAGTTATTTTCTTTATGTAGGTTTAATTGCCTGCCTGCTGTCTACATTGAAAACTTTGTTTGTTTTCACATTTATGTGTTAAGTATAATTTAATATGTTTTATGTGATGTTATGGGTGGTAAACATATGTATGCTTATACAACTGTGAAGATTTTGGAGTTCTCCTTAGTTGAAAGAGTGTAAATATTGCCATGTTTTTCACATCTATTTTCTTTTTTAATTTCTTTGGATATTTCTTTTGTTTGTTCAATCGCTCAAATGAAATATTCCATTCCATCTAAGAGTAATTCCATTAAAGTTGGTAGAAAATAGAAATTGACATAATTTGATCTGCTCATTTTTCTCGCCTCGCTTCTTTGTTTGGATGAGAGGGAGAGGGAGAGGGCGAGGGAGAGATTGGGATTGGGAGGCGGAGGCTGGTTTGCGGAACTTTGGGTGAAAGGAGAGAAATAGGGATGGTAATGGGGTAGCACTTGAGCACATGTTGGGCAAATTAGGGTGCGTTTGGTTGAGTGTACGAGGGTGAACCGAACCGCCCCGTCAGTGATTTGATTCTCGCTTTTGCGCTTGGTTGGTTGAATGGAACCATTTGATACGAGGATGCGATGGTACGATCCTAGAATATTCTAAAAGATGTCGCACCATCCCGCATTTTAAAATTTGGCCGAACCAATTGGTCCAGGGCAGGATCGTTCATTTGCACCATCCCTCAAACCAACCTCATTCCTCAATCCAATCTCATCCCTTCAACCAAACACCATCTCGTACCATCCTCAGATCATTTCATCTAAGCAAGCAAACAAAATCTTGTTTCATTCCATTCAGCCAACCAAACACCTTCCCTATACCATCTCATCCAGGATTATCCCATTCATCCTGTACCATCCTATCCCATTCACTCTCGTACACCCAACCAAAGGCACCCTTAAAGGCCCAACTTGTCTTTTCCTTTTTTTTTTTTCTTGTATTTTATATTTGTTGTATATTGTGGAAAGAGTTAGCTGCCTTTTAGGGTGCATTTGGTATGTATAATCTTATATTCCTCTCAATCTGATTACCGGTAAACACATTACTAGTAATCTAAGATTCCAACGTTTGGTTGCTTTGAAGTAAACTATAAAATAGTCTTAATAATAGTTCAAACATTTCATAACTCAAACCAATAAGTTCACAAATTTAAATTTCTGTATTAGAAATTTTAAACCTTGAAGGTTCATATTTATAAATTCTAAATTTAAAAATTTCAAATTTCAAAATTTAAAATTGCAACCTTCAAATTTTCAATTTTTATGGTTCAAAATCTCATTTTGGGATATTTGAAATTTGAAAAATAAAAAATTCAGTTTTGGACTTTAAATTCTCAAAATTTGAAAGTCCAAAATTCAAAATTTGAAACTTCCAAAATTCAAAATTTTGAAATTTAAATTCCTAGAATTGGAATATCTAAAATCTAGAATTGAAAATTTCAAAATTTAAGATTCAAAATATCATAAAATGGAATTTCAAAAAATTTTAAAAAATTAAATTGACTGAATTTATGATTCTAAAATTTAGAATTCAAATTTTGATATTTGGGTTTTGAAATTTGTATTTTGGAAAAATATTAATTCGATAACTCTGATATTCAAATATTAAAATAAAACTTAATTTGGATTTGGTATTTTGAAAGTTTAAAATTTCACTAGGGCCTGTTTGACAGAGCTCTAGATCTTGATTCTCTAGCTCCAGTTCCTGATTCTCTATGGAATTTAATTTCTGGTGGAAGTGATTACTGTCTGAGAAATAGTTATGAACTTGGTGGGGAGGTTCATAATTAGGAGGTTGTGAATCAGGTGGGGAGCAGGTTTTTTTGGCTCTCAGGCTGTAAGTCAAAAAATATGAATCACTTCCTTGGATTCCTATGTGAAGCTGATTGATATTTTTTGTTTGGTAGAGCTCCTTAGCTTCTCATGGGGAAGCTGAAGCTGGGAGCTCTGCCAAATGCACCCCAAATTAAAACAAATGATAAAAAACGAGGCAACAAAGATTCCTTTCCTATGCTAATCTAGGATAGACAACATTTTCTATGGGAAACACATTCCTGGAATTGATGGTAATATGATTCCGAGGTAATCTTGGATTCTTGTTCAGATTGCTGATAAGTTTACTAAACAAGATAATCTCGTAGGATTACTAAATGATTTTTGGTAATTATGAAAGGATTCCTCCAACCAAACGCACCCTTAAGATATAGTTTTGTTGCTTAATTGTCACCTTGGTGCCCGCCTAGGCGATCAAGCACCTGGGAAGTAACTTGCCATTCCGAGGTGCTGTGACAACCATGGCTAGGTGTTGCTTCTGGCTTAGTCCCTTTTGGACTTGACCAATGACCACCTATGCTAACCCATGGAGGTTGACAGTTTTATGTTGCATAGCTCTGGAAGGAAACATATTGCAAGTTCTATATTGTTTGTGCCAACATAACTTACTTCCATTCTTCATATTGCAACTTTTGGTATTTGTCTGTTGTGATTGTGTTGTCTCTATTAATACTATATGCTTGTGCAACTTGTGGTATTTGTCTGTTGTGGTTGTGTTGCTATCTCTATCAATACTATGGGCCTTTTTGGTAGAGTTTTAGATTCCAGCTTCTCCTGAAATCTGAAACTTATAGGCTCAAATAAAGTGAATTAAGTTTATATTTTTGGTCTAAAATGTAAACAAGATGATCTATTTAAACACTCTTAATGTACTCACACTTGACTTCACGAATTGAATTTTCACTTCACCAGATTCATGAACTGGAGAAGTCAATCCTCGCCAAATGTTAGAATATTCGAATGGCACTCAATCCATTCAATGGGCCAATGGGCCAAGAAATACATGTACAAAGGAAGAATGAAAACTAGCAAATAGCACCCTATACAAGTCTACTTTAACACCCCCTCAAACTCAAGGTGGATCCACAACATTGAGTTTGAGAGATGAAGATCATGTCACTTTAGTTTGTGCCTTGGTGAAGAAATCCAATCCCAACCCTAAGGCACATACCGAAGGGCAACCACCGTCACTTTGACTCGCGATCAACATAGGAAGCATCAACGCCAATATGCTTGGTGAGCTCATGTTTCACCGGATCTCGAGCAATCCGATCGCGCCAGCATCGCTTCGGAGCACACTAGTCAGTAGGGTAGAGACAAGGACACCAAAATCGCCAGAGCCACCATAACCAAGTCACCTCACCCACAGAGGCCAAAGGTCTGCGCAACTCAAATTTCAAGATCGAGCGAAGAATGAAGATTGCTTCTTGGTCTTCCAGGCAACCAAAGAAGAACCAAGGAAGACACAATAAGCAGAAAGGGACTTACGATCGAGGAATCGCTAGCCCAGAAGCATCTCGAATAGGCTCAAGCCGCAAGGGGCCGAGCAAGAGAAAACAAACGGCGATCAATGGTACCACGAAGATACCGCAGGACCCGAAGGAGGTGACTGTAGTGGATCTGAGTAGGAGTCTGCATAAACTGACTCAAGATGTGAACAGCATGGGAGATGTCAGGGCGAGTAATGCCAAGGTAAACAAGACTCCCAACGAGGTGGCGGTAGCGAGTAGGATCCTCAAGAGGAGTACCATCAGTAGGACGAAGCTGAAGGTGAAGCTTCATAGGAGTGGCAACAGTAAGTTGATCGGTGAGACATGCTCGATCAAGGAGATCCTGAATGTACTTCCGCTGGGAGAGATAGTAGCCCTCAGGCGTGGAAGTGACCTCAATCCCAAGGAAATACCGAAGAGGACCCAATCGACATCCAAATCGCCACCGAGATGCGCCTTGACAAAGGCAACGTACTGAGGATCATCACCAGTGATGAGCATGTCATCCACGTAGAGAAGAAGAAGAGTACGACCACGAGAAGAAGTGTGAACGAAGAGAGTAGGGTCATGCTCACTAGCAACAAAACCAGCAGTGGTGACAACAGAGGTAAAACGCTCAAACCAAGCTCGAGGGGCTTGCTTGAGCCCATAGGGAGACCGACGAAGGCGACACACGTAGCCATCTAGCACAGAATAGCCAGGAGGTGGGTGCATGTAGACCTCCTCACGTAGCTCACCGTGAAGAAAAGCATTCTTCACATCAAGCTGGGAGATGGTCCACCGACGAACAGAAGCAACAGCGACAAGTGTGTGCACAATGGTCCTGTGAGCAACAGGAGCGAATGTCTCCTCATAGTCACGCCCATACTCCTGCTGGAAACCACGTGCAACGAGACGCGCTTTATAGCGCTCAATAGGGCCATCGAGCGTAGTCTTGATCTTATAGACCCACTTGCACGTGATAGGAGTGATGTAGCGAGGAAGAGGGCAAGGTCCTAAGTGCCGTCGCTTAGAGCAAAGAAGCTCAATTATAGCGAATCGCCACTCAGATGAGTAACAAAGATCGCGATAGAAAGTAGGCTCAGAGGAGACGGTAGCAGAGAACGAAATCAGAGCGATCGACGAGGAATCATACTCCGATCACGAAGAGCGTACCACGGGGAGGGAGCAGGAGAGGTACACTCTGAAGAGGGAGCTGAGGGAGAGGACTCTGAAGAGGAAGTAGGAACTGGACCTAGAAGGGAGGAGGAACTAGGAGGAGGTGGACGACGAGTGTAGTGGAAACGGATAGGAGGAGGAGTAAAGGCAAAAGAAGGCTGCTGAGGTGGCGAGGGAGAGGATGGAACAACGGACGAAGGGTCTGGAACGGAAGGTGCGGGTGATGGTGGCGAGGATGAAGATAAAGGTAGGGACGGAGGAGAGGATGGTGGTGGACAGAAGGAAGCATTAGGTAAAGTGAGGAAGGAGAGCGAATCAGAGGTAGAGTGCGGGCTAGATGAAGGATCACGAATGAAGAAGGATCGAGACTCATCAAAGGAGACATCTCGGGAGACCCGGATCCTACGAGCCACAGGGTCCCAACAGCGATAACCCTTGCGCTCAACATCGTAGCCAAGAAAGACGCACTCAACGGACTGAGCAGTTAGCTTTGTCCGCTCACGGGGCTGAAGAAGCACAAAGACAACACACCCAAACGCACGAAGGTGACTATATTGAGGAGTCCTACCAAAGAGACGCTCAACAGGAGTGGCACCTTGAAGAGCAGTAGAAGGCTGAAGGTTCACAAGGTAAACAGCGGTAGAGACAGCCTCAGCCCAGAAGTGGGGCGGAACAGAGGAAGACAACATCATCGCTCGAGCAGTCTCAAGAAGGTGACGATGCTTGCGCTCAGAGACACCATTCTGAGCATGAGCACCAGTACAAGAGTACTGAGGAAGGGTACCCTGCTCAAGAAGATACTGACGAAGAGAGGTGGAGAGGTACTCGCCAGCAGAGTCAGCACGGAAGACACGAATAGGCGAGTCAAACTGTGTGCGGACCATAGCAGCGAAGGCCTGGTAGGCAGACAACACCTGATGTCTAGAGGTCAGAAGATAGATCCAAGTGTAACGAGAGAAATCATCAATAAAGATCACATAGTAACGATGACCCCTTTCAAACGGCGGAGCCGCCCCATACATCGTAATGAACCAAATCAAACGGTGAAGAGACACCGAGTCATCAAGTGGGATAGGTAGTCAGAGTCGCTTCCAAGCTTAAAACCATACAGATAGGAGGTATCACCAGAACCTTCCCGAGAACACCACGACTCACTAACAAAGAAAGACGAGACCCACACATGTGACCTAAACGATGATGCCATCGAGCAAATCAAGGAAGCAGGGTGGCGAGGATAAAGGACATTAGAGATTTACAATGACCGGGTCATTGGAGGCGACGTGATTTTAAGCGGAGGAAGGCGGTTACCAAGCTCCCAAAGACGCCGAGAGTCACGGACCGACGGCCAAGATATAACCAGAAACTCGGTGAGACGATCCTCAATGTAACAAGAGTCACCTCAAGAATGATACGACAATTAAGATCACGAGTGGCCACAGAGATAAGTCAGAATCGAGGCGAGGAACATGTGAAATGAAGGAACATGAAAACAAGAAGTGTGAAGAGTGCCCCACCAAAGAATCGAGAGAGAAGTGCCATCACCGCTTTTGGACAGACATAGGAATAGCTGAAGAACTCAGTGGGCCAAGGTGAGTGGGATCAGATGTCATATGAAAAGATGCCCCAGAGTCAAGAATCTGTGGTGATCAGATACTGGAAGGAAGATCGCAATCGACAGCTGGAGAGTGTGTCGCCCTAGGTGGCGCTCCATACGCCAAGGCGCCGAAGTCACATCTCCGCAGGTTGCCGCCAGGCGTCAGTGGACGAGAGGCACCAGCTCCACCGCCTCCACCCTTGCGGTTCTCGAGGCCGCCTCTGATCGCTCAATGGTGTGTTGTCGTTTTCTTGCAAGAGTTACAATGAACCATCGCACTAACGGTATCGCCATTGAAGAATGCCTCTTCGCCGTGCTTTGAGGAGCAACACAGAGGAGGTGTGGAAGTGATCAAGACTGACGAGGAAGACGAGAGAACGCCACGAAGACGAGTCTCCTCGGCACGGACCAGAGTGAGTGCCTCAACCAGGGACTACGAGGCGAACGGGCCAGCAGCTGAGCACGGAGCTGCTCAAACTCCGGTCGAAGACGGCGGAGGAACTCAAAGAGGCGAACAACACTCTTGTGGTACCGATGAAGGCCACAACGGTCGCAGGTCGGACTGTAGGGAGGCTCCAAAGAGTCAAGCTGACGCCACACATCAGTAATCTGCTGGTAGAAGGCATCGACGGTAGAGTCCTGCTGATGAAGAGAGCTCGCCAACTCCAGTGTAGAGGTGTAGAGAGCATCATCGCTCGGTGAACTCGAACCTGCACGCCTCCCACATCAGCTGAGAAGAGGGAAGAGTGGCCAGATCCATGGCAAGCTCAATCCATTCAATGGGCCAATGGGCCAAGAAATACATGTACAATGAAGAATGAAAACTAGCAAATAACACCCTATACAAGTCTACTTTAACACCAAACACACCCTATGTTTGCATACTCTTCTGATGTATGTTGCACTAAGCTTTTAGAGGTCCTTTCGTGCACACCTCACACTTTTTCTGTTTTCATATTTGCAAATTGTTGGAAAAAGCTTTCTTTCATGATTCATAAATAACTTATTGTAAGCTTTGTATTCTTTGTTTCAGGAGCATTTTGGTAATTCTACATCATCATCGAAGGGACCGCCAGGCTTCCAGCTTAATGGCGTGGGAGAGTTGCATGGAAAGCAATTTGGACCAAGCAGAGTTCATAGTGTTGGTGCATTAGCAAACCACACTACATTTGATATGGGTTCCACATGGGCAGAAACAAAAGCAGATGATACTGAATTTCATAGGCATTTCCAGAATGATTTTGTGTCAAACATGGGAAAGATGAATGCTTTTGGCAGAAGGGACCTTTATTCTACCTCTCTCTTGGATTCTGATATTTCAGATGCTTTTTCTGGGTTGGGGCTGTCTAATCGTACAGCATGGGATGAAAGTAGTAATGATAAAGAGCTGCTAGATGAAATACTCAAACGTCATAGAGATTTCTCCTCTAAGATTGCCAATGATAGCCAATCTCCTGTGGCTGGTAATGTTTTTCGCACACCTAGGTCTGAGCACTTGGATTGTTTTCTACCGATGTATAGAGATGGTGTTTTACGCAGGCAGAACAGTACTATAGATGGTTCTGAAGTTTCAAGGATGAATCATCATCACATGAAGAATGTAGATCACCTATCTTTTGCTGAACAGCTGGCTTTGATGCAGGTGAGCAATCTGCATAGAGAGGCTAATCATATTTGCAATGCACCTACGATAAATATGATCAACCCCTTGAACAATAGACAAAATGCCTTTACAGACTTGGATTTGGCTAGGAATCATAAGGCATTGCTTGAGGATCTTTTTGCACGACAGTGTCTGCAGAATGATAATCTCTTTCTCCCAAAATCTGGCTTATATAATGATAATAGACTCTATCATGATGAGCCACGTTTTCCCTATTCAAGAGTGCAAAGATCAGGGTCCAATTTTCATCCAAAGTTGGGGAGCATTCCATGTCATGGTGATCAGCAATCACAGCTCTTTTCTTTTAGAAGGGCAGCTGGTACAAATACAGGATTACAATTCTATCAAGACAATTCAGTAGCAAACTACCTGGATTCTTTGGGTATTGCAAATAGAAATGGCGCTGCTTCCTTGGAGCTTGTTGATGTAGTGGGTCGTGTTATGGAAGTCAGGTACATTTTTCTTACATTCTGCAATTAAAAATTTTCAATTCAGTTTTAGTTCACGTCATTCATTTGTCATCTTAATGCAGCGTGGATCAATATGGAAGTCGGTTTATTCAACAAAAACTAGAAGATGCCTCAGCTGATGAGAGGAACAAAATATTTCCAGAGATACTATCGAATGCTATTGCTCTAACAACTGATGTTTTTGGCAATTATGTTATTCAGAAGGTACATCTATCTGTCCTACTAATTTGATTACTTATGGTTTTTTTGGGTTTCCTGACATTTGGAATGTATTGCACAGTTTTTTGAGTTTGCTACAGAAAGCCAGCTTAGCCAATTAGCAGATCAACTCAAAGGTCATATTTTGGAACTTAGCATTCAGATGTATGGTTGCAGAGTAGTTCAGAAGGTCAGTTGACTCAGTTCAATGTTAATGCTTTGCATCTGTTACATTGCCACGTCTTACAATTTTCTTGTAAATACGTTATCTGTCCAAACTCTGTTCTTGGTGTGAATGAAAGTTTTGAAGCCCTCCCTTGTTAGTAATATCCGATGATTTAAATCGCAGTTATCATGGTATTGCAGTGATGTGACAAAAATAGCTATAGCGAATATCAGAAGCTATTGGTTAATGGCTATGCTACGTCGTGGTACTATCAAAAGATGCTAATTCTATTGCTTTCCATGTTATGTAGAATACAATATGAATAGGAAAAAATTTATAACAAGAATGTCAAGCAAAGTGCAACCAAAAAGTTGCAAATTTACAACACTTTCATGACATGTCCAACCTAAAATCTAAAAATATAAATAAATAATTTAAAAAACTAAAACATTTTACTTGTTTTATTAGAATAATTAAAAATAATTTTGAAGGTTAACATTTTTAAAAGTTGAATTCAATGTATAAATTGATTTTTTAGCGCTAGAAAGTAATTCTCATTTCTTGAAATATGATATAAAATGTATAAGTATCTAAAATTTTAAGCTAGAATTTAAGTACCAAATATTTGAACTCAAATGGTCCAAGATCAACTTATCCTTTGTAGATTTTCAAATAAAATTCTTTGCTTTATGGTTGTATTGATTTTTTTAACTATTTTTGAACATATGAAATACCTTGTTTTCAATTCATTGTGTCAAGCTAAAAACTTTAACTGTACAATTAACGTACCAAATAATTGTTCACAAGCCTAAATAATTACAAAATGATGCATAGCGGCTGCTATTTTTGCTATAGTGGTCATAGCTGTAATAGCGTACATCTGTGCCATAGCTTAGCTTTCCAAGGGAGAAAACCGCTGTAGCCCGTGATTTAAATCACTGATAATATCTGATATTTTTATACTATGATATTGCACTAAGTATGACGCATAAAATCTGCAAGTTATGTTAATGATTTTTTTTTATGATAGCTATTTAGCAAGTATTTTATGATGATCGAAAATCTATGAGGTACTGGATCTTTATTTACTGCAAAAAAGAAAAAAAGAAAACATGTATCTTTGAATCTCAGTTAGCATCACGATCCTGCTATGGATGCATCAATACTCATACATGAAATGTTCCCCTTACATCAAATTTTGATGTCACCATGTCCCTATTTATCAGTACCTTACCTTATGAGACACATAAGTTATTTCCACGCTTACGCCCCCTAAAAGAGGTCAGTCATAATGACCTGTGATTGTTGGGAACTTGAGTCATGTGTTTTATTTTACTTGCCGCACATTTAATTGGACAATTGTAAATAATTAGTCTGTTTTCCTTGAATTTTAGGTTACAATTTTTTCCAAGTCCAGTTTGCCAGTCTTTTTTATGTTGTGATAATCCAACTTTTTTCCTGTCCTGACATGTATTTCATTCATTGTGGCATTATGACATTTCTGATTATCCTGTTACTCTGGGTAGCAAGTCGTCATGCTGATCTGTGCCTCCTACATTATTCTTGGCAGTCAGATTGTCAAACAGCCTGTCCATTTCATCTGTTGTTAATTTGTTGTGGAAGCCTTATCCAACGATAGTTGTTTCTTGGAGAGAGTGGTTCTCTCTAATTTGCGTCCCTTGTTACTGATCTCATGGGAAAATTAGGTAGTTCATTTAGGAGCGCTTTAGTTTAGTTGACTTTGGGCCATCTTGGTTTGAGGAATGGCATCAATTCTAGGATGTCTTTGTCCATCATGGGGCTATTCAATTATTTTTATGGCATGAACCAATCCCTTGTCTTGTATTGACAATTGGTGTTGTATGGAATGGCATGGTGCTCATCCAATCCTCACTGAACAAGGATAGGTAAGTTAGGATTGCATGTTACTTATTACTTATTGGTTACCCCTTTCAAGGCACAAATTGCTTAGTTGTGTATGGTTTACCTTGTTCCATTGAGTACTACGGCAATAAAATGCAGATTAACATGCTCCTTTTGTGCTCAATTAGGTGAAAGAAATTCTGCTTAAAGCTGCACAACCAATGTAGTTATCATTGCTTTACCATTTATATTAATCATGTATTTAATGCTAGTAATCTTAAATTGCATATGCTTGAATATCCTTAATCTCGCTCTTCCCATGTAATGGTAAATTTCAACGTGATGAATTGCTGTTATCCTTCTGAAGTCTTAGTAGTTTTATGGTCTGCTGGATTTTCATGGACTTATTATAGTTACATTTGCAATGGAGTTTGATTATCTATCTCCATGGAGCTTTTAAGAAATAAATTCTAATGTTCAGTATTGACAGGTTTTGGAGGTAGTTGATATGGATCGGAAGATCAATATTGTTCATGAGCTCAAGAATTCAGTTCTCAGATGTATTGCTGACCAGAATGGTAACCATGTAATTCAGAAATGCATTGAGTGTGTTCCTGAAGATCGCATTCCCTTTGTCATAGAAGCTATACTTAAGCAAATTTTTGTGCTTTGTACTCACCAATATGGCTGCAGAGTTATTCAGGTATAAAAATGCACCTCCTTTTTCATTTCTTTTCTAAAAAGGAGTGTTAGATTGAGTCCCTTTCTAATAACTGCAACCTGTGATATTTGCAGAGAGTTTTGGAGCATTGCCATGATCCAGCGACTCAAAGTGCCGTGATGGATGAAATTGTGCAACATGCCTGTCATTTGACAGAAGATAAATTTGGGAACTACGTTGTTCAAGTATGTTATTGCGTTTTGTTTATATATACATTTACTGGAATTGTCAAACTTTCTGTTGCTTTGTTGCCCTGAATAAAAATAGTTACATTACCATTATCACTTGTGCAACCCGCTATTTTATAGACATTGCTAACAAAATCAAGAAATTAGAAATTTTCCCATTAAATTATGAACGATCCCGAGGTTCTTGACCCAGTGTTGATTTTGTGCACATAGTGGCTGGCGCACCACCCATTGATTAGTTGGGACATGACATGATGATGTTCCAAAAATTTGTAAAAGAAATTCTATGTGCAGATGGAAGGGTTCAATTTTAAATGATTATTGGTAGGGCTTGTACTAGATAGATGATATTAGGAGTATATTTTTCTCTATTTTAAACGATTATAAATACTAGAAGCCTACAGAAATACAAGAACTTGTGGAAACACAAACAAAAAAATGTACAAATAATAATTATTATCTCAGAATTATGAGAGAACTTGCCAGTTTTCAACTTATTGGCTGGATCTGGTATTTCATGAAATGGGAAAGGGAACCTTGTGTGAGACAAATTGTGTCCCTTGTTCTTAGCTTGCATCTTTCATGAGCATGGTTGTTACGACATACCTGGCGACCATGGCGCGTGATAGGCGTCAGGATGCCGTGGCATCCAGGTGGGCTCCATGGTGTCCTCAAGGCGAGGTACAGTGAGTGACACGAAGACAACACAATGCAGTAGAGCCAAAGTGGCAAGCAGACCTAGCAGAGGCGGTGGAGAGCTTTTATGAGGCGTTGAGGGAGGGAACTTGGAGGTGGTGGAGAGTCTGGATAATGGAGGGACCTTGCGGACGGCTGCCCTAGTAGAGGAAGAAAGAAGACCAAAGGATGAGTAGAGGAAGAGGAAGTAGGAGCAAAGGAAGAAGTAGAGGCAGAGGAACAAAGCAAGAAGGGAGGAGAGAGCTCACTCCGGAGGGAGTGGAGGAGGGAGGGGACCTTGTCGACAGTCGGTGCAATTAGAGGCGGGGCTAGGGTTCCATGAGGTGATCCTCTGTCAGCTGGCCAAGTCGCCTGCCTAGAAGTTCGCTGTGGATGTCGAGGCGATGTTGTGGAAGCTGCAAATTCCTATGCACCCACCTAGATGTCTATGGCAAGGCAAGCATCCACGGCATACCACCAGCAGCACCACGCTGCCAAGGTGATGTATTGGCAACGAGAAACAAAAAAAAAAAGAAGAGAAGGTTCAGGGTGTATGTTTAAGTACATATCAAACCCGCTTTTTATTTGTGTACATCCCATGTAGGACCAGGTTACTCTGCTCACTTGGTCTGCATTTCCTAAAATGTCCTGTTATCATTATTCTGTTTTGATTATTTTTGGGACTTTCCTTATGTCTTAACCAAAATGGTTGCGTCACCTCTGTCATCATGTGCCCTAATTCATTTTCCTGAACCTATATCTATGCTGTAGTTCTCATGCTCGACAATTTGGTAGAAATTCTTATTCTTGGTTTTTTTTATCTATTTAATCCAGTAAGGATTTATTTTATGATTATATGCTTGGAGTTGAAATATCCAATGAAAGCACCATGCTGCCAAGGCGATGCATTGGCAACGCCGTGACAATCATGTTCGTGAGGGAAAAAAAAAGAAGAGAAGGTTCAGGGTGTATATTTAAGAGGACAGTATCGATGCAATCATGAGTTTGGTGTAATTACCGTGCAATCCAACTAATTAAAGTTTCAAAAATTCTGAAAAAATCATGGATGTACATCTCATCTTACCCTATTTACATATAAAATTTCATGATCAAATTCGTCCTATGCTAGAAGTTACAAAAAAAAACAAATTTGGGGTGCATTTGAACTATTCAAGTTTGTCAGAAATTTGTCTTTTTTATTACTCTTAACATAGTACGAATTTGATCGTGAAATTTTATATGTAGATGGGGTAAGATGAGATGTACATCCATGATTTTTTTCAGAATTTTTTGAAACTTTTCTTAGTTGGATTGCACGGTGATTGCACCAAACTCATGATTGCACTGGATATGTCCCCATATTTTAGTACATATCAAACCCGCTTGTTATTTGTGTACATCCCATGTAGGGCCAGGTTACTCTGCTCACTTGGTCTGCATTTCCTAAAATGTCCTATTACCATTTTTCTGTTTTGATTATTTTTGGGACTTTCCTTATGTCTTAACCAAAATGGTTGCGTCACATCTATCATCATGTGCCCTAATGCATTTTCCTGAACCTATATCTATGCTGTAGTTCTCATGATCGACAATTTGGTAGAAATTCTTATTCTTGGTTTTTTTTATCTATTTAATCCAGTAAGGATTTATTTTATGATTATATACTTGGAGTTGAAATATCCAATGAAAGCACCAGGTTTTGTTAGGAAGACTTGAACAAAAGATGTCGTGATCAATTAACAGCTTATTTTTTCTAGTTTTTTATAGACCATAAAAGATGTTACACCGTCTGTTTTTTTAATGAAGTTTTGGACATTTCACTGTCTCCAAGATAGAGCTTTGACCATTAATTTATATTATAAAATTGTAATATTATCACAGTACTACTACAAATCTACGACATAGTTTTCGTGTGCTCAACCTAATGCTTCTGTATATTTTGTTGGTCAAGTTTGTGAATGTTGCAAAGGATCTGAAACTTGTTTTTAAAAAGGAGGGAGTAAAGTTTTATTGGGCCGTTAATAGTCATTCCTGTTTTGTCACGTTTGAGCTTCATAGTAAATTCTGTTAGCAATCTAGAATCCTGAACTAATGGTCTTCATAGGTGTTTACATTGAATTATTGGTTATTATTAATAAATTTTAACATCAAAGCGTGTTAAGCTTAGTCCTTCCGGTCACAAAAGAATGTTGTTTTGGGGTATGTGCATTCACACTTTATAGACGTTAGCTATCAGTATCTTTTTGGATATCTAGAATAGATTGAACACATGAAAATGGTATGTATAGATTTGTGTCGAAAAGAACTTTCTTAAGTATAATTTTATTAGGTTTTTATAAATGTATAACAATAAAAATTAGTGGCCAAAGTTGCTTGTTGGGGATGACATTTTTTTGTGGCCGAGGGAGTACTAGGTTGTTAGCAACCTAGAATCCTGAACTAATGGTCTTTTGATGGCGTTACTTTTGTTCTATCCATTTTATTGTTGCTTTCGCTCCGGTGCTCTACTAAGTTGTTATTTATGAAACCTTTTATTTTTTAAAAACATTCTGTAGCATGTCTTGCAACATGGGAACCCGAAAGAGCGGTCATCCATTATTCAAAAGCTCTCTGGGCAAGTGGTGATCTTGAGCCAGCAGAAGTATGCTTCTAATGTTATTGAGAAATGTTTGACTTTTGGAACTCCTGAAGAACGTGATGGCCTTATAAGAGAGATTGTTTCTTCTGGTCAAACATTTCAGGTTTGTCCTATTTTGCTAAGACCTTACAGCATATATTTTTTAACATACTATTCTACTTTTAGAGACTACTTTATTATTAAGTGGTTGTAAGGCACTAACACTACATTTGCAGAGAGCTGACGCCTATATTTCATTACTTCTTTTTGCATTAAACTTGGATACGCAGCACACTTGCATGTCTTTTCCGATATTAATCAATACTGCCTTACACAATATATCTAGTTTTCCTTTTGTATGGCTAGTACTAGCCTTGCAGATTTAATGAGTGCTGGGTGTCTCCCCCTTCTTATCCCCGTGTGGCTTCAGTCTGTGCTATTTAGCGCTGTACTGGCTCTCTTTTTCTTTAATGCATAGCAGAGCTCCTGCCGTTTATTTCAAGAAAAAAAAATGAGTGCTGGGTGGTTGGCTAGTTGGTGACTTTTGTCGAAGTCATGCACTTGTCTGTTCAGTCACCTGGCACTTGGTTTTAATTTGTTAGAACATGTGTGCTGTATTCTTGTGTTTGTAGTGTAACAAATTTGTTGACACGTTAATTTTATGGCGCAATTCATAATTTTGCTCATCTATTCTGTAGGGACTGATGAAGGATCAATTTGGCAACTATGTTGTACAGAGAGTCCTTCAGACTTGTGATGACAAATACCTAGAGATGATCCTTTCAAGCATCAAGGTGCACTTGAACGAACTGAAGAATTACACATACGGGAAGCATATTGTTGCACGTGTTGAGAAGTTAATTATTACAGGAGGTAAGTAGACGACAAAATTTGTGTATCCCAAAATGAAAATGTCATGAGTTCTGGGATCAGAAGCTTTCCAGTTCCTAACGCTTTTGCTTAATTACAGAAAACCGAGTACGGATGGTGTCCAAGGGTTGCCAATGTCTGCAGTCACCAAATTGTACTGATGCTGACGCTATTCCTTAAGTATTGGCATCAATATGCATCTGGTGAAACAAGGTTGTGGAGGTTCTGTTTTGATACATATTTAATAGGATACCTCGGTGGAAAATAAAGGTGATTTCTTCCTTTTTTGGTTGTGGCCTGTATATAATCCAGGGTTTTTGGGCACTTTAGAGTAATTAGATAAGCATTAGGTTTCGCCGCTGTATATCTTTTTGGCAGTGTACAAATTTACAGATGGATTTATAGATGTACATTTGTTGGAGCTGTTTGTTGAAGTGTGCCGTTTAATTTATCTGTTGAGCTCTGTTGCCAAAGCCCTTTGTTTAGGGTCTTAAGGGCATGAGCAAGGTTGCAGCATCCAAGGGTCTATTTGGTTGTAACCCTAAGCTAGCCTGGCCGGATGGCTCCCTGAGAGCCGCCGTAGAGTTGATTGGTCGGAGGCCTGGAGCTCTCACCGCTTGCCTGGCCTGAAGGCCCCGGCCTGAAGACCCCGGCAGTACCATTAGCCCGGCTCAGGCCACCTATGTCGGGAATTTTTTTTATTTAATATTTTTAAAACATATTTTCAGAACTAGTCGCCATGAAAAATTTTCAAAATACCATTGCCACTGCCAGGGCGATCGCCCCTCAGACTGCGACAAAGTGTGCCCTAACTTGCCGACGCTGGTGCTTTCACATGGCAAGGGAGACCTTGTGCAGAGCTCGGCTGTCGTCATAGGGAAGCGACGCTCGGGGGCGACGGTTCATTTAAAACGCCCATGAAAGCAAAGAAAGAGGAAAGGAAGAGAGGAAAAAGAGGGAGGGAAAAAGGAGAAGAAAAGAGGAAAAAATATCCTGCTGCTTTTTGAAGGTAAGTTCAATATTTTGTACTCATATTTTTGAAATGTTAGTATTGTATAATTTTTGAAATATAGAAATGTAGTATTTAGAGATTTAATGTAGTATTTAAAAATATTAGGATTGAGATGTTGAGAATTAATATAGTATTTAGAAATTTAATGTAGTTAGGATTGGATAGTACAAATATTAGGCAATGTTTAGAGATTTAATATTTAGTATTTGCGGTATGTAATATTTTAGAGATTTAATATTTAGTATTTATGATTTAATATTTTAGAGATTTAATATTTAGTATTTGCGTGATGTAATATTTGAGAGATTTAATATTTAGTATTTATGGTTATTTAATATTTTAGAGATTTAATATTTAGTATTTATGATGTAATATTTGAGAGATTTAATATTTAGTATTTACTAGATTTAATATTTTAGAGATTTAATATTTAGTATTTATGTATTTAATATTTTAGAGATTTAATATTTAGTATTTATGGTATGTAATATTTTAGAGATTTAATATTTAGTATTTATGTATTTAATATTTTAGAGATTTAATATTTAGTATTTATGTATTTAATATTTTAGAGATTTAATATATAGTATTTATGTATTTAATATTTAGTATTTATGGTATGTAATATTTTAGAGATTTAATATTTAGTATTTGTGGTATGTAATATAGGTAATCTAATTACTTATTTATAGTCAATGACCGTGTTACGTTAAAAATTAGTATATTTAAAAAACATGGCAGACGTGCTACAAATCAAGAGAGTAAAATTTGACGACAATATATTGTGACATTTATATAGCGGTTAGGTGGAGAAATGATGATTTTTTGGCTCGACGTTGTAGGCGATATGTCGGAGACATTGTATTTTCAGATATTCTATGGAGATGGGGAGATAGCACAGGGGCCGAATGGAGTCGATTTGTCGGAAATTTCAGCAGTCATACAGGGCATATCTAGGTCGAGAGATAGGACATCTGAGGGTTTGATGGAGTTTATATTTGGATGTTCGGTTTGGATGCCCAGAGTGTTCTATTTGCATGGGTTAGAGCGAGAGTAAGCGTCTTGTGCAGACTTTTTATGGAGAGTCGATTCCTATTAACGACCTCGGCATGGAGGAGCTATGTTGGATACGTTGTAGAGCGGGTTGGTCGCCATGTTGTTTGGTACAATGGTACTGTACCTCCATCGGTGTTGGAGGTGCGCCATGTCGGGGTAGATATTACAGAGGAGGAATACAGATATGTAACAACGCGATGATGAAGGTGGTGACGAGGTTGGAGGTGGCGACGGATCGAGGGGCGAGGAGCCACCGTGAGGCGCGGGGTGGCCGACGAGGGGAGGAGGTGGAGCACATAGTTGAGTTGATGGAGGAGGAGGACCGTGCGGATGAGGAAGTCCCTCGATGGCGAACGCTGACGAGGAGGACAATACTCCCGAGGTGCTGTCCCCGGTGCATGGACTAAATATAATTTCAAGACCGACAATGAATGAAGGAACAAAGATGCATGGGAGTATCATGAGAACGAGGTCGCGTAGGGGGCCATATATAAAGACAAAGAGGCCGTAATGGATGCGGTGAAGCATCGGTCAATGTCTCTTCGGCCAATTCGTGGTAGTGAAGTCCAAGAAAAAGACTACGACGTGAAGTGCGTAGTTGATTCGTGCCCATGGCGGTGCATGCATACAAGGGAAGTGGAGGAACTATTGGAAATGTTCCATAGTGACGAACATAATCGCTAATCGGAGGAAGCGGGCAGAACACCGCAATCTGTCGTCCACTTGGGTGGCAAATGTGTTTATGGTCGATCGTCGACAATCCGCACCGCACCTTCGATCCATTATCGAGCTGTGAGGAGAGGTTTCGAGACAAGATTAGCTACGAAAGGCTTGGAGAGCAAAAAGAACACTTTTGCAAATACGGTTCGGGACATACGAGGCTTCCTACGAGAATATTCCACACTTGCTCGTGGCAATATCAAGTAGGAATCCCAGACGGCCATCGACCTTGCGAGTTTCCGCGGATGGTGCGTCTTGCGGTAAGTGGGTCTTCTGTGGGCCTTCTTTGCCCTCGGCGCATGTATTAATGCCTTCCCAAGATCACACACTGGTCATTTGTATGGATGGCACATTCCTCACAGGAAATACAAGGGCGATTCTAACGATGTCGCGGTGGGCGCCAACAACCGAGTTCTACTGGTCGCATTGGCCTTCGTGGAGGGGGAAAACACGAGAGTGGTACTAGTTTCTTGAAAGAGTCAAGATGGCGGTTGTGCAAGACCGCCCGATGTATGTGTCATCCATAGCCAGACATGCAGGGGTTCTTGAGGCGATCGTGGATATGCAACAAGGGTCCGTCGTGGGAGCAAAGAAGTGGCGGACTCAAGAGCGGTGGTGCATGAGGCACATGGGTGCCAATTTTTCCGTCGGTTCAGAACAAGGAACTTATGAACATGTTCAAGCGGTTGTGCAAAGCAGAACCACGGAGGAAGTTCGAGTCATTGGAAGACGTTGGATGAACTAACCAAGAAGCAATCACTGAATCCAAGGGATGGCGCGGGTTCGTCAAGGAACCCTATGGTGTACCACGAGCAAGGAGATGACCCAACAGCCTTGTGTGCGCTCCCCACTGAAGCGCGCACCAAACATCCGGCGTAAATCGGGGCAAGCATAAAGAGTTTCACGCAGATTTGATACGACCACGAGCCATTGGAGAAATGGTCCATTCTACATGACGAGGGCGGTCCCGCTATGGAATAATGACAACCAACCTGGCGGAGATTTACAACTGGGTAATGAAAGGCGCGAGATGCCTCCCGTTGGTGGGCATTGTTGAGGGTGTGTTACTAGGCACCCAAAGATATTTCGTTGAGCGGTACAAGGCCTCCGTTGCGTGTATGTCGGACAATCGCCTGTCGTACTCGACGGTTGTCTCTACGTACATGGCAAACAAGACACGGAAGGCACAGACACATCGCTTGACACCGGAGAGTGGCGTGGAACGGAGGTACCACGTGCACTGCGGTGACCGGGGTCGAAGAGGTGCCCACTGGCAGAGGACTTCCCATCCGTGCTGCTACGTTTGGATTTTTGCCGTTAGGGCTAGCCGTTGTCGCCTGTCTGGCGATCGCCTCGAAGCGGCGACAGGAGGGTAAAAGTGAAATTTTGTACAGGCGACTACTTCGAAAAATGTTTTAAAATAAATATTAAATAAAAAAATTCTATGTCGGGAGGTTCAACTCCTATGAACACGAACCATAACTGCTTACGCTAATCCAGTTCTTTGGATTCCGTGCAGCCGCTGCCATGGTGTCAGAGCAAGTATAAATAAATTTTAGCTAATCTTATTTAATTTTAATTAATCTGATTTATTATATCGAAAAGAATAAATAGTTTATATTAAATCTAGTGTGCTGTAAAAGAGCTTAAAAATTATAAGCAGTCCTACTGCTTCTGCCCTCCTCTAGCGAGCATGGTGGTGTAGTGTCAGGAGAATCGAAAGCAAAGATGTCAGACCCAAATGGAATCTGACTTTTAGGTTGAATCGCGAAGATCAAAATAAGGAAAGAAATGCAAATAATCGGCAAAATGGAAAGTAAATGAATGCAGAAGATAGAGGGGAAAGCAAGAACGAGCAAAACTTCTGATTCAAGCCATATCGAATCTGTAACAAAGTCGGGCTTTTAAAGCCAAGTTTTCACCCCACACGAAAAACAATAGAGTTTACTTCGAAAATTACATTAAGGTAAACAATAATTACTAGATTCAACTACAGCCCTTCGATTACTCTAATCGACGCGAGCTCCTTTTGACCCTATCTACTTAATTCCTTCTTCCCCTTCAATTGATCAGGACCAATGGATTACTGATACTCTGCTGCTTCGTTTGTTGACTGAAGTCTTCTTCTGCCATTCGGATTCAATTTCCACACTTCCTGATAATTCTCCCCTCCTTCAGTTCCTTGACCTCAAGGAACAAAGTTTGGGAAAATCTTGGAGATAAAGTCCGTGTCCTCCCATGTAGCAGCTTCTGGTGATAAACTAGCCCATTGCACTCTCCATTGAACTACTGGCATGTTTTGTCTAGGAACCATCCTTCTCTTCAAAACCGTCACTAGTTCAGTAAGTATGTTACCATCTGCATCCACTAGTGGTAGGTCTTTACTCGGAATAGCCCTAGGCACAATGTGCTTCTTTAGTTGACTTACATGGAAGATAGGATGAATCTGACATCCACCGGGTAGTAAAAGTCTATATGACACTTTACCAATTTTTTCTATCACACGAAATGGCCCATAGTATTTAGAGTGTAGCTTCAAAGATTTATGCAATCCCAGTGCATTATGCCTATATGGCTGCATTTTGAGGTAAACCATATCTCCGATGTCAAACTTCCTTTCTGTTCTCTTTCTATCAGCAAAAAACTTCATCCTTGACTTGGCTTTCTCCAAATTGGTCTTGATGACCTCCAGAGCTATCCGTCTTTCCTGCAGTCGCCCTTTGGCCTCATCAGTGGTGGGATTGAACAGAACACTCTCTATAACCATCGGTGGTTTAATACCATATAGTGCTTGGAAGGAGTCATTTGAAGAGAAGTGTGAAAGGATGTATTGTACCACCACTCCACTTGCGATAACCATGAATGCCATTTCCTCAGGCTACCAAATGCCATACATCTCAAGTGATTTTCAGGGCATTGATTAACTCTTTCCTTTTGCCCATCCATTTGCGGATGGTAGGCACTACTTAGCCTAATCTTCACTCCCAAGGCCTTAAACAATTCCTGCCAAAGTATGCTGGTAAAGATCCGGTCCCGATCTGAAATCAGCATCATTGGTAACCCATGTAACTTATACACATTATCAAGATAAAGATCAGCCACCTGCTGAGCTGTATAGGGGTGATTTAGGAGATGAAATGTGCATATTTCGTGAAACAATCAACCATATCATCACCACATCCTTTCCCTCCGATTTAGGTAGTCCCTCAACAAAATCCATAGTCACATGAGTCCAAGCCATCTTCGGCACAGGTAATTGTTGCAACAACCTTGGATATGGTACATTCTCAGACTTGTTTTTCGACAAATGGCACAAGTTTTGATATATTTAGTTACAACAGCTTTTAACCCTGGCCAATAGAATAGCATTTTAATCCTCTGGTAGGTTGCTCTTTCATCAGAGTGTCCCCCAAGAGCTGAATCATGAAATGAAGCAAGTAGCTGTTCCTTAAGTGCTGAATCATTTCCCACATAAATTCTCCCTTTATACCTTAATATGCCATGAGTCAATGTAAATGGAATTGCTGCATCGGCATTGATTCTTAATTTGGCCTCTAGTTCTTCGCATTTGTCATCATTCTCATAGCTTCGAATGACCTCAGATATCCATGCCAGTATAGCCACAGTTATCGCCATTACTTTTTCTATATGTACCACTCAAGATAAGGCATCTGCAGCTCTGTTCTCATGACCCCTTGTTGTATTCCACCTTATAATTGAAGCCTAATAGCTTAATGAGCCGCTTATGTTGTATTCCATCAGTGAGTCGTTGTTCTGTTATGAAACGCAGACTTTGCTGATCAATACAATAATATAGAACGTAATATCCAACTAAATAAACTACCAGTAAAATGTACATCAAGATACGAACCTTAGATCACGAGTTAGAAACGAATTCTACCAAATTTGAGAGCAAAAATTCACCCCCTTTCTATCCCAACTGAGCAAGAATAGAGCTTCTCTGTTCTGGAAAGGTTGGGGAAGGAAGCCGGGATATATAGTGTCACATTATCATTGCTGGCTTTTGCTCTAAAACCGACAGTAATATATCACTGCCACTTCTATCTCTAAATCTGGCAGTGATATCGATGCCGTTCTGCTGAAAATCACATTATCCTTGCCGGTTATCTTTGTTGAACGGCGATATACATCATCGCCGGTTCTATCTCTAAATCCGGCAGTGATATTGCTGCCGTTCGCGCGGGAAAAATATACTGTTCTTATCATTGCCGGTTGAATTTAGAACCGACAGTGATAAGATTATCACTACCAGTTCAGGCCTGCCTGTCAGTGATGGGGTCGCGGATGAACCAGTCTGTAGTGGTGTCTTTCGAGCATTTTCTCCTTTATTGTGAACCAAGCTGAGGCACATATATTTTATTATTATTATTTTTATCATCATTATATGTCTCTCATCATCATCATCATCATCATCATCATTATTATTATTATTATTATTATTATTATTATTATTATTATTATTATTATCATTATCCGGCCAACTCTACTTGAGCAAGGAGATCAGGCGACTCGTCCTCGATCATCGTCGACGACTGCCCTTTGCCGCCCCATTCTGCCTCCACCTGTTAGTTTCTGCCGTCACCGTCCACACTCCTAGCTCCACCTTATCATGATCTACCTGATCATCCTCTCGCCTTCTCTAGAGACCCGCCGCAACACACGATCGCCATCGGAAGCGGCGCTTCGCCGGCACATGCACGGGGATCTCCCAGACGACGATCTGCTCGGGGAGTTGGGGCCGTTGCCGGCGTCAGGGAGTGGCCTCGTTCCTGCCTTTTCCGCCATAGGCACCGGCGGCCGGCAACGACTCAAACGCGAGGCGATCTTGGACAAATCAATGAATAAAACACGGCGGTGGCACAAGGATTTCCGGTGAAGGCGCCCCGAGTTTACGTAAAGGGAATGTTAATTACCAAGGTGAATACGCGAAACAAAAAGGCGAGAAATTGGGGTGGAAGGAATGCAGTGTACATCCTATCAAGAAAAGAAAGAAATGGAATGTACACGTTTAGGCCTGTATGGTAAAAGTATATTTAGAATACAAATCCTGCGAGATTTGGATCGAATTTTACAAACGCCGTCGGCCTGCTATTTTCTGGTAGCCGTGTAGCCGTTCCCCGTGTACACGTCTCGTGCTACCGCGCATGCAGTTGCCGATGCATGCACTCCGTCCCTGCAATAGCTTGCTCTAGTCTTCTTTTTCTGACGGTAGGTTGCTCTAGCTAGATGTAAGTACCATGCAAATGCTGGTACGTACGGAGCAAAGTTTATCCATAAGCTTAATGTAACAGCCCGACGCCAAACACACCGCGAATGCTACTAAAAGACCCTAAATGATGCTTACAACACTCCAACACCATACTGGTCCAGAGTATCCCCAGAAAGACTCAAGAAGTAAAACTCGACAAAGAAGTTCAATTGAACTAAGAACATCAATGAATGAGTCACTAACCTTCTACCTCTAATAAAAGATTGAAACCTAGCTTGAAACTCTTTCTAATCCAGTTTAAAGCTAAGCCACCGAAATTTAGAAAATTTCGGCATGACCTCTCTAGAATTTAGGACATCCACTCAGCAGACAAGAAAACAACAGATATGATACCAATCTAGCAAGTCCTTAGTTAATCAATCACACACCCAACAGAAATTAATAAATTTCATCATGATGAACACTAAATTACAATTACATTAATTACATCCAGATGTGTTAAATTGGTTAAATGAATCTCATATCCATACATCACAATCAACTCATTTAAACATGTTTCATCATTGTCAATGCAATGCATATGCAAATATGCCATACAAAAACAGAATCCCATATCCATACATCACAATCCACTCATTTAAACATGGTTCATCATTGTCGATGCAATGCATATGCAAATATGCCATACAAAGGCAGCATCTCACATCCATACATCACAATCAACTCAATAAATATGATTCATCATTGTCAATGCAATGCATATTTCACAATTCTCATGCATATGATGCATCATGCATGTCTCATCTCCTCTTTTAGCACGTTCCGGTATGGCCGAGTGCACACCTGTCGGTGTGCACCCTCTCATTCCCCTTCCACCCCGTGGTGGAGGGTGTCTACTCTTACTGACTCGCTCCCATACAACCACGTGTACGGAACTACGAGGTAGGACTTTCGTACTCACTACATGTGAGCACAGAGACCCGCATCAGAATGGGTCGCCCCTTCCATCATGAATGCACAAATGCAATTTGTCATAAATAAATTTGTAACTACATTCATTTCTCACATTTGCATAGCCATAGCCAAATACTTAAACATCAGCCACTTCTCACATCCAGAAATTTCCATCCCGTTCTCAACGCTCGTAATCACATTCTCAACGCTCATAATCACATTCTCAACACTCAAAATCACAGTCTCAACGCTCATAATCATACTCACATCACCAATTCTCGAGAAATTACTAATTCCATTTATCTTGATCATAAATCAAATCATTTTCGCAATCCAATTCCATACTTTCAGTGTTCTCACTAGCCTATCAAACTAGTGAACCTGAATATGAAAGTAAAATTTAGCAAGATGTCATCCCGGCATCTAGACGAAATCCATTAAACATCGCATATAACAATCAATCCAGGGATGCAGCATAAGTTCATAATGGCAAGGCGTATGAAGTTCATCAAACAAATCATAACACGTTCAAACAAAGATGCACATGTATCAGATTACTTACCCTTTTCATCAAAAGATAATAACCTTACTAGACGTGCTTATAAACATGAATGCAACTATAGCGTAAGCCTATACATAACACAAGCAATCAACTAGATACCGTATAAGAGATATACGGGTTACACTTACATATAAACTCGTTTTAAATAAAAGCATAACCAATTAACCATTCTCATTCATCATATTGCATGCAAAATCAAACATGACAATATTAAAGCAACACATGGATAACTGTATTATTATAAAGCCTAGTGGCCACCTAAGCCACAACCGATACAATGCACTTGCCTTTAACCTCGGCGATGAACTGACGGTCCATTGCAGCGCTAGAAACCACCAACCCTAGAGAACAACAACCAATATAGGGCAAGGCATGATTGTCACATTCGCAAACTTATTGGAAATTAAAGAAGCATGGTTAAATAAGAGTATAATCGCACACTACTCGATAAGGGACCTTATACATTTCAAGATTAACAATGGCATAACATGGATTTCATCACTTGTAGGTCATAGCAATTGTTATTTTTATTGTCACTATATGCATTTTCATAATATGAACAACTCTCTAGCAATGCTAAAGATAATGAAGAAAATAAGCTTGGAGGAATGAACAAGAAGCTACCAAATGTGAAGCATTATCTATGTTTGAATTGTGAATGTTCAATAACTAAGCTAGGACTTGTGTCATTGAGGAAGGGTCTCTGATACTGGTTACTATGATCATCATCACATTTATAAGTGACTGGCATATCAGGTAATGGCCCTAAAGTGACAACGACCATATACCCGTATAGTATGCACAACCATGAATACTAGGCTGTAGAAGAGATGGCATGGCCATTTTAATGCAATAGGCTAGTTGGACCAGAGTCGTATGAACAACTCTAGATTCAGGTCTTGTACAAGAAACTATATACATAAGCTTAAATTCGCAATGATATGGGAAAAATAAAATAAAATCTCGATCTTTGCAAAGCCAAAGCGCACATGGGATGGAGCAGAGTGAAACCTTATATAGAGTCGACAATGATCTTTTTTTTTTTTTTATGTTAGATGCATAGCAATATTACATGGTGCTTAATGTATGTTTCTCGGAGAAAGTAGCAATCAATATTATATCAAACAACACTAGAGAGGTGCAGATTAATTACACTTTCTAAGCTCCAATCCAATAATAAAGCATAAACCGGAACAATTATATATTGCTCACGACAAGCATTACCACATTTTTAGAATCCCATATAATGGCTCATCTACAAGAAAATATGCTATACACCAATGCTAACCACATCAAGAAAAACACAGAACATATATTCTACTTCAAATATGCCAAGACATCAAGCTCACGATTTAATGGGAAACAAAATTGCATGCAATGCCAATTCATTCTCATGAAAGCCTAGCTAGGCATTAACACAAACACCTTGCATGCAAAGAACTTAACTCCCCAAATTCCTAGGGTTTTACCTCAAAGAAAATCCATGGAGGACAAAAGGGAGGTGGGGGAGAGCTGCATCGGCCCGAGGGAGGAGGAGCTCACGGAGTCTCTTGGGAACTGGCGGCGCGGCGGGCAGGCGCATGGAGGGCTACGTCGAGGAGAGGAATCACCGACCAGTATTGTTGCGCGTGATGCCGGGCCGCCCTTGCCTGGAGAGGAAGCCAGGAGGAGCCACCGACAGGGAGGAGCTCGCCCGGGCAGGGAGGGCAGTCTTCTTCTTCTGCCTCGACCTCAGTGGAGGAGAGGCCGCCGCAGAAGTCGGCGGTGAGGCGGGAGGAGGCGTCGGTTCTGGAGGCCGGGAAGGCGCTGATCTTCTGCTTCTTCTTTGCTAGCCTAGAGAGGAAGTCTTGGCCAGGGAGAAATCGAGCGAGGAGGAGAGGAAAATCGTGACCTCCAAGCAAATGACACCACACATAAGGAAAGGGAGAGAGAGGTTAGGTGAGGGAGGTGAAATCCCAAAAAACCCCCTCCTACAAATAAAAATCGAACTTTTAACTCTTAGTGCGAACCAATTACATCTCAATTCTTGGCGCGAAATGACAATTTGTCAAGAAAAGACACTTACCGCCAACTAGGGAAATTCCAAAACCTTTATTAACAGCTTCAAAAGCGCGACGATAAATATTTTTCCCCTGAATACAAATCCTTAAATCACGAAGGTGGAATCATTACCGGCCAAAAACCCTGGGAAAAAGATTCGCGGTATTACACTTAAATATTTGTGCAATATAAATTCTCTATTTAAATAACACTAGATACGAATTTTTTCTGCAAAAAATGTAATTTTTTTTCTCGGTGGCGTTTTTTTAAATTGGCTGGAAAGAACTAGCTCTCGTGTCGAATTTGCGGAACTACACGGTCTTTTTGCAAAATAACCGGTGGAAGGACTTGTTTACGATTTCGGAATCTTCCGGGTCGAAAGAACCGTCCGTGTCGAATTTATGGAAGCACAATAGCCGTGAAAGGCTTGTTCGTGATTTTAGAATTTCCGGGATCCTTTGTGCAAAATAACCTGTGGAAGGACCTATTCGTGATTTAGAAATTCAGGAGGGCTTTACCAAAAAAAGTACCTAGACAGCTTGCATGCTCTCCAAAATTTCTAGGCATAAGGTATTATATTATTTCTGGAGGGTTTTACCTAAAAAAACGTACCTAGATAGCCTGCATGCTCTCCAAAACTTTCAGACACAAGGTATATATTATTTTTACCCAGCATGTAGGCTAGTTAAGTAGAAAAGACACAAGGTATATATTATTTTTACCCAACATGTAGGCTAGTTAAGTAGAAAAAAGTTTTTCTATTTAACTTTCTACTTAACTAGCGAAAACTTTCTACTCGTACATTTTTCTATTTAACTTGCGAAGACTTTTTGCTTAAGTAGTGGAACTTTCTGCTTAAACTATGAAACTTCTCTAGTCAAACCTTATATGAAACCTTTTACTCAAATTCCGAAACTCTAAATTTAAGAACTTTAATTCTAACAAAAAGCGAAACTTTCTACTCAAAATAACTTCGTACGGTATTAACTATTCCATTCCTTCTACCATGCCGACCCCTCCTTGCCGGTGATTCATTCGTGGTGTGACCTTGGGCAAGCTACTGACGGGCCTGCGCGGGTGTAGTTACTTCCATCTCTGAAATACTACTTAAACAAACTTAAAATACTCCTTTATCACTTTGAGTGTACTCATACACTAATTATAAGATACTCCAATGTGAGCCACATGAAAAAATTGCAAGGGAATCCATGATTTTTAGCGTATTTCGCAAATACCTTCATATATACACATAAAAAGGAGTATGTCCAAAAAATATACATACCACCTCTGAAAAAATGTACATACCACCTAGATGATCTTATATACTCGTATACTACGCGTACATACCCTCTGTTACACGAGATACGACATACGTTGTGAGATATGACATAGGGAGTAATTACTCCCGGGATTAGAAAAGAGGCTTCCTATATATATATACCGTTTAAATGATATTGTTATATATATATATATATATATATATATATATATATATATATATAGGAAAATGATTCCATACTCACAGGTGTAGGAAAATGTTGTTATATATATATATATATATATATATATATATATATATAGGAAGGGTGTTTTGTACACCTGTGAGTATGTACTCCCAACCTATAAATAGGAAATCACGGTGGCAATGAAAGCTTCTTCACATGCATAGGAAATCATGCCAACCTATAAATAGGAAATCATGCGTTATTGTACTTTCGGCATGCATGGGAGTACATACTCTTGGTAGTATGGAGTCATTTTCCTATATATATATATATATAGGAAAATGATTCCATACTCCTGGGTGTACGTACTCCCACCTCCAGTATACCATTTAAATGATGTTGTTATACCTCTTTATCCTTTTTAGTATACTCTAATACTGATATAAGATACTTCAAAGTGAGTTCCACGAAAAATTTCATTAAAATCCACCCTTTATAGCATAATTTGTTTATATATTCCTTTTTACATATGAAAAAGGGTATGCAGCAAAAAATAAAGGGTTCTGATGAAATTTTTTAGCCATGTCGCATTGGAGTATCTTAGAATTATTATTGGAGTGTACCGAAAGTGATAAAAGGCTTCATATATATATATATATATATATATATATATATATATATATAGAGAGAGAGATATATATATAGCCTTTTATATATATATATATATATACTCACATATATACATACTCCCACCTCTAATATACCACTTAAACAAAAGTGTTATACTTTTTTTATCATTTTCGGTATACTTTAATAATAATTCTAAGATACTCCAATACAACATGATTAAAAAATTTCATCAGATCCTTTATTTTTTGCTACATACCCTTTTCCATATGCATAAGAATATGTAAACAAATTATACTATAAAGGGTGGATTTTAATGAAATTTTTCATGAAACTCACATTGGAGTATCTTATAATCAGTATTAGAGCATACTCAAAAGGATAAAGAGGTATAACAACATCACTTAAACGGTATATTAGAGGTGAGAGTACATACACCCAGGAGTATGGAATCATTTTCCTATATATATATATATAACACTGAGCTCAAATGCGCCACGAATGCTACCAACACTCTAAACTATTAAGATCGGCTTAGAAACTAAGCCACGAAAATTATAAAATTTTGGCATGACTTCTCTAGAAAGTAGGACATCCACTCAGCAGACAGAAACAAATGCAATTATATAACATCATTTTAGCAGGTCCTTAGTTAACCAAACCCACAACCCATAAAAATTAATAACTCCACCACATAAATTATTACAGTTAGAACTTATTAAACATAACCGCAAACAACCTTTTACAAGAATTTTGCGAGCTAGTAAAACAGAACTATAATTCATATGATGGCATGGTGATGATGCAAACGTGAATGTGCTACTACCCCCATCCATGTATGCCGGCTTCAAAACACCTACAAACATTAAATAACAAGCGTGAGTTCAAACTCAGCAAAGTACACGAGAATAATAAACCCAATTTATCGCAAGTAAAACAAGAACTTAACCAAAAGAGTAAGTAATGCAAATAAAACAGTATCTAGACAATAAGCATTCATACCCATTTAAAACAATAACTTGACTATATCAAAATCACCGCAATCAAGTCATCAACTTGGTAATAAACCCATTCCACGCCAAAGAAGCATTACTTATTCTAAATCATAACGCCTCCCGACTCAACTACCCCTTGCTGCAACTCAAATCATTTTCATCAATTCCATTTGAGTTCAAAACTCGACTTCACTCCACGGTATTCATACAACATACTTAACAAGGCAAAAGAAATGCGCTAATTCATCAAATTCAATTCAATTCCCCCCCTTTTTGGGTTGAGTCCACGACTCACCCTTCAATTACTCTAATCACAATCCATATGACAACCATTTACCACAACACTCATTATTAACGATCACGATGCACATGAATGCTCATTGCCATGCGCGTCTGGAAGTCTTCTTAGAGTGCCCACCGTCGGTGTGCACCCTCACGTCCCTTCCATCCGTAGATGGAAGGTGCCTACTCTTCTTGTCTCGCTCCCATTCACCTCGATAAATGGGACTACGAGGTAGGACTTTTGTGTTCACTACGTGTGAACACAGAGGCCCGCATCAGCATGGGTCGCCTCTTCCATTATGTATGCACAAATGCAATTTTCATGAATGAGATGCAACTTTTCATTCAATACCAACACTAACATACCATAACCACATACATACACATAGCCAAAATTCTCACATTCATAACCATAAACACACACAGACATAAACATAGTCCAATTTCTCACATTCATAACCATAAACACACACACTCAATTCCATTTCCCAAATGGGGCACAATTAATCTGAGTATCCACGTACCCCATACTCTCTACTCCTTTGCAATGTCAACAAAAGTACAGAAAACTCACCGGATTAAGGCTTACTAGCAACCACTCGAATCCAATAGCTATTCCGTCCTCGAAGGGCGTTCACCAATCTAACTCAAACTTTCCACAATCAATAGAAATTAGCCATGAATAGATAAATAACAACAAACAACTCATTTATGCACACAACTCGATGTACTTGCCTTTACCGTCGTGAGGTAACTCAGGTCGAGACCACCCGAAGACACTCTCCCACGAAAACAACGTTACGCACAAGAATGGATCAAGGTCCGACTCAATACCTCAATACATGACGAAACTCAACTTTTGCCAAAAACAGTTCTAATTCCCACTAATGGGAACTCCGGGCAACCCACTAGACAACGGACTTTAAACCTTTATAACAGGGGAACCCAATGACAACTCGCTCAATATGAGGATCTTATGCATAACCATTACAAATTAAGCTAATATACAATTGTATGCTCATAATCAAATGGCAGTAAATAATTCTTAACTCACACATTTGAATTGAGCCATACAAAAGTAATAAGGATCAAGTCGCAGCATAATATTCACAACCAATACCAGGGTAAGAATGATATTACAGAAGCTCATACACAAATAACACACACACATATATATATATATATACAATCCATAAACAAAAACACATAAAGCCCTCAAGAACACGATCTTGATAAACATATCTGACAATGCGTGAGAGCGAATCCACACACACAACTATTGCTTACTAACCAAGATTTTGTAACTGATCATCACAGTCTATGCATAAAGGAACCAAACCATATACCGTCTAATCACATGAAGATAAATAATAAAGCGGCTTTAGCCTCAAATATAACCTCTTTTCTTCATGCCCATAGAAATGAATCTTGATTTCCATTTATGACCAAAGCATGAACATGAGGACTTACATCATGTAAATATAGCAAGATAAGTAAAGGAGGAAGCATGACCACTCAAGATTTTAGCGGTACTAAATGCTACATAATTCTTTCAAACATAACATGATCGAGTACATGCCCAAGAATTAAGTTGTCACTACATAACAAGCCCAGATTGCCCATTTAACATGTCATGGTAATGGAGCAGTGTTCTCCACTCGTGGAACTCAACCAAATCTCTTATTCATAATTGACCTAATGTGAATCCAGAAGGTTACTGCAGATTGATGGCATCGCCTCACAACCATTTCATCGAACACATGGCATGCACAATCATTTCATCTCATGAAAACCTAGCTAGGCATTTCATCAAACACCCTTCATGCAAGCTAATCCCCCAAATTTATACGAAATCTTGCTCATGGAGGAAGGAGGGAGGGCCCAGGGCTCGCCGACTCTTCTGCGAGGGACAAGGCACTGCGTCGGCCCGCGGGGAGGGGCAGGCCGTCGCCAGGGGAGGCCGAGGCGTCTGGCTCGGCGGGGAAGGACATGTTGGCTCATTTCTTCTGCTGCCTCCCTCTCTTTTCTTTGCCGCTCCCTTCTTTCTTTGCTTGCCAGGCTAGAAGGGAGCCTAGGGTGCACGCTAGGGAGAGGAGGAAGGCAGGGGCGCCGGTCCATTGGCGTTCTTTGTTGCTCCGGATGCTTGGTTTACTCTGTAGTGAGCTATATCTTTGCGGACCTCTGCTTGGTCTTCTTTGCTACTATGAGAGCTCTAGGGAGCCTTGAGAACATCGGCGGGGGAGGGAGCCCGACCAGAGATCTGGAGGGGCTTCGGTGGTCTGTTACTTTCTTCTTGGCCGAGCCGAGGATCTGGAGGCGAGGAATCGTGAGAGAGCTCGGGCAGGTTGGAAAAAAATCAGTAGAAGCTAGTTGGGGAGAGCAAATGATAGCCACACAATTGAAGATGGAGAGGGGAGGTTAAGTGAAAAGTAGGTGGAGAGGGGAAATGCCAAAGACCCTCCCACCCAAAATTTATACCTAAACCTTCGGATGGACCAACCACCTCTGAGAGTAACTACCGGACGGCCAAAACACTCCGTGAAATCCCAAAATTTGGGGCGAGGCTTTGCAGTATTACAATATATATATAGTTACGGATTCTGCGTAGATTCCATTCCATGATTCGAATCAGCTACAGATTCGTTCACATGGTTAATACCGCGTTAACGTAACCATGTTGACTACTTGGTCCTACACTACAAAAACTACAAAAGTAACCATGTTAGCGTAGTGTGGCGTGGCGAGGCGAGGTGAGTGAGCGTGTGCATGTGCTCTCCTTTCTCTCCTCATTGTCTAGCATGGTGGAGGGAACCTCACCTTATAAGGTGGTATTCATCCATCTTCACTAGCTATATGGGACTATTGCATTTTTACTTCTCTTCCACCTAATGGGCCTTTTGAATTTTCTAAGAATTATTTGTCAATTTAATGGGCCTAGCACAAATAATTCCAACAATCTCCCACCAAATACCATAGGTCCCATAGGTCTTTCCCTATTCCTAAGTACTATTTTTTGTAACAACTTTCGATGACAATGGACTATACTTTGAATTGCACTTAGACTTCAAACTACATTCATCTACAACTTGAACAATAGATTATGCCTTGAATTGCAAGTTTCCGCAGACAAGTTTCACTTAAAACCCTGATTGATACTAAGCTGTCGACAGTCTACCCCTCGGGTGGAGGTATAAATCATACTCCTTGGTCACTTCATGAGTTTCTTAGAGAATACCCACATCTCACAGACTGCAACCAAAAGTTAGACTCATATAGATGTGTTCTTTCAAGAATGCACTGCGGGACAATATCTTTGTTTATGCAAAAACCAACAAAACACATTAAGACCAGAGTCAACCTGCCTCACAGTTCTTAAGAATACAACATCTTTTCGCAGAGTGGGATGTAGAATGTACTCTTCTTCAATTAACCCAACAGCTTGTTATTACTCAGGTACTAATTCACGGGATCTCTGATCACATAGCTTGGGTTATCACTGTTATTAACTATTTGGTAGGTCTCATTCCCATCTCACTAGATGCACTATCTACCACATTTCATGATAGACCTTTTGTAAATGGATCTCCCAGATTCTTAGCGGTTTAGATATAATCCATTGCTATCACTCCGAAGTTTCGCAATTTTCTAACAGATTTCAACCATCTTTTTAACGTGTCTTGAAGACTTCATGTTATCTTTTGTACTGTTCACTTTCACGATAACTGTCTAATTATCACAGTTCATAAGGATAGCTAGTATCGGTTTTTCAACTACCAGTAAGTCCATCAAGAGTTCACGAAGCCATTCTGCTTCAACAGTGGCTCGTATCCAATGCTATGAGTTCTGCTTCCATGATTGACCTCGTCAATATGGTCTGTTTACAAGACCTCCATGAGACAGTAGCACCATCAAGAGCAAATACATATCCACTCTTGACCTTGAGCTCATTAGCATCAGATATCTAGTTAGAATCACTATATTCCTCAAGTACACTAGGATACCCAGTATAATTAATTTTATAACTCATAGTACCTCTCAGATAACACTACTCTCTCAAGAGCATGCTAATGTTCATCACCCGGATTAGACACACACCAACTCAATTTGCTCATAGCAAATGAGATGCCAGTCCTTGTAGTGCTAGCTAGGTACATAAGTGAACCAATAATCTGTGAGTATCTCAATTGATCCCCGGTACTAGCATCATAAGGTGTTGGAGAAGGCTTACTGTCTATATAGCCAAAACGGCTTAAGACCTTTTCCACATAATGGGATTGCACAAGTGTAATCTCATCCCCACCATTGATTAGCTTGATGTTTAGAATTACATCAGCTTCTCCCTGATCCTTCATATCAAAGCTTTGGGACAAAAACATCTCAACCTCATTAATCACATCAAGATTTGTTCCAAATATTAGTATATCATCCATATACAAGCATAGAATAACTTCCTCACCCCCACCATAGCGGTATTATACACATCTATCAGTTTTGTTTACAGCAAAGCCTTTAGATGTTAAAGTTCTATCAAACCTCTCATGCCATTGCTTGGGTGCTTACTTAGCCATACAAAAATTTCAGTAACTTACATACTTTGTTTTCTTGACCATTTACTATAAATCCATCGGACTATTCCATATAGATTTCCTCATCTAACTTTCCATTAATGAAAGCTGTCTTAACATCCATTTGATGAATGAGAAGGCCATAAGAGGCAGCCAAGGACAGTAGTATACGTATTGTGGTCAATTTAGCAATGGGTGAATAAATATCAAAGAAATCCTTGCCTTCTTTGTGGATGTAACCCTTGGCCACAAGTCGCGCCTTATACTTCTCAATAGTACTATCAAGCCTAAGTTTCTTTTTGAACACCCACTTGCATTCAACTGGTTTACAACCAAAAGGACGATCTGTGATTTCCTAAGTTCCGTTAGTGAGAATGGAATCCATCTCACTACGGACCGTATCCTTCCAGTAGTCTGCATCAGGAGATGCATATGCTTCTGAAATAGTCTTGGAAACATCATCCACAAGGTATATAGTGAAATCATCAACAAAGGATTTTGCAATCCTTTGTCTCTTACTCCTTGAGCATCACTATCATCCTCCTTAGGAGTTTATTCATTTGTTTGTTCAAAATACTCAAGTGGTATGGCACGATCAGAAGTTGAATCACAAGCCTGACTCAAAATACTATGCATATCCTTCATAGGAAATATATATTCAAAAAACATTGCATCTTGAGACTCCATTATCGTACTGACGTGCAAGTCGGATACCTCAGATTTAACTACTAGAAACCTATAGGCAATGTTGTAATGAGTATATCCCAGAAAGACACAATCAATAGTTTTATGTCTAAGTTTGCGCTTCTTTATTATTGGTACATTGACTTTCACCAATCACCCCCATGTGCGCAAGTAGGATAGTAATAGTTTTCTTTCTTCTTATCCCTCATATGGAGTTACTTCACTATTCTTAGTGGGAACTCTATTTAGGACATGACTCGAGGTCAACACCCCTACCATGCCTTAGATAATTCCGCAGTGTCTAACATGGCATTAACCAAGTCGGTTAGGGTGCGGTTTTTCCTTTCGGTAATCCCATTAGATTGGGGCGAATAGGGAGGCGTCCACTTATGGATGATACCATGCTCTGCACAGTATTGGAAGAAATCATTGGAGAAATACTCTCTACCACTATCCGACCTAACTCTTTTGATTTTTCTTTCTTGTTGATTCTCAACTTTTGCCTTATAGATTTTGAAGTAGTCTAAAGTCTCATCTTTTGTTTTTAAAAGATACACATAGCAAAATCTAGTCGTATCATCAATTAAAGTCGTAAAGTATCTTTTTCTACCCTTCGTTAACATACCATTCATCTCACAAAGATATGAATGTATGAGTTCCAATAGTGCCAAGTTACTTTCCTTGGCTGCCTTACGAGGCATACAAGTTTTCTTAGATTGCACACAACTTTGGCACTTAGAACCTTTGATTGTGGAAAATTTTGAAATTAATTTCATACTGGAAAGCCGAGATATAGAACCAAAATTAAGATGATATAGTTGTGAGTGCCAAACACTTGCCTCACTACCAATAACATTGTCACAAAGATGATTCAGAAATTATTACAGACATTCTCAACGGAAAAGTGGAACAAGCCTCCGCTATCATAGCCTTTACCAATAAATAGTCCATACTTTGATATGACTATTTTATTCGACTCAAACACCAACTTATACCCATCTCTGTAAAGAAGGGAACTACTAACAAGATTCTTGTTGATTGAAGAGACATGTTGCACGTTCTTTAGCCATACGATCTTTCTCGAAGTAAGTTTCAGATCTATCATGCCAACACCAAGAACAGAAGTATGTGACCCATTTTCCATCAGCACGAAGGAACCTCAAGCAACCTGGTAAGAAGAAAACAATGATACATCAGCACAAACATGAATATTAGCCCAGTATCAATCCACCAATTGGTAGATTAACTAGCCGAAAGAATAGTAAATTACCATACCTAGGTGTCTCCTTCTCGGCATTGACAATAGTAACATTGACATATTTTGTGTTCTGTCCCTGTTGATCCTTTCCTCGTTTGCAGCTTGGACATTTTTTTGCCCACTGTCCAATCTCACCACACACGAAGTAAGACTTGTCATTCTGCTACTTCTTCTTAAAGTTGGTAGTCTGAACAGCTTTTCCCTTTGATTTGAACTTTCCAGAACTAGGACACAGCACAAGATTGACGCTAGATTGTCCCTCAACCACCTTTGGGTGCGCATCCTTCGCCTGAGATTTCTCCTCAACATCAAGAGATGCAATCAAACTCGCAATAGAGATTTCTTACCTCTTGTGTTTTAGAGATATGGCAAAATTCCTCCATGAGGGAGATAATTTGGCAATGATGCCACCAGCCACAAACTTGTCGGGTAATATGCATTTGAGGTGATCAAATTCCCTCGCAATGAACTGTTCAACCACAGAACGGCCATCAACCATTTTGTAATCATGATATTGCTCCATTACATATAATTCACTGCTAGCACCCGAGGCACCAAATTTATTTTCGAGTGCCTCCCATGGCTCCTTTGCATCTGACATGTGCATATACACGTCGCAAAGGTAGTCTGAAAGAACACTAAGAATGCATCCTACAAAGATTGTAGTGGTATCCTTGAACTCCTTTTCTTGCTCAGCAGTAAGGGTTCCTTTAGGTTTGCTAGCCGCAGTTCATTAGACGTTCATAGCTGTGAGCCATAGAGTGGTTCACGTCTGCAATCTCTTAAAGTAAACACTGGTAAATTTATAAGGTCTCATTGCCTCAACAAAACCAGATGCTTTTATCATATTCACCATGAAAAGCCTATCACGTTTTTGGATTGTTGGATTATTAGGCATATTAATGATGAACCCATTCTAAAAATAAGATATGACGATAATTGAAGATAGAACAGATAAAACAAATAAACTAGACAGAAGCAATATGCCAATTGCAATGTCTATCTCATCCATATTATTTGATAAAGAAAAATAGAGATACAGTTCGTGTGCGTTACCGAGATTACGTGGAGATGTAGCCGAACCGGTAGTGGATGTCGATGAAAATCAGATGGCGACGTAGGTGAAGCTGGTTGTCAGTAAAGAAGCCAGCGAGTAGTCGTGTGAAGATGCTTCCCAAAAACATGATTTGCCCTCTCCTAGTGCAGGATCTCAAGGAAGGACATTTCAAAGACCTGCTCTTCCAACAGCCAGTGCACATCGGTGAAAGACGGGGAAGATGGAGGTAGCGTAGTACGAGCGTGCGCGTGTTCTCTTCTCATGCTCTAGCATGATGGAGGGAACTTCACCTTATAAAGTGGTCTTCATCCACCTCCACTAGCAATATGAAACTATTGCATTTTCACCTCTCTTCCACCTAATGGGCCTTTGGGATTTTTCAAGAATTATTTGTGAATGTAATGGGCCTAGCCCAAATAATTCCAACAGATATCCTTCATAATTGTCTTGGAAAGATGAGTAAGAATACTTTGTATAGATGTAATAAATAAATGCATGGGATAGAGAGAATAAATATGGAGATATGAGTGAAAAATCCTAGGATGTATTTCTATGCATCACTATTTAAAAATCGCATAAATATTAAAGCATGAATGAAATAGTAGATGATTATTACTTACCCCTTCTTTTGCTTTAAGATTTATACAACTTTTATCCGGAGATTAATGCATAAAAAGACCTACTTAAAATAAAATAATATATATAAGATTTATTAAGAAAATGTCTATATAACACTCCAATTTTTGCTTGAAAGTTCGTCTAACGCCATGAACTATGAACCCAATATTTGGCCCTTCGAACTTTGCAATCCGAATTAAATAACACCCTAACCTAGTTTCGCATAGTGATGAGTTGGTGGTTTGTCACATAGGATGGCACGCTGGGCAAGTTTATGTGGATGAAAGGTGAGGCTTACAAGGACTTCTCTTCCAAATCAAAATTGAGAGGAAGGGAGCTACAGGGGCCACAGCCATAGAAGTATGATTAGGAGCTTGGAAGGAAAGAAGCTTATGTGGGTCTCACCTATCATTCAACTATCTTAGATAATGAATCATCTTACATGGCAGAACTGTCCGCTCATTGCATCACACGGGCAATACCACTGTATGAAAAACCTGGTTAGTGTTGTTTGAATTAGATTGCGAAGTTCGAGATATCAAATATCTAGTTTTATAGTTTGAGGTACTGAATGTACTTTTTGATCAAATTTTTAGGTGTTGTATAGACTTGTATTTATCAAAAAGACCTTTCAAATTGTAGACCTTATATTTATCACGGAGGGAGTAGTTCTGGCGGTTGCGTCCATACACGGTAATGGTGTTCAAACGGACTTCGAAAATTGGAACCGAATTTTCAAGATATCATGGTATTACGATGCGTAGGTTGTCAGCTCCTCCTTCCATATAGTACATATTACGACCTTACGTTCATACCAGACAATTCTAATTCAAATCCTATGTAGGATCTAAATCAAGTACTACCAGATGAAAAATAGCAACGACTATATAATTTTGAGAATCATGACTGTAGATACGACTATACGAGCCTATCCTGATGTGTGTCCTGCTTCCATTTGTTCAGGATTCTACAACCTCTGTTTTGCAAGATTGAAACTCCAGGAAAGTTCCCGCAAGTTGCGAGTTGATGCAGCAGCAATCTTGTGCTGTGCAGCACTCTAGCTTGCGCTTTGTAACAATGGTGCATTCAATAACAAACACTAGACAATTTCGTGGCACTAGACAATTTCGTGGCCTTATGAACATACCAGATGACATGCCATGACAAAATGAAACCACTCATGCTGTCAAAAATCAAAATAAATTGAATAACTCACATGGAATGCAAACATCACCACATATTTATTTCAAAAACTGATGATGTAAATTTCTCTGGTTCCCATGAGTTCAGATTAGGCAACGTTACCCTTCATTCTCAAAAGTGGAAATCCTACACTAGACCTTTCAGTTGATCTGAACTCCCAAACCAAAATTTTACTCTTTGAGTTGATCTGAACCATCTAAATGAAGGCCTGAAAAATGTTACAGTTTAGACAGCAAGGGCTCCCTCCGCTGGCTCGGCCACAGGAGCCTTGGGCTTCGGCTTCTCAACAACAATTGCCTGAGTGGTGAGGACCATTCCAGCCACCGAAGAGGCATTCTGGAGGGCACATCTTGTCACCTTAGCTGGGTCGATAACACCAGCCTCGATCAGGTTCTCATACTTGTCAGTCATCGCATTGTAGCCCACTTCCCACTCACTATCCTTGATCTTCTCAACCACCACTTCCCCCTCCACTCCAGCGTTGTGTGCAATCAGTGAAGCAGGAGCTACCAATGCCTGCAGAGTTGCCAAGATATTAGTGTTATTATACTGAACCATAGCATGGAGATATATAGTTCTGACAAGAGCTATTATTCAGCTATGCAACTTATTCACTACTCATCAACTTAGCTATGCATCTCCTAAATGATGGGTCCTCGTTGCATTCTAGCAATATAGATTATAGTGGTAGTATATAGTGGGTATTAGAAATCAGATTCAACCATTCATTTGTTAAGAGTATTTCTACTAATCTACTATCAGAGTCAGTATAGATAAATTCTAGCTAATCTAATCCATTAGATCGAAAAGAATGAACGGTTCATATTGAATTTAGTGTACCGTAAAAGAGCTCAATGCATGTCATGCCATGACAAATGATGCAGTTCAATCCATTGATAGAAATCTAGCAAGTTACCTTTTGAATAATGTCTGCACCAAGGCGCTCTTCAGGGTCTTCAATCTTTTCTTTGATCGCAGGGACAGCAGTAGACAGGTGCACATACGCTGTACCACCACCAGGAACAATGCCCTCCTCAATTGCTGCAAAAGTGGCATTCTTTGCATCCTCAATTCGTAGCTGGCGGTCCTCGAGCTCACTCTCGGTTGCAGCTCCAACCTTGATGACAGCCACACCACCAGAAAGCTTCGCAATCCTCTCGGCCAATTTCTCAGTATCATATACCGAATCAGTTTCAGCAAGCTCCTTCTTTAGCTGTGCAACCCTTGCCTGGATCTCATCTTTACTAGCTGCATCTGCTATAAGGGTTGTTGTAGTCCGATGTATTGTGACTTTCCTTGCTGTTCCAAGCTGCTCTACTGTTGCATTCTCTACCAACAAACCCAGATCTTTTGCTAGGTATTCAGCGCCTGGAAGCAGTTATAGGATATGCAAAAACAATTTGAGAAATAAAACCGCAAGCATAATAAAGATAGTAAAAAGAGGTTATACCCTATAAACAGTCAATACATGAATGAAAAAAAAACATAAATAAACAATCTGATGGAAAGATTTAAATGTTGAGCACGGAGACAATCTCCAGACCACCCATTAAGGTATTGCCTCACTTGCCGTGTGCTCTTATCATATTCAGTAAGCTGAAATACCATGAAAGATACCACTGAAAAGGCAATATTTCCTTTGTTCCATCCAATTTTGGACAACAAAATACAAGAGGTTATGAGACAACTGATCAAATTAAAGGTCTTTTGGATTCATTGTAGATAAATGGCCATGCCCTAAGAGTTAAGACAAATGAAATGAAAAAAAGAAAACAATACATATCATTTTATTTGTTTTGACATTGCTCCAAAACTGGAGCAAAGGCCATATTTAATGTGTACATTTCTCATATGGATCAAGCAACTAATAAAGCTTAGATCATTCGAAGGGAATGCAGCCACAGCACAGAACAAACAACAGTGTTAACCAAATTAAAGTCAAATTTAAGGAAAATGTCGTCACTGTTGGTTGCAGGAAAAACCTGTCACGATGGCAATATCCTGAAGGACAGCCTTCCGCCGCTCACCAAAACTTGGGGCTTTGATTGCTGCAACATTGAGAATTCCTCGAAGCTTGTTAACAACAAGAGTTGCCAAAGCTTCACCAGTAATGTCCTCAGCAATAATGAACAGCGGAGCTCTCAACTGTGTAGTCTTCTCCAAAATTGGAAGAATTTCCTTTATGCTTGTGATTTTCTGATCAGTTATAAGAACCTTAGCATTTTCAAACTCCACAATTGATTTCTCAAGGTTTGTCACAAATTGAGGGGAAATGTAGCCACGGTCAATCTGCATCAAAATTTAAGAATGGTTGAGAAGGAAGCTGTGATAGTATATATGTATTGACATATTATAAGTAAAAACTTGAAGCTTCAACTTGATAAAAAAGGCAACACATGTATAGGTGGAAATTTGAACAAACCTCCATTCCTTCTTCAACATCAACAGTAGTCTCAAAAGATGAAGAAGACTCGATCGAAAGAACACCATCAGGACCCACTTTGTCAATAGCATCAGCAATCATGGATCCAATAAATTCATCATTGCCAGCAGAGATAGTGGCAACAGCTGTAATACAAAACAAACTACAAATTAGGCACCTGCTATCGTCAGAATCCACATTTTGATTTTGTTTTAACTCCAATCTCATTCTTTAAGTCATAAAAAATTTCTTATCAACCTTGATATCTTGACACTAAGATGTAAAAAGTAAGAAATAGATGTTAGAACATGACAAAAACATCGATCACCTCTGATATCACCGCCACCCTTCACTGGTCTAGCCTTTTTTCAAGCTCTTCAACTAGACCCTGCACAGTTTTGTCTATTCCTTTCTTAAGTGATACAGGGTTTGCACCAGAAGTTACACTCAGAAGACCCAGCTTGATGATTTCTCGAGCAAGGACAGAAGCAGTTGTAGTCCCATCACCAGCAGAATCATTGGTCTTGCTAGCAACCTTCAACCATGAAAAAGTGGAGAACATGCCTTACGAATTCCAACTTTTGAAATTACACAATGACATAACATATCTTAATAAAAAGCAAGTCACCTCACGAATCAATGCTGCACCAGCATTTTCCATTGGATCAGCCAGCTCAATAGCCCGGGCAATAGTAACCCCATCATTTACCACTTTGGGACTACCATACTCATCCAGCACTACATTCCTCCCTGTAAAACATCCCAAGGATCAAAGCTTGCATGAGCAAAAACTGCAACTTCAGATAAACAAAACTGAATGTTACAAAAAAAGCATGCAGACTGCAGAATGCAACATGTTCATTATCTGAGCAACCAAACAAGAGGACATCTAAATATGCCAATGAGGCGCACAATCAACCTTCGAGGATCAGAATACCACAATGATCAAATATCACCAGGACACCTTCAGACATCAACCATATATGTTGGATTGTATGCTAGAGTCTTAAAATACACTAAGCATTGACCACAATCAGTAAAGGAACAGTGGCAAACTCCAAAGTTACATCAACTCCTTGCGATTTTGTGGCCCCTATTAACTCAAAACTAGACTGCCAAAAATGTTTAACACAATGAACCTCAGGTGATGCTGATGAAATCAGCAACAAACACTTCGTCAGTTGTCACTAACACCTATGAAGCTTTGTGATAACCTTAGGGAACTATAGGCACCACAATAACGCAGAAAAGCTAGTGATACAGTCAATGCAAGTTGCAATTTTCGGAAGCAAACGTAAATGAGTCTGAACCTTGCGGCCAACACCCCACCTCCAGGACGTCACAACTCAATTAACAAGGCCTAGGCAGAATGGATTATCTCAGTGCAATCTAACAGCTAGTATTAAAAGTAGCTGAGCATCACCTCGCGGCCCAAGGGTGACGCCGACAGCGTTGGCGAGCTTCTCGACGCCGGACTGGAGAGCCGCACGGGATCTCTGGTCGAAAGCGATGTCCTTCGCGTCCGCCCGCACCACTAGCCGCTGCAATCGGCCGTTCTTGGCCCTCCTGAACCTGCCCTGCTTGCAGCCAAGAACGCAACTCACACACGAGACCTTTACAGCTCGTAAGAAACCCCAATTCAACAAACAAGAAAGAACAAAATTGAGCAAGAAATCATAATCCATACAGCTCGTAAGAAACCTCAATTCAACAAACAAGAAATCACAATCCAATGCGCAAGAAAGGCCTGAATTGCGGAAGCAATAAAGGCCTTAATTGCCCATGAAACCACAATCTAGGAAACAAGAAATATGAGAGAGATTGAGAGAGGCGGGGTTGACCTGAGAGGAGAAGGGGCAGAGGAGAGCGGCGGTGGAGATGGCGTTTGCGGAGGCCATTCGAAGGCTCGGGGAGAGAGGAGAGGAGCTGGTAGCTGGCGCTGAGCTGAGGATAAGGTGGAGGGGACGAAGATTTTGGAGCCAGAATGGCGAGGAGGTTTAGGGATGAGGTTGTGGTTTTATATGAAGAGCGGGCGAGGGATTGAGGTGTTTCCAGAACATTCATCATGTTTTGTTCTGCGAAAACGGAGGGTTATTCTGTGAAAATACAAATGTGAAAGTGTTGTAAGACTTCGTCGTTCATCCGTTTGAATCGATGGCACGCATGCAAGGATAAACAAATTGAGAATTAAGAACATACAGAATATAGGAGTGTAAATTCTCTCTTTATTAGATTGATTGAATACAAAGGGATGTCCAATATATATAGGAGAGGGGAGAGGAGTTCGGATTCGCCCATACAAATAAGAGATAGAATTCTAACCAAATACGGTTGAACTTCCTTATTTCATAACACTTCCCCTTGGACGAATACCGCATAATGCATATATCTCGTTAAAAACTCCACTCAAAAACCCAGTGAGAAAAAGGAGATGAAGAAAAGAGTATATTACACTCGCACTTTATGTTGCACTAGTTGTCTCATTAAAAATCTTCATATGAGAAACTTCAGGAAAACTCATAAAGAGAAAAAGAGTACAACCTATAATCTTTAGGATTTACATTAGGATCTTTAGGATCACAATAGGGTTATGGTTAAAGGGTTTTCTCTTCCTGAACTTTTCATATCTATGAGTCTTATCATTCCAATGCCTTTAACACATCTTTAAAATGTGGATTTGGGTAAGGACTTAGTGAACAAATCTACAAGATTTTCACATGACTTAGTTTGTACAATCTTTATTTCACAACTCTTCTAGAGTTCGTGAGGATAGAATAACTTAGGAGCAATATGCTTCGTGATGTTTCTCTTCACATAACCAATTGCATTTGTGCAACGCAAGCAGTTTTATCTTCATAGATAATAGTGGGGGTATCGATGATGTTAAGGCCATATGACTTCTGGATGTGGTTTATTATACATCGCAGCCAAACACATTCACGTGAGGCTTCATACAGAGTTATGATCTCTGAGTGGTGGGTAGAAGTTGCTACTAGGGTCTACTTACAAGACCGCCAAGAAATAGTTATACCACAGCAGAGAAACACAAAACCAGTCCATTATTTGGCACTGTGGGGATTAGACAGATAGCCAGCATTTGTATATCTCGCCATGGTCAAGTCTTGGTTCTTCTGGAAAAACAATCCAAGATCTTGAGTACCTTGGAGGTATCTGAGTAAAGTCTTGACACCAGCCCAATGTCTTCTGGTTGGGGCTAAACTATGTCTTGCTAGCAATTCACTGCGAATGCAATATCAATCCTTGTGCAATTCACAAAATACATGAGTGCTCCAACGACACTTAAATATGGGGCTTCCGATCCTAAGATTTACTCATTTTCCATCCTCGGTATGAAAGGGTTTTTATCCACTTCAAGGGATCTTATGACCATGGGGTTTTCAAAGGATACGATTTATCCATATTAAACCTCTCCAATACCTTTCGGTATAGAAAGACTGGTGAATAAGGATTTCTTGTGGGAAATGCTCTAACTACAGACCTAAGCAAAATTTGGACTTACCCAAATTTTTCATCTCAAACTCCGTCATGAGGTAAGCTCTTGCTTCCTTTATTTCCTATGTGGTTCTGATGATATTCAGATCATCGATATATCGAGATGATGCAGAATCCATTCTGAGATTTCTTTATGAACACATAGGTACGATATTCTTTCTTTAGAGGAACTCACTAAGTCGGTTATATCCATATTCTTCCCGACTGTTTTAACCCATACAGTGATCTTTGCAGTTTGACACTATACATTTTGCGATTATTAGAATCTGGAACTTTAACTCCTTCAAGGACTCACATATAAACGTCCGAATCCAGTGACCCATATAAATATGCAGTCACTACATCCATCAATTGCATTTTTTAGATTTAAGCCAACTTCCATTGATATTACGTATGAGAACATTATTCCACTCATCATAGGAAAATAGGTTTCATCGTAATCAATGCTGGGTCTCTAGTGAACCCTTGTGCTACAAGCCTCGCTTTTGTATCTCACCACCTAAGTATTTTCATTTTTCTTCTAGATGAAAAACCCATTTGATCCTCCAGGGAACACTTTAAGAAATGTTTAGTCAACATGGCTAGAAACTTTCCTCTAATTAAGCAAACGCTGCCTCAATTGCTTCTTTTGTTTGACCTTATTTGAGCGCTTCTAGCACTCTGCCATGGACTTTGATTCTGAATCTAGCTTTTAGCATTTTAGAGGCAAATATATGTCAACAATTGTAGTCTTTCTTTTGTTCATTTCTCCTGCATTACTTTGGGGATATATCTATATTAATTTCTTCCAGCTCCTCGTGATTTCCCACAATGATGGAGTCTAGGTATTCCGACTTCCCAGCGTGGAGTTGTGCGCGCAAATATACACTAGGGTTATCATCTTCAGGATGGATCACTACAGGAATGTTACTATCTCCATGATGGCTCACTTTAGGGATTTTCTCAACATTAGGTTGAGCTTCTTCAACTATCACAGGTGGTGTTCTCATTTGTTCGGTTCTCTACTTCTGCGGACGTCTTTGCAGAATTGAGTCCCGTGCACCTAGAGGCCTCCCCCTCTTCTTATCATGAGGGTCAAGAGTGAGTTCAATATCCTTCTAGGGTATT